>CM060731.1:9679217-10279217 GCA_030704615.1 Takakia lepidozioides | reverse complement strand
TTGCGGTGGAACTGCTGCTAGTGGACGTGGGTAGACTCCATCGGAGAGACTTATACTCCTGAAGGAGTGCGCTCATCTTCTCCATTGTATGGGCACACCACAGTATGATTCGATCATCAAACCGCATGCATATTATAAGTTGCTCTTTACCACCACACTACCGCTGCTTTCTGTAACATCTCCAAAAAATTAATGTTTTATGATGTGTTTGTGGACCCCAACAGACTGGTTTGCCCCCGCGGGCTCAGCTGAGCAGACTGAGCCCGTCGGGTAGTGGGCAAAAAAACACAAACTCCCCCTCCCTCGCATCTCCCTCTCTCACATGCGGGCCCCGCCGCAACCACACATGCCCGCATTGAATTGAATTGCTATTATCAAGCAATGAGAGGCTGAAGCAACTAGAAGAAGAGGACTCCGGCCAGAGCCGGCGTAACTAACAGCCACTTCCCCTTGCAGCTACTGCCTTTTTTCAAGGGTGGCCCCTATGTGAAGCAACCACATGTTGATTACCTTGATGAACAAGAACACAAATGAGCATATTTATACTTGGATGTCACTCATTTAGCTGGACCAATTAGAGCTCCTCAAAATCTAAACATGTGAGTGTTATTGGCAAGGCGGAATGATCCTTGGGGGATTGTTCCACAATACATATTCCTAGACATTGTTCCCCAAAGTCGTTACTAGTAGTGCATAGCAGCGCGATGCCCTAGTTTTCTGTAACAGTTGTGCTTACCAATTGTGAATAGCTCAGTTGGATAGAGCAATAAGTGCCACACAAGTGATTCTCGATTCAAATCCTGCTACCAAGTTGGAATCTTCTCCCCTTACTTTTAAAGAGGTTATGTCTAGGGTAATGCCCTGAGTGAGGGAGGGCATTCCCGGATTTAAGGGCCTGATGCCGAGGGCGGTAACCCGAGGGCCATTACCCTGCGTAAAGTAATGCCAATTTTTTTAAGGAAAATCTAATGGCCGGTGCATTCTGCGTTTCGGAATGCACTCCAGGGAGCTGATGGGGGGCATTCCGCCACCCCCCATGAATTCTGCTTTTTAACGGCACGATAAATACAAACAACTGTTTTTGGCAGTGCTTTATTTTTTACATAATCTGTTCTCTATGTATATCCATACGATATACTATATATACGTATGTAGTTAATATACACATACGTATACCTATGCAGTCGCTTGCTCGCACGGGACAAGTGCGATCTGTTGTTTCTTGAGTCTTGATGCGTGTGACATGTTTGCGATTTGTGGGTTCTTGGCAAGGCTTGCAAATTGCGGATGCCCACCTTCAGTACGCTGTTTGTCAGCTCGCTGTGAGGGATCACCATCGCCTGGCCCTCAAAAGATTTGCTCCTGGGTGTGTCGACGTCTTACGCTGAGGGCTGCATTGTCACCAGGTACATCTGCAGTTGCCTCAGTTGGGTTATTGAGGGCTTCTGGTTTGTTTGCTGGAGTTTCTCTGTAGAAAGATGACATCGTTGGTTGCTGGGACTTGGACATCCTTCTGTGGTTGGAGGGTTAAAGATGGGGTACTTGTTGGTCTAGAAAGAGCGTTCCTATGACAATCAATTGAAGTTCTCCCCACTTCCTTCGTTTTGAAACAATCCCAGTTAGACTGCTCGGGACATTTCACAGTGTGAGGATCCGTAATCATTTACTGTTCTATTCATGTTTCTAGATTCTTGGTTGGGTTACGAGTCTCCCACAAGATTTTCCAGTGGCACCGGCGATCAGCGTGGATTCCGTGCGGCGAAAGCAAGCAGGAACTTGAGAATGAGCACTATCGACGGGTCGCTAGAGGTGTCTTCAAAGGTACGTGCTTTAGGAAACATACACTTCAGCTAGATTTCGAAAGAATGCAACTCCATTCGAGTCTTGCAAGCCACCAGCTTGTAGGGTAGATTGCTGCAAATTTTGGCATCTGAGCAATGGCTGGCGGTGAATGTTACATGGTTAAACTCTTACTAGGCTTTTCAATGGTGTATTTCTTCAATTGGTTGCTGTCCGATTTATACCTGCTCAGTGTTCAGAGAGGCATGATTCTTTTCCCAGCTGGATTGCTAAAGAGACATACGGTTTTGTTGGCAGATGGAGAAAGAGACATTCTACTTTGGATCGTACAAGATAGATGCGAGTGAGGTGTTTGTAGTCACGCCACATTCATATGCGTTCGTCAATTTACGTCCGGTTGTTCCTGGTAAATTGGCAGAACCCTATCTTTTATTCCTTTTTAGGCTCTCTCTCGGCTGTTGCTCCCATTGTTTCTCTTTTGTATGGGGGACCTCTCTAACCTTTGTTTATTGTTGCGATTTTCCCTGCTTCAAGTGTATGATCATTCATGGAGTTCTTTCCAACGACATTTGGAGATGCATAGAGAGCGATGATAGTGGTCCACACTGATGACACCACTGACAGGATGTGGCACTGGCACTGTTGACCACTTTCAATGGTTGTCAAAGGGCATTATAAGTTGGTGATAAGTTCTTGTTTGTTTCGATGTCAGACCGGCACAGCTGAACACTTGTTCTCCTCTTTGTGTGTGTGTGCATGTGGTGCAGGTCATATCCCCTCCATGTTCATGCATGTGGGTATTTGGAGGACCCAGCTTCTCTGTGCTGGCTTTCTACCCAGATGCAGTAATAATGATGCATGAACTAAGAGGTTCTCTGAATAGAGCACAGACTTCAGCATTTGCTGGGGAAACAGCCTCTGCATCTCCTGAGGTAGTGAAGACAATCTTGACAGACCATGTTGTTCAATACTCCCTTTGGGCAGGAAGGAGAGTTGAATTTCAAGCTGGATCTGTAGTGAACTTGCCAGTCATCACAATGCATACATTGGGGGTGTTTATAGACCACTTGGAACTCTCACTATTGTAATTGCAGGCTTAGAAAGCATGTGGCTACATGCGCAGGACGACGTGCATGCCGATTGATCCATGATCAAAATCTATCAGGGAAAGTCCAGCAACCATAAGGGAACAAAGAACAGTAATGGTTTGTGAAAGGATGCTAAGGGAGACAGTAGCAAAAGTTGAGTTTATGATGTTGATAAAGCAGGGAGTATGACAGAGTGTGATGCCTTGACTTAGACACCAAACATGTGCTGGTGGCTTCTCGGAGATTGGTACCGCGATTCCTCGACCTGACTTCAGAGGAGGCTTCTGACTTGTGGTTAACTGCCAAGCGCATTGGGCAGAAGCTGGAGCCCTTTTTCAAGGCATCATCCTTGACTTTTGCCATCCAGGTCCCGGTCTCTCTAAGCCCTGATATCTTCTTTATGTTCATTTTATCCTTGTTGTGAGCCACCGTCAGCGCATGCTGTTTCTAATGCATGAAAGCAAGAGTTAGTAAGTGTCTGTCCCCCACCAGGAGGCTGTTGACCTGAATAGCTCCCAGAGCTGGTGGTTGCAGCAGAGCTCATGGTCACACTTAGCTTGAGGACTTTCACAGGAGGAAAGATGATGAGTACTCTAACTTCACACACAAATATACACACAAATATACAAGTGATGTACACAGAGACAAGTTTCACACTTCATACAGGGGAGACTCGATTCATTTCAGAGAGTGAATGGCCTGCATGCCTACTTAAATACACAGACCTAAATTTTAGATATTTCTATTTGAAGTCCTAGTGCTATTCCTATCTTAACTCCTCTGTCTGTCATGACTAACAGGTATGTGCATCTCTAACAAGTGTCCAACTTGCTATTTGTATCTGAACCTTTCTGTCATGACATGAATAGCAAGTATCCAACTTGCTATTCAGGGAGCACTAGTTACACCGAAGTGAACAAACACTCCAACAGAGGCCACTCTTAGGTTCTACTGCAGGGTTTGGAGCTCTGCGGCATCACCTGACCCTTCCACAGATTGTAGGCCAACAAGCATCCAAGTTGTGGCCTGCACTTGGCCTGCTGTAACCTTCCATCAAACAGGACGTATTTGAGATAGTAAGAAACTGGTCCAGTCAAGCTGATCCAGCCACATACTTCATGAAGGTTGCCGTCTTCTAAGGTCCCTACTTGTGAGATGATTACATAAACAATCCGCTGAGGGTGGTACTAATGTGGGGGTGCATACCTGCTTTAACTGCAGGATGGTCCACAAGCAGGCCAAACGGTGCCGCATGTCCATGTACACATTTTGCCCAGAAAGGGAGGTGACTTTAAGAATAACGACGAAGTCTATGATGTGGTAATGATCTTACCACTGACAGCGGAAGCTCCTTTACTTTATTATCTGGTTCTACATCATGTACTCAGATTAACCTTTCACACTCTACAATATGAACATGTCCATTTCCACTAAAACTCAGCACATTGGAAATTGTGTATGCTTGTAGATGGACGACAAGGAGAAGGAGCTGGCAGAGCATCTGGACCTAGACCAGGACCGAAAAGACCGCACCTTTGCAGAAATGGCAGTTGAAGCGACCAAGCTCCGGGCTCTCTTCTGAGACCCCACAGCTTGAGACTACTTCATGTTTGAATTCAGCACAGCAGCCAGTCTCCGCAGGGAAAACCTACTTGCTTCTTTCTTGAAGAGGAAGAATTCTTAGTACCCTCTTAAATCCACAGTTGATACTAGGCATGACTCATAACATGTTATGTCACTACAAATTTTCTTGAGCCATGGACAATGGTGATCCTATAAGCAAAGCCGAATTATGTCAGGAGGTAAACTTGCCTGACACAGAACATGAGATTTAATTTTCAAATGGATAAAAGTCCTTGTGGCCCTTTCTGTTAGCAATTATGATTGACATAGCTGTATTCATTCTGTGGAGAAGCAGAGTTATCCCATATTGTTTGCCCATCACAAGAAGCCTTCAAGCAGTGTAACCTGCTCACAGTCCCGATCGGGTTCTTCTTATGTCTAAGCATGTACAGGAACCAGCACACCGAATTGATCTGAAACGTCAATAAAGTTGCAACTTCAAAAGGATCATCTATGCTTCCATTGCATCTCTAATGTACAGCTTCGGCATATTCATTCTCCGTTGAGCCGCTACGCTACTGCGATGTCAGTGCGAGTGGCCCGAACGTCTATGTCAGGCCATGCTATATGTAGTTGCTGCTGCTGTATGTGAGCGGGTTCAAAAGATATGGGACACATGTTTCCAGTGAATTACCAAAAACAGGATATCTTCGTCCAGATGCTGTGTTCACAGTGCATGCATTTAAACCTCGTTGATCCTAGTCACTTGCTCTGTAACGTGGGTTTGCTCTCCTCTCTGTCTGTGTGTCCTCCTAGTCGTATGTTGATGGGTTCTTTAACACACTCGGCTGCTTGAGATCATGGCTCCATTCAGTTCGAGTTTCTCTCTTCTATTTCTTTCACACTCAGCTTCGCTCGTAATGTGGCCCTTGTGATGTTTTGGATTGGTTCTGTGGCTACCTGGATTCGTGCCTTATGTTTCGGAGGCTCACTAGCCCCTTGGTTTTTGGTGTTTGGCGCACTTGCTGGTTCTTTGCACAAGTGGGTTGTGATCAAGCACATATGAATTTTCTAACTATACACCGTCTATGAGGTATCCACTTGAATTCAGTTGTTTGCATTTGAAACAAACCCTAAGATGGAGAAATATGAGGAAATGAAAGAAATCAAGAATTCTAGTTGTTGACTGAAGAATCTATCAACAACTCAGATGAGGCTAGTGATGGGTTCCAGATCTTGGCATGTTACCTAGCTCAATGTGATTGATTGTTGAGTTAAAAAGTTTGGACACTATTCTGGACCGTTTGGCTGGAAGTGTGTGGAATGTGTTTGTGACCAGCCGAGGGCCTGAACTAGCCCACACTATCTTCTCTGGAACGCCCAGTGAAAAGACTATACAACCAGTGTATCATGGAGTTCATCCATGAGACAGAAGGAGATGGGACTAGAGAGTGATGGTGCCCTGGCAATTGCTGAAATTTCTGGGGCTGTTGGTTATGATGAGGATGACGGCTATGACAATGCAAACATTAGTGCAAATGGGCTGGCAACCACGTGGGCTAGTGTCCTCAACAGGAATACCCAAGCTTTGTTCCCCGAGGTTCCTTATGAAGTGAATGACCAAACATTTTGGGGAATCCACAGGCACGTCAGCCATGCTTGAGTGAGGAACTGACCTAGTGAGGAAATGTGTAGATGAGGTGGCAGGTTGAATATTAGACTTGCAGATTGTCAAAACTAACTCAGGCCACATGCAGATGCAAGCCATCACCTGCTGCTAAATCACACAATGATGAGGTAGAAGAAGAGTTGAAACTATGGATAAAGCACATTATTGCACATCAGGGGATGCACTTCTGTTTATATGCACTCTCTACAGCCTTTGGAAGACACAAGCATGAATAGACAGTAAATGTTCACAATCCTTGAGGAAATGGGATTGCAGTTTGGGGAGGCTGATCCGATGGCTACTTTGAAGCTTTTGATTGTAGGGAAAATTCATTTTGGGGGGGGGGGGTAGCTACGTAGCTACAGTATGCCTGTAATGAAAACACTAGTGAGGAGCTCAATTTTTTACCGGTTGAAGGACCTGCTGCCTTCCCCCACCCCTCCCTTCTCTTTCTTGAAAACAAACCATTCGCTCAAGAGGACAAGCCATTGTATTGTAAACGTGTTTATTTCTCTCCTTGCACCTCTCTTCTTTTCATTTCATTTCTCCTTGCACCTATATAATGCTCCCTTTCTTATATCTTCCTTTCCCTAATCTCTGTCTCCTCCATCTTGCACTTGCCTCTTTCTGGCATCCCCCAAGCTTTTGTTGACCAAAGATTTCTTCAATTGCATATTTTTATGTACAAAACAATTGAGCTTCTTTGACAAAATGATTGTTTTTCAAGAGTTCAACACTTAGTGATCGATTTGGCAGTGTCGTGATCATTAAAGGTCCGACCTACACACACTGAAACGTCCCACTTGAACAACATCGATCACTGATTCAACAGTTTGCTCCAAGAAATCAATGCATGAAGAGAATTGACCCTTGTAATGTTTCAGGTTCGAAAAAAAGACTATCCCATTTGTGTGGGAACGTGACCATCACTACATGATATCAGACTATTTCGTAGTCCCGCTGACCGATCACTGAATCTGAAACAAAGCCCACCATCACTTAAGACATCTCAATCCGGGTTCATCGCCAAGGTATGCGTTCCTCACCACGGCTACTGACTGGATTTCTTTTCTCCCCGACTTTCACCTTGGGATTTTTCGGGGCTGACAAGGGAGCCGACATCTGCCCCCTCTTCTCACTGCCATTGTCCAGAGAGTCTTTGTAGACCACATTGCTTGCATCCTGCTGCTCCTGGAACGTATAACCGTTGAACTGCTCCTTTTTGGGCGCCATCTCTCTTAAACTACAGATTATCCCTTAATTTTAGCCCTCCTTCCACTCCTCTTTGACTGCCGGTCCCCTTCCTAGACTTATACTGGACCAGTTTTTGGCTTCCTTGTCCCTACTGCAACCAAGTCCCCCGTGCAGCTGTGTTATTCCTTATGGCTCAGAACCTCCCCAAGTTCGACTCTTAATCGCCTCCGCTGGGTAAGACACTGGAAGACCCAACTTCTATCCTTCAGCAACCTGCTATCTGAATCTAGTCGAAGCCTCTTAAAGTGCATAAATTAGCTTGGATTCGTCTGCCATTTGTATGCTCTCCATGATTGATTAGACAGCCAACGCCCCTCTCTCAAGTGGCCAGTTTTTCCTGTCTCAAACACCCAATTTCTCTCTCTCAACGCTATCTCGAATGTGCGAAAACTCTCTGAGCAACACAGGCGCAGTGGAGCACACCGACCTCGGAGACAGGCACAGACGCAGCGCGCGCAGGCCTTGCCAGCTGAACGGCGTTTGCCGGCGCGCCGTCGCGCTCCGTCGGACAGTTATAACTGTCTTCTGGGCGACGGCGTCCGTTTTTTGGACGGAACTTGCTCCACGTCGGGTCAGTCCCTGGACTCTCAAGATGTTTTCGTCGTGCTTTCCAGACGACAGATTTGTACTTAGTTCTTTCTCTATTTTCAGAATCTCGTATACGAGCAGCTTGAAGGATGATCAGAAGAATGGGTACTGAGTACTCAGTGGAACTGTAGTGAAGCATCAGTCTTCTCCATTAATCCTCTTGCAACGGCCTCTACATTTAGCACTGTAGGTCACATCCCGTGCGAGCTCACAATGTTCAGATATGACCACTTTCTGGACTTCTGAACTTCTACTTGTTTAGATGGAAAATTGAAGTAGTGCTACATCGACATGAAAGCTGCACTATTAACCTATCATTAGAGTGCTCCACAGTGCACTGGACGAAGTCATGACATGTGCTTGAGTTGAATGGTCTCAATGTTTTACTTTCCCAGCCCTGAGATGAAATCATACTCCTTGTACCTTTGAACAGTGCTCACTTGCAGGATGATCTGATATATACATATTGTGTCAAGCTTTGGTAGCTCGCTGATACTCTACGTGTCATCTAGAGTCCTTAAATCATGAGGTGTTGGCACCATCAAAGAATTGCTCTAACAAGTTTTTGACCTATCTTTAACTGGATCATAGACTTTTGGAAGCAAAGTCTCCCAGGCATGAGGCGAGATTTCAAGTTTCGAAACATAGATGGGGAGCTAGCGGCGTCTGCAAAGATTGCCATGGCACCTGTGTTATTGCTTTTGAGTGGATGATCCACCCGGCCACCTCCAACTTGGTCTTTACGAGTAGGCCGAGACCAGGCCGAAATCTGCGGTCGGACCATTGAGGCCCATAAATTATGAGTGTTCAAGCTTGGGCCATCCACAATCACTCCTTGACAGATGTCAGATCGCTCATAAAATCTGCACAAACCAGATCCAAGAAAGAGTAGTGGAGTTAGTCAGTTTCAGGTTCTGCAAATGAACCACAGCTCAAGCAGCTGAAAGCTCAATCTCCAGCAAAACTAAGTGTACTACTGCTGTTTTCTCGAGCTTTTCCCTCTCTTAAATCTCCATTTTCTTTCGTATACCGTTCTTGTGCTTGTAAGCTTCTCTGAAGTTGACGAAGCTTCGTCAACTTCATAATTGCTCCAGAGTACCATTTGTGGATCTCAATTAGTAATTAGTTGATGAGTAACTGCGAGCACAGCAACTTCAAGATCGCTATCCATGGATAAAACTTTGTAAAGATCTAGAGCTAGAAGTATTTATTTAGAGGTTTTGAGGTGTGTGTAAGTCACCTTACGGCCTCGGCTCGAGGAGAGGTCTGAATTACTGGGCGGAAACTGAGAATCGTTGATGCTCTCTCGTACGAAAAAGAAAGGGGCAGGTCATAGCTAGCAGCGATATTGAGTTTCCTCCAGTTCCTCAGTTCACTCAAAGTTCCATGAGCTAATTTAGATGGTCCTCGGCCCGAATAGGACTGTAACTGGAAGATGGATAGGTGATCGCCTTTGCTGTCGTATCTGTAGGTACAGCTTTCCTTGGCCCGAATACCATCGTCTAAGGGTTTGTCGAGCAAAGGAATGGCCAGGGATACTGGCCGGTGAGATAGAGATGCACAATCGCGACAGGTCGTCTTAAACCCCTTTTTGTCTGACCAAAAACTGGGATGGCCAGGGATACCTTCGGCTTTCTGGTGCCGATTCGGACCCAAACCATCCGCCAAGATTCTGTTGAGCAGACGAGATGTTTTTGCCTCCACCCATGCGGCTGGCCCGGACTCGGGACGGTAATGTGGAGCTTCCGCAGAACTCTGATCAGAAGTATCCTCTATATTTGATTTCACAAGGGGGACCGTAGGAGAGGATACTGGGCCGTCCAAGTTCGCACTATCTTCGCGAGAACGCACGAGCTCTTCGCCAGTCTCCAGGACAATAGTGACCTCTTTAGGGACATCTCGCTCTCGCTCTTCACTGCCTACCGATCTCTCTGGCTCCGGCAGAGTCGTCCTACCATATTTGTAATGGGACAACAACTCGCTCCAACTCATATCTTCAAATGGTATTGCGTTTATCGCGTCATACTGATTTTGCACACCAGTTGTCGATGGAGGAATAGAGTAATCTACACGATTGGGGTATGCACACCCTGCAGGAGTAGTCTCAAGCTTGACTGGACTAGTGCTCCTTTTGAGATCACCATTCAATAAGTTTCCTACTTGAAGATTCTTAAAGCCAGAGTTAGGCTTGTCACTTTCTCCCGGAGCTTGATGTCTCTTGAAGACTTCGGTGAGTAATTTCAAGTTTTGGTTGCGAGCCTCATCCCCAATTTGAGCCAGGTTACGTTGTTCATCTGGTATCTTCAGAGCATATCCCGGTGGGATCTTAGCCTGGAGATCTCTTGGTCTTCTCAAAGTGAAGTTGATGGCGTTGTGGTCTGACTTTTTCTCCAAGGGAAGGATGTCAATATCTCTTACAAGATAGCGGGCTCTTGATACAGGAGCCAAAATATAGTCGATTACGCTCCTATTTCGGCACGTTGTCTCTCCTGATTTTGGCCACACCTAGAACAAACACATGTGAATCCTTGAAAACATGCACATGAAAAGTTCTAGCCTGGGCCCAAGCTAGCTTAAGGGATCCACCACAAGGACTGCACAAGGCATTTTAAACTCTTAAACATTGTGGAGACACCTACATCTCTACACTGAGAGAGATGACCCTCATTATATAGGGAGGGTCAACTTGACATTGGAAGGTTTCAGTTATTGTAGCTTATTTAGTACCTGAGTGACGCCATTGCAGATTATGAGATCGTTCGCAGTACAAATGTCCAGAAGTGAGGAGCAAAATTGGTTTGTCTTTTTGTCTGCAGACTCGCGGGAAAGTCCGTGCCTAAAAGCCTCGGGGGTTTGGGCATCCCCTACACGACTATTAAAATCTCCAACGACAGTAAAATCATTGGTGCTTTCGTTCTTTCTGAAATCGGTGATGTCTTTCTTCAAATTTCCAAAAGGGAAGCCTTCATCTAGTTTGTTGCGCCCCTTGTAGGCAGTGGAGGACTTCGGTGGATAGTAACACACTGCTACATATAAGTCATTCTCCAACCCAATGGCGTTGTCTAGTTTTAGCCAGAAGTAATGTCCGCTGGGGTCTGTCTTGTAAAGAGAGATATATGGCTCAAAATTTTGCTTGAAGTAGCAAGCAACGCCGCCTCTGCCCCCAGCTGGGTCACTCATACACGATATGAGGCCGTAGCCCTGGATCCAGAATTTATAAAACAATGCAAAGCATTTGAATTTGTGAACTTGGATTCAGCACTGATTATGCTCATAATTTTCACTGCACACGGGGTTACATTTAGCTTGTCCAAAGCCCATAAAATTCATGCATTCTCTGTGAATTTTGTGTAAAATTTGATCATGTACAAAAATTCAGTTTTCACAATGGTGCAGTTCTTACCGGCAAAATGGGAAGAGGTTGGTCCTTCCGTTGCCATGTCTCAGATAGAAAGAGCAGATCCACCTGACATGATTAAGGCCACCCTCACATGTTTGAATTAGAGATGATTTGGTACACGTGCAGCAAGCTCAAGGTTACAAATGTGAGACAATTGAGGATCTAACATATATATATTTAAGTTTATAGTGACATTTTCATCGCTGAACACCTGAGTGCCCATTTAGGTAGAATTCTACCACAATCAATCAGGCAAGAGAGCTACCTGTTTCTGAGTGATGTATTCCCGTAGACGTTTCACATTCTTTTTTCCACTGATTGATCGTACATTCCAGTATATACAACGTATTGGGCTGTGTTGATGGCTCAGGTCACGTCTGTGGGTCTTTAAGCCTGGCATATTTCTCAATTACTTAATTCTGAGCTCTTCTCCAGTTTTAGCTAATTAGCCTTAGTGTACAGAACCAAGTGCTTCACTGGAATAGCGGCGGACGCGCTACTAAAAATCAAGTCGGTAGTACAATACTTGCAATTCGACATGGGGATGGACGGAAGGTTGGATATACGCACTTCACATATATACATATAATGTAAAGAACTCTTTCATATAACTTGTAAGTTGAGTCTACCCCAACTTAGCTGCATACATGTGATGAATTTTTTAAAACAATCATTCCAGTTGAATCCTCTCAACACAGTTGATCGTATGTACAGACTTAAGTGTTTTCATACTGTCTAGATTAAGCCAAAACTGGTCCGGTCCAATGGCTACAGATCTAGAGATAGTTCAAACTTATGATCAAGGACTTAAGCGGTAGCTCTCAAGCTAGACCATAAGGCCTGAGTGACCAAATTTTATATCATCATGCCGGTGAAAAATCTTGGATAGTACAGGAAATGCATATGATGGTCGTGCCCATTCTAGACAATGATGTCCCTCCCAAAAAGATTCCAAAGACTTGAATAGGCTTGCATGTGTCCATCAACGGTTCTACATTTTAATCGTTTTTTGGATCATATAACTATCTGAATCTAGAGTTTCTAGAGTACTAGCTAGGGAGGACTGCTTAGACAACGAAAACTAGAAGTTTAGAAAACTTCGGGTTACTTCAGATTGTGCAGCTCATAGAGTGGATCTTTTCTCAAGTGCAGTGTACTACAATCAATAACAACATTCCTGATGACGTTGCCTGGACAGGACAATCTTTTTTTTATTCAACTTAAGATAATTATGCACATATCAGTGAAGTACGTGAGAGACAAGTCCAGAGTCATGCTCCATTTTATAATTTCTGGTTAAGGAGGTCCGCATCGAAGCCAGAAAGAAACATGACCTGCTTACCAGACTGCGTTGCTCCTCTACATGCCTCGATAGAAGTCTAAGTCAACTTCAACCTCAGCTTCTTCATATCATTGTGATTACTTCCTCACCCCAATGCTCTCGGGTTGCTTCGCCTGCCGCTCGCAGCGGCTCGTGTGGAGCTTGGATGGGAAGCCAGCGATTGCGATCCAGGAACCTCGTGTAATCCTAACTATAGTGCTCACCAGTTAGTTGCTTCCATCAAACCTTTTACTAACCTATCTGTTCCATTTAATACTTGATCATTGTAAATAATTATCCCATATCGTTTGCACCCTTGCAAGCATAGCCAGGACTATAAATATGTTGTAGGAAACGTAATTGAAGGTCCAGTAATGGAAGAGCCTATGGCAGACTCCCAATGGTAGCCTTCAAAGACAAGTCGTGTTCTACTATGGGAACTCATTGGGAACGTTATGGGCTGGTTCCTCTACACCAAGTTTTGCACAGAATTGAAAACAACTTAGGCCCCTACTGACACATGTTAGGCTAGTGCTAACTATTATTGCTAGCTACACACTTTCCGCGCTAACTACAATTATCTATTCTAAGATAATCCTTTACACAGTTTAGGGCGAATTTAGCAGCCCCCCCTCCCGTAGTGCTAAATCTAAACTGGCACGCCAATATTTCGGCCCTATGAAGACTCAATTTGAGCTCAAGAGGATATGCTCCGTTCCTCTTAGATGAGCAAGGTACTGTAAGGGGCAAAGCAAGAAAAGCGAGCGAATGCGCAAGAGGAGGATCAACGCGTAGCACTGACGCCTCAACACCTTCATACACACCGGAATACACGAATACACTCGTCCACAAAGACCCCCTGACCAGTGGGCTTATACAGAAACCCTAGAGGCTTCATGGCCGGCCGTGTGGCGAGGCGCTAGAGGCCCACCATGCGGCGCCTGATCTAGTCCATCAAGCGAGCAACGGCTATGATGCAGCCAACAACTAGCTTAACCCTAACTGAACCATGATTGTAACGGATTGTAACCACAATCGCCGAAAAATACAGGGATGGATGAAATATGGCTAACAGATGAAAAAATAAATTAGGTCCTAGGATGCAATGGGGCTTCACATTCTCGCCATTTTGCCATCAGATCCTTGGGTCAGAAGGAGAGGCGTAAAGACTTTCCAGCTTTTTTCCCTTGTATTTTTAGGGATCTTTGGAGCAGATTTTTGCAATGCAAGGTCTTACTGGGAAATTCCCCATAAGACACCGACTTCACCACAGTTTCCGCAACGCGTCTTTTGCTTAAGACTTTCAATGTGAAGTCGTCATTCCCCCTACTTTCAAACTGTCTGGCAATCCCACTGCTTCCAGATGTCCGGCACTCCCACCGCTTCCACTATTCCTGTGAGCATAGAAAGCGTGTATTCTATTTCATCTTCTTTGACAGCTGCTCCCTCCTTGAGGATGCGCAGTGTGAGTATCTCAAGAGTCTTTTTCTCATCCGGTACACTATCCCAAGCAGTCTTGAGATGTCGATAATTCCTAGGCAGGTTGCCAATAAGCTTGGTCATTAACTGACTCTCTTAGGCTGCGGAAGATATCTTACAGGGAATTTCCCAGTAAGGCTGGGCCCTTTTATTTTATTTATGTTTTATTTCTTTACCTTGCTATTTCTTTACTTCTTGTCTTTTTCCCCTTATTGAGTCTTTCTCTAGAAGAAATAAGCTGAAAAGAAAAAGGTTGGAAAATCTTTATGTAGGGAAAGTCACTACCCTCGGTTCCACCTTTCTCAGGTCTGCTCACTCACTCGGACTATGCCCCCGTTCGCAAACCTCAAGGCGGAAGTACCTCTGGCCAATGACTTCCCCTATACTAAAGGATGTCTGTATGTCAAAAACATGACAAGTGGGAGGAAGCCACAAAGCTGGAAATTCAAATAGAAAACCGGAAAAGTAGGAAAGAGATCATGGGTGGTCAATCATTGTGCAAAAGCAAGTATATGGCTGGGTACGAAAGGTGGAAGGAAGTACAAACGAAGAAACATCATGAGTATAACAAAAAGGAGGGCAAACTGCAATTTTCAAAAGAGGCTTTCAGTAACAAAGGTGCACACCAGTGGCCTGATATGACAAGTGAAAGGAGTCACATTATATTGAGAGTCATAAGTGAAGAGCTGAGTCAGGGATGTGGGAGAGTGTATGGCAAGACAAAATGAGTACAATAAAGAAGTGATTGCGAAAAGTCAACTAAGAAGTGGTCAACCAAGAAGTGAAGCAGGCAAGTCAAAGATTTCAGCCAAGGAATTGATCAATCACTTGGTGTGTGCCTGTGTACATGGCAAGGCTGAAATTCGTGGAAAGAGATCTTGGGGACCAAGGGGAGTTACACCGAGAGTCGCCCAAAGGCCAAGATCTGAAGGGCATATCAACATGTCAACGAGTGAAGAAACTGGGGATACCAATTATCATCCGAGTGATGATCATAGAGGGTCCAGAGACCCATCGACAAAATTTCAGAAGGAGCAAGTTTGCTGATGGCGGGGAATGTAAAAATCTAGAAGAAACAGAAATCAAGTGAGGCAAAAGTGAGTGTCTCGCTCGCGCAACGAGTTCTTCAACCAACTCAGCTCTTGATTTCACTTGTCTTCTCACTGCTCCTTTAGCTATGGTGTAGAGGAAGGGGCGAGGGAAAATGGCAAGGGAAAACAGGCAGGGCTGAATCTAGGGTGTACTGCCGAATCTGCTGGGATTCGATTATGCACCCAAGATGGCCGAGTATGCAACTACCTCGGTACATGTAATCACCCATCACCTCTCCCACCATTCCCTTGAAGCTCACCGGGGTTAGGTTCACGTATATGAAATGTTTGTGTGCTCACAGGTGAAAAGTTGGCGCGTGAATGGAGTAGGAAAGGTGGTCTTCAAGCCTCTGACACCGCAGATCCCAGGCTTTGGCGCAATTCTTGCTTCAATGAGTGAACCGGTGTGGTAACTTCTCTCTCATATGTCCTTTGTTAACTGTAGTTTGCATGAGTAGTAGTTTACATGGGTTGGCGGATTCAATCACTTTGATGGATGTTTATGAGGTACTATGCTGGTCCTTTGGAGTGGTTCTGGAGCTGGTCTGAGCTCACAGCCGCCATACCCTGAAGCCAATGATAGTCATGTGACACTCCAGGGGGTTTTGAATATGGGCAATTGACATGGGATAATTCAAGCCCAATTAGATTGCGCCAGGTAGCGGCGAGAATACTCCACAACTTGCTTTTAACGCCAGTGAACGGGCCGGGTAGGGCCAACTCTACCCTATGCACGGCCACATGGCTCGGTCTACTGGCCTCGTCCAGTGCCGCTTACAGGGCAAAATCAGCCCTACCCGGCCTGTTCTCTAGTGCATTACACACGAGGTTGGGTAACGCGTGAGCATGCTGGCATGAGTACAAGGGCATATTTCCATGGAATATTCTACAACAAAACGAAATTGGCGAAACTAGCACATAAAGAACAAGTAGCCCCTATACGTGATCAATATGTTACCCTATAGGCGTGGCTTTTTCTCCATAACAGGCGCAAAGAGTGGGCGGTGAGGCTTCACCCCAAATTTAAGGATAATTTCGCGGCGAAACTCTAGACAACCCAGCCTGAGAAGAAGTCATACTGTAGCTAAAAGGATGAATAGGTCACTTTTAAAGTCCCCACCCATTCCTTTGGGATGTGGGATTGTTGGGTGATGGGATTTTGTATAGAAAGTTTTGACTCAAGCTATACCACTAAGGGTTTCTCAATGCGAAACCCACGGATGCTTAGGTTTGTGCCCATATCACCAAATATTTCTCAATGCGAAACTCGCCGCCGCCGCTATAGGTTGGCTACACTACTGAAAGTTTCGCCTTGCTAATTTGGAGCAGATGTATCGTACAAATGTCTTTGTCTTCTATACCCACTTATGATTTTATTCCGTGTCGAAAACATCTTGGGGGGTCACTCCCCGTATTTTCAAAACCACGTGTGAACAAATATAAGGTGTGATTTTTTTGAGGTAAATTTTAGAAAAAATTTATTTAGAAAATATGGTAGTGCAATATCTTTTCACCCAATTTTTTTAAAAGAAGGGTCACCAAAAATCCAGAGTTTTACTTAAAAAGTTAATGTAATAAAGGGTTTTATCTACAGTATAATGTATCCATCCTTGTGAAGTTTATTATATTCCATTCAACTCTAATCCTCATGATGAAATCAGGTAGAGGTCACCTAAAGTTCAAATATGATTCTAGTGATACACAGTGGATTGATGTTGATACCATATTCTCAACAGTGACTATGACATTTGAACCATATCAAAACTTGTACTCTTTAGATCCAAATGATGTTGCGGCTTTGAATGAGGTCGTGGCTAATGAGAATTAAACTTTTTCTTGGGTCCGACATTTGATTTATGTTATATGGAATGTACTTGTTTGTGTATATGCTTTGAAATTTTGTAATTATTTAAAATGATAATTTAAAATAGGGTCTAATTAATTGTTGCAAATATATATATATAAAATAGGGTGTTAGAAAACAAAGGGTTTTACAATATTACCTAAAGATAGGGTGGAAAAAAATGCAAAATTTTAAAAATATAGCCTAGTATAAATATATCTTTGTATACACATGATATGGAAAAAATACATATAATGACCCCCCCTGGAAAACATATGACTCCCATGACCGAGGTTAAACAACATAAAACTCCCATGACCGTGGGTTGTGCTTACATGAGCGTGAGCATGCTCATGTTGTGCTCACAGGATATCAACTCCCATTACACGCTAACATTTTGGTACGGCCAAGGTAATGTTAGTTAGAGCGGCAGTTAGGAAAGCGGGTCTGCTAACCTTTTAGTAAATCATTTACCCAAATTTACCTGGTGGATAAATCAGGATAAGGGTAATGATTTACCCGGATTAACCCATTTCATTTACCCTTATCATTACCCTTCAGACGGGTAAATAATCTGAGATACCCTTATCCTTATCCGTGTGACAGGTAAATAATTTCCATATACCCTTTACCCGCGGGTAAATATATATTTTTGGAGGATAAATAGCAAAAGGGTAAATGAAAAACTACAACCTTTCTTGGCAACTGGAGAGCCCATCTGGTGTGAACAACATTTGGATTTGGGAAAATGGAATAGGTAGTTATAAAGAATGCCCGTGATTCAGCTGACTGCTCTCTTTACTTCGTGGCCAATGAAGGGGGCTGTTATTTCACGAGCGGCATGAGCATGAGCGGAAAAAAAAAAAAACATGAGCGGGCCGAATTGTGTCCACGGAAATAGGGTTAGGAGGCACGGAAATAGGGTCATGTGGACTCGTCATAGCAATGAAATGCAACATTTTATTGCAAATTTGGTGGCAAGCCACGTCTATACAAGTGTGTCCTAACTGTCATAGCAGGAATGGGAACTACTCTCCTACACCTTCCGAGGAACTTGGCCCTCCTTCTTCCTCATCCCCCTCATCCCCCTCATCCCCCCCATCCTCCGAGCTCTGTGATGCATCGGTTGCACTATGCCTCTCAAAAATGCCGTCCTCTCCTTGGGGGACTGTCCACCTCACCTCCTGGGAATCTTCTGCCTCTTCTCCCCCACTTTCCTCAGCAGAATCCAACACAAATCTACGAGCCCGACGGGCTCTAATAGCTGTTGCCTCCTCCCTCATCTTCATTTTCTTGAGGCTTGCCTCGTCTAAAATCTGTTGTACACGACTAGGTTCGGAACACCTCCTAATGGACACCGAAGCAAGCCGGGTAGCATAAGTAGGAAGGATGTAGTCCCTTTCTGGACTAGGCATGAAATCCCCCCTGGCAAAAAAAGGCACGTTCCTCCTGCCCATGAACTCCGGTGTAGACGTCCCTCCTGCCGTACTTGGCATCCTACAGTAAGAACAAATCCATTTCAAGAATGTCAATACCAGCAGAAGCAGAAAGGGTTTTCAATGAAATAAGAGAGCGAAGGGAGGTGCCTCACGAAATCTGGAGGCAACTTACAATGCGACCACTCACTCGTACACCAAGGGCTCCTCGGCCTCGATCCCAACTTGTTTCTCCCCCTCGAACACATGCATGTCGGACAACGTCCCTGCCCACATTGAAGCACCTGAGGAACAAAGCGGGCGGTTAATGGCTTGCGGCATGCAATTCCAATCGGGCCAGGGGACAAATTGAGCACATGAAGGCTTACCCGTGCCGCATGTGCAGGGCTCCGGGTCCGGCTGTACCGCCACGGTTTGCCTGTCTTTGTGTCCTTCGGCATACTGGAGTGGGGCACATAGTTGTAGAGGACATCGTAGGTAACAGGGTCCACAGCAGCATCAACAAGACGACCGTCGTTGCGGAATTTGAACGTAGACCCTCTCTTCACAAAGCAATATGCCTCAAACACCAATGT
Source organism: Takakia lepidozioides (assembly GCA_030704615.1). Classification (NCBI taxonomy): domain Eukaryota; kingdom Viridiplantae; phylum Streptophyta; class Takakiopsida; order Takakiales; family Takakiaceae; genus Takakia; species Takakia lepidozioides. The sequence goes on along the minus strand of CM060731.1, from coordinate 10,260,110 downwards.
CTGCACATCCAACAAAATAGGGATCAACTCCGGGATCTTGTTTAGATACTCCACAATATGAGGTGAATGCAATAGATTGATAACTTACACTTTGGCCCTCTGTTCGCAACCCCTGTGTATTGATGCAGAACCATTTTCTGAGGAGGACCGGGGTGACACTTTTCGGTGTCCACCTTGCCACCGCATTCTCTGTGGTCTTCCCTCTTGTGGCAATGACAACCACACATCCACCGTCATCCAGAAGCATCCCCGCCAGCCCAAACCCGGCTTTCCAGTAGTCCTCAGTAAACCTGTTCCAGGTGGGCACACCATCCAGGCCCTCCAGCAGCTCCCCATCTGGAATGTCGAGGAGAATCATGTCGCAAGCTCTCTCCACCACCCCCCCCCCCCCCCCCCCCCCGAGTGCTCTTGGAATCCGTGCTCACAGCCGTGAAGAATTCCATCATGGCTTCAAAACCAGGGGTGTCTTTAGGCTCTGTACCGGCATCCCTCTTCTTAGCTTTCCCCTTCTGCTCCGCCAGAGTTGCTGTGTGCCACCTTCTTCGCCCTGGCAGCGAGAGCGTCAAGGAATCTCTCATTGACGCATTGGATGATGGTTGGAGGTTCTAGCTTTGGCCTGTGCGTAAACGTCACCGCCGTGTAGGCTCGCCCTCAAATGCCAACTTCTTGGCACAGCCAGTCCCACTCCGAACTGACTTGGGAACCCGGACGACCGGTGACTGGGTAGCAGCAACAGCAGTCGCAGGACCTTGAACAAAGTCGTCGTCCGAGTCACTCTCTTGGGTCCCCTCCTACGCCTGCTCCGATGCCCCGATGGTTTTCTGTTTTTTGGGTGTTACTGCACTCACATGTTTCCTTGTCCTTTTCCTTTGACCTTTACTCTTCTCATTCAATTTCTCTTGAATTCATGCTTGAGCAAGCTCTGCCGCTTTCCTGGAGTTCGCAAGCGCTTTTGCCTCTTTTGCACCCAGCGGAGGCAGCGGAGCCCGGTTTCGTCAGGCCTTAGCATCCAGCTTCAATTGAAACTCGGATGGGTCGAGCATGCCGGGCGGAAGGTCCACATACCAAGGGCAATCACGCAAATGTTCCAGATGCCACTCCTTCACAATATCGTCAGTGTACATGGAGTCAGCCCCAGGGTTCCTCCATGCCAGGAAGAATGGTGGCTCGAAAGACAGATGACCTTTCTCCAAAAGGGAGAACTTGCAGTACCTGCATTCATGAAAAACACAATGAGGTCCCTAAACTGCAAATTCGGCACCATTTTCCCAGGTTGGGGCGGATCTGACTGGGCCTAGAAATGGAAAAATGGCACCGAATTTCGGTTTTCGGTGACTGCCACCCTAGGGACAGCCATCTTGGGAGCCCTGAACTGGAAATTCGGCGCCATTTTTCCCGGTTTGGCCCGAAGATGGCTAAGTCCCAGAACGGCAATAGGGCCTAGAACTGGAAAAATGGCGCCGAATTTCCAGTTCAGAGCCAGCCATCCTAGGGACTTAGCCATTTTTGGAGCCCTCACTGGAAATTCGGCGCCATTTTCCCAGGTCCGGCCCGAAAATGGCCAAGTCCCACAAGGGCAATATGGCCCAGAACTGGAAAAAATGGCGCCGAATTTCCAGTTCAGGGCCAGCCACCCTAGGGATTTAGCCATTTTCGGAGCCCTGACTGGAAATTCGGCGCCATTTTCCCAGGTCCAGCCCGAAAATGGCTAAGTCCCAGAACGGCAATAGGGCCCAGAACTGGAAAAATGGCGCCGAATTTCCAGTTCAGGGCCAGCCACCCTAGGGACTTAGCCATTTTCGGAGCCCTGACTGGAAATTCGGCGCCATTTTCCTAGGTCCGGCCCGAAAGTGGCTGTCCCATATGGCCTTGACCTGGAAAAATGGAGCCGAACTTCCAGTTCAGGGCCAGCCACCCTAGGGACTTAGCCATTTTCGGAGCCCTGATCTGGAAATTCGGCGAAAAATGCAAGGACTGAAAGGAAGGCATCGCGTATGTACCTGTACAGAAGGCGCATTGTTGTTTTGTCCGCGTTCGGCTGGTCGGTGAACTCCTGGCTCCGGCGGGCATGTGGTATCTCCCGAAAGAATAGGTCGGTTTTGTAGAGCAGAAAGTACCTCGTCACATAGTCGCGTAGGCTCTCTGCTGCAGGAGAAATCTCCATCTTGAACTGATGTGCTTGTGTGTCCAGCTGCTCTTGCGCATTCGTCGTCACCTGTGGAGATTCTCCATCAGATCGCATTGCTGAAAAAATACAATGAATCCACCCCCTACAAGAGTAGAAGCGCCAAACGGAGCGTGGGGAAGTACCTGAAACCACCATGTCATGCGGTTCATCCACATGTCGAATGTGGGGTCAGACAGTTTGTCCGGTTTGGGGAAGCTCCACATGTCCCTTGTACTTTGGGAACCATTCCAGATCTGGAGCCACCGTGTCTGTCCAACCACCCAGCATATTCGTAAGCGCCAAACACCACAAAAACGAGTTGTTGCCACACAATTTGGTTAAGAATGTATCACTTTTCTGCACCATCCACACAGGATGTGGCTAGACGATGGAGCTTCTCCAATGTCATCGTGGGCTTCAGAGCGCGGGAGTAGTGCTCCCCACCTCCACCAGAAAGTCGGCACCAAGGGCGGGATCAGCTATGGCCACGTACTTTACCATCCGCGACTTGTACTTTATGCGGGCCCTCACCTCCGCAGCTTTGAGATACAATTCGAGTGCGGGAGGGTTAGATTCTTCTCCTCTGACTCCATGTAGAACCTCCGCGCATGTGCCAAATCCTGCTGAATTTTGTCTGTCAAGAATGCGCACATAAGATTAGAGATCCTGCTCAACACTTTTTCTTCTATTGGGGGAGGAGAGACAGATTAGCTCAACAAAACAGTTAGGAGCTTTACCCGAAATATGTAGTCCACCATGGCGTCCATGCTCAGCCTATACCAGGTTCTGTCTGCCTTAACTTCCGACTTGCGCAGGAGGTCGGCACTGAGCGAATTGGCAAACTCTTGCACACCCTGCTTCCCGACATCCTTCACTCGGAAGAGCATATGGGACAAGTTGGTGGCAATGAAGGCATTCTTAGTCACCCTGCAATGCCACATTTCCATCAAACAATTATGAAATGGGAATTTACAACAAATATGAGGATTCGCAATGAAATGACTTACAATCGGATGGGTCCAAAAGCAAGAGGCGTTGTAACTTACGAGTTGATGTCCGCCATTGCAGCTTTGAGAAGACTGCGATCTTTGGGCCCGCAACTTCAACACAACACACTCCACGGCGAAATGCCAATCGAGGTCGTTGGGGTGGGCTTTGGCTATGTGCTCCATCCATGCCAGGAGGCGATGATTGCCGTCCCACACGTAAAATATCTTCCCGGACAAGTGCTGGAAAAAATGATCAGTAACAATCGATCTCTCGAACTCATCATTTCGCCTTTGCCAATGGGGACCCCATTTGTCCACCTCATCGGAAGTGTGGGCACGGGAAGCTCCGTGGTCGTTCTCAATGGAAACGTAAAACGCGGCAGACCCCATTCGATATCCATCCCCGAAAGAGAATTTCAGCTTGTCGATATCGCCGGGAGGGCAGGTCTCACCACTTGCAAAGACACCAAACGGCAAAGGGGAATTCGAAGCTTGGCCGGGTACACCATGCCCCCCAGCACCCTGCCAATGTTGCTGTGGGTTGCCTCCAACATCTTGGCAGCGGCCAACTTCATATCCGCCTTAGACATGACGTCTGCTGCAGAGGGGTTCTCCGGCAGCCCACCAGGACCACCAAATCCAGCCTGTATGCTGCGGGTTTGGGGCCTGGGGATGTCCGGAGGATGTCATCCTGGTCAGAAAGCTCGGTGTCGTCCTCCTCAACATGGTGAACCACCGGCAAAACCACCTCGAGCACTCTCCCTGTCTCTACTGCCATCTCCCCGGCTTCACCTCGAACTTGCACAATCCGTGCTCTTTGTGGTGTTCTTTCCTCTCCTCCACTCTCCACCGTATGGGTAATTGCGGGGGCTACTCTTGTCCGCGATGGTGTAACCGGTGTGTTACTGCCTCTTTGTGGTGTCTTGGAGGGATCCACCGTCTCTGTGCGTCCCTCGCTTACATTGGCATCTGTCATTTGGGCACCCCTGGCCTCTTCAGTGGCCTTTTCTCTTTCCTCCTGGCTAGCCTTCTGTCTCGCCTGTTCTTTTGCCCTCTCACGGGCTTTCTGTTTCTTACTAGGGCTAGCAGCAGGGGAGCCCTCCAGGACGACCACTTTGATTGAGGAGAAAGGAACACCCTCGCGCGCACTGCTCACTCCCCCCTCCGCAGCCCGTGACGGCTCTCTCGCCGGGGATTGCATGTGCGTAGCTTTCTTCTTCTTCTTTGCGTGGGCGGGCCCTACTGCATGTGCATCAACAACCTCCATTGCCGGATCTGCTGTCCTCACGTCCTCACGCCCTTCACCTACCATGCCGCTTGCACCAACCTCCCCAATGCCTATTCTGTCGTACCCTCGCTGCAGGTCCTCCCGTCCACCAACAAAAGGTTGAAGTTTGCCCTCTCGCCCCAAGTTGGGCGATTCAAACATGCGATGAGTTGGAGCGGTCGATGATACCACCAGCGTGCCGGGCTCGTCGTCACTCTGTCATTCCCAAAATCGTCAGAACCAACATCGGTGCCAAAACTAGAATGGCAACAAGCAGCGCAACCACCATAGCAACAATCGTGGAACAACAATGAAAACAAAACAAGTTTATGAAGTATGGAGTGCCATGGAACAATAATGAAAACAAATCCAACCAATGCCAAAGAATGACATGCTTCCAGCGATAGCAGGATGAAGATGCAAAAACAAAGCGAAACAACAAAGCGAAAGCGAAAGCGAACAAAGCGAAAGCAGAAGTGGCTTGCCTGAGAGTACTCGGCTTCAGTTGGCGCGGGTTGTAAGCAAGACATTGGAATCTCCTGCTGGAGCTTAAGTTTGGCCATGCGAAAGATTGGCCGTCATCCGTAGTACAAAGCTTTCAACTTCCGCCGCAGTCTGGATGTAAGGTCTCTCTCAGGAGAGCCACGCCCTTCAGGCGGCATAAGTCCCAGCCAAAATGGAAAAAGATCTCAGTTTTTTGGGGTACATGCCTCGAATAGAAGTTAATCCAAGATTAGCATCAGATTTAGGGTACGTATCGAGGAAGACATGTGTCGCCAGCCCAAATAAAAATGGACGGCGGTGGACATTTAATGCCCATCCGCCAGGTACGGCGGCGCGCAAAATTTCCCTCATGCAGGTAATTCGGAGAGAAGCAGGATGGAAATCCGGCGCCAAATTTCCATCATGCCAGGTAGGGCGGCGCGCGAAATTTCCGCCACGCAGGTAATTCGGAGCCGGATGGATGGAAATCCGGCGCCGGATTTCCATCCTGCCGGGTAGGGCGGGGCGCGAAATTTCCGCCACGCAGGTAATTCGGAGCGGATGGATGGAAATCCGGCGCCGGATTTCCATCCTGCCGGGTAGGGCGGGGCGCGAAATTTCCGCCACGCAGGTAATTCGGAGCAGATCAGGATGGAAATTCGGCGCCGAATTTCCATCCAGTAGGTTATTCGGATCGCTGGCGGATGGAAATTCGGCGCCGAATTTCCATTCGCCAGGTAAGTCGAAGCGCCGAATTACCTTCCTGGAGGTAATTCTGAGTGTGGCCGCTTGGTTTTACGGAGAAAAACAAAGTAAACTTTTAGTTTTGTGGCTGAAGTCCACTTTTAGATACGTTTTTCATGGAATCCTGGACTGCTAGAGGGAAATCCGAACGGCCTCGGACGGAAATTCGGCGCCATTTTTCCATCCTGTTTTGGGCCTCATCACCCGACCGGACTTCCTTTAAGGGGGCCCGGATGGAAATTCAGCAGCAAATTTCAATCCGGGGGATGGTATCTGTCGGACAGGTGCCGGCCTCTACGCCCGAGGCGACTTCGTCCGGGCGTCACCTGTTGGATATTCGGTGCCGAATTTCCGTCCAAGGGTTGAAATGTGACGGCCAGGTGCCGGCCTCTCCCCCCTCCCCGACTGCATCCAAACCGCCCCGCACGGAAATTCAGCGCCATTTTCCATCCTGTTCGGTTTTTATATCGTCCAGTTTTGGGCCTCACCACCCGACCGGACTTCCTTTGAGGGGGCCCGGATGGAAATTCGGCGGCGAATTTCCATCCGGGGGATGGTCTCTGTCGGACAGGTGCCGGCCTCTACGCCCGAGGCGACTTCGTCCGGGCGTCACCTGTTGGATATTCGGTGCCGAATTCCCGTCCGGGGGTTGAAATGTGACGGCCAGGTGCCGACCTCTCCCCCCTCCCCGACTGCATCCGAACGGCCCCGGATGGAAATTCGGCGCCGTTTTCCCATCTGGGGAGGTTTTTATGTCGGCCAGTTTTCGGCCTGCCCCCCCCGACATGACTTCGTTTGGTGGGGCCCGGATGGAAATTCGGTGCCGAATCTCCATCCAGGGGATGCTCTCTGTCGAACACGCGCTGGCCTCTACGCCCGAGGCGACTTCATCCGGGCTTCCCCTGTTGGATATTCGGTGCCGAATTTCCGTCCGGGGGTTGAAATGTGAGGGCCAGGTGCCGACCTCTCCCCCCTCCCCGACTGCATCCGAACGGCCTCGGATGGAAATTCGGCGCCGTTTTTCCATCCGGGGAGGTTTTTATGTTGGCTAGTTTTCGGCCTGACCCCCCGACACGACTTCCTTTGGGGGGATCCGAATGGAAATTCGGCGCTGAATTTCCATCCAGGGGTTGTTCTGTGTCGGACAGGTTCCGGCGTCTCTGCCCGAGGCGACTTCATTCGGGCGGCCCCTGTTGGATATTCGGTGCTGAATTTTCATCCGGGGGTAGTAATGTGACGCACGGTGCCGGCTTCTCCCCTTCAGCCGACATCATCCGGACGGCCCCCCACTTTCTGACTGCAGCAGTTATTGCGCAAAGACCAGGGGCCGCATTCCTGAGACAAGGTTCATTAACACTCTGACTGTGGATTTTTGAGATAGTTGGCTCCCTGGATTTGGATCAGGCTTCGTCGCTCGGACAAATCGGCACCGCATTCCTTCCCATCACTGCATCCCCCTTCTACCAGGGAGCTTGCCCGCACGCCATCCTGGGAGTCTTGTGTGCACATCTCCCATGGCGGAAAACCCGAGCGCTACAGTGTACTGCCCTCCTCACGAGCATAGAGCTTCATTTCCGTGCAGAGGGGACATCTGCCGGGTGATGGAGAAATATCTGTGCGTTCGATACCACCTGAAACCGGGGTCGGTTTTTTTGGAGGAGGAAAGGAAGGACTCAAACGGCGTTGTTGTCGAGAGTATTGTTGTGCTCCACGATGATTTCGGCGATGGCAAGGGATGGCGAGTTCCACCATCGGACAGCGTCATATACAGGGCTCTTGGGGACTTCCATTTGCCCGCCAAATGCATCTTCTATCCTGGCGCCTTCCACGAAACAATCCGCGAATCAGAGAGTGGCTACCTCAAAGAGAGAAGACCGCAACGAAGTAAATCCAGAGCCGAACCCATCCATGAAGACGAGTGGAACCGGGTTGTTCACAACCTGTCCGACTCAGACGAGGTCATGGAAGTTCCGAGGTCATCCTGGAGATCAGGCAAGTCCTCAATGGACGTCAGTGGACGAGGGAGTCATATTCCCAGCACGAGCACCGCAGTTCGATCTATTCTTGAAATTCTGCGAGGGCTTCACATGGAGGGACACCGCTCGGAGCTGGCCGGGCTGGACTACAGCAAGTTTGCAATTAAATCGGTTACATGCCTTCCCGCAGACGTCGACGGTAATATCTTCTTTGAGTTCCCTCCTCGGACGGACTACTCGAGGGCGTCCGGAATGTTGACAGATATGGATAGAAAAACATGATGGTCATCCTTGGTGCGTCACCAAAAACCACAAGCATGAAGATGCTCGATGGTGGCGGGTGCGCTACGTTGTTTGTGCAGGCGCGTTGCGGTTGTTTCCCCAACTTGCTTCCGTTTTAAATCCAGAGGTCACAAAAACGAGACCGATTGGACAGGCACAGCTCATCAACCATTTTGTGCTCAAGAGAAGGTTCGAGAACTCCACATTAAGTGTGCGCACTGCAAAGAACGCACCACACTGCATGTCTGTTGTAATGCCAAGCAGTTCTATGTGTTGCACCGTTTCCCTGACCTCACCCGAGCTTGCATACACCGTTGGTTCCCATTGTCACAAATTGGCGAGGGGGAACTCGCGGGAGGCTGCCCACGAGGCATAGCAGCTCGTTTAGGAGGAGGTTAAGTTGAGACCGGGGTGCCAAACCCAAACAGATAACAGCTCAAGCCGCCCATAAGATGGCCTTGGCCAGAAATTATGTCAAAAGACGGCTCCGATAGAGTTCCTCTCGATAAAGGAAATGGAGGCATTGCTGGAGTCGGGTCCCAAGTATGTTCACCGAATGTCCGAAACCCACATTGTCTCATGTAAACAGAAAAATTGGGCGTGGCTCGGATATCACTCCATTCTGGAGGTGAAGCGACGATGTGGATGTTATGACCTACATTCATGGAAGTAGGTTTCCAGGACAAGGGACTGAGGGCAGATCGTTGTTTCGTATCAAAATGTCCACGTGGTGGACCTGGCAGCGGGCGTCGAACTGGCGACAGGATGACGAGTGGGGACTTGTCAACCAGTTGGGTCAGGTTCGACCATATCAAAGGAATACAAATCACCAGTGGGTGACAAGGGGTGCACATGTCTACGACATCCACTGCAGGATGCTAATGACAATGCTATTGTGAGATGAAAGGAGAGGACACAAATCGGAGATGCTTCTTTGGCAGGGGAATAATAACGAAACAGATGGCCAAGGCGGATGCCCCCTCCCAATTTCCGTTGGTTTCATGGCGGACAACGCACAAGCAATTGGGCTGCCATCCGAAGGGTGTACGGGCAAGACCCCAATGTTCCCATGGAAGGAAAGGAGAGATAATGTGGGCTCCATTTTCTGCAGAGCCTTTCGCAGTACACAACCAGGCTCGTGGCGCCAGATTTAAGAGAGGAGCACCGTTCCATGTGTCTTGCGTGGAAGCGCGCTCCACCTTGGTGATGCGAGAGACACAGTTTGAATGTTAAGGGCTTGGTGGACATCGTCAGGTTGCTGTAAGGAAATCAGACGAGGGAGCAATGGTCAGTTGTGCGAAAACATGGTGGATTATCGTTTCCTCCAGTTCGGTGACTATATGCGGGAGGTGAGTTGCACGAATCGCGTCCCGTGAATATATTATGCATTATTTTTAACTTGCTTGTAACCTCAACATGTGCTTGTGCAGGAAATGTGTCTCGACTCCGACACCGACATGCCCATGACAAACATGGCCGAATCAGTGCATTCATCCTGGCGTGCCTCCTCTGCAGCGCATCTGGTGGACACCCTCACTGCCACAACGGAGGACATTGTGAGGTGAATTATGCAGCAATGCAGGTACAACGAGTTCTTGAAAGGGAAACAGTGGGGCTTGGGGCCGGACAGGCAGGAAATGCTGATGCGGACTGCCTCCAGATCGAAAAATCCTCGCAAGTGGGCGGCGGCGTTGCGAGAGAGCCTTCGAGACACGCCATTGCTTCGAAGAGGCCAACATTTGGAAGGATATGTTCATACCCGTCCAGTGAGACGAAGACTTGACAAGGCACCTGGCGGGGAAGAGGATTCATGGCAAGATGACAAGAATATTCGCACGCTCCCTTGTGGTCCCGTGATGTCGCGCACCTCCCTTCGGTAAGCTCCCCTTCACGTCATAGTTACTCGCTTTGATGCGCGCGCCTGACTCCCAACCTGGCCGCCGGGCCAACTTGGAGCTTCGGCTGCTCACCGGGACATAACGGTCCCCCTTCGCTTCCCACTAAACCCTCCACCTATCTGGGACTAATGGAATTCCCTTTGGTAGATGGCAGTCCGGAACAGCTCCCCACTCTTTGATCGCTTTCCGGCTCGCTCGCTTACTCACTAGTTTTTGGTCACCAACGGGCTTGCACCGTTCTCGGGGTTACTACTCCCTATATATACTTCTGTAGCTGTCCGCGGGGGTTTCATAACCAGCCATGCCATTTTATGGCGAACCACCACAAAAACCCTCGACTCCCGGTGATGAGTCGCGGTGAGTCTTGGCCCACTCACCACGGCCCCTATGGACCGTGATGAGTCCCAAGACTCCCCACTCCCCCCAAGAGGTCTCTGCCCCCAGTGAGTCCTATGCCACCCCCACTAAGTCCCGCTAAGCTACCACCAACCCTTGTGGAGCCACCCCCACCGCAACCCGGTGTGCGGGGCTCCACCTAGTGCGCGCCTCCGCCTCCTTCAGTGCCTTGGGCACTCAAGGGTGCTTCAGCCCCCCCCATACCTATCACTGCTGCCCTGCCCCCACCACAGGGGCAGCCCCTCATGTGTCCCGACCCCCTGCCCTCAAGGCAAAGGGCCGCGATACACACACCCCTACCAACAGGGAGTCGATGTCCTCATCGACTTGTCCATTTTGTAGAAACGAACATCCAAGTTGTGGCGTCCCACATCAAGGAGTTTGTTTCCGCACCATGGCGTCCCATGGCAAAGAACCAAACCCCACACTTGACTCTACTCTCCACTAGCTAGTTCGGCCGACTTCCTCTAAGTCCCGGCCAAGGGTGGAGCCTCTCCAGCTCCTCCCAGTGCACTCTTCTTCTTGGCCTACTTCAAGGCCAAGGAACGATCCTCCCCGAGGATCGAATCGCCTTACTGCAACAACATTGCTTGCGACCGCTCATGATGCCGCTTTTGGCATCACCTTGAGCAAGGGTTCACCTGGAACCCTCTTTGACTAGGAAGATAACTTTGAACCAACCGTGCGCCCCAATCACTACAATTGGGTCCGCCCTTGGAATGCTGGCCTGAGGTACGGGAACACGCCGAAGCCGCACTACGATTTCGTCCCGAGGCTACACGATTATAGTACGTGAACGGAAGCACGTGGCTTCCGCGTTAGCCCGCACTACAAGGCAACCCCCTCGGTAGCGCAGTTATAGTACGCGCACGCGCCAGGTGCGCACTAGCACGTGAACTCCCAAAGAAGGCGCAAGTTTCCTTGCCCCTTGGATGGGGTCACCCGATTTCGGCACTACACAAACACACGATTAACCCAATTTACCTCTCCCACTTTTATAGCTAGCATGCATTCTACACACTAGCCAACCATACCATGCATCACCATTCCAAACAAATAGGACGCACAACATTTGGAATCCGTTTTATTTATAGCACGTTTTTGTACAATACAAGTTTTTGCAATCGGATTCCTAAGCTAGCTAAGCCGGGCTAAGCATGCATTTCCTCCCCCACGCTCCAAGGTTGATGTCCCCATCAACGCTTCTTCTTCCGCTTTTGAGGTCGCCCTTCGAAAGCTGCGACCGCCTCGGATGCGTTTCCCATTTCTGAGGCACGCACCCAAGATGCCTCCACATGATGATAGCCCTTCCATTTGACGAGATACTACTCCGTTTCTCGGTTCTTGAACCTCCTTGACTTAAGTATTGCCTCCACCTCGTACTTAGGTTCATTTTCATGATCCAACAGCATAGGTGGCGGACGCAACACTTGATGCCGATTCGGACGCGCTTCATCTTTGAAGTAAGGCTTCAAAAGGGAGACATGGAATACTGGGTGCACCTTGCTGTTTGCCGGCAGCTCCAATTCATACACATCCTCATTCATAACCTTCCGAATGCGAAGGGTCCCGCATACGGAGGTACGAACTTCGGACTCACTTCCGGAGGTAGTCGAAAATTCTTGATGTTCAACCAGACCTCCGTGCCTGCCTCAAACTTCACTTCCCTCCGCTTCCGATTCGCCTGCCTTTCATACCGTTTCCTAGCTTTGGCAATGTTGTACTTGCGAGCTTCAACAAACGCTCGCGTTCTTCCAGTACTGCCGCTACTACCGGTTCCTCAACGTCCTGGGCGGCCGAACTTGTCGGCACCAGAGGTGCTTTTCCATAGACCAATACGAAAGGGGAAACTCCCGTTGCGGAGTGTTCTGTGTTATATTATAACAGAACTCTGCCGCGAAGTGTTCCACCCAGTCTGTTTGGTCTGCCGACACGTAATTCCGCAAGATCTGCTTCACTACGGAATTCACTCTTCTTTCTGTTTGGCCGTCGGTCGTAGGTCGGAAGGCGGTGCTCATCTTTAGCCTCGTCCCCATCTTCTTCCAAAGTGCCCTCCAAATTTACTCGTAAACTTTGGATCGCGGTCCGAGACAATATCCTTCGGGACTCCATGATGCTTTAAGACGTGGGCGAAGTAAAGTCGCCCTATCTCCTGCGCTGTTGCCGTCTCCTTGGTGGGAATGAAATGGCCCATTTTACTGAACCTATCCACCACCACCATGATTGCATCGAATCCTTTTGACAGCGGCATAGCAGTCATGAAATCCATCGAGACGCTTTCCCAAGTCCCCTCTGGAATCGGCAAGGGTTGTAACAGCCCCGCTTGCTTTTTGTACTCGATCCGGTTTTTTGGCATGTGGTGCATGTCTTGACATACTCCTCTGCCTCCTCCCTCAGTTTGGGCCAGAAATACTCTTTCTTCAAGAGTGCCGCAGTGCGCTTGGCTCCTCCGTGGCCCGCAAGCGGGCTATCATGGCATTCTCTCAAGAGGCTATCTCTGATCCCTCCCTTCGGCACGTAGAGACGCTTTTGCTTATACCGGAGCAGTCCATTTTGCAAGTGGAACTGCGATTTAACCCCCATCATCAAGTCTTGCATCACGGACTTTGCCAGCTCATCCTTCCGGCAAGCCTTCCGGATCTTCCTTTGGAGCGCCGTCTCGCCCTTGTACACCAACAAGAGCTGCTGCTTTCTACTTAAAGCATCGGCCACCACGTTGTCTCGTCCCGGTTTGTACTGGATCCACGTCGAACACCGCCAAAGTATCTTGCCACCTAAGTTGTTTTGGGGACAACTTGGGCTGCGTGGCAAAATACTTCACCGTGACATTGTCCGTGAACACCTTCACTGGGTTGGAACCAACATAGTGGCGCCAGAGCTCAAGACAGTGCACCACCGCCTTCATCTCTTTTCTCGTGCGTCGGCCACCGTCGCTCCACTTCATTCAGTTTCTTACTTTCGTAAGCTACTGGACGTCCATCTTGCATCAGCACACCACCAATCGCGAAGTCCGACGCATCTGTATGTATCTCAAACGGACGATCGAACTCCGGGATTTTCAAGACTGGAGCTTCCGCCATCCGCTGCTTCAATTCAGTAAAAGCTTGGCCACAAAAGGTGTTCCATGCCCAGACTTTAGATTTACACAGAAGGTCTGACAACGGCCCCGCGATTTTGGCGAAATTTCTCACATACTTCCGGTAATAGGAGGCGAGTCCTAGGAAGGATCGCACTCCCGGGACCGAAGTCGGAGGCTCCCAGTCCAAAATTGCCCTCACCTTCATGTCATCCATTTTGATCCCATCCTGTGTAATCACATGCCCCAGGAACTCCACTTTTGTGACCCCGAATTCGCACTTTGAAGCTTTGGCATACAGCTTCCCTTCTCGCAAATTCTGGAACACCCTTTTGAGGTGCTCCAGGTGCTCCTCCTTTGTTTTCGAGTACACCAAGATGTCGTCGATGTACACGATCACAAAGTCATCAAACCACTCCTGGAAAAGGCTGTTCATCAGCGTGCTAAAGGTCGCAGGTGCATTAGTGAGCCCAAAAGGCATCACCAAGAACTCATATGAACCATACCTTGTCCTGCACGAGGTCTTCTCCTCATCTCCTTCCGCCACCCGAATTTGATGATAGCCGGAGCGCAAGTCGATCCGGCTGAAATACTTTGCTCCTGCCAACCGGTCGAAAAGGTCGTCGATCCTTGGCAAAGGGTACCGGTTTTTAATAGTCACCTTATTCAAAGCCCTGTAATCGACACACATCCGCAGCGTCCCATCCTTCTTGTCTGCGAATAGCACCGGGGCTAGGTAAGGTGACTTACTCGGCCGGATGTACCCCTTTGACATTAGATCCTTGAATGAGTCTTCAGCTCGACCAACTCCCTGTGGCTCAACCGGTAGGGTGCCTTGGCAGGCGGTTCCGATCCCGGTATCACCTCAATCTTGTGGTCAACTCCTCTTCGCGGTGGCAAGCCGCTTGGTAAATCCTCCGGCAACACATCCTGGTATTTCTCCAAGATCCCCTTGATGGATGTGTATTGTTTCGTGGAGACCTCGAAAAGGCTGAAAATTGCCCCAAGTGCCACAGTCCTCGATACATGGACGGCCGTGGGAAGGTGCCCAAGAAGGTGCTGCGATACTTTCCTCTCATACCTAGATTGAAACGGATGTTCCGAGTTAAGACGCTGGCAGAGCTCATGAAGTGGCACAACAATCATAGAAGTGCAGATGGCATGGTCCGGCATGCTGCAGACAATAAGGCTTGGTGCCATATTGACAACACATGGCCGAGGGCTTCAGATCCAAGAAATCTGCGTCTTGGATTGGCACTGGATGGGGTCAATCCTTATGGCACAAAATCCGCGAGTTGGTCCACCTGGCCCATCATGGTGCTCAATTATAATCTACCTCCATGGTTGGTAACGAAGAAATTTTTTGTCATGTTAACACTCCTCATTCCTGGAAAGGAATCCGTGACAAGTGAAAATGTGGATGTTTACCTGCAACCACTAGTGGAGGAGCTAACGACATTGTGGGTGGGAGTTGCAGCCGTGGATGTGGCAGCCATTGAAGGAGAGCGGGCTTTTACCATGCGTGCAGTCCTCATGTGGTCCATACATGACTTCCCCGCCTATGGCTTGTTATCAGGTCAGGTTCACCAAGGGTACTCTGCTTGTCCAACATGTGGACCTCAAGTCGATTCCAGATATTCCCCAGCTTGCAAGAAATTGATATTCCAGGGGCATCGACGCTATCTTCCCCACAATCATGCCTATAGAAGATCCATAAATTTTAATGGGGCGCGAGACATGAGACCTGCTCCACATACAGTGACAGCCACCGAAATCAAGGAGCGTGCACGACATTACAAACAAGGGATTGATGATGGTGGGACTGTAGGCGCACAGAACTAACAGTGCATTGGTTTTCATTGTGCATGATTGTTTGTTTACTGAACCTGTGCTGTTAACATCGTTCATGACTGCATTGCAATGTGCCTAATTTGTTAGACCACATGGTGCAGCATCTTATCATCCGCCACACTTTTGATACCATGCATTGCGAGAAGAACGTGACGGAGAACATAATGAAGACTCTTTTCGGGGAAAAGGACACGATGAAAGTTCGCCGCGATCTGGAATTGCAGGGCATTCGAAAGCCTCTTTGGTTACAACGCCATCCCACCAGAGTGGATACATTGGTAATGCCCGATGCGCCATATGTGCTCACAAAACCAGAGCGAGCGGGCGTTCCTGGAGACTATCACGAATCTGAAAGTACCCACTGGCTATGCCTCTGCTTTCAAAAAACATGTGGTCAAACAAAAGTTGAGCCAATTGAAGTCACATGATTATCACGTGCTAATGCAACAGATCCTCCCACTTGCTCTACGTGGGTTGATGGCGCCTGGGGTTCGCAATGCCATACTAAGAGTGTCTCGTGTGTTTCGCAAGCTTTGTGCAAAATTCATTGATCCCACTAAGCATGAGGAATTGAAGAAGGAGGTGGCAGTGACTCTTTGTCTTCTGGAGAAAGAGTTCTCACCCTCATTTTTTGATGTTATGACACATTTACTTATCCACTTGGTGGATGAGCTGGATTTGTGTGGACCTGTAGCTTCTCGGTGGATGTACCCGGTGGAGAGAGCAATGAAGGATTTTAAAGGGTATGTGCGAAACTGGCGAAGCCTGAGGGCAGTATGGCGGAGGGCTACGTGATTGACGAGGCATTGGGTTTTTGTACAGAGTACTTGTCTTCTATTGATGCTACTAGGCGGAGAGTGTGGGATGCAGGAGAGGAGGAATCAGTGTCGGGCTGGGTGTTGGAAGGAGTTGGTCGACCACGGAGGTTGACTGTCGAATTGTTGCAGCTTGTCCACGACTACGTCATTCACAACCATCCCAGTTTGAGCATTATGTTGGGGTAAGTGGCAAACGTGAGTGTATGTCACAGCTTCTGGTACCTGCTATGCATGGGTATGCTTTGTATAGGTGTGTGGGCAGTAGTTCTTCCATCGGCTGCAGGGGTTGCACTAGATAAATTGATGTGGTTGTGCGTGTGTTGGCAGGACCTATGAGGTGGAGAAATCCAGGTTGGAGACTGAAAATACTGCTAACCAGAACAGGATCCGTGCTCTCCCTCACTTTGCAGTATGGCTGGTAAAAGCAGTCCGCCAGCATGTGTCAAGTGTTGCCAACCATGCTACTGATTCAGCCTGCAAGGAATTGTTGGACATGTCCAAACCCCCATCATTAATCGCAACATCATACAAGAGCATGTCGGCTTATGGAAACCACTTCAGGGTTACTTTAGATGGACTCAACAGCCCCTTTGTGACATATGACTCGGGGGTCTCTACTATTTTCCAGCATGACTATACTTGCATTTCAGGTGAGCAGGTGGTGGAAAGCGTACGGTATGTGGGTGTCATAAAGGAGATTTTAGAATTGGATTATGGCTCCACACACCCACGGTGCTATTGTGTTCATGGGTACGTGCACGACGTGTGGGCTCTCAGCCTGTGTCAATGAAGCAGGATGACTCTGGCTTCACATTGGTGAATTTCTCCCACTTGTTGCCTCCACTTGAACAGCCTTTTGTGCTCCATCACAGGTCGAGCAAGTTTTTTTCTCTGAGTGTGTGAATGAAACCGAGATGGAACGTGGTGCTGGAGAAAAAACCCCAGGTCACGCAGGGCTGTTTGTGATGTGAGCATTTGCAACGATGATATTGCAAGTGTATCAGGCCTCTTAGCCCCCAATCACATTGAAGACCAATGTTGCTGCTGACAGGGTGGGCCAGACCATCCAAGTGACACCTGAAGAGGTTGCTTCACTTTACAGAGACATGCGATCTGAGGAAGCACATCCATGTCCCACGGAGGACAGTTGCGATGGAGATTCAGAGTCCAGTGATGAGGAGTTGGTTGATGTGGATGTGTACTAGTACCTAGAATGAGGTACGACTTCCCCCCCCCCAACTGCCTTTCTCTATCTCAAGTATATGAAGGGTGGTATTGGGCAAAATTCAATATGTAATCCCGGTTGATTCATGAATAATGTGGGATTCATAAGACTGGCACTAAGGGTTGCCCTTGGGGGTGTCCTTGTAGCAAGGTGTTGGAGGTGTCCAACTTACATGGCGTGTCTGTCTGGCAATGTGACATGACATTTATGTCACTATAGACTTTGGAACGGCATGCAGATTTACACATCAGTTCTGCCTTTGGGTACATTGTTGACAAAGTGCATGTGCCTTCCTGTTACATAATTGCCCCAGTGATTTTGTGGGTCTTATATTGGGCAGGCTCGTGTTTATTGACCATTGAATACCAGTGGAGTGCTTTTAAGCTTGGTCCCTACTTATCATGTTTGCATTTTTCCCCAAAAGAATCCGGCAATCCGCATAGATGATGCTCTGGCTGGTTGAATGGGTTCTTTGCGTAGATGCATTTTATGGGCAGTTTCTCTCATGCCCCAGCTAACACCATCTGACTCACTTGTAAAGTCCCCCATCTGTGAATGGCTCGAGCAGGGTGCAGTACATTCAGCACTACACTGCTGGTGCCCTGCAGGTGTTCCATGCCTTGCAATGCATCATTATTCCCTGATGTCATCCTGTTGTTGTTCTAGCTTGGGGCAGGTCATTGGGGGTATGTACATTAGAGAGAAGAACATGAGCTGTTATCTCAGTTGTTTTATCATACAAGAAGCTTTCTTCATGGGCTCTCCCATTCTTAGAACACCCCCCCATGGCAAAGTGGGTGGATCGGAACAGACCGTATTGCGAAGCTTCTATTCCAGTACCACACGGCGTGGAGCTCCGGGACGGCCTGCTACAGGGACGACATGCACAAGGCGATATGTTAGAGTGTCTTGGATTTCATATTTTGTTGGTGTTCTTGGTCACTGCTCAAAGACTTTTGTTGAGCAATGTTTTGCATCACTCTCATGAGTGAAATTTATGATTTGCATGAATTTGCCTATCCCCTGAATGCATCATTTGTTCGTCTGTCATTCCGCAGTATGAGGTTGCTTTTGATGTTGTCCGCGATCAACAAACACTAAAATGCACGTCGCCATTTGAACGTAACGTCACAAACAGATGCGGTTCCAGATTGCCTCTCTAGCATGTTGGCTTCACGTTCCATTCTTCTCCACAAAGCGCAAACGGCCTACTAATCTGCTTCGTGTGCAACCGTTCACTTGCATCCCCCGCACCACAATATCAAAACCACTTAACCAATCATATGTAGACACCTCATAAGTTGTTCCATGTCACAGACTCCCCATGTCATCACGGCATGTGATGATCTGGCAGAATGCATTAGAATGGCAATCATGAAGTCATATGTCCGTCTAGCAATATGCACGCGTCATTCTAGTATGGGCATGACCCTGACTGGTAGTCATATCCGCCATGGCAATATTCCTGGTCAAAGGGTGTTTGGCCTGTGTTGCGCAAAGTTCGGAGTCATATAGTCGCATAAACGGCTTCGTCGTGATCTATGTTATGACTTCAAAAGGCATTTACGACTGCAAATGGCACAAATTTGTCGTGACTGCGCACCCATGGGAGTCATAAAAGCCGCAATCTGTTGTAGTGCTCGCCTTGATCTCTTGAAAAGCTCGTTCCTGCTCATCTTCCCACTGCCACTCCTGGTCCACCTTGGTCAGCTTGGTTAGAGCCTTTGCAATGGCACTAAATCCCTTGACAAACCGTCTATAATAGTTTGCCAACCCCATGAAAGCTCGAACTCGGCTCACATCCGTGGGGCGTGGAATTTGTGCAATGGCCTCTACCTTAGTCTGCTGTACCCCCAATCCTGCAGGATATATCATGTGACCCAGATACTCAATCTGGTTGTGGAAAAACTTGCACTTCCCCGGATGCAACTTCAATCCGTGCGCTCTCAAGCGCTCCAATACCACCTGAAGGTGTCTCTCATGCTCCTCCACCATAGCACTAAAGATGATGATGTCATCTATGTAGCACCGAGCAAAGTCCACCCCTGCTAGAATCCTATCCATGACTCTCTGAAACTCTGCGGGAGCGTTCTTAAGCCCAAATGGTAAGAACCGCCACTGATATAGGCAATCCTTGCCGTGCTCATTGATCCCCTAGAATGCTGTCTTCTGCTTGTCCGCCTCCTTGATCGGCAATTGGTGATATTCGGATCGTAAATCCAAAGTGCTAAAGACCTTAGCATGCCCGATGACATCAAAAATCTCTTATGGTGTTGGCATGGCATACTTATCAGACTTGGTCTGACGATTTACAGGCCGGTAATCACCGCACATACGTCTCTCCGTCCAATTGCCATAGACATCCTTCTTGGCTGGCATCACTGTGGCTGAAGCATACTCTCCACCAGAGAGCTCCACCAAACCAGCCTCCGAGAGATCTTGAGTCCTCATCTGAATCAAAGACCTCTCCATGTCACTGTATCTATAGGGTCTCCGAAAGATTGGCGTGTCAGTGGCCAACTCAATACGAATCTCTTGACCCTTCAGTGCTCCCAAGTCCTTCAAACTGAAGGCAAAGCAATTCTTGTAAGCCCTCGGGAACCGCCGTATACGTCGTCTCTCTCCTCCAATGGGTCCAATGTTAGGCTCCCAATTGTCCTCCGTAACTGCAACCTTAAGTCCAGTGGGCTTAGAGGTAGAGGACGTGTCCAGTGGTTGATATGTTGCAACCTCTTGAGCAATACTCCCTACCTACTCAGTCAATGACAAGGCCTCATCCTGCCCCATCATCTCATCCTCGAGGACTTCCTCAACTCGAGAAAAACCCCCAACCTCATCCATCACCGCCGCTCTGGCTGCCAACTCCCTCTGAACCTCGAGCACCTCCCACATGTGCCATGGATGCCTGCACCCCGTGGTCCTCTCATGCTCGCTCCCACTCACTACCTGTACCGTTTTGATAGGTAGAGAGACCATCGAGGGAAGTGTATTCCGCACTCTGCGTTGCTCAGCCATAGCCAAGCTGATAATCTAGGTCAAGCAATTGAGATCCATTGCTTGCCCCAACACCTGACGACGTAATGCCTCAGAAAGAGACGGCACCGTCGTGGTACCAGTGGTAAAACCCATTGCCCGCTCACGCTCGTCGGCATTAGGCTCCACTAACTGTTGCACCTGAGTATCCCACATGAGGCCAGGTCCACTATCCCGGAAAGCATGCGATCCTGGGAAGCTGAGCAGTGTAGGTAATGCTGCTCGTGGTTGACCCACCTTGTTGACCACTGCCAAAGGCGAATGGTCATCGTGTCTCACACGCTGAGACTGCCTCCCTGTGTCCAAAATGCTATCCACTGTGAGGTGTGCTGGCCGCTGCACCCCATCAAATGCACGCTTGAGCAGTGCGGGTGGCATCAAGTTAGTCCACCATAGCCGTGGACGATGAGCCCGTGACCCCACTGTAGCTGCATCTAGCAACACTGCTGACCCAATCCACGACCGGGCTTGATGCACACTGGCCATTACCCTGGCTCGAGAATCGCCCATCAGTGGCACATTCTCCAAGATGTATGTTGGAGATACAGCTTGATGAAGCTGCAAGTGACGCAAAACCCGCACCATCTCCCAAAACAGACCCGACCTCGAGTCTCGCAATCCATTGCCATGCCAAGCTAATGAATGCCCTTGGCAGGGCCAACCTGCCACTACCATATCAATGGAGCCAACCCGCTCCAAATCTTGCGCCCCCAGCAACAAAATGTCTGCTGGCAAGGCCTGCTGATATCCACGAACTGCAGACACCGGCAACAACTCAAGGTACTGCTGTACCAACTGAGCAACATGGCGAAGTGAAACGCGTCGTGCAGTCTCATCCCTCTCCACATACAGGTAACGCCAAACTCGTACACATGCCTGTAACACAGCAGCCAATCCGGTGTTGATCTCGCCAAACAAGTCCAGAAGATAAATGCCTTCATCCGGATACTGCCACACAATAGGTGTGGTATCCAATGGTGACAATTGAGGCGGTCCTGGTGCAATCCCCGCACTCTCCTCCTTTCCTGCTGGTACAAAAGCCTCTACCCAGGCTTGTTGCACCCGTCGATCAGCAACCTGCTGCAAATCCTTGCTCATGCCCCACAATGGAGTTTGAACAATTATGGCAGGCAACTCCGCCATACCATACATGTCATCCTGTTCTCCCGGAGGTGACACATCCTCTGAATGAGTGTTGCCCTCAAGCAACTCTCCAAGCCAACCCACTGCAACTGTGAATGCTGCTAGTGTCGGCATCTTGCCTCGCTGGGCAACCGCAACTCTTCCTATGAACGTCACAGGGAGCTGCACACGCCGACCCTCCCCTGACTGCCATCCAGGCCTATCAGAAGCTGACTCTTCCCAAAAATCTAGGGTGAAGCCCATGGGGTACAACACTGCCCCACCAACTAGGACATCGTACAAGACTGCATCTGTCACAATGGCCTTGGCTCGCATCACTGAGCCAGATGTAGGGTGATCCGGCCATAGTCTGATAGCCAACTCACGCCGTGTCATGCCCCGAGCCTGCTCCGATCCTCCTAGAGACGTCTGTATCTGGAAAGGACAAGGCTCCATATCCGCCTCCGTGAGGCCCAAGCCTGCAATAGCAGCTCTGCCCAGCATCAATGGCTGACCTCCCGAGTCCAACAAGACCCGCAGTGGCCGGTACCTCTTGCCTGTCGGTCCACTCAAACAGAAAATGCCATCCTGGTTGTCTAACATGACAACTCCAGGTGTCACCATGGTGCGCCCAATGGCTAGCCTAGCTGGCAGCTCCATCAACCTGGTAGCTGCAGCTTGCCGTGGCAGTCTTGACCCTCAAATCCGAGGATCCCTCCGGCACTACACCTCCCACTATCTCCGCAGAAGATGAAGTAACCTCCCTACTCTCACAGCCAGCCTGAACACCTCAGCTGGTCTTACCCCCGGCATCGCAATCATGGTAGCCGAGAACAATGGACCTGGTACACAGATGTGGCCGCTCCCAGCAGCACACTAGCTGCTATAGCCTTGGCAACACTAGGTAGTGGTGCTACCCGTGTAGCTCTCCCCAATGGCATAGTAACCTCCGCCTCGGTAACTGTCAGACGAGAATTAGGTGCCATGGATGGCGTCGACACTGTCTCTGCCAATGTGAATGACTGAGGAAGCCTAGCCTGACGGCTTGCCTCCCCACACTGTGGATCCAACTCCACCTCTGCACCTCGTGGCTCAGGAACTCGTGCTGCTCCTCGAGTCACGGCTGCAGCAGACTCCACCAGCACTAGTGGTAGTGTTGCTCCGCACATGAATCCCATGCCTCCCATATCTCCTCTCTCAGGAGCAGGAGGTGGACCATCCGGCCTTGGAGCCGGTACCACCTGAGCTGTAGCCATGGTAGCGAGCCTCTGCTCTAGCTGCTGAAGCCGGTTGGCCATGCCTTGGTCAACACCCTGACCTCCGCGTCCTTGGCCATGTTGAGCTTGCCCTTGGCCTGCACCTCGTGCCTGGCCATCTCGTCCTCTCTGGGCTGCCCCACCTCGCCCCCGACCACCATTGTTCCCTTGGAACTGGCCTGGGCGCAACTCAAAATGCAAACCATAACACTGGGCCTCTCCATGTCCATGCTTGCCACAATGCCCACACTGCAACTGTGCAGGCTGTGCATGTGCCATTTGCCTCCCTCTGGGCAATCCTTCTTGACATGGGGTCCTCCACATGTCCAACACACCACCTCCACCCGTTGTTGGCCTGCAAATGAAGGGAGAGACCCCTGCATCTGAGGTCCTCTCTGTCCTTCCCTGAGCTTCACCTGAGCCCCCTTGTTGCCTTGAGCACGTTGAGGTAGTGGTTGGCTAGGAGCACCACTACCCCGTGGTGTCTCCTTAGCAAATCCCACCATGACCACTCGTTCCTTCACCATGTTGAGCTTTATCCGCTCTGCCAGCAAAAACACATTTGCTAAGGTAGGTTGGGCCACTTGTAGGAGAGTTACATCCCGCACCTTTCTCCTCAGCTCCTTGTCCAATATCCATACCAGAATTGGACTGCCTGAGCTTCCGTAACCCCTTGGGTTACATTTATCAAGCACCTCATGCGATGAAAGCCTCCCTCAAGCTCTCAGTCGGCTTCCATTGGAACTCTTGCAAGCTCCGCAACTTCTCATCACCTTGGTAGTTCCCTCTCAACTCTTCGAAGAACTCCACAACAGGGTTAAAGGCAGGCACGGGTGCTAGTGCTGGTGCGGTAGTGGCTTGGGTGGACGTCATAGCTACTGTACCACCAGTCCCATTAGTCCCACTGCTGCTTGCTGAAGAGGTGTAGCCACTGCCCTCGTGGCTCTAGAGCCCCTAGTGATGGAGACATAGTCGGGTGACCAGTACACCTCCACTCCTTGATCTCAACCTCATGCCCCGCCTGAACTCATGGTAATCATCCGGCCCCAAGGTGCTGAAACAGCCCCTTCCATGCCATGAAAGGCGTAAATAGTTGTGGATTGCGCATTTGCTGCACACCAACTATCAAACTCTTGGATAAAATCATCCAACTCGATGGTGCCCACCGTGTCGCACACCTCACTTCGGTAAACTCCCCTTCAAGTCATAGTTACTCGCTTTGATGCGCGCGCCTGACTCCCAACCTGGCCGCCGGGCCAACTTGGAGTTCGGCTGCTCACCGGGACATAACGGTCCCCTTCCGCTCCCTCTAAACCCTCCACCTATTTGGGACTAGGAGAATTCCCTTTGGTAGATGGCAGTCCGGAACAGCTCCCCACTCTTTGGTCGCTTTCCGGCTCGCTCGCTTACTCACTAGTTTTTGGTCACCAACGGGCTTGCACCGTTCTCGGGGTTACTACTCCCTATATATACTTCTGTAGCTGTCCGCGGGGGTTTCATAACCAGCCATGCCATTTTATGGCGAACCACCACGAAAACCCTCGACTCCCGGTGGTGAGTCGCGGTGAGTCTTGGCCCACTCACCGCGGCCCCAATGGACCGTGATGAGTCCCAAGACTCCCCACGACTCCCACCTCGAGGTCTCCACCCCATGGTGAGTCCTATGCCACCCCCACTAAGTCCCACTAAGCTACCACCACCCCTTGTGGAGCCACCTCCACCGCAACCCGGTGTGCGGGGCTCCACCTAGTGAGCGCCTCCGCCTCCTTGAGTGCCTTGGGCACTCAAGGGTGCTTCAGCCCCCCATACCTATCGCTGCCGCTGCCCCCACCACAGGGGCAGCCCCTCATGTGTCCCGACCCCCTGCCCTCAAGGCAAAGGGCCGCGACACACACCCCTACCAACAGGGAGTCGATGTCCTCATCGACTTGTCCATTTTGTAGAAACGAACATCCAAGTTGTGGCGTCCCACATCAAGGAGTTTGTTTCCGTACCATGGCGTCCCATGGCAAAGAACCAAACCCCACACTTGACTCCACTCTCCACTAGCTAGTTCGGCCGACTTCCTCCAAGTCCCGGCCAAGGGTGGAGCCTCTCCAGCTCCTCCCAGTGCACTCTTCTTGGCCTACTTCAAGGCCAAGGAACGATCCTCCCCGAGGATCGAATCGCCTTACTGCAACAACATTGCTTGCGATCGCTCATGATGCCGCTTTTGGCATCACCTTGAGCAAGGGTTCACCTGAAACCCTCTTTGACTAGGAAGATAACCTTGAACCAACCGTGCGCCCCAATCACTACAATTGGGTCCGCCTTGGAATGCTGGCCTGAGGTACGGGAACACGCCGAAGCCGCACTACGACTTCGTCCCGAGGCTACACGATTAGTACGTGAACGGAAGCACGTAGCTTCCGCGTTAGCCCGCACTACAAGGCAACCCCCTCGGTAGCGCAGTTATAGTAGCGCACGCGCCAGGTGCGCACTAGCACTTGAACTCCCAAATAAGGCGCAAGTTTCCTTGCCCCTTGGATGGGAGTCACCCGATTTCGGCACTGCGCAAACACACGATTAACCCAATTTACCTCTCCCACTTTTGTAAGCTAGCATGCATTCTACACACCAGCCAACCACACCATGCATCACCATTCCAAACACAATAGGACGCACAATATTTGGAACCCATTTCCTTTATCACAAATTTTTGTACAATACAAGTTTTTGCAATCGGATTCCTGAGCTAGCTAAACCGGGCTAAGCATGCATTTCCTCCCCCACGCTCCAAGGTTGATGTCCCCATCAACGCTTCTTCCGCTTTTGAGGTCGCCCTTCGAACGCTGCAACTGCCTCGGATGCGTTTCCCATTTCTGAGGCACGCACCCAAGATGCCTCCACAAGATGATAGCCCTTCCATTTGACGAGATACTCCGTTTCTCGGTTCTTGAACCTCCTCGACTTAAGTATTGCCTCCACCTCGTACTCGGTTCATTTTCATGATCCAACAGCATAGGTGGCGGACGCAACACTTGCTGCCGATTCGGACGTGCTTCATCTTTGAAGTAAGGCTTCAAAAGGGAGACATGGAATACTGGGTGCACCTTGCTGTTTGCTGGCAGCTCCAATTCATACACATCCTCATTCATAACCCTCCGAATGCGAAAGGGACCCGCATACGGAGGTACGAACTTCGGACTCATTTCCGGAGGTAGTCGAAAATTCTTGATGTTCAACCAGACCTCTGTGCCTGCCTCAAACTTCACTTCCCTCCGCTTCCGATTCGCCTGCCTTTCATACCGTTTCCTAGCTTTGGCAATGTTGTACTTTGCGAGCTTCAACAAACGCTCGCGTTCTTCCAGTACCGCCGCTACTGCCGGTTCCTCAACGTCCTGGGCGGCCCAACTTGTCGGCACCAGAGGTGCTTTTCCATAGACCAACACAAAGGGGAAACTCCCGTCGCGGAGTGTTCTGTGTTATTATAACAGAACTCTGCCGCGTCTAAGTGTTCCATCCAGTCTGATTGGTCTGCCGACACGTAATTCCGCAAGAATTGCTTCACTACGGAATTCACTCTTTCCGTTTGGCCGTCCGTCGTAGGTCGGAAGGCGGTGCTCATCTTCAGCCTCGTCCCCATCTTCTTCCAAAGTGCTCTCCAGAATTTACTCGTAAACTTTGGGTCGCGGTCCGAGACAATATCCTTCGGGACTCCATGATGCTTTAAGACGTGGGCGAAGTAAAGTCGCCCTGTCTCCTGCGCAGTTGCCGTCTCCTTGGTGGGGATGAAATGGGCCATTTTACTGAACCTATCTACCACCACCACCATGATTGCATCGAATCCTTTTGACAGCGGCATAGCAGTCATGAAATCCATCGAGACGCTTTCCCAAGTCCCCTCTGGAATCGGCAAGGGTTGTAACAGCCCCGCTTGCTTTTTTACTCGCTCCGGTTTTGTTGGCATGTGGTGCATGTCTTACATACTCTCCTCTGCCTCCTCCCTCAGTTTGGGCCAGAAATACTCTTTCTTCAAGAGTGCCGCAGTGCGCTTGGCTCCACCGTGGCCCGCAAGCGGGCTATCATGGCATTCTCTCAAGAGACTATCCCTGATCCCTCCCTTTGGCACATAGAGACGTTTTTGCTTATACCGGAGCAGTCCGTTTTGCAAGTGGAACTGCGATTTAACCCCCATTCTCAAGTCTGCATCACGCACTTTGCCAGCTCATCCTTCCGGCAAGCCTTCCGGATCTTCCTTTGGAGCGCCGTCTCGCCCTTGTACACCAACAAGAGCTGCTGCTTTCTACTTAAAGCATCGGCCACCACATTGTCCCGTCCCGGTTTGTACTGGATATCCACGTCGAACACTGCCAAAGTATCTTGCCACCTAAGTTGTTTTGGGGACAACTTGGGCTGCGTGGCAAAATACTTCACCGTGACATTGTCCGTGAACACCTTCACTGGGTTGGAACCAACATAGTGGCGCCAGAGTTCAAGGCAATGTACCACCACCGCCTTCATCTCTTTTTCGTGCGTCGGCCACCGTCGCTCCACTTCATTCAGTTTCTTACTTTCGTAAGCCACTGGACGTCCATCTTGCATAAGTACACCCCCAATTGCGAAGTCCGATGCATCTGTATGAATCTCAAACGGACGATCGAACTCCGGGATTTTTAAGACTGGAGCTTCCGTCATCCGCTGCTTCAATTCAGCAAAGCTTGGCCACAAAATGTGTTCCATACCCAGACTTTGGATTTACACAGAAGGTCCGACAGCGGCCCCGCGATCTTGGCGAAATTTCTCACATACTTCCGGTAATAGGAGGCGAGTCCTAGGAAGGATCGCACTCCCGGGACCGAAGTCGGAGGCTCCCAGTCCAAGATCGCCCTCACCTTTCTGTCATCCATTTTGATCCCATCCTGTGTAATCACGTGCCCCAAGAACTCCACTTTTGTGACCCCGAATTCGCACTTTGAAGCTTTGGCATACAGCTTCCCTTCTCGCAATTTTTGGAACACCCTTTTGAGGTGCTCCAGGTGCTCCTCCTTTGTTTTCGAGTACACCAAGATGTCGTCGATGTACACGATCACAAAGTCATCCAACCACTCCTGGAAAAGGCTGTTCATCAGCGTGCTAAATGTCGCTGGTGCATTGGTGAGCCCAAAAGGCATCACCAAGAACTCATATGAACCATACCTTGTCCTGCACGCGGTCTTCTCCTCATCTCCTTCCGCCACCCGAATTTGGTGATAGCCGGAGCGCAAGTCGATCCGGCTGAAATACTTCGCTCCTGCCAACCGATCGAAGAGGTCGTCGATCCTTGGCAAAGGGTACCGGTTTTTGATAGTCACCTTATTCAGAGCCCTGTAATCGACACACATCCGCAGCGTCCCATCCTTCTTGTCTGCAAATAGCACCGGGGCTCCGTAAGGTGACTTACTCGGCCGGATGTACCCCTTTGACATTAGATCTTTGAGCTGAGTCTTCAGCTCGACCAACTCTTTGTGGCTCAACCGGTAGGGCGCCTTGGCAGGCGGTTCCGATCCCGGTATCACCTCAATTTTGTGGTCAACTCTCTTCGCGGCAAGCCGCTTGGTAAATCCTCCGGCATCACATCCTGGTATTTCTCCAAAATCCCCTTGATCCAATCTGGGCTCGGCTCCCCATCGCCTTCTCCTTTCACTTCTCTAATGTAAAGCAAAAACTGGGACTCGTGTGTCTCCTCCACGGCCCACTCCTTTGCTGATAGAAGGTTTATTCGCCCTCCCACGGATTTGGGCGTTTCCGACACTCGTAAAACCTCGCCACCATTCCCACATGGCAGCGTGACTACTCTCTTGCGGCCATCTATGACCGCTCCGGATTTGCTCAAAAAGGTCATCCCAAAAATGAGATCCACTCCATCGATCTCGCAGATAGTGAAGTTCTCACGTCCCTCCCAACTCCCCAGTTGAAGAGGAACATCAAACGCCAACCTTGTCGCCAACTGAGGTTCTCCTTTGGCAGAGCGCACCTCAATAGGGCCCCCACGTCACTTGTCGGGAGTCCCAACTTTCGCGCCGCCGCCGGCGTCATGAAGGAGTGCGACGCTCCTGTGTCCACCAACAACGACACATTAGTTCCGGATATTATCCCATCCACGAACAATAACTGACTCCCTTTTCGTAAGGCGCCAGTTTCCTGATACAACTCACAAGAAAATTTGCCTACCTTGCAAGTCCTGGCGACCACCGCTTCCACCAAGCGACTGATGGTATCTTCCGACAGCTCCGTGGTCGCC
The DNA here is from genome assembly GCA_030704615.1 of Takakia lepidozioides. Classification (NCBI taxonomy): domain Eukaryota; kingdom Viridiplantae; phylum Streptophyta; class Takakiopsida; order Takakiales; family Takakiaceae; genus Takakia; species Takakia lepidozioides. The sequence continues at coordinate 10,231,265 of CM060731.1, read as the reverse complement.
CGAGTCATGTTCAATTGCCGGGCTTCGTGCACTTCTTGGCCATGTGCCCGGGCTCCCCGCAATTGAAACACACTCCATCAAAGGTCGCCTTCTGTCCGCCATAAGTCGCTCCACACCCTTTTCCTTTCGAAGCACCGGGTGCCGCCTTGACGTGTGAAGGCCCTCCCTTCGATTTCCACGTGCCATTTTCGCCGCGTGGCCTATCCCACTTCTTTTCCGGTCGGGAGGAGTCACCTTCCCGCCGGGTCTTCTTGTGGTTCAGCTCCGTACGGCCTTGTCTCTCACCCCTAGGGACATCCGAGAAACATTCAGCTCTCTCAATTGCCTCGTTCAAAGTCTTGGGTGGCTTCTCCTCCAACTTCCGCCTAGCCCATGGGGCCAGTCCCGCCACAAAGTTGAAGACCATTTCTGGTTCTGCCATGTCCGCGACTTCGAGCAACAGCACATTGAAAGCCTGGACATACCCCCGAATGTCATCTGTTTGCTTCAAATTCCTCATCTTGTCCCGGGCAAGCCAGGATGCGTTGAGGGGCACAAACTGTCTCTTCATCAATTCCTTGAACTCACTCCAGTTCAAGGTTTCCGGGCTTGGGCCTCGGTCGTGAAGGCGTTTCTGCCACCATTGTTGAGCATAGCCCCTCAAATAGGTGGGAGCCACTTCCACCCGATCCTCGTCACTCAACTTGGCCGCCCGGAAGTACTGCTCTAGCTCCAGGAGCCAGGTGTTGAGTGCCTTCCGGTTTCGAACGCCCTCGAAGGTGCCGGGTTCCTTAGGCTTCACCTTAAACTTTGCCTTGGTGGAAGTGGCATTAGCCGCCTTCAACACGTCTTTCAACGTCCCGCCAAACTGCGCCAACAACCCTTCCCAAAAGGCTGCCGGCATGGGAGGCATCTCTTGGTTTGTCGGAGCTCTCAAAGATTCCTCGGGCTCCGACTCCTCGGATTCCTCCCGCTCTGAGCGGCCTCGTTTTCGGAAACATATCGCTTCCTCAAACGGCCGCCTCGGTGACACGTCGCCCCCATCGGGCTCACCGGGATCATCATCTTTTGGGCCGTTCCGCTTTCGCTTCGGCTTGCCCGACCCCATGATGAGGCCAATCCCAAGGACGATCGCGTACTGAACTCTAAGCTCTGATACCAAGTGTCGCACACCTCACTTCGGTAAACTCCCCTTCAAGTCATAGTTACTCGCTTTGATGCGCGCGCCTGACTCCCAACCTGGCCGCCGGGCCAACTTGGAGTTTCGGCTGCTCACCGGGACATAACGGTCCCCTTCCGCTTCCCTCTAAACCCTCCACCTATTTGGGACTAGGAGAATTCCCTTTGGTAGATGGCAGTCCGGAACAGCTCCCCACTCTTTGGTCTTTCCGGCTCGCTCGCTTACTCACTAGTTTTTGGTCACCAACGGGCTTGCACCGTTCTCGGGGTTACTACTCCCTATATATACTTCTGTAGCTGTCCGCGGGGTTTTCATAACCAGCCATGCCATTTTATGGCGAACCACCACGAAAACCCTCGACTCCCGGTGGTGAGTCGCGGTGAGTCTTGGCCCACTCACCGCGGCCCCAATGGACCGTGATGAGTCCCAAGACTCCCCACGACTCCCACCTCGAGGTCTCCACCCCATGGTGAGTCCTATGCCACCCCCTAAGTCCCACTAAGCTACCACCACCCTTGTGGAGCCACCTCCACCGCAACCCGGTGTGCGGGGCTCCACCTAGTGAGCGCCTCCGCCTCCTTGAGTGCCTTGGGCACTCAAGGGTGCTTCAGCCCCCCATACCTATCGCCGCCGCTGCCCCCACCACAGGGGCAGCCCCTCATGTGTCCCGACCCCCTGCCCTCAAGGCAAAGGGCCGCGACACACCGCCCCAGAATACCTTTGTGGCCCCTTGGTAGCTCCATACATCTCCTCCATTGTGTCCCACAACAATGGCAAGGAAACAACTTGCACCGCCGGTGTCAAGGACGAAAACATGACTGAACACAAACAAGGGATAAAACTAGAGGTACAATGCTAGACAAGAAGTCAAGGTCGGCGTGGCCGAATGCACGATGAGTAAATAGGAATCAAGACGATCTTTATAACAATGAACAAGAGTACAAGATATTGGAACACGACTTGAATACTGGAATGCTAGAAACTGGACTGGAGTACCAGATACTGGAACCTGGGCTAGAGTACTGGGAACTGGAAACAAGAGTAGCTTGAATTGGTGTTGGCGAGACTGAAGAATGTCCAGTCTCGTCTCCTATATATACTGGCTACTAAGAAGCTTCCCCAAGAAGCTTCCCCTATGGAGGTTTCTTGCTGGAGAAGTTTCCAAGATTAAACAAAGGTTTCTTGATGGAGAAGCTTTCTTAAACAAATGAGGTATCTTGATGGAGAAGTTTCATCCTAAGGAAGCTTCCTGAGTAGTTTCCCAAGTTACTCTTGGTAATTTGGTAAACTCCCGGTAACTTGATAAGTAATGGTAAATCATGGTAGATCATGGTAAATCACGGTAAGTCATGATAACTTTCGGTAACATGGTAATTTGGTAAGTAATGGTAAATCATGGTAGATCATGGTAAATCACGGTAAGTCATGATAACTTTCGGTAACATGGTAACTTGGTAACTTCTGGTATTTACTCCTGGTAAGTTCTTCTGGGCTATGTCTGTGACATCACCCCCTCCTCTAGCGTTGAGTTCCTCGAGGAGCGGTAAAATCTTGGACTTTCTTAGAGTTGGAGAAAATCCAAAATCCGGCGAATGGTACTTGCCAAGTATTCGGCTCTTCGTTCTTGACTCAAATGATTTATAGGTCCCTGCAACCATCGATAGTGTCCAACACCTTGAACTTGGGACCACGCAGTGATTTGAGCATTCTGATTTTCGAAGCTGCCTTCAAACATGATTTCGTTGCCCTCTGGGTCCGACGCCTCAACCTCCAACAGAATTATCAGACTCCGAGTAGGCTCCACTTGCCGTCGTACGGGGTTTAGACAAGGAAGTACGCGTTGCATTGGTGGCCCATCGTCTCGAAAGCGTCGGCGTGATGTTGAAGGTCGTGAGAGTCAGAATGGCTGATTTGGTAGCTGGGTAAGCGACAACTCCAATGTATCTGGTTCCTGTGACTCCATGCTGCCAATACAAGAGTGCTGGAAGTGTAGCTATATATACTGATGTGTGGCTATATATACTGATGTGTGGTGCTCCTCCCTCCTTAGCGTGTATTAGGTACATTGAATGTGGAGTCTTCACCTTGAAGCTAACTTGGCTGACATCATCGTTGTGACGTCTTATTGACGTGTAGCTTGGGGCTCAGCTGGATATCGTTGATGAAACTCTTGGACTTTGTCAGATGCATTGGCGAGGTTGGATGAAGGTTTTCACGTTCGTTCGCTGATGTTGTAGCATTTCCAATGTACGAAATACTCAAGACGTTTATACTTGATGCGAGAGTCTAGGACTTCGTCGACTTCATACTCAAGTTTTTGATTGACTTCGATTGGTGGAGGTGGTACGGAGACTCTCCCTAGAATATTCGATGGATGATACAACTCCAATAATGAAATATGAAAGACTGGATGGATACGCATACTTCGTGGGAGTTCAAGCCGAAAACTGACCGGATTTATTTGTCGAATAATTTTAAATGGTCCCAGGCGTTGATAATCCAACTTCTTTGATGGTCGCGAGGTTTGTATGTCTCGTCGAAGAAGCCACACACGATCTCCGACCTTGAACTGGGGTTGGAGTTGGCGACGTTGATCTGCATACTCCTTGTATTGTTTTTGAGCTTCTGTGAGGTGGGATGTAAGCTCCTTGTGAACCGTAGCTAGATGAGTAGCAAGGTTTTCTGCAGCAGGGCTTCCAACAGTCTTCATGTGGAAAGGGTTTGCTCGAGGATGATGACCATAATTGGAGAAAAATGGATTTGCTTGGTCAAAGAATGTATAGTGTTGTTGTAGGCAAACTCAGCCAATGACAGAATGTCCGTCCAATTATCTTGGTGATAATTTATCGTACAGCGAAGATACTGCTCCAAAATCTGGTTTACACGTTCGGTTTGACCATCAGTCTGTGGATGATTAGCTGTAGAGAGGTTGATCTGAGTATCCAATATGTGAAATAATCCCCTCCAGAAATTTGATATGAACTATGGTCCTCGATTAGATACGATGTCCTTTGGGAGTCCATGAATGCGGTAGATATTATTGAGGAAGAGTCTTGCAGTTTCCTCGCCGGTAACCGTCTTATTACATGGAATGAAATGTGTCATCTTCGTAAAACGATCTACAATACCAATGATTGAATCGGTGGTCTTGGAAATTGGAAGGTTCGTAATAAAGTCCATAGACACGGACGACCATGGACCCTCGGGAATGGGTAATGGTTGAAGAAAGCCGTAAGGTCGATGTCGTGGTCCCTTCGCTCTAGCACACGTGTCACAAGATTATATGAATTCTTTCACGAGTTTCCACATTTGCGGCCACCAATAGTCCCTGGATATCAACTCCAATGTTTTGTTGAAGCCGAAATATCCTGCAAGGAAAGATCATGACATGTTTGAAGAATTCGAAGTCGTGTAGATCCTGGAGGTACATAGAGAAGTCCCTTGAAGTAAAGTAAGCCATCTTTGATTCGAAGTCGTTTGTAACATGTGGGTTGTCTCGAGGTTGATTTAGTTGACTTCGTAGTGTCGTAGCAAAATGGTCGCTCTTCAGTACTTCTTGAATTTCCTTTATGATCTCTGCATCGTCATAGGTGGACATGGATAGCATATTCAATTGGAGATTTTGCTGGTTTCAAGATAATGGATTTTTGTTGGTCAAAAACTGAATCCCCTTCTTTTGGCGCAAGATACGATCGTCGAGAAAGAGCATCTGGTTTTCCTTGAGATGTCCGGGACGGTAGGTAATAACAAAATCAAACCTTGCTAGTGACATACTCCATCTCGCTTGACGTCGATTCAAAACACGAGCACTCATAAAATATTCGAGGTTTTTGTGATCGGTATAGACACACTACAAGAGATGAGCGTTTTTAGGACTATGGCTTTGGCGGAGTCATAAAAACTGCACTAGGTATACGACTACAAACCATTGAAATGCGTTACAATCATAGCTTTATCACTCTGTAGAAATGGATATCACTACATGACTCTGGAAAGTTAGGGAGCATTGGTCAAACATTGTTGACCACGATGACTAGTGTGATATGTTTGACTACACGTGGACGACGTTTCATGGAATCTTATGACTCCATGACTAAAGATGGTTTCACAGCTCTAATTATATGACTACATCACTACACGTGTCATTTTGAAGCCACATACACGAATGTATTCATCCATTGGATGAGTTCATCCACACCATGACATGGCCTGTAAACTTATGACTGCCTAAGTGCAGGTTGTTTCATAACCCTATATATATGACTACATCACTACACGTATCATTTTGAAGGCATATACATGAATGGATCCATCCATGTTTACCACAAATTCCTATCAGCTTTGAATATGTGTGGGGATTTGATATCTGTTCAATAAATTGGACCTGGATGGACGTGGCTTAACAAGCATCGCAAGATATATGAGATTAAGATACGCAATGGTCATGGTTGTACATGGAAATTATTTTGAATCGATAGATTGTATAAGATCTAACGGTTTAAGATTAGGTATATCGAACTTCATGAGCAAATTCGCTTAAGTCCGGGCTGAGAGTTTTGGCAGATGCAACAATAGAAGGGGATGATGATGGTAGTAGGATTTTAGCCTATGACCACTAGAATTAATCAAAGTGCAAAAAGTTAATTTTTTTTCAAAAAGTTGCTTATAGGGTTCCCTGAACAAAGGCCTGGGACTTGGGGGTTTTTTTTTTTTTCCTGCGCCTGCGAGAGATGTTGTGTCATGGAACTGATGATGCTGGAGCGTGGATGGAGGCTTTGCAGACCTACCCACTCTTGAGCAAATGAAGGAGAAGAGAGGGGAAACGAGGACAACTCCGACATCATCCGACATCTCGTCGAGGAGGAGAAGCTCCCAATATTCTTGCGAGCTCGCCGTTTTTGGGAGAGAGATGAGACGAGGAGAAGCTCGCCGTTCTTGGGAGAGTCAGCTTAGTCTTAGCAGGCCGTGTTTCAATCTGCTGCTCAGCTGCACCGTGGTGGTTCAATCTCACATTTCAATCTGACATCACCTGACTACAGACACAAGCAACACACACAAGAGGTCCTTTTGGGTTGATGGTCGGTCAAATCCTCCATGGGTCATGACACAAGGTCAAGAACAATGTGGTGAGGGCACCTTCTTCTTCAACCTATTTCAGCCTGTTTTGCCCTCTCATCATACTCGGCCCTGAGATGCATATTGAATCCTGTAAGTTAGCTTGTTGGGCGGATCTGTGGTGGTTTAGAGTGACTTTGACAAGTTGCTGCCGATGTAGCAGCAGGAAAGTATCCAAAAATAAGTAACAAAGATGAGGAGAAGCTTTGGAATGAACACTTTTCCGACCCCAGTCAATGGCGGGACAATGGAGACAAAAAGGTGAATGCCTGTTGGACTATACTAGAGAGAAGCAGATGCAATTCAGAATTGGAACTACTGTAATAATTAGGGTTGGGGTGTTTGCTGGAAGAACTTCACGCCGTCAGTGTCAGCTGCTTACATCAAGTATTCATGATTTGTACACAGGCAGGGATAGCTGAAGGACCAGGGATAGAGGTCCAGATTCATCCAAGAAGGCCGGATTTCAAACACAAGATTACTTCTGATTCCCTGTGGATCAACAGCTACAAGACATCTGCTAATGAGAAGATGGTTTGCTAATGACGACACCTTCTTCAACACATTTCACCCTGTTTTTCCCTTTTATCAGAATCGGCCCTAAATTTTCATGTTGAATTCTGCAAGTTAGCTGGTTGAGTGAACATGGGATAGTTTGGAATGACTTTGACATGATACTGCCAATGTGACAACATTAAAGTATCCAAAAAGAGGTAACAGAGATGAGGAGAAGTTGTGGAATGAATACTTTTTTGACCCCAGTCAATGGTGGGACAACCGAGCCAAAAAGGTGAATGTCTGTCATGATTTTGATCACCAGTCATGTTGCGACCCGAGGCCCTGTTGTCTTGGGCTGACATGCAGGGTAGTGCTGAAACTCTGGCTTTCCGCTGTAAAAATAATGAACTTTTCATATTTTAGAGGTTGTGTGACTTGGTTGGGATTGCATCTTTGTGCAAGATCTTTCTACATGTTCAAGTGTGTGCCGGTTCCTACGAAGCATTGCATCTGATGAGGCCCTCTGGTGCAATTTTCCTTCCAAAGCATTTTGTCCCCTTGGTTTTGTTGTCTAGGGCTGTGATCATGGCATTTATGCTTCTGATCTCGGCTGCCTCTGCTGGTCCACAGAGCTAAAGACCTAGATGGTTTTGTGGATTTTTTCGGTTCTCAGGTACATGATGATCTTGTGGTGGTGGATACATCGGTTGCACACCAAGTGACAGCATGGCGGTGCAGCCAAAGCATGACTGACGTATATGCTGGTGATCATTGGTGCTCTGGTAGAACCTGTACGTACCATCAAATTGGTGACGTTTTCTTGTGCGAAAAGACTGGCAGAGCCCACAGTACCGTTCCTACCTATACTCAGACTTTGCCAACCTCCAATACTCAACCTTTGTGCACGGTTTAGATTCTGAACACTGCCCCTGCCCTGGTGGACATGTATGCCAAATGTGGGTGCATCGAGGATGCCAAGGGAGTGTTCAACACTATGGCTGAAACGAGATGTGGTGTCGTGGAGTGCGATGCTTGCAGGGTAGGGGGTGCGGGATGGAGGCTTTGGAGACCTATGAGCAAATGATGGGGGAAGGGGGCTCGTTCTTCAATAACACAGCGGCTACAAGTGGGTAGATGGTCAATTGGAAACAGCAGCGGCAACAACACAATTCATAGAATAAGGTGCTGCTAATGAAGGTACATTCTTCAATGTATTTCACCCTGTTTTCCCCTGCTATCAGAGTCGTCCCTAAATTTTCATGTTGAATTCTACAAGTTAGCTCGTTGGTGGATCTATGGTGGTTTTGGAGTGATTTTGACATGTTACTGCCAATGTGGTCGACAAGAAAGTATCGAAAAATAAATAACAGAGACTCGAGGAAAAGCTCTGGAATGAATACATTTCCGACCTCAGTCAATGGTGGAACTAGTGTGATAAGTAGGGTTGGGGTGTTTGCTCAAGCAATTCTAGGCTATCATTCTCAGCTGCTAGTAGCAAGGCGAGGATGTATGCATGATTTGTGCAGGGGCATGGATAACTGAAGGAGCAGGGATAGAGTGTGGGTCCAGATTCATCCAAGAGGGCCGGATTTCAAGCTCCAGATTACCTATGATTCACTGTGGAAGGATAGGTACAAGAAACCTGCATGGGTCGATGGTCAACTGGAAGCCGCAGCAACAGCGGCGCAATTGATCAAATCAGGCACTGTTAATCAAGGCACCTTCTTCAACACATTTCACCCTGTTTTTCTCTCTTATCAGAATTGGCCGTATCAAGAAGTATTGCACTGTTTAACAGGGTCCTTGATTCTAGTAGCACCAGAACAAACTAGTACTACAACCCATGTGTGTGGGCTTGCTTATTTTTTGCTTACTGGGCCTTTTCAGGCATGGATTTTTGGACCTTGTGGCCTTTGAGGTATCCATTGGGACAGTGGTCTCATTTGGATTTTTGTAATATAATTTACAGGGCGTGTATTCCCCTGTACTTGTCTATTTTGACTGTCATTGTGGTTGCTAGTATGCAAAGAGGGGTCCATTCTGTTTTTATATCGGAATTTCACCATGTAATGAAGAATTTAAATCATTTAATCTATTTTATTTTATATAACATTATTAAATTAAACAATAATACCATTTAATAAAAATTTCCAAGCTGCTATCCCCCTGTTTTTAAAAATAAAATATAAATTTAATAATTATAAATTATAAATATAAACTATTAAGTTATTTTCAAAGAACATTCTTGATGACACGTGGCATAAACCCTGCTCGAACTAGAATACGTGGCATTATATGACACGACATTCTTTTATCCATATTTTCACCACGTGTAAAGATAAGTAGTCATATATGCTAGTCATATATTCTGTCTAAGTGCCACATGTCACATCTGGAGTGCAACAGGTGTTGTGACGTGTCGCTTGCGCAGTGGTGCACATGTTCCTCTAAAGCCTCTCCATGTAGGCAACGCTCAGCAGACAATGTAGTCATATAGTTAGTCATATGTAAGTCATAGAGTTGTGACTACATCACTCTCTTATGCATGACTCTAGGTGCCACGCACGCAGTCACGGCTATGACTTGCAAAACGCAATCCTAAAGACTAGTCGCTATGACAGGGTTTTTTTCACTACAGAGTGATGTAGTCATGAACGCATGTAGGACTGAAAAAATAGTCATATGTGCAGTCATAAAAACGCTCATATCTTATAGTGACAGTGACCTGATGTTTAGCTCCCTCCAATAGATGTCGTCACTCCTCAAAAACATCGATAATCGCTAGAAGTTTTTTGTCATGAATTTCATAATTGATCTCCGCAGCGGAAAATTTGCGAGAACGAAAACCAACAGGGTGGAGTCGGCCATCTGTACCGTATTGCGAGAGTACCGCGCCAAGTGCAAAGTCCGATGCATCTGCTTCTAAGAAGAATGGTTTAGATGGGTCTGCATGTACCAGTATTGGAGCCGTTGTAAATACCTACTTCAGCCTTTCAAATGCTTCTCGTCAGCCTTCTCGTCCCATACAAATTTGTCCTTCCCTGTGAGTCGTGTCAACGGTGCAATAATTTTGGAGTAGTCATTGATGAAGATTCTATAGAAATTTGCAAAGCCCACAAAATATAGTATATCTCGGACCGAAGTTGGTTTAATCCACTCGATGATGGTTTGTATTTTCTTCTGATCCATAAAAACGCATTTGTCGGAAATAATATAGCCCAGAAATTCGACCTCAGATTGATGGAAAAGTCATTTCTCCAACTTGGCATATAGTCCTCTTTCTCGTAATTTATCAAGGACAACGCGTACATGGCGGTCATGTTCTTCTTCATTCTGTGAAAATATCAAAATGTCGTCCAAATAGATGACTACAAAGTCATCTAAAAATTCTCGAAAGATGTCATTCATCATATGTTGGAAAATTGCTGGAGCATTGGTAAGACCGAAAGGCATAACACTGTATTCAAAATGTCCATACCTTGTTCGAAAAACTGTTTTCCATTCGTCTCCTTCTTTTATCCATACAAGGTTATAGGCTATTCTCAAGTCGATTTTGGTGAAAATCTTCGCTCGTCCCAGCTGGTCGAGAAGCCCAGAAATCAGCGGCAACGGATAACGATTCTTGATTGTGACTTTGTTGAGACCGCGATAGTCGACACATATGCGTAATGATCCGTCCTTCCTTTTCACAATTAGGCGCCCCCGCGGGTGATTTTGAATGTCTTCTCGAAGACATATTTGAAATCTTGATATTGAGCGGATAATGTTGAAGTACCTTTGTCTGTTGTGGTCTTGATCGGAGTCGCATAAAGTGCAAATGCCGCCTCTTTTTTGGTAGCTCTCATGAAAGCTCTAGCTCCAAGGAATAGGGGTTGAATACCTTTTATATTTCTATATTTTTGTCTTGGAGAAATTTTTCGCGATCGCCAGTCAATGTCGGGATTGTGAAGTACGAACCAGGGAAGTCCAAGGATCACACGATTCGTTGGAGACTGGATGACATTGAAAACAATATGTGATGCTTGATCTTTAAGCTTCACTTCAAGTGATCGAGTTTCATGGACCACATTTCCTGATGCTAACGGTCGTCCATCGATGACTTCAACGGGGGCCGAGAGTTTCTTCTTTATGAGCGTTAAATTGTGTTGTTTCGCAAAGTTTTTGTCCATAAAACAAGCTGAAGCTCCTGAGTCCAAAAGTGCTTCTACAACGATATCTCGATTTTGCACTCTGATTTTTACCGGAACTGTGAAGCAAGGTGCAGGGTCTGGAGGTAGAAAGAGACCTTTTTTCGGTAAGGAATTTGTGGTGTCCAGCCGCATGGTCCCTACTGTGACTGGACATCGTTGTTTTCCGACCTCCTCGCATCGAACACTTGAGTTGTGCCCTGAGCTTTGAATCTTCTCTTGTTGGGGCAGTTTAATGCTATGTGATCTTCTTCTCCGCAATAGAGGCATAATCCATTCGAGCGCCGTCTTTGTTTTTCTTGTGGCGTCAATGGTTTGAATCGGACAACATCAATCTGCATATGATCACTACTGGATGTCTGATGGATCGTTGTATTTAGTGTCGTAGTAGCAGTGACATGATGCATCGTCGACCATCCAGATCGCTTCTCTTGACGTCTTTCGAACAAACGATTATCGCATGCAATGACTTGGGTGATGAATTCACTCAGTGTGCTCACGTTTGGCATTGTCAGCAACAAATCTTTTACATCATCTCTTAGTCCACATCGAAACTGACTAATAAGGCTCTTCTCATTCCAGTCGAGGTCGCACGCAAGTTGTCGAAATTCGACAGCATAAACGGAAGCAGGACGTGCTCCTTGTCGAAGATTTCGCATCTTTGTTTCTGCAACTCTCTCTCTATCATTCTCTCCAAACATTGCAGTGAACTCGGACATGAATGTTTCAAAATTATATAGTAAATGCGAATTGTTTTCTAATAGCGGTGCAAACCAAGATAGGGCAGTGCCTGATAGAAGGGTGCCCACGAATCCCACTTAAATACCTTCATCGGGGTAGCGTTATGGATGTAGTCGTAGGAACAATCGTACTTGTTGAACAAAACCGCGAAATCTTGATCTCGTCCCACCAAATTTCTCGGGCATGCTGATCTTTGGTTCTCTCGTAATCTGTTGAAGAGGAATCGTTGCAGTAGGGACTCGTATGGTTGAAGATCCATTGTTCGACTCCTTTAATTCTGAAATTTGTTGTTGCAAATTGTGGAAAGCGTTGCCAAGATCTTGAGACAGCTTGCAATTGGGCGGTAGATGTACGAAGTTCTTGCATCTGGAGCTAAAGACTCTGCAATGTGGTGACCATTTCCGCAAATGTGCCTTCCATCTTAATTAATTAAAGAACAAACTTTAGTCTCGTCAAACTGTCAAGGACGAGAATATGACTGAACACAAACAAGAAATAAAACTAGAGGTACAATGCTAGACAAGAAGTCAAGGTCGACGTGGCCGAATGCACGATTAGTAAATATGAATCAAGACGATCTTTATAACAATGAACAAGAGTACAAGATATTGGAACACGACTTGAATACTGGAATGCTGGAAACTGGACTGGAGTACCAGATACTGGAAACTGGGCTAGAGTACTGGGAACTGGACTGGAGTACTGGGAACTGGAAACAAGAGTAGCTTGAATTGGTGTTGGCGAGACTGAAGAGTGTCCAGTCTCGCCTTCTATATATACTGGCTACTAAGAAGCTTCCCCAAAAAGCTTCCCATATGGAGGTTTATTGCTGGAGAAGTTTCCAAGATTAAACGAAGGTTTCTTGATGGAGAAGCTCTTGGTAATTTGGTAAACTCCCGGTAACTTGGTAAGTAATGGTAAATCATGGTAGATCATGGTAAATCACGGTAAGTCATGGTAATTTTTGGTAACTTGGTAACTTGATAACTTCTGGTATTTACTCCTGGTAAGTTCTTTTGGGCTATGTCCGTGACAGCCGGTATGAGTCATCCTGATTCACAATCCGAATCAGAACCTTCCGTAGAAGACACAGGAGGTGAAGGTGGCCTAAACCGCACACCTCATCTCGTGTATCCACTAGTATCGCTAGTGCTCGAACCGGTACTGTCCCCAGCAACTAGTGACACCTCCGTATTGACAAACTGTCACTCAACCGGTCATGAACATGTCCCTAACCCCCTCTCCACAAGGTAACCGGGTAGAGAACGTGTTGCGGCTTATGGTTTGAAATACTAGGTTCCTAACATAGCCTACACCTGCACCTGCATCCACCGCAAGCACTCCTATGGTTGGCTGGTCATCACTTCCAGCCTCACCACATGAGAAACAATGATGGTCTGACTGGTCATTACCCCAGCCTCACCATCGACAGCATGCTCTAGGACTGGCCGGTGATCAAATCCGGACCAATCACCTATAAAAACAAGCGCCCACACAAAACTAACATGGCGCACAGTCAAGCATGCAGGTATGGAGGGGATCCAAACACAAGAAATCAGAACGACAACTCCCCCACACCAAAAATAACTCCACGGTGTTGCTCCTGCAAGGACACCCCAGCACAAACCCGGACTGACGCTTGCCTCCACCTACGGAAAGATCTTGGCCTAATGAGAGGGTGGAAAACTACGAGGAAGAGAAGCTAAAGCAATGCCTAACCCCAACATGCCCTCATCCCAACACTCTTTTTCTTATCTCTTCCCTCACTTGCATGACCATGGGAATATCATGAAGATACTCCTCAAACCGCCCTCCACGAGCTTCAACATTCGGCCTTCAAGACCACATGCCAGTCCTTAGGCAGTCCACCAATGCCTCCACGAGTCAGCACAGGCCGTCCACATGTCAACACGGGCCACCACAGACCAGCACAGGCCCACACAGATCACTGGTCACAGCCGTCACTGCCCCACACAGACCACAGCCTATCATAGCCCATCACAACCCTAAAGGCCACAGGCACAGCCTGTCACAGCCCTACACAGGTCACAGGGGTCACAACCCCAAAGGCCACAGCCCGTCACAGCCCGTCACAGACCCACAGGCCACAGGGCACAGCCCGTCACAGCCCCACAGGCCACATGGCACAGCCTGTCATAGCCCCTCACAGCCCCATAGGCCACAGGTCACAGCCCCTCACAGCCCGTCACAGCCCCACAGGCCACATGACACACCCTGTTACAGCCCCTCACAGACCCATAGGCCACAGGGCACAGCCTGTCACAGCCCCTCAGGCCACATGGCACAGCCCGTCACAGCCCCATCCATGGCCACTCATGACAGTTTAACCATTTCTCCAAAGGGTTTAGCCACGCCAAGCTAGGGTTTGTGTCTCTTGGACTCTAGGCTTATTTGCACCGAGCTATGGCGGCTGTGAAGAAATCAGCAAGGTATTCTTGCTCTTTCGGCTACCACACACCACCAATAGTAGCTCTAAGCCATGAGGAAAATGGTTGCCACAAACCAAGCCTTCTTTCTCACTTAGACTCCCCAAACACACCACTAAACTCAATGGCAACCAACTAAGCCTTGCTGGTTTCCAGTCCTTGTGAGCACTCATTTAAGCGCTTTCCTTGGCCATAGCATCTGTCTTAGAGCCTATTCCAGCCCCCTATACCTGCCACTTCAAGAGCCATGCTCTATCTAGGCTTGAGGTTGAAACCCCAACTTAGAACACGCTCTACAAGTGTCGGACTGTTACATAAGAGCAGATCAGCCCCTTACCTTCTCTTCTAGCTCTCTAAAGCTTGAAAACAAAAGCCCAATGGACTGAAGGCATGCTCCACACATGCCCCACTCTCACCACAAGAGAATCAGCCCCTTTGCTTCATTTCTTGCACCCACCAACCTGAAAATACAAGCTTCATCGGGCTGAAAGCATGCTCCACACATGCCCTACAGGGAAACCAACCCCTTCCTTCCTTTCTTGCATTCCCAAACCTGAAAGTACAAGCCTTCAACAGGCTGAAAGCATGCTCCACACATGCATTGCCCTCACATAAGGGAAGTCAGCCCTTCCCTCTTCCTTGCTTGCCCTCCAAGCTTGAAGATGGAAGCTTCAATGAGCTGAATACATGCTCCATACATGCAACCTCTTCACACAAGAGGTATCAGCCCCCTATCTTGGCTCCTTGGCTCCTTGATGCTCTCTAAGACAAGACTAAGCACTCCACAGCCTTTGCCAAGCTCCAGAAACCCTAAGGCTTACATTTCCAGCCACAAGACACTCCTATTGTGGTGCAAGGGCTCTTCTTTCAAGCTCTGAAACCCTAGGTGCACATTCCTTGGCCTTGCCGCACCTCTTAGCTCCTGTTCTAGCCCTGCTCTTGCCATGACAAGAGCCCTTTCAATGCTGAAGCTCGAGATTGAAACCCAATCTCAACATACTCCACAAAGTGCACTGATTTGCCCCAAACCAAATCAGCCTTTTCGCTTGGTTTTGTAATCATTCACACAATGAAAGCTCGCATTCCCAAGTCCAGTTCTCAGCTTTGCCACCAAAGCCACTCTAACCTGCTCTTGACTGGTCCTCTTCCCAATCGTGCTTGCTCATGCATGTACACAATCTGAAACCATCAAGGTGCTCTGGAATTACATACAGCATGGTGCTTTCATCTCTGAAGCTAAAGATCGAATGCCAAGGTGTACTACCTCGTAACCCACATCGCCTCCGCTTCTAACAACCAAGAGCTCCACAGTGCTCCTTGCATAACAACTTGGTTTCTCTCATTCTCAAGCAAAAACCACAAGTGCTACAACTAACTCGTATCTGATACTTACAGATACGAGCTCATCTTTCTCGAGTGATAAAGAAGAAAAATACAAGCACAAGCTCATGCGAGTTGAAGCATAAACTCATGCATATATAACCTCATCACTCAAATACAAGTCAAGTCAAGTGCACCCCACGCCATGGGGAATCCACACTACGGCGCCATAGCTAGGCGCGGTGAGGCTCAACTCGAGAAAGATGAGCCTCCCGCACTTGCCGTGAAGATAACCACTCCAGGGCCTAAATCTGCCTTGACCCCTGGATTGACACTTGGGCCAATCCCAAATGTCAATATGTAAAAGCTAGCTATTTCCTAGCTAGTTTCACACTAGTGGTGAAATAACTTGACAGCACTAACATATACTCATATCTGGTCATTTTCCCTAGTCTATTTCTATCCCTAGACAACATATGATACAATGAGCCTACTAAACCAATAAATAGACAATTGATTATCTTAATTAGTTAGTTATATTTTTTGAGTTGAGCATAATAAACTAAAAAAATTATATATCCTTCTATATATCCGTTATTTACCCGGCGGGTATAAAAAAGGTAAATCATATATCCTTACCTGGTATTTATCCTTACCCGGACGAAATATTGGCCTTTACCCTTTACCCGTAGGATAAATAAATTGACATATCAATAATTTACCCTTACCTGTAGGATAAATAAATGGACATATAAATAATTTACCCTTACCCGGAGGATAAATAAACCTCTTATTTTTATTTACCCTTACCCGGAGGATAAGCAAAAATCTATTTACCTGCACAACATTGGTTGCTACGTTAGCAGCGCGGTGCGGCCGGGTTATTCAGGCTATATATTGAGGAATCAATTGAATTAAATATGGTTAAAGTTCTAGTTTGCATTATGATAAAATTTCCAAAAACAAATCGACGTTCATCTTTACCTTCTTGCAATGGAGGACTACACCAAAGGAATTTCCATTCTGCAAAAAATTTAAGCTTCTATGGAGCATTCTATCTGTGAGTGCGCTGGAATTTCCATTGTTATACCCCCCTCATTGGACATACAAAGGAGCCACTTGAAATTTTCAGAATTTGGTCCTCAAATTGGGAGAGCACACCTCTAACCCTCTTTACTTTCTGAATCCGAAGGTCCGTGCCCCAAAAAAATATATCAAGCCAGCAAATCATCCTGGTGAAATGAATTTTTCATCAATTTTTTTGTGAAGTTGAAAATTCCACCATGGATTTTTGCTTTAGTGTCAAGTAGTTAGATGTAGTAGGTAGATAAATGTTGGTAAGGTTCATTTTTGTAGATGAATAGTCAGTGCAGATATAGCCTCATCAATGAGGCTTGTCCAGTTTTGGAGGTGGCCCACCAAAATGGCATCTTGCGTTTATGGGTTAAGTTTGGGTTATTTTAGTTTATTAAAATAAACTTGGATTTATTTGATAACCGGATACTGAATTGCTGGAATCCATCCTGACATAAACTCCAATTGTCCATAGCCGCATAGGGTTAAATTTTGTATTTGCTGCCAACCGGTAGGATATCAGAAACGGGAAAGCTCCAAAACCCCGGAATCGGATGATGTGAACACAAAGTTGAACTTAAACATCCGTAACCGGCTGATATAAAAATAATCAAATAACCGCACAACCCTTGTTACTACGAAAGAGGTTATTTTCTCCTCTGACTATAATTAAGGGGCCTGATTTGTGAGCGGCCCGCTCCCCGGTATTTCCTTCCACAAAAAAATCAAATCATAAATAAGTTCCCAAATTTTAGTGGGTATTAATTATGAAGGTTACAAAAAAAATAAAAAATGGAGCATCCAATGGGGTTGGAAGCCAAGCGTAAGTAATAGTTATGAAGGCCCTGTGTCGAGAAGGAAAACATGTTAGTAAAAAAACATGACGAGGCTGTGGGACCTTCCTTCTACAGTCGAGTGGAGGAGCTGCTGACCAAGCTTTGGGAAGGCTTACCACCACTTGAGTGGGCTAGGGCCCACCACTTGAGAGTGTATATAAAGAGGGTGAAGGCTAAGCTTTGCTACTTGGCTTGTCTCGCCTCAACATTACTTTGGTGGGCTCTGCAAGTAGCATTTTTAGATGGCATTTTTTCTATGTTTCATAATCATTTTCAGGTCAAGCTAATGTGAACCGCCGGCAGAACATTTTTCGCAGGCGCTTTGGCGGGCGGTCGGACATGCAGCCCGCTGTTAGGTCCATTGCCGCAAAATGATGACATTGGCCTGCCACATGGGCAGGTCAACTGTGCTCCATGGCCTCCAACCGCTGATTTTTGGGTACCCCTAAGGGCTTAGAAAATCGTAGGTGGCTAGGTTTTTATTATTTTGGGGTGCAATAAATTCACCCAGGTGCAGGTGGATTCCGTGCTCCTTTTCCATTCAGTCCACTTTTTCATCCACATTCATCCATGGAAGTTATTCTGTGGATGGAAACAGCATCGACCCCATTCGAGTCACTTTGGCCCTTAGAGGTTAAAAATTCCAATGTATTAAAAATATTAATACGTGAGAGAGAGAGAAGACTTCGGCGACTTCGGCACAGGCGGCGTAACTAAGAGCCACTTCACCTTGCGGCTACTGCTCCTTTTAGGTGGGCCGTCAAAATGAAATGAAGAGAGGGCCAGCTCATCACTATGATCGCCTCGTTTATATCGGAACGCAATAATCGGCTATTATCCGGATTATTATAACCTCCAGTTTTAAATGCGGATATATGGATTCATAATTACCTGCTTCTTTTGGACCACTAATTCCAGTTCGAATCAATTTTAAAAAAAAAATACAAAACCGCCGGTGCTCAACTCATCTCTTCATATCCGGATATTTGATTTTTTGACCTCCGCCAGATCCAATATATATGTATATATCCATGTTCGGATCCGCAAGGGATTTGATGCTGAATCGAATATCTGCAGACTGCGCAACACTGATAATAACCTCGCCATGAGGCGCCATTTGACAAAGTTCTCTTTCATTTGAAAGGCGATATGGTGAATCATAGAGAGGTGCGGCCTCAAACGTTATGTTTTATGCAAAAAAATATGCGACCGTTGAATTTTTGCGATCTCACATATTTCTATCTTTTAATTAGCTGCGACTGCCGAGTTTTGACAATTTCACCTTTTATTTTATATTAACTGCGATAGTCAAATTTAGGCGGCGGGCAAATATTTATTTTATGTTTAATTAGTTACGACCGCCAATATTGTCGCCGTCACATCGTCAACGCATGTATCAAAGTGACTAATGATGTGACAATCTTCCACCCCCCAAATATATTTACCATTATCCCAGTCAAAACGGACGTGATGTAGGTCGCGTCAATGTCAATTTCTGATGCGACGTGATGGATATGATTTATATAACACTGCTTGAAGGTAATTACACAAATAAAACATGACAAATTAAGCTTACATGTTGTAAGAAGCTAAACCCTTACCTTCATATGGACCCGGGATTTATCGAACATGAAAAATTAAGGTAACTTTTGCAGATGTACATATTTTCACCTGGTTTTTTCAGCATTATTAGACCTGACATGGCATATGCTTTGATTATTTTGGGAATATGAGGGAGTATGCTGTTGTGCCAGTACCCAACCTTGACCTACTGAATTTAAAACTCCTGCTAACCAGTACCCAAATTCATGAACGCTACTGTTAATGAGAATCGCACGAGGGAAATGACTAAAGGTAACCCCCATATGCAGAGTTCTGGATGCGTCAGCAAACGAGCCTTAAGCCTACAGTGCAAAACTTGCGAGGGCCATGAAGGCAGAGGGGAGAGACAACAGTGCGTTACTGTTCATGTTGCAGTTGAGAGATCTAGGTATGCAATAGTCCTACTTGTTGTACACAGACCTTTTCTTTCTGCAGGTTGCAGAGTCACCCCCAACTTGGACCCCATTGTACATTTCTTTGAACAAATGTTCATGCATGGCACCCAATTTAGCGCCTGCAAGTAATAATGTGCATCTGCAGGCAACTCTGTACACAGTAAACCTTTCTTGTGCCAAAATGACAGAGACAAGTGAAATCCACAAGCTTAGCCTAGTGGAACCTGTCCATCCAGAAAGACACCATCTTTCTTTCTACCAATTTGGAGGGAGAGATGCTGGTCTTCTCGCTCAGGCTCCTCTTCCACCTCTCGATTACTTCGCCTTAATTTGTCTATCCGGCTTCAGCTTCAACTGGGCAGTGGCGTAGTCTTGGGCAATCTGTTGGATCATAGGATGACCACCTGGCCGGATGCAGCTAGAGAGAGATGTAATGTTCTCATAACCTTTGGTGATTCGGCTTGCGTCCAAGATGGAGGATCTTGCGACAATACTGAACCAGCCCCTTATTCTTCCTCTTCGGCTCTCGAGTGTTGGATGAGCTCCCAAGGGCTACGGGACGACAGGTCTGGCAGAAGGAAGTTTCAATCCCCGGGTTGCCCTGCACTATGACTGCAAGGCTTCTCCCGCAGGCCGCGCATTCAAGGACGGCATGTGGAATCCCTTCTCTTTCAGTATAGGCAAGAGCCATTTGCATGATTTGGTCAGAATGAGCTCCCCCTTCTCTCATGGACACTGCTTTCTGAAATTTGAATGACCTAGGTGCTCCATTGGCGTTTCCGCGACTTTCTCTGGCAACATAGCCTCCCCCTTTCCTCTCGGACGAACCATAACTTAAGTCATCATCTCTCATCGACTGCGGTTTTTGCAGAGAATCTACCTCCAACGAGTTATGCTGTAGTCTGAATTCTTCCCATGGCGCTTTGTTATCACTTTTCAATCCGGAGCTCTTGTCGGCCTCTGGCGCAGGATATTGCCCAGATACCCGCATCGATGGCGTTCGTTGTGCTACCCACCCCTGAATTTCTTTTACTGAACTGTTCCTTTTCAATGCAGCCCCAAGGTGCCCACTTTGATCCGTAGCTGTAGCCGCACCATTGACGCGAGTTTCACTCAAAGACCCCGACCGCTGGAGAGCTGGCGGGGCTGCCGACCGGCCATTTTCTTCCCACATAGATGGAGTTTTTGGCACACCGAGGGCACCCTGCTCAGATGGTTTTTCCACTGGGAGCCCTCGTTGCCCTTTTGTCGTCCGATCTTTATCTTGCCTGTAAGAACCCTCATGTTGCAAAGATGCTGGCCATTGCCCAGTTTCAGCTCGTTGTTGTGTTGACTTGGAGGGTCCTGTGTTCGCTGAGCCGCCATTGTGGGTGGGCGCTGTGTCCTGGGCACGCTCACTTACGGACAAACGCGGTCCATTCGTAGCAGAAGCCCCATGCCAAGCTTCACTCCCATTTACAATGCCATTTTGATATCCAGTCGAGGTTCCATTGGACCACTCAATCCTTTCCCCGACTGAGCTGGCTCGCGGAGAGTCCGAAGGCTGTCTTTGAACATCTCCTGGTGAGGTTACTCTCAGAGAGTTCGAGCTTGCTGGGAAAGTGGATTGAGCCGTCCCCATGCCTTCGCGAGGAGTTCGATCAGAAGTACTAAACAAATAGGTATCTCTTTCATCATCTTTGCCGAATCCGGTGCGCTTCAACCTCGTATATCGAGACATTATACTGGACAGCTATGTAAGACTTGCTCACAGAGACTGAATTTCAGCGTCTGTAATCAAATCTCTTTTACGCACAGCCTCTCTCCGTTTCCCTCAAACGGACTGTTACACCAAAATCACATTTTGACTACCGCGCTTCAGCCTGGCCACTACCCCTGTGCTTTTTCCAGAGCTGCAATCAATCATGGTTTTTACCCGTTTCACACCAGCATGGAAGACAAGGGGTCCAACACAACAAACTGAAAGGACGCTGTAAGAAAAATCTATTTTCAGCAAGGGAATGCTGCCCGGGAGAGTTGGGAGGATTTCCAGATGAGATGTTGGAATGCAACTCACAAATAGTTAAACTACGTTAGCATTTTCTTCACTTGAGGGGAGAAAGAGTATGCAAGTAACAGGATCTTAACAGCAGTGGAACAACTTCCTTGTCCCACATAAGTACTCCTCGAGAGACCCTTTCACGGGTCAGCGTGAACAGGGTTTACCAAGGGAAGTCCTCAAATCAGAACAATCCGCATGTCCTGGTAGTGCTTTCAGAGGATTGCCAACCCTGCCAGAATGTGCAAACTTGAGTAGACTTTACTGCTAATTGGTATCAACGATAGAAGCCTGGTCAATTGAGGCCTTCATAAACTGTGGCTTGCTCGATAACAGCGACATTTTCAGGAAGTTCTGACGTAGGACAGGTAAGAAAGATCTAACTTAGAGCAGCGTTGATGATATGTCGGGAGGATATTTCGAAGATGTACTTATATATGTCTACCTAGGAAGGTACACAGACTTGAAGAGTCGACTGTCGCAAAGAACCCTTTCGCAAACAAGTGGTCATATGTAAACAGGTAGCTCAATGAAGAGAACATTGGAAGCTTCATGCAGAATGCTAGCTAAAAAAAATACAAACACAGGCTGGTAAACGAATATCAAACGAGAAACTCGAACCAGCAACGCACTGGCACGCGACTCGCTAATGCACACTAGAGCTACCCACAGATTGATAAAATGAACAGAGAGAAGATCATCAGCCTCTACAAACACAACCAATCTGTTCACGAAAAGGCTCTGCTCTGGAAATCCCAAGACTCGAAACTTTAAGTATAGCCGAAAGACGGCTGAGAAGAGAGAGAGAGAGAGAGAGAGCTCAAGGGACAAGCTCCTACTAAAACCGGCGGTAGACAAAGACAGAAGTTGTCAACGACTTCTTCTGAGAACCCGAGAAGAGATATTGTCAGTGTAGTTGTCCAGGACCTTCTGCATTCAATCCCAAGCTAGGACGTCCCACCAACCAGTACAGCCAGCGGGCAACCGCCGCCAGAGCTGAGAGACGAGAGTACTTAATAAGACCCCCAGAGATCGATCGGAGGAAGAAGACCGCGAGAGAACGACTTGCTCTCAAAGGACAGTCGTATTCCCTCATCCTTCTGGATGAATGATGCACTAACAGATGAATCTTTGCTCCGTTGCGACCGCCACTCGACCCCGACGGCGCGGTGGCGGGCCCCAGTGCACCAAACCGGTCCGGGCGATGCCTCCCATGTCGGCTGGCGCTCGACACCGCGGCTCACCGCAGCTGCGCTGCGGCGCACCGTGGCGGTAGGCACAGGCACCCGCGGCGGACCCTCCACACGTGTCGGAGGCCCGCGCGGGCATCCGACCAGACCGGGTCGCGCTAGTTGGATTTCCTTCGGTGGACGGTGTCTACGAACACGGGAAAGTCGCCCCATTGGATGCACGTTGTCATCCATCCACTCCATCGAATCGGTACCTAACGGAAGGGTACACAGGGGTAGGTGCGTGGTAGGTAGGTAGGTCGTTATGGAAGAGTGACATCATTTGTTGTGCTACAAAATACCTGCCGCATTGCAGGCCTTTGTAGAAGGGGACACAACCATGAATACCTATGTGGGCTGTCAGCTGCGCTGACTCTGCAGCTGGGCAGAGTGATCAGCGTGACTGACAACCCAAATACCTTCTCAGTATGTATACCGATTTTGATCTGCCTCAGAATTTTGTGTGGCCTCGTCGTAATGAGGCCGCAGGGTGCAGAGGGGACAGGACCTGACAGCGGCCCCGCTACATTAAAACGATCCCTATTCCCCTGTTTCTCTTATATATTGAAAAAACGTCGAATTACTGGCACGGCGGAGGTTGTTGGTCTGGTGATAGGTCGATGGCGGTGTGGCAATGCAGGTCTGGGGTTCCATTCCTTGAACGTAGTTCCGGTGGTTGGTGCTTACTGTAATATTACTCTGCGGAGGTGGTATGCAACTACTCTCATGCAGGTAGTTTCAGCTTGGTTTTGCAACGACCTTCATGTAGAAAATCCTAAAACTACCTGCATGGAGGTAGTTGTAAAATTCATATGCCAAAAAAATTCTAAGTCCTTGAGGCATGAAGGTAGTTTGCTCCTATATTAGTGAGACGGCCTGACGGTCGTCTGACCAGCCTCATAACGACGAGGCCACACAAAATTCTGAGCCTTTTGATCTCAAGCAAATGAGAATGTATTCTGCTTTGCAAAGCTAACGTACCATAAGCTATTGTGTAGAGTCAGTCAACGACTAGGAATTGACAGCAGAAGATTGTTCAAAAGGAATTACAAATATCCCGCTTCAAAGTTCGAAGTTCAAAGCAGACAGCCATCCCGAGAGAGGTCCACCATCTCATGCTTCAGCTCGAACAGCCAGCTGTAGGAACTTTTCAGAGCCGGAGTGATTCGTGTAGGTATGATAATAGCCTATAGGAGTGGGATGCATTTTGGACTCGAGCATGTTGGAAAGCAATTTTTATGCTTCATTGATGAGGAAGAGATCTTCCATGCTTCCGTGGGGTGTGATGCAGGCCTTTTTAGCTGCAGCATTACCGACTTCGGTGGGGTGATTGCGAGGGAATTTGATGGGGAGTCGGTGCTTTTGGGTGGCGGCACAGTGTCTCAACTGCATGTGTGTCAGGTGGGACAGCTCAACAAGTTGTTTGAGGTCCAACTTGGGCGCGAGCTTTGCAAGTGCGCCAGTACTGGGGCGCCAGCTCAAGTGGCCAGGAAGGTAGCCGCGATGATGGGGGCCAGGCTTACCAAGCAAGCTGCAGCACAGTGCAGGAAAAGCTCTCTACTGACATCATCCACAGAAAACACGTATGCCACAAAGTTTCTGCTACATATCTGAAGAATGAAACACTGGGCGCCCGTGGAAATCGTGGTTGGCAGAAGCAATATCAGAAAAGTTTGCTGGACTTGGTTTCAGATCGCTGGCTCTTTGCTGGCTCGTGTGGATCAAACGAGCCCAGTTTCTGCAGTAGACTCAGCCCAAGTACCTACTGCCAATCAGAAAAACACTCTCACTAAGTATCCCGGAAAAAACTTGGACTGCAGTGTAACTTACATCTAGCAAGGTGATATCTGATGTTATTCAATACATCCCTAGACTATACCGGGCCTGCTTCGTTCCCATAATCTTTACTATTGTATGAATACTAATAACTTAATTATTTAAGTTACAATTGTACATCAGGTTTTCAAGCAGTAGTATGCTGAACAACGAGATTTGAAAATTTTCAATGTAAGACACACAAAAGCCATTAATGCCACCCAGAAATCCCCATACCACACAATGTTGTATCATATTACTGACACCATATGAACTTTGGGGAGAAAAAGAACTGATGAGTAACATCTGTCATTAGCCCAACATAAATTTGGTGGGCTCTAGAAGGGGTGCCTCAAAGGGCCCATTCAACCATACCAGATCCATGATGACATAAAAACGGGCCCATGGAAGTGCGCCCTTAATCCTCGGCACACTGTCTAGCACTCACTTGGTTGCAGCACTGAGAATCTCCAGTTAGGAGAAGGAGGATAGACTAGACCATCACTTTTTCCAGGATATTTCGATAGCAGGTTAGCAATGAAAATTATGAAATCCAAGTACATCAGATGACTGTAATCTGATGTAAAATATTGAGACATTGACGTGCTTTTGGCTTTAAGGGTTGGCAGTCCATATGGAGTAGACTTTCTGGCCAATCTTGCACTCAACTCTTCTGGTCTGTGAAGACCATAGACATTGCTCACCTCTTAGCCCACTTCCATGCTCCTGGTTTCCCATGATGTTGTTGACCTGAATTGCAGCATTCCTAAGAGGCTCCATGGTATCACCCAGGGCCCAAGCCAAAGAAATGTGCGGCCGAGGGTTCTGCAAGAAGAGAACATACTTAGCACTTCGAACTCCAAGCAACTCCTTAAAGATGACCAGATGAGTAGCACCAAGCATGACTACGATTTGCCATAGACAGCAGCTACCATTGACCTTGCAAAATGAAAAGAATGACAAAAGTGTGAGAGAGCCCTTACTTTATAAAAAGCAGGGAGATTATGCAATTTGTAAACCTCATTCACAAGAGATACTTGCTTTCGTATCTGCAAGAAATAGAGAATTGAGCATTACATCAGTGGGGCACTCAATTGACCAGGAAGGGAATGCCTACTTCTCGTTCCTTCACTGGTAATTCACCCTCTGTGGATCAAAGATTGTTCCCTCGAAATCCTCCAAACTAGGACAGCCCTGCTTCCTGGTGAACACTGAGTCCTGCCAGCTGGGATACCTTGAGAATCATAAGAACACCAATATGACTAAACTGTCCTCTCCAAACTGACTGTTTCTGTGGCTTAAAAGTGTATGAAAGCTGTGATGCTCCACGGTTTCAGAAGTGTATTTGAGTCTACTGCAAAGGCAAGAAACTTTATACATGAAATGAGACGAGTGACTTTCATGCATAAGTACCAATTCTGGATCGAGCACTAGTTCTGAATCCCACTTCTCACTGCCTTTTCAAAGTGGACCCAGCCACACGGCTCACAATACAGCATGAATGTACCCACAGTTTCTAAACGAGAAAACAATGCACATCACATTGTATATCCCCTCCTTTACTCGCTTCGTAAGTCTGGGGTCAGACGTTCTTTTGCCGACAATCCAACAAGTACCTCGGAGGTGCCAACACCCACAATTTCAAGACACAGAAAGGAACGAGTGCGCTCATCGTTGATGAAGGCTTCCCAGCGCCCAAATTCCATCCAGAATCTGTTCAGCTAAACAATAAAACATAGCCAAATGACAAAGTTGCACCTCCTTTTGAAAGAAGTCTCAAGTCCCAACCTATTCTGTCTTTCTAGGCCCCGGGCTCAAAGATAGAGCAAGTGCAGTGTAACAAGGATACCGCATTGTCATCAGCTACCTCCATTACGTAGCTTTGCACCAGGTCATGGCCAGATTTCATTCAACCCTCACAATTCCTCTACTGAGATCCTGGAAGCCAGAGATTGTCAAAATCTCTTGCCCTCTGTTTATACAGACTAGTTCACTGAACGGACCATCCCACAGACGGCTATGAAATGCACACAATAAACGGCAGCAGAGCAAGAGAAGAGAATGCACACCGTTTCTGACTCCCAAATTTCTGACGAAGCATGGGGACAATGGTTTCAATCTGGTGAATGCGAATAGGGACTGTACGGCCAAGGCTTATATGGTACTGACTTGCCAATTTGACCCCTGGGTAAGATACGAAAACTTGTCAATTGCAGGACAGACTTAACGATTTCCCAGTATTCTAACAGGAAAAGAGTAAAACAGGCTGAAGCTGCAGCTGTTAATATTTACAACACTTGCTCAGACACACATATACCTTTCCAACCATCTACCAAACTTCAACCTTCGTGACCCCAAACAATTAGTGAGCCTGGAATGATACCTTTCTCAGGTATTGAAACCAGTGGAACCACATCATCCTCCATGGACAGCAAGCCTGGTAAAAGTGTGCATGCCTTTTTCAGGAGGGGTGCTAGCTTGTCCCGTACTATAGTTGGCAATGCCACTGCCAACAAGTCACCATGTAAGTAGATTGCAACCAATGAACTGCTGGCTGCAGATGACTGTGTCCAAGTATTGTGAGACTGGAAACAAGACCTAGGGGAGGGAGAGACACAGAGCAAGGGGCCAAAATGAAGAGACATTTGAAATACAAGGTTAGAGAGGCTGAAACGGCCCAAAAAGGGCCAGAAGGAGACCTACACTGACCAGGAATATAGATATGGAGCGCATAGTTGCCTTCAACATGGCCAAAGCTCCGTACTCGTCCTCCATGCACCTCTGCACCCCTTTTCTTTGTTCCTGCTGATAAAACTTAGATCAAAGATTTGAACAGAGTATCAACCGGGGTATCGTTCAAAGACTAAGGTACCGGTTCAAATAGAATGCACTAGCCTTAGCACAAAATAACATGAAACCTCCAACCCCAATCTATCTTAGTATGAGAAAAGCATAATACGTCATTGTCAGAACATCATCACACCTAGATCCGGGAAGGAACTCAGGAGATCCGACGGGGGTGGAGGCGGAGGCAAAGTAACAGTCGCTGAGCTTGTGCCAATCAAAGAAAAGCACTCCGCAGCACGCCCGTCCGTATTTTGGGCTAAACCCGCATTCTGCAACGCACCTCCAGAGGCTTCGGCTTCATTACCGTTGGGATCGTTATCAGAGTCCGAATCAGAAGCGTAGAGCTGCAAGGCATCCATGGCGTCCCTCCTCTACAAAGGTGCATGGATGACTATCACTCTCAAGCTTTCAATGTCATCTCATACAAACTCCCTGCCGCAAATCCTGATTGTTAACCCCGCAAACTGGAAAAATCTGGAACTTTCAGTGTTGTGATACTCATGAGATCTTTGCTGGGACAATTTGGAGTCTCAAGAGTCATCGAAATGGTGTCGAAACAGACATTCTTCCATCCTTCCTTCCTTCCTTCCTTCCTTCCAATTTTCCAGACCTTCTCAAAAAGGAATTCTCAAATGCTACGCCTCATCAGTCATCTTCATCTTCAATCATGCATACAAATGGTGATCTCATGAAGCAGCGCTTCCAAGCTCTTGGCAATTAGGTTTACAACGGGGGCTACATTAGGGTTAGCGACCAACACTTTGACTAAAGGAAATATTCGACTGTCCGTCCACCTGTACTAGCAGGTACCGTACGTCGTACGTACCGTTGTTTTTCAGAATCTAATAATTCAAAAATAGAAATAGTTAAAAATAAAACTGAAACATTCAAAATATAGAGACTGCACCAGTAGAAAACTCTCAAATGTTTATGTCCTTTTGTTTCCCTTTTTAGTTTCTTGGAAAATAGAGGGGAAAAAAATAAAAAGGTATATATAGAGCACGTGTGAGATTCTGGCATGGCCAGCTGAGCAAGAAAGCACAGATGAGGACTGAGAGAGAGCGACTGGGTGGGTGAGGGACGAAGGAAGATGGGAGTTTTAAGGAGGATGGGAGATTGGGGAAGAGGTCCGTGGTTGAGGAAGATGTAGGGGTGGAGGAGGAGAAATGTCGCGTAATGGGTTTGCTGGAGAGAACGAGGAATTCAAAGAAAGGCTCGGAACGGACGAAATCGAGTAAGAGGTCCCGCAGCCGACAATGTGTTCTTCTGCTTGCCTTTTCTTTGGTAGTGGGCCTCCCTCTGCTGCAATGGCTGCTCTCTTTTCCTCCCCCTCTATTTATGATCAAGGCCCCCCCGGCATGCTCGGAGGGAGAGAAAGGTTATGTCTTAGAGGAGGGGTCTGTGTGTGCGGATGCCTGTGGGAAGGTATGCTTCCCTCGAGTCCGAGGGCTTTGTGTATCTCACTCGCAAGTTACGGTTTGCGAGGACCAGCCTCCTCTTAGTGAAGAGGTAAAGAATGCAGGGGGACTTTTTCCAGAAATCATGCGCTTCCGCACACAGATCCCGAGGGCACGTTTTCGTGTGAAGAGGGGCAGATGCCCTGGTTGGGATTCGAGAGCTCACCGTCCGACAACAGGCAAGTTTCCTTAATCTTGTTCCGGGAGTGAGCAACTGTGAATCATAACTATAATTTATTCTGCAATCAGACTGTTTTCTACGGGCTGTCCATCTGTAGGGATTTGCAGCAGGACTGTGACCAGAGAATGCCTAGTGTCTTTCATGAACGTGTATCTCGAGTGTGGAATGGTGATGCCGGATTTTTGCAGGTGGACACGGCCATGAAAGGGAGGCACGATGGATAATAGGCACTCAAATGGTGGCTG
Source organism: Takakia lepidozioides (assembly GCA_030704615.1). Classification (NCBI taxonomy): domain Eukaryota; kingdom Viridiplantae; phylum Streptophyta; class Takakiopsida; order Takakiales; family Takakiaceae; genus Takakia; species Takakia lepidozioides. The sequence continues at coordinate 10,202,079 of CM060731.1, read as the reverse complement.
ATTTGAAGCTAATGCCAGATGGACCCAACGTAGGGCCAAACCCACACCATGAAGCTGAAAAACTTATACCAGCAATTTTGTTAAATCAACTATACGGTTTAAAAAATGCCAGTTTGCATTGGTTTGCAGCAGAGGACCCCCAGACTGTCTCTCGCTGGTCTCTGGGACTGATCAAAGTTTTTGAAAAGAACATGAAGGTGAAGTTTATGGATGTTCCGGAGCATGGTCAACCTCAAGTATGCTTTGAAGATGCCATAGTGTTTTCAGGCCTGACCAATGGCGGCTACATGCCAAATGTGGGGGCGAACGATTGGCTGAGGAACAGAGTGCTGACACACTGTAAAATTCCAGCAACAGATGCGGATCGACCCATCAACAACCTTGTGGTGTTGAAGCGCATCAACTCCTCTAGGTAGGATGATGCAATGGCTGAGTGGATCCCTGATGTATTCGATCTAGTCGTTATGCTGATTTACAAACATCCAAATGGACCCGAAAATTTTAGTTGATCTCTTTGAAGGCCCTAAAAGAGCTAGTTAAGTTGCTGTAAACCACCTAATGTTTTCTTCAGTGACAACTTATTCTTGGCTCATTGTCGACTGCTGTGAACACCCTTTTTAATTGTTCACACCATGAGTCTTGCAAGAGGAGTAAACAATGCAGACTTGAGGGCATGTTCCCTCACAGAGGGCAGTTGTGGCCTCTCTCATTTTTTTTCGAAGTATTATGTACGGTATTTGAAGTGAGCAAATTGTTTGATATATTGTTCTCAACCAACTCTGATCCATTCAGGTCTATAGACAACATGTTGGAGATACAGGCAGTGCTCGAGAGAGAGCTGATGTTGCCCATGAAGCTTGTGACCAGTGGTGTTGGTGATTTCTGTGAGCAGGTAAGTGGAGCACCTACTAAAGTCATCTTGTTTCACGAATCAATGTCAGGTTCCATTTGTTTGTGAAAAGTTCCAGGAAGTTGTGTCGGTGTGCCTGTTTCTCTATCACAGATTAGTGAGCACCCATATGAGCTTGGATGATTTGGGGAAAATCTAGGTCTTGATAAGATGACCCAGTCATGGACTTGGATATGAACCCACTGTCAGTTCCGTTTGATGAATGAGTAACATGGCGATGGTTTGGTGTGATCATAAAGCATCTTGCGTTCTTCTGACTTGCAGGTGCGAGCAGTTGCGGAGGCCGATTTTGCTGTGACACCCCATGGGTCGCACAACATTAATTTTTTGTTTGCCCGTCCATATGCAACTATATTAGAGGCCTTCCCTCTCCTCTACTATATTGACTGGCCAACTACGATGCAGCAAGGATTAACCATTATGAAATTCATGGGACCTGGCCTGAAGGGAGCATGCCTTTACGCATGCGTATGTATGCCCTTCTCTTTGGATGGAAGAACTGTTTCTCTGTTCGCGAGTGTATGAATTATGCAAAGAGCCAGAGAGTTGCAATAGACATTGATCAGTTACAGTGGCTCTTGCGTAGCTTAACAACTACATGCCGTGTGGCCGTTTCGGGGTCTTGGTGTCTCACACAAGCAGGACAGAAGTCAGGTATGTGGAAAGAAAAAGGGAAGCTCAACTATCAGTTCAACCATCCAATAGGTCCTCGATGGCGAAAACAGCAGAGTTGGAGGGTCACCCAGGATGTTCTGCCTGAGAAAAAGGGGTAAGGTATTTGATCTTAGAAATGACAAGGATGGTAATCCAAGTTACAGGTTACATCTGGGCCCAATAGAAATCCTAGGTTTCATTCCTATCTTTTTCTGGGAACAATTCTTTGATTTCTTGAAAGATGGAAGGGAAGTACATTACGGCTTCAGCGAGTGACAAGCAGAGTGTTGAGCCACAGGAAATATGTAGAGGCACCACAAGTTCTTTGAGGAGTGTGAGGGGCACAGACGTGGTGCCTTTGCAAGTGGCGAGAGATCCCGTGCTCACTGTTGTATTTTCAGGTATGTGTTCGCCTCACTTTCCCCTCCATGTCTGCTGTGCTCGATAGGCCCCTGAGCGTCCTATGGATGAAATAATCTTCTATCTTTCTCTCGCTCTCTTGGTCTGTTTGAACCCACAGAACTGTTTTCATGATTTCACTACCAACCAACCATTCCCTCTTCCTCCTAGTTCTCGCTTATAAACTGTAGATGCTGAAAAATGTCGTGACACTCAGTAACGAGATTTTATTATATACTATTTTTGGTTCAGGTCACGGAAACAAGGTTCTACCGTCGGAGGCACTTGCATCAGGAAGGGATACAAGCTGGGAAAGGTCCTTCTGAGTGGATCTGATCTTTTAGAGCTGTTGGAAGATCGATGCTGATGTCCTGGTAGTCCTTGCTGTATATATCAGTGTAATACGCTGCTGACTACGATGAGTGTCCAGGAGTATTTAGAGCATCAAGGCTGGCTGTACTGAGTGTGGTATAGTCCTGAAAGGTGGGTATTAATAGGTTCAATGGCCTGTTAATCCCTCATAATGGACAAAATGTGGTATTGTGTTCTCTTCCTTTCTCCCTTTGTTTCACTCACTGCCATATCCATAGAAGTAAGCAACTTCGGACTAGTGGTAGGAAGCCTCCACCAGGCAGGTTAAGGAGTGTCAGGAGGGTTGAGACTGATGCTCCCGGCAACTGTTGACCCTTTTAGCAGCTCCTGTTCCGACTTGCAAAAGAGTGAACTCCTTTCTCACTAAAAACTGTCAAGGACCCATTCTGTCCAAGGGTGTTTATGGTTGGATGGATTGATGTACCATGTCACAGTCCTGAGCAATTAGGTTTAGATTTGTGGGAAGATAGTATCAACAAGGAAATAGTATTAGCATGCATCATTACAACATCACAATAGATAGCTGGATGGTGCACTGAAACGACAGATTGAGTCTTGCACAATCGACTGCAGATTGTCTGCAAGTTCATGAATCATGGCAGCTAAGGGGCATGAAGGATTCCCCATCAATATCAGAAATTGCACAACACCGTTTATTTCTAGTATGGTGTCTGATGCCACATTTTCATTTTTTTATTTGTTAGAAAGGGCACAGGCCCTTAAATTTATTTGATAAAACAGGAAGGTAACAAACCGGGAAAAATAAACCTGGTACAGTACAGTAAAGAAAGCCATGAAGGCAGAGGTAGGGACACTGCGCGAAGTTAAGTGAAGTAAAAATAGCTATCCTGCAGCTGTAATAGGTGGGTTATTGTAGGCAGTGGGCATGGGATTTAATGGTCGAAGGGCACTCCTACGAAAGCCAAACACCCATTTCAATCAAAACCTCTCTCAGAGAACAGCAGCAGCAAGTGCTGGTTCTCTCAGCCCCCCCCCACCATTTTTACTTGTTTTTCGGAGATTATAACCAACAAAAGGAAACTAGGAAATACCGAGCTCGTCCTATAGGTACCCTGTTTACATAGGTCCACCTCTAAAAAGTGGCAGTAGCCGCAAATCCGAGTGGCCGAGTAATAAGAAAGTTTTAGAATACACATGAATTGGAGTCTTTCTTGTTTTGTCCCACTTCCCATTGGAATGAAGTAGCCTGTCAGGACGCTTCTTTTAAGAAAGCCACATCTTATTCTTTGGGATAAATCAATAAAGCTGAATCTTTTGTAGGGCTCGTCCAGTCTTCTTGGTCTTAAGATATTCCTCATAAATTATGGCACTAGGATACTTGCGTGGATTTTCTTCAGTCACCAACTCTGGAGCAACTATATCAAGAACCTCGGTTGGTTTTGTTCCCAATGTAAGAGAGTAGACCACGGATAACCATGCTTGCTTCATGTTGACTCCTGCCCGATGCATGGTGCTTTCATACTTGCCATTGCTCAATATCTGTAATCAATTTTCAACAACGTTGAGCTTAAAAATTAAATTGTCAATCTTCAGCATGATTTACATCTTGAGTAGTATATACATTCAACAAACATATCTAAAGAATGGTGTATGTATTCACGAACTATTGCACCTGAAACATATCTCCGACATTCACTGTAAATGAGTCTTTGACAGGTGTGGTTGCGACCCACCGACCGTCCTTCAACTGAATCTGCCCGCCTCCAATGGGCTCATCTATATTGTACACAATGGTGAGAGAGTCGCCATCTGTGTGAGGAATAAATCCAAGGCTTTTATCTGGATTTGGGCATGGGGGATAGTAGTTGAGCTTCACCATACTCGAAGTATTCCTCAAAAACTTGTCATATTGAGGAAGAGAATGATCCAGTCCGAGGCCTGTAATGACAAGAGATGACATCTCTCTAACCAAACTTTCTGCAGCCATACTGAATTCTTCCCACACTTCACTGTTCAGCACAAAATTCAAATTATCAAATTGTCTCCATCATTGTGATCTAATATATTATTTCATGCAATATATCATTTGAAATATAGTCAGTATATGTATCCCTACTATATGTATTGTTCAATCAATAATTTTGTTAAAGTCATATTTATAAGCTCAAAAAATTCATATCATAATATAAAATGATATATAAAGCCATAATCGATGATATAATGTTTCAATGAATAGAATTAGATTGACATATAGGTATGCATCTGTGCTCTAAATTACTAACTCAAATTGCGACCATTTTGATCATGGTTGTTATAGGAAACACATTTTCAATGACGTACCCAATCAATGTTAATACTAGGTAATAGGTATAGACTTAAATTTTAGAAGAGGCCGAATTCAAACTCAAGTTCTTAGATGCAAATTTGCATGCAACCTTCTTACCAAGAAATTTCCTCTTGTCCTGGCATCATCTTCTCAGCCAACTCTCGGAAATTGGTTTTTGGTGGTCCATTGAAGCTGTACCCTTCTCGCCATTCTTTGTTTGTCAATTGATAATACTCAGCGCACCCATAGCCCCAATACTGCGTATTAGTCGTTGTAATCCTCATCTTTTGCTCTTTTGGAAGAGCAAACAATCCAAAGGCGGAAGCCACTGTTGCATCTAAGATCCGTTTGGAAATTCCGTGATTGATAACATTAAAGAATCCCCAGTCCTTGGATGCGGTAGCAATCTCGTTAGTAATACGCAAAATAGCATCATTATCTCCTTCACACAGGCCTGCCAAATCTATGATTGGCAATTGAACTTGTGGGAGGTTTGGCTTTCCACACCGACCTACAATGTTGGGTTGTTGCATAACAAATTCCATGGGTAGCTGTTTTTTTTCCGTTCAAGCATGTATGAGGAATATTGACATTGGTGATAGCTTCTGTCAAAAGAGAAATTTCACTGTCTGCCACAATATTACATACGCTTGACGATGCTTTAGGCGTCCTACCAGTGGGACCTCGTCCATTAGTTGAAGCAATCACTTTACATAACTTGGACCTCACTAGTTTGAGGCGTTGTATGTTAGATGTTGAAGAATTCGACACTAGAGCAAAACTATTGTTGGTTGACACATAATATCCAATGCATGTACAATCAATATTACTCATTAGCGCCATCTATATCTCAATAGAGCTTTGACAAAGAATTTTAACTTCTCAAATCTCAATAGACTTATTGTCACAATCATAAAGTTGTCAATATGCACAATTCGGAAATAACTTGCCTTTACATATTAAAAGTGGTGAGAGAGGAAAATGATGATTTAGAGGAAAGAAACTCGTAACACCCATGGACAAAAGTTTACATAATATGCTACTCTCTATTAGAACTAAGATAAAAAGTTTTCTAACGTCTATAGAAGCTCAAGTGAGAATCAATGGAGAGAGAGTGTGTGTGTGTATGTGTGAGAGAAAGCTGAACCTCACAACTGATGAAGTGATCAATCGATGGCAGATGCCATTAAATCTGTAATAAATAATATAAAAAATGTTGCACTTTACTGTATATAACACTTTTATCCTCACCACTCATACATTGCCAATATAGTCAAACGTGACGGGTACGGTGGTGTATCAAGATTAATATCCAAGTTGAAATACAATTAACCATATTTTACCTCATCTTCTAAGACCGCTATATCCAATCTTTGTTCAATTATAGAATCGACAAATGATAGACATTGGAATAAAATTATTTTCATGGAGGTAATCAAGATATTTCTTGCTCAAAGTGTTGTCTATAATAACTGTGAGCTATGACCAATAAATCCTAGTAAAAACCATATATTCATAGCGAATATGTGATTATATTATAAGCGCTCATGACATAGAGTATTCTACATGTATTTCATAAATTTTGCAGTTTAAATCAAACTCTGCATGGGTACTGGTCTATACGTAGGCCATCCTCTAATGGAATTCTTTGTCATTGTAATGTACGTCTATTAATATGTCACAATGAGTCATTGAGTCTGGTTATTTTCATATATTTATTATTGTTTGAAACAAATTTTGGATTAAGTATATAGATGCCACGTTGCCACGTTGAAACGGACAGATATTTGTACAATCATGTAACACTAGAAGACACAAACATTACTCTACCATGGAATTTGATAATCAATAATTCTACAAATGACATAATTTATGTTTCCCATTGGAATTCAATGGAGTGTTGGTCTAGTACACATGTTTAAAGGTGTATATGGTCAATCATTGACCACTTAAGATTGACGAAGACCACTAAATCCATTTCTAAGTATGGTATCAAAGATCCCGACCCTATTGGTATGAAACATAAGAACTCTTTCGCTTGGAGTTAGGTGCCCCAATATGCCCTAAGCATAGAGTGCCCCAGTCCCTAAACTGATCAAGTTCATATCAGGTCCTAAACAAACATTACTGCATTATTCATACCAGATGCAAGTCTACCTGTAACTTTAAAAAACTTAAGTATTAATGCTCGCTGATATACAAAATCGTTAAAGTATGATACATGGTATGAACAAATTCCAATAGTACTAACTGATATGAAGTTTGTAATGAGTGCAATGCAGACTGACTCTATATATATATATATATATATAATAAAAAATAGGTGCAGTGATCAACTTAGCACCACATCTCCAATATTAGATTCTAAAGCGCGAAAAAAGAGAGAAAATATTTGATTGGAAGGTACCGTGTGATTATAAACCAATTTTTATTGTAGTTATTGCTTTTGAAAAAATAAAATAAAAATGTGGACTTTTGCAAAGCAAGCTCAACTTATGGTGTCAATTGACCCAAAAGGCTACTGCCTTTCGATAGGATATGAATACCTTTGCGATATCCAACATACACGTGTAGTTTTGAATTCTCAACACTAGTGATGTGGTATTATACCCTAACCACTGGGCTATCTAGTGGATTAAGTTATCGCTCCAGGGGTGGACTTTGTAGTGCAATAACACTAGCCTGGAGGCTGGCTTTGTATTGCTGATCCGCAAATACTATTAATGGCTTTATAAGTAAAAAAATGTCCATGAAAATGTAATGGATTCAAGTTATACAAAAAATATGCAATACGGGATAGTAGTCGAAAGAGAAATAATTTTTAGTTGTCCCATCTCTTAGTATTATTCCTATATGTATAAATTTTTTATTGTCTATAGATAAATAATGCTAATGCTGATAATGTTATGACCATTAGGATTTTGAAAAATATAATGCCTATAAGGGTCTTGATAAAAAATAATGATATATATTCTTTAGAATGATAATAATGAATAAGTGATGGAATGAAAAATATATTTGTATGAAACTTTTTGTATCCATTCATTTTCAATATGGTGAGTTGGCTCAAGGTTATTTTCTGAAATATCTTCTAAATTTGATGTATACATGAAGGTCCACCTGAAAGGATTGCTAGATGTCAAAGAATGAGATTAGTAAATAGGCTCCAAGAAACGAAGTCTAGAATTTAGTAATTGGTCATATATTTTATCTTGTTGGTCAATTAACTAGAAAGCATGTTAGCAATTCCATAACAAAATAACTGAAATAAGTAGAAACTAGAAACTTAACACCACATCAAAAGGAATGAACAGCAAATATCAGCAAGGGAGTGGGCTGTGGAGGAGCCAAACGAGCCCCTGTTGTTGCTTTACGTTCACAATAGATTGAGCTAAGAATCAATACATACAAGTGGATAAGAAGTTGTTGGTACGACCTCGCCGGTCTTGCTCTTGTTAGAAATATATATTGATGTGAGAGGTGTGAGAGCTAGTAAACTCTCAACTCATATTTGAGAAGTAACAAAAATAAAAGATAGTCATTCACGAGTCAGGAAGATGATCAGGATTCAGCATTTGAGATGGAAACATAGGCGCTTCGATAAAAACTTGAAAAAAACAAAAAAAAAACAAATGTTAGGTACCTATATTCATAAGTAGGTACCTAACATTTGGTCTAATGATCAAAATGATCAAGAACATACTTCATACATCGTTTGAGCAATCCCATAAAACAAGAAAATTAAGTACCACATAAGATATAACCGTCCATCACTAGCTAATTTAATTTTTAACTTCATAAGTTCTTAACCAAGGGTGTGTGAACAAATTTGTTGCATCTTCTTGGGTCAAGATGACATTATACTTCCCTAAGTTTCTATGTCAACACATGAAAAACTATAAATTTTAGCATTTAGATAATTGAGATTGTTGAACATAAAACCTTAAAAAGGTAGTAGAGAGGGATAGAGATACATAACACCACTAACATAAATATACTGAAAAAAGCTGCACACTTATTCCTGAAAAATGAGAATAAAATATATGGCCTCTATTTGAGGCAACATAAAGATTGAGAGACAAACAACTCTTTGTTAGAGCACACCAATACCCAAGGGAACAATATCCCTCAGGGGCAGCTCTTATTTATGTTGGTAAAGCATGCACTAGATCGCCTAGTGGTTAGGGCACAAGCCCCCCTTACAAGTGGTTGTGGATTCAAGGCCATATATATGTGTATGTTGGATGTCATCCATTATAACCAACCCAACCATAAAAATGGGTACCATTGGTCAACCAACTACTTATATAACTTGTGACTTCGAGTCCTTGAGGGAGGGTTGGGCAACCGCGCTGTCTCGTTTATGGGGGTTTAAATTAGGTGTCCATCTTCCAAACGGAAGCAGTAGCCCTTCGGGATGAAGTGGCGTCATAATATGTCACTTGCTTCAACAAAAAAAAATTGTTCTTTACGTTGGCTATAGATAAAGTATTTTCTCTCGTTCCCTATCTACTAGCAGAGGAAGATTTTGTCTAATACTTACAATTCCGATTTTGGTCACTCAGTTGGAGCTAACATCACTTAAATGTCCACATATTAGATCGATTCCAATGAAAATTTGTGGTTGGGACTTCATATAAAAAACAAATTTATACATCAGAAAGAATTGTCAACCATTACAAATTCCACACTTTAGCTATAACACATCTCTTAAGTGGGGCATTTTGAATGGGATATTAACAGCTTGATTGTGAACTATCCCTAGGAAGAACTTGGTGATGATTGATATGTTTTTTTAATGAACACAAATAATACAAGACTAAAGTTTGATGCCCCAATTATAATCCCTCACCTCATACGGTGCAAAACAATCTACATAAGGAGAAAAACTCTTTCTCTCGACTTCGTTCCATCTCTTTCAACACTCCCAATCCTCCCATACTGCCTCTCCATTATCGTAGTTGAAAAAGCTCAATATTGGAGACATGAAAACATTGTTGGGATGGTATCATGTGTTTTGAGGTCCGGTGGACCAAGGTGTTTGTATTTAATGCTCCAAGGATACGCGGCGGTGACCAATAACATTGGGGTTATCAATATAAACTAGTCTAAAGTCGTGGGGCAGGTATACATAGACATGAAGCATGATGCACAATAACCTATTGTTGTCAATTGTACTCGGAATATCTATTGAAAGGTTGAAACCACTTGATTTTTATGCATCAAAATTGACAAGAAGATGTTGTATCCAGATTGCAAGTTTGTAATCCAATTGTCAAATCTGATTGGCTACAATGAAAGTTATATTCACTTGAAGCAGAGAGAAAGCATATTGAAGTGCAAAGGCTACCCACTTCATATGTACAAATTAGAGATACACGTTTGGCAAAATGATATTAAGATTAAAATATGACTCAATCCTATTTTTAGGCAGCTCGTGTGGGGTATTGGGGGGGGGGGGTGTTTCGTAGGTCCTGTCCTACTCGACAAGTCGGTTATTAACTACTTGCGTCAAGTGCCATTGGGGCGGCAACGACGCTATGCCATGAACCCTTGGGTCGTGAGCCTATGAGCATAGGCCTCAAGGATGTTGTGTGAGCCTAGGCTCACCTAAGGGAATGCTAGTATATGAGCCACTCACATGAGCAGAAAATCCCTTGCTCACGTTCCAGGGTCATGACGACATCGCGCATGGGACCTATAACCATGGACAGCAAAGGTGCAGAAGCCCTATTACCGCGGGCAGGGTTCACCAAAATTACCGGTGGGGTCTTCCTTTGGGCTTGGGCCTCAATCTGACTATAGCATTTGCAGTGTGGGATTGGTTGAATCCTTGGAGCATTGTTATTCAGTTGCAGTTTTGTTGCTTGTAGGTCTCGGGTGAGGGCATTATATCTTGCTTGGAAAGCTGTTGATGCTTCCAGTATCTACCTCCACCTTCTTAACATCCACCAGGGGCAGATCTGGGCCAAATGTGCTATTTGGCCGCTTGCCTTCACTCTCTTTCTCTTTGGCAAATCTGGAAATTTTGTTGTGCTAAGGTTTACTTTGGCACTGCCCCTTCCATTCAAGCTTCTTTGCAAGCTATCTTTTTTAGTTTGCTAACTAAAGGTCACAAGGCCTGGGAGGTATTGGCTGCAGCTTTACTTAGATGTTCTCCTGATGTTCTCAAGCAAACCGCAGCAAGCTCATCAATGACTGAGACTCCTCTTGGGGCTGGCGAGGGATCTTTTGCTCTTGTTATTCTGACAAGGGCACAATCTGGGCCTCCTGCCTTCCCGCTTCCTGGTGCATCCCCTAATCATTGGCCTTCTCCGGCGGATCATGGAGAAGACATCAACTGGCGCCACTACAAGCTTAGAAGCTCCAAGCTCATTTGGACTTTGAGACTCCTAATGGTACTCGTTGATTTTGGTTCTGAACTAATTGCGGTGTTACTTGCTACTGTTGCTCTTAATCGCTTCTGGTAGTGGTTCTCAGTGTTGTAGATGCTTCTTTAGATCTGTGAACAATTGACAGGGTCCTGAAGTGGCCTCGCCTTGTATCCTTATGGCCTCGAGGTTATTTTTTTCTCGTTTTAATTTTATTAAAAGGGCCTCCGTCCCCTTTCCCGTTAAAAAAAAAGAAAAAAGAAACAAAAAATAAACCAAAAAAAAAATAGTTTTGCTAGAGAAACTCATCATGGGGGTGACAATTTGAATTACTTTCAATTTTTGTCAGGGGAGTGTATGTTTGTTTCGCTATAGCAGATTCTCAGAATCCCTTGGGAATGTATGGAATATTCTGGTTTACTGGCTCCCCCCTACCGAACCTACCCGTAAAGAACTGCGGCTGATTTCTCTTTGCAAATATCTGCTCGTTATCAAGCGTAATAGCCAGCCACATGTCGCAGGTGTGCATTACACGAGCACCTGCGATATTTCTTTTATCTTTTGCCGCCCTGGGCTTGGGGCCCTTAAATCCAGTAATGCCCTCCACTCAGGGGTTTCCGCTATACATAAACACTGGGGCAAAATTCTGCCCTCATCCCTTGGAAATATCTGGAATCTGTCCACACCGGAATTCTTGTATGGAAAGTCCCCATATCAATAGAGAGAAATTTTCATGAGGTCTCTACACGGGTAGCCTAACGGAGGCTGCTTGGCGTGACTTTTGGGCGTTTCTATTGTCGGCAGGCCTATTCCAGGCTCCACCTCCGAATCTGCCTAGGGCTACTGTTTACATGTGGTTTCCAGAGGCCACAGTTAGGGATTGTGGGGATGTAGAAGAAATGTTGATTTGGCTGTCTCTGGGCTTTCCATACAATGTCCGAGTAGATTTGAAGAGGTGAACGAGTTCAATTCACTAACTGGTAATTGGTCACAGATGTAGTGTAGAATGTGGAGCATCGTTAGCAAATTGCGTGTTTAGCATCAATTGCCAAAGCTTATGAAGTCCACCACTGACGCTGCTTGAGGCCCGTGTAATTAGCCGCACCATCTGTGAGTGGCAGCTCCGTCTATTATCAACTCATGCATCCTGTCTTTCGAGCTGCCCTACTACTAATTCAAGTTTTCTTCTTTGATATACTGCATGTATGATCCTTCCGATCACAAACCTTGTTTGAAATAGTTCCTCAGGACAGAAGTTTTTCTCCCTCTGTAGTTACAGTTTGTTGGATGACATGTTTTACTCTCTTCTACCCACTCTTGTGCTGTATGTATGCACCCCATAGGCTGTGATAATGTCATGTTCCAGTCCCATCCCGATTGTTTGCTGCTGGTGTCTCCAACCACAGGTGTCTCCGGTCCTTCAAAAACATCAGCAGGCAGGCCCTTAGGTCGCCAGGATGGCCAGTAACCAGACAAGTTTTGCCTCGGGAAGTGGCTCACCAACTTCAGCTTCCGCACAGATCCAATTTTCTGATGCTGCGGTAATCTCCCTCAGACTCCTCCTCCAACACGGAAAGGGAGAGGACGGAAGGGAGGTCGAAAAAGCGCTCTCCCTCCTTGTCTTTGAAAGTAATTGTCCAGATCAGATGTATCACTCTATCAAACTGCCCCATCTTCCTTCACAATAGCGTTAACATGCATGCAAACTCCTAATGTTTCAAAGCATTGAAGCGTACGTTGACGCATTGGCAGGCATACGAACCAGCAGACGAGATCAAGGAAATCGACCACTACAACGTCTGGATTCCAGCTTCCATCGCTGGCCCCATGCCTACTCCACGATACATGGTTGAATGCTTTTTACACATGCCTTTTCGACAACGCTATGTGATCCCTTATAGAAGTAGATTTTCTGGGGCTGTTATATTATACTGTGTACAGGCTTTGCTCTCTCAACAACATCGATAACCACTTGCAGTTAACAGAGTAACTGGACGACCAACGTTGTTGCGAATGTGTGCTTTTCTTGAAAGTGGACTGTCACCCTCAAAATTGTATATCTAAAACGTAGGAGTCTGCACAACAAATCTCCTCGATTTGGCTGAGGCTTATTTGGACTTTTCATCTGGCTGCCGCATGCAGCTACTATCACATCCAACAAAATGTATATTATCGGAGGATGTGGATTGTACAAAACCAACTTCAATCTGTTGAATGATGTGCAGGTATGGTCCATAAACTATAGCAAAGAGAAAAATTACCCCAGTTGTGGAGATCATGGAGGTCTACCAGGAAGAGATTATGTGCTCAAGAAATGAAGAAGCTAGCATACTGCCCTGCTTTGAGTTTTGGTGCATTTCTCTTGAAGTCCTAAGAGGCAAGCCAGATTCACACCTTTCAGGGGAAACATGTTCAAGAGGGTTGGTGCCGAGCTTCCCTAGCATGCAAACAGACAGACAGTTATAGAACTTGAAACCACTCATATGGTGGGAATATCTACAAGTTTCTTTCTTTCTTTCTGGTTGGTGGGAAAACCTGCAATGTGATGACCGCCTATGCCCTGCTTGCGCTGGGAACAATAGGGAATGTATCGAAAGTGAAGAACATTTCGTCTTTACAACACTTTCTACTGTGAATCTGTGGGAGATTCAACCATCTATTCTGGGATATGCAATCTCTCACTGAAGGTCTGCCATTACAAGGATCAGAAATGCTTGGCAGTTTACCTGCATGAAGTGTTGACTCTTAGAATCCCTTCAGCAATAATTGCTTTTGGACTGCTGGTGGCCCCTCTCTCTTTCTTTTCTTGCTTCCTCTTGACCCATGAGGTCTTTGAGCTTTCCGTGGACGTTATAGAGTACCATTTCATTTCATTTTCTTTCTTGAGCTGTGCACTCTGGTGATAATTGTTTTGCCTGCTTAATGTTGACATGATATAGGTGCTAGATCTGAGCATTTTGACATGGTTTAAGATGGCAACAAGAACCCCGGTATCATCAAAAAGGTGTCCGTTGCCTTGTGCCGGCCATTGCCTGGTAAGCAGTGTGGCATTGGCATGATGGTATCACTTTGTGGCTCACAGACCCACAATATCAGTTGCCTCAGTGATTCACATGCTGGTTTCTTATTTGGGTGTCCAGTACACTAAGTATAGGGGAAGCTGCTGATCACAGACCTTTATGCATGGTAAGTTTGCTGGTGACCTGGTAGGGAACCTTGCATAAAGGTGTGTGGTTGGCACTCCACTCAGTTCTATCAGAGGGTGAGGTAAATTAGCCACTCAGAAGCTGCCATGCGTCTTATGAAGAAAGCTGATCCAGATAATTATATATATTTTTGAATCTTCCTTTGCATTCAGGCTTCACGGCGCAGATTATGCTGCACAAATTTGCCTGAGGGTTTTGTTTAGGCTTTCTGCAATGTAACAGAATGAATATAATCAAAGATATTGAGCCCCCTGACTTTGCTTTTTAATTCTTTGAGCTTTGGGCGTCACCATATCGCTGTAGCTTATCCTTCTGAGTACTTGGTACAGGTGTGGTGGCAAAACTTGCTGTTATCTGTGGGAGGACAAGCATCAGATCTTGAGGTTGATATTGTGGAAGGTATTGTAATCCCTTAAACTCAGCTGTCAATAACTCAGCAAATATCCATGTGAAAAAGAGCTCTATACTCATCTCCTTTCAATATTGGAAAGATTTGTGCAGTTCGCTCCTTTGACCTTTTCAACACGAAGTGGAATTTGGTCCCAACAAGTGGAATGATCCTGGTAAGTCTTGTCACATTTTCAATGTTGAATATGCTAGACTCATTCCTTGTGTGGGAAGCTTTCACATGCCTGTAGTTCACTTCAATGTGTGAGTGAAACTAAATTTCAAAGCTTTGCACAGTTCAGACAAGCTCAGGGGGTTTTATAGAGGGATAGAAAAACGTCCAGGAAGAAACCACCTGAGCTCTCTCTACTGAATTACAGTGTGTAGGCTCACTACTGTACTTCAATATGCAGAAGGCAAGAAGTGGTCACACTGTGACACCCATTGGGAATATGGCATACATGTTTGGTGGGCAAGACCTTCAAGTAAAAAACAAGGCGTTCGATCATGTCTATAGGTTGCACATGGATCCTATGATGTTGGAATTGGTGACTGTCAAGTGAGCAATCAAACGATCCTAAAAATTCCCAGCAAGCACAATCAGCATTCACTCTTTGTAGGCAAAGATAACTCCAAAAGTCAGTTTGAAACTCCACAGATTGCATTTAAGCCTTGAAACTTTTCATCCTGCTTCTATTTCAAACTCTGCAAGTACGTTGTGGAGGCATCTTATCAGAACTGTTTGACCATAGGCATGATTTTTGGCTTGTAACCATTTTAAGCATTTTAACTTCCTTTCTTAGATGTATGCAACCAATATCTTGAGGATTGTAATATCAGATGGCCTGCTTTTGTGGGTGCAGGGGCACCCCCCCATCTCCTCGATTTGACCATGTTGCAACAAACATCGGCAATAAATCTCTTGTTATTTTCGGTGGATGCCGAGATTCATCGCACTACTTCTGCGACCTCCACATGCTTGATCTTGAAACTGTAGGTCAAGACATCCATTTACAAATTTTCAGTGTCAAGTCTGAATTCGATCAATCCTTGCCTTACCTTTTGCCTCAAAGTATTTTGCACTAAGCATTTGCAGCAGTGTAGTGTGTTTGATCATGTATATAACTAGGAGGAAGGAGGTTTGAAGTCTTGGCTTATTTAACAATCCAATAGACGCTTACATCTGTAAGTCTCAGCAGTGCATTTTTATTTGGCATGATACTGCACGGGTGTGCGAGAATGACAATTCTTTTGAGCATTGATGATAGATGGAGTGGTCACAACTGGATTCTCAAGGATTACAACCAAGCCCGCGCGCTGGCCATGCGGCCACTGCTGTAGGTAACAAATGGTACATTCTTGGTGGACAATGCAAGGGAAAAGGTATGCCATCTTTTGACACTGTACCTATCCTCCCATCTTGAACATATTTGGAAGATTATGACTTGCCATAAAGAAGAGGCTATTCTTCATCTAGTAATTCGTCACTGGAGCAGTGGCAGTGGCCTTCCAACAAATTAGGGCCAGCATAAAAGAGTAGAGAGAAATGTAAAGACAGTCCTGCAAAGCAGAAATTGAACCAAGTTATATGTTTTACTCATTCTACCCTCTCAACAACCAACACATACGTGGCTACCTAGCAGTGTTCCGAGAGCTCCTTTGTTTGGACTTCGAAAGACGTAATTCGTGGTCGATTGTGACCACCGTTGAGGAAAACTCGGTGCTTGCAAGCAAGGTATAAGTCTTACACTCTTCATAGTCTATTCTACTCACATTCCTTGGTCTTCAGTGTTGGGGGATTGTTTAATATACTGTTCATTTATCTTTTAACTCTGGGATTGTCAGATTGTGCCTCCCGAAAAATTATCTATGGATGTTTTGGGATGAGTGCTTCAAAACTGCATTTATGTGGGCTTTGAGCAACATGCCACTTATATAGCAACAGCTTGCGCATGTGGTGACTATCATCGTTGTCATCCACAGTAATGAGTCTGGCAGTCACAATTTGCTTAGCCATTTATGAAATTCAAAATAACTTGCTCAGGTTGCAGAATTTTTTTTTTCATCACAAAAAATTTGTGGGTGTAGAATTTAAGCATGGTGTCTATATTCATCGATTTGAATCCATTCTTGATAATGTTTGGTGGTGCAAACATGAGAGGCGGCAAAGAGCAACCCACGAATGAGGTATAAGGTTTACTTTGACAGATATCTTAATTTAAGGAGTTTATTTTCACACTGCATTTCAAAGGTTCCCGGTCTGTGTTTTTCGTTGTTGTAAACCTTAATTGTGCTAGGTCCCTTATGATTCAATTTTCGTTGGAGCTTAATATGAGCTTGTACACCCCAGCACATATGTATGTTGGTGTCTTTGCAGGTCCATGTGATGAAACTGAGAGCATTAGCATTGACACAACAATTGCCAGCATCTGAGGTAATTGAGAAGCATAGTTTGATGGGCAGGCAGCCTTGGTGGATGACTTTTTGTTAGGGTTTCTTCTGTGTGAAGGGTGGAGCAGGCTAGCTTAATTCACTGGCAAATACCTCCCCCTCTGTCCTTTGGTCTCCAGGTGGTTTTGGAGGGCAGGCCCCCTCCCCCTTCGGCTGGTTTCTCTGGTTTGTCTCAATAAATTGTTTGGTTTTTCAAAATAACAAAAAAAAACCAATCATCGCCTGTCACAGCCTAGATTAGCAAAAGTTAGTTATGGGCTTAAGCAAGCCATAAATAGTAAAAGTATAAGAAAGGCTTTAAGCAAAGCCATATACAGTAAAAGTATGTATATAGACTTAAGCAAAGTCAGGATTGGCAAAAGTCTAAACGAAGGCTAGAGCCAAGTAAAGCAAAGAGTAAGGTTTAAGAGCAAGAAGGGATATCAGGAATAGCTACAGCCTGGATATCTTAAGAGCAAGGGGGTGAGACCTCAAGGAGTACTTAAAGGGGATCTGATGCTGAGTCTAGAGAGGGAAACACACAGTGAACACAAGGACAAGTAGTCATAGAAGCGTGATGATCAGATGTGGTTACTCAGAGTCTTGAGAGAGAGCAAGGCAGACTTAGCACCGAGAGGGATCCAGTACTCTTTGGAGCAGCAAGAGAGGTCTCTAGGTTGGGAGGTTATCTTGCTCAGAGGTGGCTTAGTTGTTAAGCACTTTCCATGAGAGGTTTGATCGTTACATCGCCACAATCATGTCAGACACTTCATAGTTAAAAAGCCTTGAAATGGCAGTAAATTCAATGTTTTGCCCATGTTGTTGTGAGCTCCATAGGGAGGATGCATGTGAAGGTATCTTTTGTGAAGAAGGTCTCAGAAACATTTGAATGTGTTCAAATGAGATCAGGCAAATGGGATGATGGGTTTGGATTGGGGATTTGTATTGCCAGCCTCTTTCGCAACGATTGGCCGCTGCCCCTCGGTTTCGTGATTATGGTGTTTGTCCGGAGGTACAGAGTTCCCATCTCATGTTTTGTTATAATTGAATGTGCGTTCTTGCTAAGAGAACGATTCAACTTGTATATTCACACATGTTGAGATGTTGGTGGATCCACAGGACATAATTTTGTCAAGTGCACAGCCATTTTGTGGCATGATTTTTGACAAGAGTAAGAAGGTCTTCCTGGGCACTGCCATTGCCTACAAAGATGTGGCCGCAAGCAAAATGGTGTGGGGTCACTTTCCGGGGTCAGGCAAGACATTACTTCAAAATGGTGTGTGGAAGGCCACAAGGAGGTGGTAATGAGAAACTGCAAAGGGGTTGAAAAGACTGGGAGAGTGTTGCGTGCATATCAGAATTATGGTACGGCATATCTGACTATGAATTACCCTGAGGCCCCCCATCCTTTGCCTGGTGCTCTCGTGAAGAAAGGTGACAAGGTGTACGCCAGTGCATATGATCACAATATATCAGCCCCAACTCCACAGCTCCGAGTGCGACCTGGCGATGTTTTGGAGCCAAAGAGTGTGGACCTTGATTTTGCTGAGATTAACTTTGACCTCAGTGAGCTTGGTGGCAACATTGTGAGCTCCCAAGGATTTCTTGGAGGTCTTCTTGTTCGAGCAGATGGTAGTTGGGTTGGCGTTATCACTCAAGCGGTGGGTCCCAAGCAATGCCTCACTGTGCCAAGTCTAACTGTATTTTCCTTTCTAATCAAAGCATGAATGGCTAGCCTCCTGATTTGATTTTCTGCTTTGTTTCAACTGACATCACTTCCATTATACTACAGTCCACCATCATACTCAGGGACTCACTCATAGAGGTCAAGCTTGAAAATTGTGCAGAGATGTTTATGTACTAATATCATAATCCAATCCCCAGTTTACAAGGTGATGGGGATTTTTGAATTGACTAACACAAATGAGTTTTATAAGGCTCAGTTTTATCAGTTTACTCGCATGAAGATGTACTACTGCTACTTTTTCCTAGGCTACTTTCTGTCTGGAGTCCTCCTTGACCATTTGTCACTACCCCAAATGAGCTCACCAGGTGATCGCCGAGCTCTGCAAGTTACAATTGTGGCTGATCATTCGTTGTGCACTTCAAATGATTTTCCTTTAGACTCAGGCACCTGCTTGAGATCTCAGCCTCTCCCTCAATCTTGGGACGGCCATGTACCTGCAATCAAGACTCAAGGGCCAGTGGACAGATGAATTTGCATTGCAGGGGAATGCCATGGGAGCTAGGGTTCTGTGCTGAAGAACTTGTGGGGGACTTTAAGATGAGTTTGAGATTCATGCCTGCCACGCATCATGACAGTGGCACGAGGATTGGTGCCTGGGGAGAAATTGAATGTGGATCCATCAACACCCACGCAGAGCTCAACACCAAGAACATGATACGAAGGATCCACTATCTTCCAACATGGCATCCGCCATGGTAGTGCCAAATTGTGTCCACTGTGTCTCGGCATCATTGGTTGATTGAACGAGTATCCTGTTCCTAGTCATCGAAACGCTGGGGCTTGCTGCTGATACGATCACCTCGCTCCCTGTACTCCCATTCAGGAGTGCTATATGCTCTGCGCCCTTGAAGTCTTTGTACAGCACCCCAATAGCCTTTGGCCGAACTCCTTCCGCTGTGC
Organism: Takakia lepidozioides; assembly: GCA_030704615.1. Taxonomy (NCBI): domain Eukaryota; kingdom Viridiplantae; phylum Streptophyta; class Takakiopsida; order Takakiales; family Takakiaceae; genus Takakia; species Takakia lepidozioides. The sequence continues at coordinate 10,182,416 of CM060731.1, read as the reverse complement.
CATGTGAACGTCAGGTCTGGATAATCTTGAGCTATGAACCAGAGCATGGAATCATTTAGAGCACATCTAGCTCGACCTGCAAGGATAACTGGCACAGAAACAGCGCACCTCTTTTTTGGTATCCTCGAAGAGCAAGCGTTGAACATTGGCCAAAAGGAACAGGGAGATGGTGTCAGGGTTGGCATATTGAAGCAGGTCAGCAGCTGTGTGGGAATGGCCCTTATGGTCAAAGGTGGATCCGCCAGTTTTGGTCCCGAGTAGTTCATAGGTGCCCAAGGAGTAACACCCACTTCCAGCATCCCATCCCGGGCTGCTGTCTGGAACTCCTTGATGCGAGGAAATGTCAGCAACTACACGATCCACCCATGCGTATGACTGGTTCACAAGTTTCTTTCCCAGCCCATGCTTGCAACATACGAGGGGCTGACGTATGTGCAGAAACCAGCATCGCCCCCTAACACGCGTGCTCGCGCATTCACAACACCATCCATTGAAGTGGGGCCAATGGAGTCTTCTCTTGTGATTTCTCCTGTTTCTGATTCTGATCATGTTTGTGTTTCTGATGTCTCCGATGTTTCTGCTGTTTGTGATGAGGGTGAAAATGAATCCTACAGCGAGAAAGATTTCTCGATGTGGATAAAATTGATGAAGGTGAAATGGGGCCAATCGATCTGCAAGAACGACCTGCTGCAGAATTTGCACCAATGGTCCATGATGGAGAGTTCCTTCACAGTGCTCAAGCAACGGCGCAAGAGCCTACTTTGCAAGAAGTCGGGTGAGTGGCGGATTGTGAGCAAGCAACAACAAGGAAAAGAAAAATAACTTGTGCAGGAGGCGACGCCGAGCTTGCAACTTTTCTGGACCTTCATCCTTGTGAGAAGAAGTGTCCTCGTTATCTTTCTGAAAAGGTTAAGTTCCTTTACTGGAATAACGGGTCCATTATCAGAGGCCAGCCTCGCTGTGAGTGTAGAAGTGGACTTTGCAACAGCCTGGATGGTAAAGCCAAGTTATAGTTCATCCTTGGTGGACAGGCTGTCGCAGAGTCCACTTTTACATTCGCAGCGAGGCTGGCCTTTGATGCACAGATACTACCAAGTTGTTGCACAAACCAGACAGTCGATCAAGCCGATCTGCATGTGCCCACCTTCACAAATGATCTCTCCAACGAACCAACTACTTGGCACCAAAGGACGCAAGGTGGAACGCTCATGGTGTTTGTTTGCAGGTCATTGTCAACGCACCATATGCTATCTCGTTTGTTGGATCAACCCTTTTCGGAGGGCCTCACCACTTCGCAGAATCTTGACATCATGCCATTGATTATCATTCATATTTAATACATTGTGAACTCATCAATTGATCTCATTACATTGTGATACCAATTTTGATGGTCTCATAGAGGAAGTCACAAGACTCAAGGGAGAGCTGCATAGTCTATCACGTGTAGGTTTGATCTAAGAGACATATGTCCATTCATGCGTGTATAATGCTTTCTCTTCATAAGAGAGCAGGCTTAGGTTACTTCATGGGGAGTGACTAGCTCAAGGTCATGATCTTGCAAGTCAAAGTCAGTTTGCTAGCACTCATTTGAATGACGTGATAGTCCCCAGTGCATGCCCTATTTTATTGTTATGAGCTCAAGTCTTATCTTTTTGGTCGAAACTTTTTCTCTCTCTCAAGTCTATTCAGGCTCCAGCTCGGGCTCGAGGTGGCACAATAAATTCCTTTTTTTCTATCCTATTTGGGTTAGGATGTAAATTGTGAACCAAACTATGTACACCAACTTCTGATTTAATGGGCCGGGCAAGCCCGGTTGATGCTACACCAAAAGTTTGCTGGTCAAACTAGAGCTTTGTGTGTAAGGGAAAACTGGAACTATGACTCTGAGAGTTCCTGAGAACCTGATCTGCTTTTTGATACCCCAGTTGCTTTTTGAGTCCCTACATCTTCAAATGCTAAAAAATGGTCGAAAACTTAGGTTGCAACATGCATGTGAATTTTCTGAGTGCCATTCTGAATTTTCTGTAAATTTATGCACATGATTGGAACCAAAAAGGAGAGAGCAGACATTGAGAAGAAGTGACTACCAGAATCAGCTGGGGCTTCACCTTTCATATTTGTGTATGCATTTTACTGACATAAGTGTGTGTGTACTCATCACCAATCCACTGGTCACGGATCCCTGTTGGACAGTGTCACATGTTTTAGAGGAGAAATCATAGTTTGGTACAGAAGACGATTTCCTTGCTTCTTGTGCAGTCGAGCTATTTCCTAGTGGAGAGTTTGCTGTCGAGGAATAGGGCCTCGAAGCCCCTCCATTGCTGGACACCATAGGGACCACTCCTGGCACACAGCCAGTGACTGAAGGTCTCAGAATCGAAGCACCATACAGACTGCAACCCAATAGACCGCGTCACAACCGCCACAAGCATATCAAGCTCTCTGACAGCACTGGGCTTCTTCAAAAAGCATTTGTACGCAAACAAAAGGTGGCTTGAAGTGTCAGTCTCTACCTCATTCCTATGCTTCACTTGTCCTTACTACCTCTGTCATAATCTTATCTGAAGTATTATGACATGAGGAAAGTGTACGAATGATTGAACTTTTATGATCATCCATGAACCTTGGTTATTCTCAACCGATGCTCCGAAAAATACACTAGGTAGTAATGATGTGTTGTGTACCATTCACAAGAGGCAATGGCTGCTGCCCCAATGGTAGCATTCTTCCATAGCGCAGTCAGGTGAGAATAATATGAGACAATGTCATGCTATCTTGGACAACATAACAGTTCAAAATCTGGTTTCTATCGACCTATGGTTTAGGGAATGACATGTTGAAAGGGCTGAACATGGTTGAGGTGTGTGACAAATGATCTTGGACCTAACTAATCTTGATGACTAAACAACATACCAAGGGTACTACATCAGATACCACCAGAACGTTGAAATTAAGTGCCTTTGGGCCACACACTACACCCCAAATGGACGCGGGGTCTATGGCCTTCTCCCTCTCCCTCTCTCTCACACACATGCATGGTTTTGTTTCTTCTCCAGAGACACGTGATGAGATTGGAACAACACAGCAAAGGTCTCTTTAAGGATGACACACACACATTGAGAATTGGTCAAAGTTTTTCCCATTGTGCACTAATGAAGATTCTTACTTCCTTATTTCTTGTATTCTGCCGACTAATGAGCTAGGCTTAAACTTGTTTGCCTTGGAAAACATTGCTCTGACAGCATCCAAAATCCACCACAAACCATAAGACCCGTAACAGGTGCACACTAGACCAAAGTTTCAAAACTGCTATCATTGAGAAGCCCATGGGAGAACATCAATAGGTTCTGGAACTCCTGTGTCTGGAGTCTCCAACTGTTGAAAGAAACTGGAAAAAAACTCGCCTCCCTTTTGTTGCCGCAGTGTGAGCTGCGCAATGCCTTTGCCAGCCACCATCCAGTCCACCTGCGGTCGCTCAAATGTGCCTCGGATAGGAATCTGCTAGCAAGACATTGCAGAGGTGTATTAAAGTATATAACACCTCACCAGGATGGAAACAATTTCAATGATGTATGGCATCTTTGTTCACCAATCTGCCTTAGCGGGGGGTCTAGTTTTTGGTTATCCAATATAGGTCCTGGATTCCTGGTTGATGAGTGCCATTACAGGACATGTCTGTATGTGTCTATATGACCCCCAAAGGACTGTGAAACACATCTTTGCAACACACCTTCAAGTAGTAATTGGGTTGAACTTTGGACAGCCCAAGAAGGTCTCTCAATGTACTTCCTGGGATTGCCAGCGTCATCTGCATGGTCTCCCGTACGTGGTCCATGAGTCCCCAGGTTGCTACATGCACTCTATCTGCAAGAACAGACAGTGGGTGTCAATTTCACCCTTTGGTCGTCCAAAAAGCTACCAGGCATGACGTCTTGTTTCTGTCAACTCTCGTTTCCTTCTGTCAATATCTCACACATACCATACAGCAAGCATGACTTCATGAGCAGACCTGAGTGCATATCTCTCTCAATACAGAAAACAGTGACAAGGTTTTGAAGAGAACATAAGTAATTTACATATAGCTTGTTTTCAGTGCATACAGTCTGAAGACTGAGAAGTTAATTTGAACCGTAAAAGTCATAAATCCCCAAGTGAAAGTTGTGCTAGTGTCTGGTACCAGCAATGAGGAGGTCCAGTCGTGAGCATGCAAGTTTTCCATCCACATTGACAATTGCCTCAATGGCTGAAGTCTGCATAGTGAGCCGTGACTTTCCCTTGGCCAGATCCTGCTTTGAGAGGAGAGACAAAACTCCATCCACCAATTGCCCCTTTGCCAAAGTCTGCCAGCCAAAAGAGCATGAGACATACAGTTGGAGCACAACACCAATTATACACCTAGCTTAACTGACGAATGCATACCTCTTCTTAAAAATACACTCTAGGATCCTACCAAATGAAACCATTATGTTCAAATCCAACAGCTCTCTGGCAGCCTTGCAAGATGGTTGTTTCTGAGTCTCTCTTAGGGTTTATTCTCTAGTCAGAGGGAAAGCCATACCACTTTCATGGGTTCAATCCGGATAGAGTACTCTTCAGCAGGCAGAATCAAATCAGTAGGTGCCACATATACAGTGATATCAGGTAAGTCCTCCTCGTTAATTGCCGGGCCTACAACCTCACCCAGTAGAGGGTTCACTCGAGCCAAGTAAAGTTTTCCCACAGCTGGTGTCAAATCCATCTGCATACAAAGTAACACTTTTAAAGAGAGTCCCACTCTGCCCTTCTGTCTCAAGGTTCATATACCTTCATTCAGCATAGAATCTTTATGAAAGACTTGAACCAAAAGAGACACTCATGGTTCCCAGACCTCAGCCTTCATGGGCCTGAGAAGATCCACCTTCCCCGTCCTCAAATTCAAGAATCCCATGGCCTCAGCCTGTGCTCGATCTGACCACAGAGAAACACGCAACGGCACGTTCCTGGGGTGTTCAGACAATGCTTGTTGCAGTTCGTTGCTCTCTTCAGTAGCCCAATGGCCGAGTGCACCCTCAAAAAATACCTTGGGGCCCACCACAGCAGCTACATCACCAGGCAGAGTGAGCGTCCCTTGAGTCACTTCCAGGTCTCCTTTGGGAACCTTTATCTTCACAGTCAATGCCACATCAGCCGAGGGCTCAACTGGCATTGGAGGCTTGGTTTTCTTTTCAGCATGTAGTTTTGATGCTTCGAGCTTGTCAGCCGCCACGAGTGCCAGAGCAAGGTGAGGTTGACCACTCCCTGGGTCTTGCTGCATATCAACCACAGGTGCAGTGATGACTGAATCCCCTGTATCATGGCCACAACATCTATCCACCTGTAATCATTCGGAGTAAACATAGTCCCCTATGATTCTTGGCTTGTTAAAGTGCAGCTCATTCCAAAGGATGGTAATTTCTAGAGAAGCAAACTTGATTATTGGCCAAAACCAGCAATCCAGCACCTTCAAACTCTCATGTAGCACATGACTACTACGGTGACTATGCCAATTAGTGGTGAACCCTGTAAGGAGTCTAGACTGCTGTTTGCAGTCATCGAAAAAGAAGACTGAATCGAACAACCACCTTAGATTGAACTCCTTACATAAATACACAAGGAGGTAGCTACACAATCTACTCAAAAAACCCCTTATACCTTATCGTCAATCCCCTACTCAGCTTGGCATCAGCAGAAAAGTGACAACGGTAAGAAGAAATAGTATGCAGAGGACCAAAGGCAACTACCGATGTCAAAACGAAAAAATACAGGTATACATGGATACCGATTGTTACCACAGCACACATGTGTTTATACTTTATGTGAGAGATGCAGCAACATCTTTGAGGACAGGCTATTGATTGCAGTCCATAAGAAAGAGCACAGCCAATAGTTGACAGGGTCAGAGAGCCCTACCGAGGCCAGTCCTTCCTGTAACAATAGAGTAAAGTGGAGCTCTTGACTCCACTTTGGGGATTGATAACACCGTTCTACCATCCACGCCGTTCAAGGTGATCCCTTCCACACAAACTGGCTTTGTCCAGCCAAGTGATACAGATGCCACTGAAAGTGTGCCTGCAAGTCACTTACCTCATCAGAATGGGTTGACTTTGGCCTTAAATCTTCTATGGAAGCCCTATAATCAAAATCAATACCAGGTTGCTCCTTTCACGCCAAGAAAGGTTTTGTACCATTTCAACCATGGGTAGAGCTCATCACATTAATGTAGTGACAACTTACACTATTGAAAATTAGTTATTCACAACCAAGCCAGCTGGTAACATTAGTATCTGTTGCATGGGCTAATAGTAATAAAAAAACAGCCATGTTTAAAAAATTCTCACACCGATATTGAGTAGAGCCCACCTCCCAGATGGAGGAAATACCTGGAATAGTATGATTGGCCAACTTGACAACCATCTTGAGCCCTGCTGGCCATGATAGGAAGGATGGGGCCCCAGCTATGACAACTGCAGAGACCAAAAGAACTACACCCAATAGCTTCAGAAAACCTTGTAGTAAGCCACCGAAAAAGTCTCGAAGTGCCCCCTTATGTCTCACTTGTTCATTCAACCCACCATCCCAGCTTCTTAACCCATTATTCCCACCAGCAGATGCCTTGACACTCGAAGGAAAAGTCTTTGGCCAGGTATTCACTTGTCCATTTATAAGGGAAAATGATGAGCCAAAATTTCTGCTGAGGAAGCTTGAACTCTGTTCCACGACAACAGCCGAGGCGAGGTGATAAGAAATCCGAAAGGATAAGAGAATCAGGAGAAATGTCATTTCCACCTCCTTGTAACAGAAGGGGATGTAATTGTACATGCAGGAAGAGAAAGAACGAAGAAGGAAAGGAACTATGAAGGCAAGAAAAGAATAAGACAGAATTATTCCAACAAGGAGAGAGTTTTCATGCCCCATTGCCACAAGGCAGGGAGGGAGAGAAACACAAGAACCTCTTGAACAGTGAGGACTTGAAGGATATACCAACCTGAAAATTCAATTGTGATCGCAGAGACTTCTGTTGGGTCAGCTTGTCCCACTTTTCCAAATTCATAGCTCTGCTCAATGACATCAACTGAGAACACAATTCAGTCTAATTTCATGGCTTCACTGCAGTGTGAAGGCACATGGTGAAGGTATCTTTGTCCATTTAGTCGTTGGAAGAAAGGAAGGGTTTGGGGGAAAACACTGCACATGCAATTTTCAGTGCCTTAAGGTAGCTTGGTCTCACTCACGAATGTCTTCCGTTGTTTTCAGAGACAACGGTTCTATCTTGTCATTCTAGACAAGCAAAGCATGCCTATCTTTTCTGTTTCTCGTCAAATTAGTACAACAAACAGCACGCAAGCCATTGACATCCATCGAATCAATATTTCAATCAACCCTATCATTTGGACTACAACCATCATGAAAGAGAAAACACTTACTGCAGGGATGGAAGGAAGCGCGCACAGGGTCGATTCCACACCAAATGAAGCGGGCGCGCAAGAGGGAACACCATCTGCCACCTCTCAAAACTTTCCCCCTCAATCAATCACGTCAAAGCTGTGCAATGCACCTTCGGTACCGAGAACCCACAAGTAACATCCGGGGAATCTGCAATCCGCACACACTGGTACAGCAGATAGTCTTCGTCTGGCAACTGATATATGCCTTGCCTTTGACGTCAGTGTACAGTTTGCTCCACGGGAGGGCGGGACAGTACTACGATTTCACAGTACATAAGCCACATCACAAATTCGCCGTATTCGTCCTCATTGATTGCGGAAGTCGCAATGCTGCCACCTCGATACACTCTCAATTTGCCACCTGCCAGTCTGTGACACCCGCCGAAAAAGTAAGTGTGATGAACTAACGAATCAATTGGAGACAAAATCCTTGAACCCACCAAGCAACAATCCCGGTTGTTTTGGTAAATCATAAACTAAACTTGGTTGCAGCTGTACTCATGTGATACCGTTGAAGAATCGCCAATCATCAACTTCCACATAGCAGTCGACTGGACTGTTATCATCCAACAGAAGCAGCAGGCAATTCCTAGTTGGGTTTCCGGATTTCGGATCTCCAGATCCCGCCCAAAGGGTAGCTGTCATAACGCCTTCTTTTCGGATTCAGCTTCTCCAGTTGCCCGTGGCCATTTTATAGCTTTCTGTATCGTCTCTTAGGGAGCTTAGATTCTTGCGAGGAAGAGGAGAGATGGGGAAGCGGAAGTCTGCAGTGAAGCCCCCAACCAAGAAGGGTCGGGAGAAGCTGGCCATTGTGTTCAGCTGCCCCTTTTGCAATCATGAGGACAGTGTTGAGTGTCGCATGTACGTGGTCCGACTCTCTTTTGTGTGTATGTGTTTTTGGATCCTACTCCTGTGTTTGGTTTCGTGGCAATTACGGGCCATTTACGGGCAATTGTGCGTGATTTGAATCCAATTGGTCGAAAGTGGAACGTAGGACGTAGGCAGCTCACTCTATGACCAGGTAATTGGAGGTATATTGTACATGGACAGATGTCCTGTGGGATTCCTTTCGAAGAAGAAATATTGGTTCTCCTTGATGCATTCTGGGAATTTTTGTATGCGGAAGGTCATTAGGTAGCTAGGTTGCACATCGGATTGTCATCTGAAAGGAAATCTCCACAGAGGGCCCTGTTGCAAATCCGAGACTGTACCCTAGCGTGCACGCTCTATCATATGCGGTAGGACTACTGTAGTTTCGGACTGTCCATTGTGTCAGCTCTGAAGGAGAACATGGGAGCCGTGTTTGGAGGTGAGGTCAGCACTGGATGATGGTAGGCGGGCATGTGCTACCAGAATCTCATAATCTGTACTAAGCAGCTTTTGACTACATTGTCTTGTGGGACACTGTAGGATTGGTTTGTCAAGGTTGGGTGGGGGGGGGAGGGGTTGGATACTGGACTATCTATTATTCAGGGATTTGTAAGATTCATGATCGTGTAAAGACTCATCGGTGTATGAGTTGGCACCTTCCAAATACAATTTCATGTTGATAACATAGGTGAATTGGTGATGGAAGCAAGGCTTTGAATGTCCACAGGGAGGATTTTCCCTCAATGGCAGCCGGTATGCCTGTAGGCGTGGGCCTGTGAGGTCGTGTTGAATGGGGTAGGGTACTCAGGAGGATGTGTTAGTAATCTGTGAAGCTTCGCTGTCTGACAGGGATCGGAAGGACCAAATTGCTGAGATATCTTGCAGGATATGCCAGGAGAAGTTCACCACAACCATCGATTGTATGTTATTTCTTTCCTCATGATGTTGATGAGCTTTTATTCCAGAGACTGGTTGGTCTCTGGAAAGTCTTGCTGTATTGGCGGTAGCCTGTAAGAGAGGTTTGACACGTGCTAGAAGCCATGAGGCTCTCAGGTTGGGTGCTAGGAATATCATAGTCGGGCATCTGTCTCTGCTTGTTTGCAACAGCCATAAGGATCAAGCAGGTTCTGAAGTGATGCTATTGACAGGTTATTTCTTTGTCCCTGCCTGAACCACAGTTGCTGACATTTGTCTGTTCTGGTTTTGCAGCCTTAAGCGAGCCGATTGACGTGTACGTATTCCTTTACTTCGTGAGTAATTTACCACCCATTGAATTTCTGTTGTAGGGATTTGAAGGTGTCATGTATGAATAGAGTATGTGTTTTGGTGGTGGGTATGCCACAACTCAAAAACATTACGTTTTGGATCTTTGTGTTTGTGAGCAAAGTGTCTCTGTCATCTCTCTGCCTCTCCCCTCTCTTGCAAGTTACAGCGTGTAGTCAAACACTTCTGTTGTTACGACATGCTTTTGGGGCTAATATTTGTATGGTTCTCAAGGTTTGGGGTTCATATTAGTATGTATTCTGAAAAGTCTCACTGTTTCTTTCCTGTGTAAGCTGTTTCAGTTACAGTGACTGGATCGATGAGTGTGAGCGTATCAACGGTGGCACGTAGTATTTGTACAGCATTACACACCACTTTGATGTATACCCAGCATCCGGCTGCGCAATTGGGCTGCCTTTGCCAATCAGTTTTCATACACAACATCATGACTAAATTAAGTCAAGGTGCACAGTTTTTACAGAAGGGAGAGTGTTCTAGTCTTCGGCTGCAAGTATGGATTGAGAATGCAACCGGCTATCACCTCCTTTTAACAGCTTAACAATTGGTTTTCTTGATGAACCAGCAGTGTGTCAAGACATAACTGTGTCAACAGCCATTTTTTTGCTGGAAATTTATGAATCTTGAAAGTCTCAAGTTCACATTGATAGCCCTCAGTAGGTGATTGGCATGCTTCTCAGTACCTGGTGTTCTGTATTCTAAGCTAGTCACTCTCTATTCTATGACATTCTAAATCTCTTTCTTCCACTCTCTTTGTCTCTTTTCGGAACCATTCTTGTCCAAATATGTGACTGTTTGCATGAATTCTTCTCTTTGTCTATGAATAGATGGGTCATGTCTCAGCTTTCTAAAAGTCCATACTCAGTTGGATTATGAGATCACTCAAGAAAATGAACTGGCCACTGCATCAGTAGTAAGTATGCACTTATTCACAGCCCTGCATGATTGAGAGCAGTTTGCGCAGGTGCCCCCGCTCAATCCCCGAAAGAGTGACGGGTCAAGCCGGGTCCAAGTTTACATCCAAATAGGTTATGTCGATGAGAAACCTGTTTCACACATCCAAGACACCAACTCCATCCACGTTCCGCAGTTTTTCTTACATCCATTTTAACATTCATCCATATTGGACTGACAGATGTAAAGTGATACGGGCGCCAGAACGGCCGGTGACCCGGTCGATTGGAGGGGGAAAGTAATAATGCTGTCCGCAAGGCATCTTTGCCTCTTCTTCGCCCTTCCTCTTTTCCGCACCATCTTCTCGGATAGTGCCTCGCGAGGGAAAAACATTGTGGAAGTCGGGTTAGGAACAAGTGCTAGACAGGGTAACTCGTTGCTGTTGCTGCTGAAAGTCTTTTGCATTTTGGATCCCTGGGGATTGTAGCAGAGATCGCAGCATGGAAGCTGGAATGAGCCGATGAGGGAGGCGGGATGCTTCTCGTTTTTTGGATTTGACCCGGGAATGTAGGTCTGAATACAGAGCTTTTGGAGATTCGAGAGGCTCGGATGGATATGGGACATCTGAGCATAGGCAGTTAGGGTTGGTTGCGGGTTTAGATGTGCGTAGAATAATGCGATTCCACTGGAGGTTGCCTTGGGTGATCTTTGGCATCATGTAGAACCTTTTAGTTGAGGTTAGGATTGTCGAGCAATCAAGTCTGTATCCAGTGCCTTTTTCTCTCATTTCCGAGCCTCGTCTTCCTGTTTGCCTCTTTCCTCTCTTTGCTCTTTCTTCCTTGATGTCTTATGGAAGATCTTTCCTTATTTCATCTGCCTTCTACTTTCTTCTGCGAGCTGCGACAGTTTAAAGGGGCGTATGATGAAGTTGACTGCAGTTTATAAACGATTTCGATTCAACAAGGACAGCCTAACGTAAAAAATAACATAGCTTCTAGAAGCTAAAAATAATGGCGAATGCAGAGGTGTTTGATTCCTATTTTCGAAGGGCCGATTTGGACCATGATGGTCGCATCAGCGGTGCAGAGGCTGTGGCATTCTTCCAGGGTGCCAGTCTCCCTCAAGTGACGCTTGCTAAGGTCCTCACCCTCACCTTGCAGAACTTCGTTCTTTCACACCTGGAGTCTTCTATTAAACGTGATATGTCTTATCTCCAGTATGTAGCTGTCTCGGACCTCGTTTTCTATGCTATGTCGTTTCCCCATACCCTAGAGCTGTAGGGAGGTTCATCTAATTTGAATCGTCTGTCACACTGATAGTCTTAGGAATCGGGTAACTGAGACTGAGGCCGGTATTTGATGATGCACGACTGTAATCCTGCAAAAGGTTTCCCAGAATGTGATTTGTGCCTTCCAGTACTCACTCTTTTTCACCAGATTATGTTCAGATTTTTTGAAGATTGTAGCCCCTGCACTTCGGCTAGACGTGACCTCGAGGGCCTATGGGACAAAGTAATCTGCAGAGAGTTGCTGACGTGGTTGACTCTGATGAGTACTTTAGAGAAAGCAAGAAAGATAAGGAAGCATGATATTGCACACAGGAGCCAAGAGGAGATAGAGAGAAGGAAAAAACAGATTTACTAATCGAATTAGAACTCGTGCCTCTGATTCAGAAATAACAGAGAAATTTCAGGGAGGTCAAGAGAGAGAGCTGAAACTGGCACTCATACTCAGACATGACTACAATCAGTCATCCCATCTCTTTTCTAAGATACAATTCAAAGAGCTAGAAGTATAGTGGTTTTAAGCTAGTTATGCTCCATCGTTATTTCCTTTAAGAACTATGTGGTGGTCAGAAGTGGATTTCTTCCTTTCTAGCGCATTCACACCACTCTGACCTGATTTTTAAACTAACCTTGCAGATGTGGTGTTTGGGTCTGTGGTGTTTTTGCTCCCTTCCTTAAGCAATGACTGGTTATGTCGAGTTTGAAATACTACCGGTCAGCAACATGTAGTGTGTCCTAGTCGCGTCTCTTCTGATTGTCCTGGACTTCAGCAGATACACTTGCTGATTAGGGTACATTTTTGGTCAGACTTGGATACAGACTACTGACCTGCAAATGAGGCAATGGTTGGTTGCAGATTTGGCAGTTTTCCGATCAAGGGCGGACAGGGTACCTCTCAAGGGTTGAGTTTTACAATGCCTTGAAGCTGGTTACTGTGGCTCAAACAGGGAGGGACATCACACCTGAACTAGTGAGGGCAGCATTGACTGGTCCTGCAGCTGCTCAAATCCCACCTCCTCGGATCAACACTCCCCTACCTCCCCCATCTGGATTTGGGCAGGGTCCCCCTCATGCAGGTTCACAAGGAGGAATCAGAGGGCCTCCTCAGCAGTTATCATCTCAAGGAAGTGGTGCACCCTCGCACCCAGGCTCACAAGGAGGATTTCGAGGGCCTCCTCAGCAATTACCATCTCAGGGAAATGGTGGACTCGCCCATGCAGGTTCGCAAGGAGGATTTGGAGGGCCTCCTCAGGGAAATGGTGGACTCGCTCACACAGGTTCGCAAGGAGGATTTGGAGGACCTCCTCAGCAAGTATCATCCACCGGAAGTGGTGGACTGCCTCATGCAGGTTTGCAAGGAGGATTCGGAGGACCTCCTCACCAGTTATCATCTCAGGGAAGTGGCGGACCCCCTCACACAGGTTCCCAAGGAGGATTTGGAGGACCTCCTAAGCAATTATCATCTCAGGGAAGTAGTGGACCCCCTCCCACAGGTCCACAGGGAGGATCTGGAGGGCCTCCTCCACAGCAATTATCCTCTCAGGGAAGTAGTGCAACCCCAACTCCTTCCATGGGACGCTACCCTAGTCAACTGCAGGTAGCACCCACTGGGTCTTTCCAACCACTGCCTAGGCCCGCCCCGCCTGCGTCAGCTGTGCAGCAGACACTGCCCTCACTTGGAAGCCTTTTCACCACAGATTCTACCTGGCGCCCTCCCACGTCTTCAGCACCGACATCTGCTCCTCAGGTGTCAAGTGTGTCCCCTGTACCCAGTTTGCAATCAACGCCAACCTCCGTACCATCCAGGCCAATAACCCCTGCAACTGCAGTAACAACAAGCACAACAACACAGACACAGGCTCCCCCATATGATGCTTTTGTGGGGCCTGCATTTCAGGCAGGTACAGATTTGTTCAGTGGTGCGTTCAAAGCTACTTCTGGCAGCAGTGATAATCCTGCAAAAGCAGATGGTACCTTTGGAGGTGATTTGTTTGCTGTGGCCCCAACATCCAAGCCCTCTGCGGCACCACCCTCTTCTCAGCCAAAGGTTACTTCAATTTTGCAAGGGTTTGGGGAATCTCCTTTTCGAGCGGAGCCAGTTGGACCTCTATCCCCTGTCCCTACACCACTTGCGTCTTCGGTGAGCATGGGGAAATCGCCAGCAATTGTCACTGCTCCCCAAGCTCCTGCACCTATGTCAATATCTCCAGATGTGGGACAAGGTTTTGTTGCCCGGCCACATGCTGTCTCTGGAAGGGAATCCTCGTGGCCTCAGATGACTGCAAATGATGTGCAGCGGTATACACGTGTGTTCAGCAAGGTGGACACTGATCATGATGGGAAGATAACTGGGGAGCAAGCACGTGAACTCTTTTTAAGTTGGCAACTGCCGAGAGGTGGGTCAATTATTTAGACTGATTGTAGCATGCTTCGTTTACCCTCTGTCAAAGTTATAGGAGGCTGAGGATGAGTAATGATGTATGATGATTGCTACCTGGTTAGGCGGAGGCCCAGTGACTTCGTAACTTCAGTATGTCTCCCCACATTCACCCTCACCACTGCAGAGGATCGTAGACATTCTAATTTTGTGATACTGTTCCTGCTGCGAATCATTCCACACACCAGTTTCATAAATGGCTTTGTATGCATTCATAACTTTCCTCCTGTTATTTGTGAAGAGCCAGACACAAAGCCCTTCTGAGCTCCCTAGGGCTGTTACAGTACCTAGTATTGAGCAGTTATGATACTTCAGTGTGTAATAGCAATGAGCTTCAACAAAGAGTCCGGCAGAAAGTAAGGACTAAGCTTAGACTGACTACAGGCTGAGGCAGACTAAATGGATGTGTTACCTTCCTCTGGAGAGAGAATAACACCCAGCTTGTGATTTCGTCATACGGACTACCTGCTTAGTGGTTGTCCAAGAAAGCTCAACCCCTCCTGTATATTTACTTTCATGTGATGGAGAAAACACTCCATTCACACCTCTCCTTACTCCTTTTTGTTGTTATTATAGAGGTGTTGAAGCAAGTATGGGATCTTTCGGATCAGGACAATGACAGCATGTTATCAATGCGTGAATTCTGCACGGCCCTCTATCTCATGGAACGCTTCAGGGAAGGCCGTCCCGTGCCCCCTGTAGTCCCCACCGGCATCCACCTGGAGGATTGGCAAGCTTTTCGTGCCCCTGATGGTTATGGGCCTGGGCCTCATGTCCCTGCTAACCATGGTGGGCCTGCTTGGCAACAGATGCCAGGTTTTATTCATCTTTGCATTTCCAGTTTTTGAGCTTCATTTGTGGCTAGCTTACCTGAAAGCTTGGGTGTGCATTATTGGTTTGACTAATGTGTCATCTCTCAGGTTTGTTGGATGATTTGTGACATGACCATAAATTGTGTCGTCCATGGCATTTGTATTTTGGGTGCCTATTCAGTCCGCTTTGGTCACTACCAGCTGAAGTTCTCCAAAAATGTGGATTATAGGTGCTCCTCAACCACCTGGCCCTGGAGTGGGCCCTGTTCCTCTGCCAGCTGGGTTGCAACCTCCTTTAGTAGGGCAGATGCCTTTGCAAGGTCCCCCTTCTGGTAGGGAGGGTGTTCCCGAGACCACTGGTCCAGCTCCGTACAAATCCAAAGCGCCAGTCTTGGAGGCAAATCTTGTGAACCAACTAAGCCGTGATGAACAAGAAATGCTCAGGACAAAGCATAAAGCTGCGGAAGAAGCTGATAAGAAGGTTCCTCTCTCTTTTTCTTTTGTGTAACTGTGGAAAATGGGAAAACCCCAGGATAATACTTGTTACCACCTTCATATCTTTCCATGCGTGTATGTAGCCTGAGTGATAGGTTTTGCATTTTTCTAGGATAGGTATGGGTGCTGGTACTAGGGGTGTATCATGTGGTTAAAGGTTATCAGCTCATAACACTCATGCGGAATGTGGGCTGGGTGTTTATTGGCTCATCTGAACTGGAAAGTTCTGGATAATATCCCCTATAGCTAAATGTGGGATGGGTTAAAGTAAGCAAGAAATGAACTGGTACTGTCAGGAAGTTCGATTAAGGACTCTGCTAAAAGTTGCTGCATGACTTTGTTGAGTTAGCTTCCAACCTCTAGTGAACTTGTAACTGGGTTCTTGTGTGAGGCTGATGTTCTACTTCTATTCTACTTGGTGGCAGGTCTATGAGCTAGACAAAGAAATCATGGACCACAAAGAGAAGATCGAGTTTTATCGCACGAAGTTGCAAGAAATAGTAAGTGGCCCTCATAGGTTTGTTGTTTCGTTGTTTGGGTTTGGACCCAAATTGCCGTCTCACTCAAATACAGACTGGAGGACCTAAGAATAAGGGGTTATCCTTGCACTGAACAGATTAGGAAATTCTGTCTACAGCATAGATATTGCTTGGAAATGCCTTCCGAAACATGCATCAATTATATATCTAATTTTTAGTGTATTGTCCTCAACAACACATATGCCTTGACTATGACAGATCTTGTTCAAAAGCCGATGTGACAACCGACTCGCTGAGATTACTGAGAGGGCTGCTGCAGATAAGCGCGAGGTTTGTTTGTCCTTCACCAGATACTGTTTTTATTCAGTGATGGGGTTCTGGGCTGTTGCATGGACAGTAGATTTTTTAGGTCTGGTACTGAAAGCATCCTTCCAATGCAATTTTTGGTTCTGTGCTTTTCTGCGTGGGTCTACTCTGATCTACTATTGCTACTACGGCAATAATTCTTCGGAATGATATTAAAGATATAACCTTCCAAGATCCATAGAAAGTCTAGAACTATAGTACCACTATAACTGCATCACTGTGACTTGCTGAGTCTGCCAGTACAGCATATCCTGGGAAGATTAGAAATAGTGCAGTTGGATATTATCATTCGCATCTGGAGACCATAATGTGGATAGAGCCACTATTCTTGAACCCCACAACAAGAGGGCACGTGTCCACTTGAGTTTTAACTTAGAAGAAGCTGGTTCGAAGTTCCTCTGATCTCATAAAGCTGGAAAGATGTGTTTTGTTTCAGCTGGAGTCGTTGGCAAAAAAATATGATGAAAAGTTCAAATCAGCAGGTGATGTCAATTCACGGCTGCAAGCGGAAGAAGCAGCATTCCAAGATATTCAGGTATGCCTATCTTCCCAGATGTTACTTTTGTAAAAGATCACAACTGCGAATCTGAGTTCGACTGATTTCTAAAGCAGATGCACTCTTTGAAGACTGTATTGGTGGAACCCTTGGTGGACATTATTTGTTCGACAAGATGTCAACACTGGAGCTTGTTGATCTTAACATCGCACTCAGTGACTCCCCACTATATCTACCTGTTTGCAATCATGTGCTTCAACTGTCTCATTTTTCTGCAGGAAAAGAAGATAGAGATCTACAATGCTATTGTCAAACTGGAAAATGGTGGTGATTCCAATGGGCTGCTCCAGGTATGTCACTGTTTTTAGTCGCAACCACAGTTGGGTCTAGGGTTTCTCTTAACAGTGGAATTCAGAAATATGCAATACAGTGGCTACAAATTGGTTTGTATGAGATATCATCGTGCAAGTCAGTTTGAGTGTTTGTCTGGCCTGTGAGACAGTAACTTTTACAGTAACAAGGTTAAGCTTTTGGGAGGTCCTGCCATGCATGTCTGGGAAGTATTCTTGTCGTACAGTCACTGGGGGCATATGTGCTGCTACCATTTGAGTCTGCAACCATGCTTGGACCTAGGGATTCTGTTTGCGATGGAATTCCGATGTATGAATAACAGTGGCTACAAATTAACTGGTGATGAGATTTGTTATGTAACTCATCTTGAGTGTTTGTGTAACCTTGAGATGGTACCTCTACAGTAAAAAGTTTGGACTTTTGGAAGGTCCATCTATGTGTCTATGGGAAGGTATTCTTGTCATAGGGTGACTGTGGGTTAGGAAACTTGATTTCAGGTTTTTGAAGTTCATTGGGGTTCATTCTTTGTCAGGTGCACTCCGACCGCATTTCAACTGATTTGGATGATTTAAAGAAAGCTCTGAATGAACGAGCTAAGCATTTTGGTATCCGTGCCAGGACAACAGCTCCCACTGACCTTCCTTTTGGTGAGGTTCCGTCCCTGTGTAGCACAGAGAAGCATCTTCATGTTTTTTTTTTTTGTTTTTCTTCTTACTAATGTAAGGCATGTCTCTCTTCCACTCATCATCTTGCTGTATCTCTAGTCCTTAAAAAGAGTTCCTCTAGCAATTGAGATACCTGTTGATCTATTTTCTTTCCTGTTGCATAGACCTTCGCAAAGGAGTCAGATTGGTTTGGAGTGCATTGTCACCTGTTGTGACGGACCATTTAGGCTGAAACTTCAAAAAGCAGAGGGTCGGGAACCTGTTCAATGCTGAAACAAGTTATGTATTGAAGTGACTTTCAATTATTATCTGAAAGTTTTCTCTTCGATATCGGTTTTTCTGGGGTGATCAAAGGGATTGAATTCTGTGCTACAGGTTGGCAAGGCAGCGTTCAGGAGAATGCTACCGATTGGGATGAGGACTGGGATAAGTTTGATGACGAAGGTCTGCCCTCCTTCCCCACCTGTTGAGGCTTGATTGTACCTCACTTAAGTGGCTAGTCCGTTTTCTATGACCAGTTTACTTTGTGTATGAGTAGACAATTTTCTGGTGGTCTTTCTAAAAATGAATTTGGATATGTTGGGTATTGGCAAGGGTCTGATGTGATCGAACTCGATGCATATGTACTAGAAGCTTGAGCAATCACACTCATCCCCTCTTGTCTCAACCAGGGCTTCTTTTTGTTCTCCGTGTTCTTAAAAATGAGGGTGTGACGAGAAAAATCTACATATAGGGAGACGTATGCATTCCAGAGCTTCTCGTCTCTGTTATCTGTTAAGAAAGTTGAAACACAAAAGAACAAGTTGGACTCTCTCTCTCACATGAACACACCTGCATGTCCACCTTTATGTTTCTGTGATTGGCTACTCGCCTAGTACATACCATTCAGTTTGCAAATTGAATGGCAGGATTTTCAGCAGTTCAAGACTTCATGGATGAGACAATTGGGGGGACCCATCCGACCATCTCCAGTGCAAAACCTACTGTCGCTGCAGGCTGGGTTGGTGAAAGCCTTTTTGATGATGGCTTTGACTTCTCATCATCTCCGACATTAGATCACAAGAGTGTCACACCTGGGGAAGATGTACTCTCTGCACCGGAGCAGTTGCCTTTAGACTTGCAGTCTCCGACAGGCAGTGATGGATCAGGAAGAAGTGGGACAGAGAGTTCTTCACATGAGCTGTCAGCGTCTAGTTCACAGCCAGGTGGGAAGAATGAGCTCACCACCTCCATCAACACCAGCAAGGCCAGCCAAAGGTAGAGTTGCTTGTCACAGTTAGCCTGCATGAGGTGTATGAGAGTGGTGCCCACCTCAACTACATCATCACTACTTGTCCTCAAGTCAAATAACTCATTATATTCTAATGCATAGCATTTGTCTCACCTATCTCTCTACTGATGTTTTTGTAAATAGCTGAAGGCCACCACCACAAACCTTCGGTAATGACAGTGACCCTATTCTGCTCTGACCTGGGATCTGTCATCCACTCTTTTTTGTGTCCAAAACATAGTCAGGGTTTAGGGTTTAGGGCTACCGCTTCTATTCTTTCTTTGGTCCCTTTGTTTGTTTTTCTTTCTGAAGAGAGACAAAGTTTCGTGGCAATGCAGATATGCAAATGTAGTAGAATCGCAGGAGTTCGGCAGTGATGCATTCAATGGTCGCACCTCCCTCAGCTCCCCGACTAGCAGGTTTTTCTCCTCTTCCTTCGTAGTATTGATCATGATTTTCAGTAATGTGCGGATCTTTGTTGGCCAAAGAGCAGCAGATCTAACCACCCAATCTGGCTGACAACAGCTTTGAGCAAGGACAAGCTTCTTTCAACTCGGCAGATCCATTTGGTGACAGTGGGGCTTCATGGGCATTTGGGAGCCACGATGAGGAAGCAGACTCAGGCGTCCGTGCATCTTGGGGATTGCAGAGCAATCCTCCCAGCACCCATGTAACTGCCTTTCCCCTCTGTCCCCCCCCCCCCCCATTCTATTTCTTGACACTTTGAGGACTCATTGATGTCTTGTTCAAGGCATTCGGCTCATGTAGGCTTTTAGCTCAAACGGTATGAATTTCAAATGCAGGCCACTAATTGAATTTTTGGAGAGGGTTGGCACAGCCTATTTGAGCTGTCCAAAATTACCGCAAGAGTTCTCACAGTTTTTGAGGCATGTGGAAAGATTTAAACTGCTTGCATGACGTACTCTTTGCAGTGTAGTCCTCTTTAGTAGTTCTTCCAGAGCCAGTAGTGGGATTCACACCGAGGTAGGAATTCAGCCCAGAATGGGCATAGCACAGGTGCACTTGGTTACAGGGAATGAAGTGTCCATTTAATGGCTGGCATTGACTTCATACTAAGTTGGAGACCAGCACTACTACTGTGGGCACCTGCGTAACGTGCATATGGCTGTCGTGTACAACGGGGAACCAAAAACAGAGGGAGAGAAAGCAATAAGTTTACTATATGCAGGAGGCCCAGGAGCATTTGCCCGATGGCTGGACTGAGGTGACAACTTATTTGTCCTCTGGTCCTCTAACTTGGGTCATGTTGTTTTGTGCTGCAGGCCTCATTGGACGCCGCAGGTGCTCGGGGAGTAACCAGGTTTGGCAAAGCAGCAGCTTCACATGGGTTAGTGCCAGATTCGTTTGACATGGGATCACTGCGAATTTCAAGTCCTGGCAGTAACACTGTCGATGAGACCTCAAGTCCAGCTCGGGCTTTTGAACGGAATGGAAACAACCACGAAGAGTACGACTCCTTTGGCTCCCTGGCCTCCTCCAAAGATGCCAAGGTGTCACCTTTTTTTGGAGCTGATTCAGGTACCATTGCAACTCCAGGCACATCACTGTTTATGGGGAGTCCTGGGGCTTCTAAGCGGGAAGATCGATACGAGGGAAGCTTCATGCGCTTTGATTCATTTGGTCCCAGCAGCCCTGCAGCACCTCCAAGGACCTCAGGTGAGTGTTTTTAAATGTGTCTTTTCTCCTCCTTTCATAGACCCAACACAAGTAAGGTGTGCAGCTGTTATCAGCTAAACTCTTAGAAATTTAAGCATAGTTGCTGTTTCTTAAGACAGCTCCTGATGTGATTGTTGGAATGACAATGGAAGCAGGTGCAAGTGAGGATCATGCCATCACGAACCATGGCGACAAATCTCTGTCAAGATTTGATTCCTTCAGCAGTGTAAGGACTGATGGAGGCCGTGGCCGTGGGTTTGGTTCAGACGATGAAGCAGACCCATTTGCAGGCACAGGCCCTTTTGGTGCTGGAGGCCAAACCCCAAAGCATTCTGATGTCTGGAGCGCATTCTAAGCAAAATTCTTAAAACCCTTATTCCTTTGACAGTCTGGGTTCTCCTTTTGATATGCAACATTATTTAGCCGGTTGCTCTCTCTGCATCCCACAAAGAGCCTCTTTTCAATGCGGATGTATTTGTGTTGTATTGGCCAATGTTCCATAGTTTTGCAGTATTTCATCCATCCCAATCATCTGTGCCATTTCTAATTTTCACTCATGATATCAGTTGCCAGGTATGAGAGCATTGACATTCCATGAGCAGTGCCTGGAGTCTCACCCTCTCTAGCAGGCCTGATTTGTTCCAGTGAATGCAAAAGTCTTGCGGACTTGCATCTTCTTGTGCTCAGTTTGGTAGGTGAATTCTGCACTGAAGTGTTACCATTAGTGTCAGAAGTGTCATAACTTACTGGAGTTATAAAATTTGAGCTGCGGTTGTAGCAGTTCCAAGGTCAACTGTTCCTATGTTTAATTGATACTATACTGCTCATCTGATCATTCAAATGTCTCAATTGTTTTTTATAATTGATATAATAACCCTAATGAGGATGCTGTGTAAGCCAGTAATGTCTCTCAACCTGCACTGCACCTCTACTCCTTGGTTTGAGAACCTGGAGACAATGCTGCAAGTATAGGTCCCTGAGTGAGTTTGGATACAGGAATTTGTCACTACTGTAGTAAGCTTCCCATTATGTATATTTTTTGTCCATCTGGTTCCTCCTTTCATTCGCTGTCCATACTCCACACCGGTAATTATTTTCCAGTTAAAAAGCGGTGCTGCCACTGACAAGGGGAGTAACCTAGGAGATCAACCTTCAACTGTTTGCCCAAAGTTCCACTTATTGAAGGAGGTTGAAAAGGCAGTCCTTCCTGCTGGATCTGCAGAAAGTAAGGGAAGGTTCGGTATCTTGCACAGCTGTGGGAAGAGATGGAAGCTCCTTCCTCGATGCTGTTTTGACTAAGGTTGCCATTGTCTCTCTTTCTAAGCTATTTACAGGGTCATCCCAAAACAGTGGCAGCACTGATTCCTTGCTAAACCTGGCCACACCTGCCACTTACTACCCCTAGGGATATCCATTGAAAGAGGTCATGTGTTCTTCCATGCATAGCTTGTGCAAGATTATCAATATTAGCCAGTATGAAGGTGCTACCTACAGCAGCATGGAGGGCAAGATGGTTGAGATAGCATGGCAGAAGCACACCTGGATAGTTGAAGTACAGGATCTGGACTTCATCTGTCCCTATTGTTAAGGGCTGCTTAGGGAAACACCATAACTGCATAGATAGCCACAGGTGGAGAGGAAAAAGACCCTGGTGGGCAGGACAACACAGCTGAATTTCATGGAATGTCCTGACATGACCAACCCATGTTGTTTCAATCATTTGTCATGTGTCTTGAACAAAGGTAAAACGCCTTTCCTCCGAAAGCTGCAAAGCAAGCCAAGGCATAGATCTTCCATAAGGTTTGCAAATGCTGTAGTCCAAAGTCAAGTAGACATGGAAAGAATTATCATTTATCTATCAGATGAAAAGAATGATGGGGCTAGCTGGAAAGCCATTGCCAGCCTAGAGCCTCCGTGTAATAATATGCTAACAGCGCGCAGCTTTATCCATCGCAGCTTTAAGATCAGAAGCAAAGAGCTCAGGCTGAGTACAACTGACATGCCAGGCCCACTTGCCAGATTGTACATTGTGATATTGCCTCATAGCAATTCAAGTTGGCATCAGAAGGTATAGGGCCCCCTTCCTACAACTAAAATCAGAGCAACATATGGGAATATCTTCATCAATGTGGAATGGTTATTCTCTGAGAACCACGCTGATTAAGGCCTCGAAGTACCTTAGCAAATGCAAAATTTATCAGCACGTTATATGTACCTTCAGCTGCAGCTCCCGTCTGAACCCAAACACACTTGAGGGAACAGCGTATTATAGAATGCATCACATTGCTGTGGATGTAGCGTTAGAATTCCACGCTATTTCCTGCAGGTCTGACAGGATTGTTGTAGTGACATGACAGGCAGCTCCCTGGACTCACATGCAAGGTTCTTCTCAAGGCCACCTTTCAAAGTTTTCATTGGTGTGCAACCCTGCTTCTCAACGCCAACCAAACCAACTATGTTACCGGAACACATACATTGGAGGAATGTTGATTCCGGCCTCGTTTAGAAATGGGATAGAGGCAATCCGTTTGTTCACCAGGTCATCATAGAACTTGTACTCAGCTTCATAGTCATGAAGACTGAGCTCCGCCTTTTGTGAGGTATGGTAGTGATGCTTTGTCTCATTGAGTTTTCCGAATCCAAAAAGATTTACTTCATTGCAAATTGCCAAAGCTAGCATAACAGCTTGCATGCCAGAGGAGTAGTGGAAGCTGAGCCCGTCATGAGCACTGCTCCATTCACTAACTGACCTCCCAGTTTCCTCCACAAAATCCTTGACAGAGTACCATTTCACAATTCTCGCAGCTAGGCTGTCAAACCGAGGGTCCGTGACCAGCAAAGGAGATTTGTGTGCAGCACTGCACAAAGCCACATCCATAAAATGCACCACCTGACAAATGTACATGACAATGGGGACATTCTCACCATAGGGATGGCAGAAGCACCGTACCCTCCTTGAGCACTGATGAAGAATGTTGCTGTTCACAAAGGCAATTGTGGTTTTTTTCCCTACAAACTGCTCATAGCCAGCAGTTTTGGCATTGTTAAGCCGCATCACCATCTCATGGGCATCAATAATGCTGCCGTAGCTCCGATTTAGCAGAATGCCACTGTTCCCCACCACTGCACATGTCTCGTATTTGTGCTGCCTCTCTGCCTTGTAGTGATTGTCAACAGGCAACTTTATTGTGGAAACCAATCCTTGCATTACCTTGGGCTCAAATCGCTTACTCAGCACCCACGAATTCAACAATTCCCGGAATTTTGGCCAATATGGGGCGTATTTTGGAGAAGAAAGCTGCAGTGGCCAGTTTTGATTTCCTCTGTTCCTGACAGGCCTTCTTCGGTCCTCTACATCATGGTAATGGTCTCTTCGATCTCTATTATTATAAACCCAGATATTTCGCCGATTTCGCCCTCCATCCAAACTTCCATCCAGCAACTTTTTGATTTGATGTCGCTCTTGCTCCTGGTTTGGTTCAATTGCAGAAAAAGCTAGCAGTGTCTCATTCAAAGGAGCATTTGAATAATTCATGAAAGAATAAATTCCAGCCTTTCCATTGTACTTCACAGACTTGACAATCAAACGTGTTGGCTGCCAGAATAGAAAGGGAGATGTCAAGAGTGTAAGACCTGTCAGCCCAGCCAGACTTATCATCATGATTACCCTGACTCGCACGGACTTCACACAGCTGAAAATTTGTGGTGCTAACTCCTTTGTCCTTCCTCCCAACCCCATCGCTAAGGCCCCCTCAACTCGTGGTCCAGTCTTACTCCACCAAACTAGCTGGAGCCTCAGGATAACGATATTTCATACAGATTCAAACTTCTAGTGAAGCTGAATTATTACTCGGTTTGCTTTTGGATCCCTGAAACTGAACCGGCTACAGAGGATGACCTCGCAACTCTAACGTGTGCCGACATCGCGCCCAATCAGAAGGATTACACCCTGTTTAGCTGAAGATGCCCTCAATATCCCACAAGTGCGCCCCACACCAGCAAGATAGTTCACCAGGGATTCTGCTTTCCAGCTTCATGCCAGGGTTGTCCACCCTTTCGAATGTCTAGTCCTAGCACAAGTGATTTTCCTGGCACTGGAGTTCCGTTGCAAAACATTTGACGTGCATTTGATGGTCTCGCAGTTACGTTCTTCCACTAAACCAGTCAGGATGTCTATCATGGGACCAAACAAACGGAAGAACTAGTCGTGTGCAAGAAAAGCATTGGACGAAACACACGAAGCACTATGAAATTCACAAAGGAGAGGAAAGGAGAACGAACAAGAGGCGGGAGGCTGCTTGCAATCTGCCAAACCATAGACATTCAGAGATATACGACAAGAGGAGTGAGTAGGAGGTAAACACAAGCTGTTCACTCCTGTGGCTGGCCCCTGTCCAAAGAGGCCTCACTAGCATTCTTAACTCCAGCGCCAAAATTTGAGGTTTTCGTAGAATGAGAAGGCTTGTCAAGATTCACCTCCACGACTCCCAAATGAACAGATTTTCGTCTCTTCCCGAGAAAAAGCTATCTACATTTCCTCCTTACCTCGTCCATGTGTCCCACTCCCCTCTGCACTGACCCATAAAGCCGTATTCCCCGTGACGTTCTTCCTCCCCCAAGACCTTCCCCCTCGCTGCACCACCTCACCTTCTCTCTCCGTCCCTACCTTCCTCTCTCCAAGCAAGAACACTCTCACCCACTTCCCCCTCTCTCGCGCGATCGATCTTCACCTCAATAACCTCCAGCTCCTCCGTTTGCATCGATTCTTGTTCCCTCTCCCTCCTCCCCTCTCCCCGCAACAACCACTGACTCCCGCAATAATCCCTACACCAACCGATTATCCGCCCCTCCTTCCCACCAGAGCCTGGATCCCTCCAGGCTTCGCAGTCTCATGTCTCATCCCGCGCAGAGCCACAGCGCTCGTCAGACAGCCCCACCTCGGGCCACGAGACGCCATAGCTGGCGCTGCGCAGAGGCCGCGCCCTCGGAATCCCCGGCCCCCGTTTCCCCCGGCCGCCCCTCCCTCTCACTCAGGCACGACAGGGTCCGCCCTGCCCTGTCGGTGCTGTCCGTGTGAGCGATCGATCGATCGCCTTCCTGTCTCCCTTTCCCGCTTTCAACTCTTGTTTTCTTGTCTTCGATTCTGTTTTGCTCTGTCTTTCTTCCTTTTTCTGGAGATTCTTGGATTACTCTCGTGGAAATAGGAAGGTACGTATACCAATGGCCTGAAGAAACTGCGAGCGGCTGAGCAATTGTGATGGCATGATTAGTTTGTGAAACGGCAGGTGGGTTTGAGGCTTTGGTAGGTAACCCACGTGCAGACAAAACACAACACAGGTAGGGAACGATGATCGTCCCGAGCTCAAATCCAAGAACGGAAAAGTAACCGAATGGGGTTAGATCTTTATTGCCGCGTGGGGCGAAAGAATTGTTTATGGATGCTCAGATCTCAATGGAGATCGTTGTTTTTGCAGACGTGCGCCTCGGGCGCCTCACAGGTACCTACCTTTCGGGCATTATGCTGTGTTTAGGGGGACGCATCTGCAGTCTGCCTCAACTTGTCAGCAATGCCGTTGTCGTCTGTTGTGTATGTAGCTAACATCATGTTCGGTTCTTGTGATGCTGGGATGAGAATAGCCTGGGTCCTGGCCAGCAGATGGCCCAGACGCTTCTATGGAGAAATGGGAAAGCGGAGTAGGAGTGATCCCTTTCCTCAAGAGATCGTCGTCCTCCTCCTCAGCTCTTGCTCACTTTCGGGGCGCCCTTACTGAAAGGAGAGAACCCAAAGGGGCACACAGCAGGTAGGTACACAATCTCCAGCTACCTGAGCAAAAAAGGCCCTCTTGAGTGTGTTGCACTTGTTGTTGACTGTCCCTTCGATCTCTTCATGACATGGAGGAAGGACATACCAAGGACATTCTTTTCATCACAAGGACATGATAGCCCTACTACCCTCAGCTCCTTCAAGCCCTAACTCAAGGAATTGCAACCATACAGGAGAAGCGTTAGTAAGGCTCTAAGATTGTCGCATTTACTTGTGATCAAGCACACTCCCACGTGAGATTCAACTATTCAAGTCTAGATTCCACTTGCTTTCCAGCATGTAAAGTCTGGAAATTGGAATTGACCAAATGCTGTTTGTCCTGCGTGAGCAGCCCAGTAATGGGGCGCAGTCCAGTCAAACATGAGTGGCAGTGACTCATTTAAGGACCGGTACTAGGCACGTCGTGAGCTCAGAATCCTTACGTTTATGATTATTAATAGAATTCAAGGCTTGGGATGCCTGCAGATTAGGTTTCATAACTATCTGAGACTGAGGAAAATGGTCAGTTTTACGACCCATCCCTTGGAATAGTTTTAGAATCATTCATCCAATCCATACGCATCTGCATTAAGTGTTTGCTTCTCAAAGACCTCAGAAAATGTCAGTGTATGAATCCACAAATACAATGGCAAGCTTTCGAGGACCAACTTGAAGCAAAACTATCATAAAGTCCTTACAAGTTGCATAACTGTAAGCTGCAGAACTGTAAACCGCCAAAATGCTAAGTACCAACTGAGTGAGTCTGATTTCCAGACCGCCATTTAAACTTGCATCAGTCTTGCTGAAGCTTTTACACCTAATCAACCTGAACGGTCGTCGTGCAGTACTCCCAGCTTCAGTCAAGTTCATCTGTCACAGACACTTACAAGGGATCGATAGGACGATAGGACTGATGCACTTATAAAACTGGCAGTGCAGTAACTTACTACAGGTCTCCCTACAGATTCCACAAGGATGTAAACCCTAGAACGCCCATCTTGAATTTGCAAAACTGACCAACCGCCTACCGGCCTGAAGTATTCCCTCCCCAACTGATGGAGATGCCCATAATGTCACTAGGTATACAAACATGTTCACCTTACAAACACCTTCCAAATGGAAGGCAGGGTCCCTTGGGGGGTGAAGTGACACCATAAGTTAGGCTTGTTTGGGCAGGAGTCTTCCTCTAACCATATACATTGAGGCCCACATCACTATCAAACATCAAACCAATATTCGGTGGATTTAAAGTGGTTTATCCGCAGGCCCAAGTAGATATGTTTTTGAATTTCTATACCTAGGTATACCAATAGGAATAGTTTTCCCTTCAAATAACATTCAATAAAGCTCCAAAGAGCTTCCTCCCCTTTTCAAAAAAAAAAAAAAATTTGTAATTAGAAACTATTAGCTGACTTAATGTTTGGTCATGCATTTGGGCTATTTAGAATCTTAGTCAAGAGTTTTTTTGTGGATAAAAACACAACCATTTTCGCAATGGGAATGCAATGGTGATACCTTCAATCAAACCTGAGTCCATCCACTCTACCATCTTCAAGATGAGATAAAATAAAATACATCTCAATCATTCGGTCTCCTGCAGTAAAACGGAACAGCTTGATCCCTTTTGAATCCTGGGAAGACACAAGACCAGACCTCCATTCAATAGGTGGTCGCTTTTTGGCTCATTCGTTTGATTCACTAGCTTTTGGTCGCTTAACGGGCTTGCACCGTTGTCGGGGTTACTACTCCTTATGTATACTTCTGTGACTGTCAGCCGGCGGGAGTCTCACAAACAACACATTCATGCCCACAAGGTGGACCCTCGACTCTGAGTCCCTCTAATAAGTCGTAGTGAGTCCCAAGACTCCCCACGACTCCCACCACAAAGGCCTCAACCTCGCGGTCAATCCTATGCCACCCCCACTATGATTCCCTATACTAAGATCACCCCATGACTCGGAGCCCCCACCGTAGCCGGGTGACAGGGTTCTACTAATTAGTGAGTGCTTCTACCCTCTTTAGTCCTTAGGCACTCAAAGGTCGTTCAGCCAGCCGGCCCCACTCCCACTGCCGCTACCCCCACCACAAGGACAACTCTTCTTGTGTCCGACCCCTGTCCTCAAGGCAAAAGGCTGCAACATCAATACTCATCTAGGTGGCTCTATCGAACTCAACAACATTCCTGTCACTCCAAATGTAGAGGGTTTTCTTCTAGCTTTCTTGTTTGAATTGAAAGGAAGTTGAAGGCTACAGGAAGAACTCTTTTTTTCAATCCGCATTCTTAGCGCCACAATTAATGTCTATATCTTCCTATGGTTCCTAGCAATGGGACACATGAATAGAAAGCTTTGGGCTCCATGAGTTATTATTGCCTGGATCATAGAGATATATTGGTACATGTCTTCAATTTTTATTTAAGTTGTGTAACAGTGTTGGATCCGGATCAGATGTGCATGGATAACCAAAGGTAACAACTAGGGTACAACAATGTTACAATTGCCTCAAAGTTGAAAAAAAATGACATTCCCAAAATTGTCATAACAATGCCTAATGACGAAATTATCCCAAATTACATCAAGCTCCTTATTGACAACCAAAAGAACATTTGTCAAGGTTTTAATCATGGTTAATTAGAATTAGTTACTTTCAGTTAACTAAGATATTTTGGGTATTTATATTTGTATTGTATGTGTTGGGATTGCATTGGTATCATATGTCAATTGAGGTGTCAAAGCCTCACTAGGGACGGAAGCGACCGCCACTATTGGCGGACGTTGTTCTTTTTTATTTTTACAAAAGAGTGACCCCCAATATTGACGGTCATTTATCAGCTTCTTGTAGTTGAACCTCCATGAGTCATTCTCACCTCCATAGCTCTATGTATTGAGAAAGAGTCAACTATTGAGGTCTTTGTAAGGTTGATTATTTTAGTGGCTTGGCTTAGTTCATATAATAGAGGGGATTTTCACTTGGAAGGACTAGAGTTTGTTCTTAGTGTAATTGCTTTCTTGGTTGGAGTGTTTTCAGTATCTTTCACTTTTCTCATTTCTTTATCATTGTGGCATAGCCTTCTTGGATTGTGTGCTAGGAAGTGTGATTAAACAAGGATGTGTGTTGTAGCGCAATGCTTAGGTGCACAATACCCTTGCTTAAACTCGTTATATAGGGGAAAATGATCATCCATTTGCAATCATCACGCGTAGGTTTGCATAACATTCTAGAATTAACATGAGTCTCAAATTAGTCTATGTGTTAGCGCAGTATAACGAGGGTTAGTACCATGTCGTTGTAGGCTTGGCTACATTAAACAGGTTTTAGACACATTAAACATGGTGATTAATGTTTAAGTATGATAGCTCTTAAGTTGAATGAAACATGACATTTACTAGGGGCTACAAGATTCAGTTGTTAGCTGGATTCATAAGTCATCGGTTGGATTCTCACCAATACTCGAAAGTCCAATGAAGTGGGGTTTTTTTTTTCAATCTGACCGACGAGGTTGTCCGGAAAGTGGATTCTTTTAGTCAAGATGCCATTGGCTTGGCTTAGTTCATATAGTAAAGGAGGTTGGGTAGCATGTGAGCAGAAGCATGAGCCTGCTCATGTGAGCAGAAGAGGATATACCAGAAATTCCTAGAATATTCTTGAAAAGATGCGATAGCGAAACTAGAAATAAGCACAAAATGAGTCATGAATATGGACAGGCACCCTATTTCCCTGGTTTATTTTTCTGTTTGCACAAGCACATAACAATTCGTTAGCGAAATAAAACAATCTCACGTCGTCTCTTATAAACACAACACATTTTGTTTCGCCCATGGAACCATAAGATAATGACCTACGCAGCGGTACTTGGACATTTCGCCAACGAAACCCAAGATTTCGTTGGCAAAACTCATTATTTCGCTGACGAAACTCGATACCTTGGTTATTATCACTAACGAGTGTTGTACTGGTATCAGTTTTAGGACATACCGGACTGGTCATGGTACCAGACGTATCGCAAAACTTTCATACCAGTTTGGTCTATATAATAATAGATGTATTTTTTTCCAGATATTGGTATGAGTATGAGTATCATGACCACAATACCAGCTGGTATGAGATATCAATTCTGGTATCATTCCAAAGCCATCATTGAAAAACAAGTTTTATCAAATAGCAAGTATCAAGTGAAAAAAATACAATGCAATAAAGAAATAAATATATATAAGTATAAATATATACACATATGTACACATAAAGTAATATAGTACACATACCAGAGTAAATGAGGAAGACGTCGGCGGAGTCATACTGGTATTGTGGCTGGTATGGAAAAATTGATACCAGCCTGGTCCTCGTATATGACCAAGTATTCTCCCAAATGATACCAGACTGGTCTGGTATCTAATACAGTGCATATACCTGTGCACATACTAGGCAATACCCTATATACCGGTACAACACTGATTATAAACGCACCTTAGGCAACCGAGGTGTCTAGATGTAAGGCATTGTCCATTCATTTTTGTCGATCTTGCTACTTGAAAGTGCTATATTTGAAGGCGAACCTTCGGTAATTGAATATGCAACTTAAGCTCCATAGCCAATGAATATATGTCATATTTGTTAGCTTTCTATGGTTACTTTGTGCTTTTACATGGACCACTTTGTATTTCAGGCAGCCCGTATGTTTTCTTAACCCCTAAAGGCTGGCGCGACCCGAATCGGGTCGCAGCCGTTTTCATCCACGGATAGTTTCCGTGGATGTACTTGGATGGAAAAAGTCGCCGAAGGAAAAGTGAGCGCGACGTGGAGCTGTGCGCACAAGGGAATTAATGCACCCCCATCCGATAAAATCTCAGACCGCCATGATTTTTCTAAGCCCTCGAATCCATGGCCAGGGCCATTGACCTGCCACGTGGCAGTAACTGTGTGCACCCATCTACACTTGTGCTTTTGGATTTTTCTAAAATCAATTTCACATGCCTATTCAACTACTGCAGGATTGCACCAGAGGAAAGTGCATTTGGTACAATGTGCAGGATGCATGCAACATTTTTTCTGTCAATGCCAAGTGCCCCCCCCTTATTGCACATACAAACCAGCTAGTAGATTTTTTTGGAATTTGGTCCTCCAATTTCAGGAGGAGACCTCTAACCCACCAAGGAATTTGTCTGAGTTGGTCCGGCATTGAGCAAAAAAAATTGTGATGGTAAATTTCCTTGGTCAAAGTGATTTTTCTGTCCATATTTGCTTGGACTTGTTAAATCCACCATGGTAATTTGTTATAATCTCCCTAAATTGACGGTCATTTCTTCTGAAATTTGGTTAGTAGCTGCGTGGAGTAGGTAAGAACCAGTTAGTACAGTTCAATTAGTACAGTTCAATTCCCTGGATGAACCTTGCTGGCAGATATGGGGTTATTCATGACAGTGGGTCCCATTTTTGGGCCGTTTTCCAAGCGCTTAGGGGTTAAGCACCGTAAGTTTAAATTCCCCTAAACGTGACAATCTTTCATCGATCCTTGGCAGATGACTGATGACTGATATTTTAGGCCTATAGTGACGAGGAAGCTTGCAGCCACTTCAGTCCTCTCACATCCAACGTTATATTACCATGAAGCTGCTTCCCTGAGATTTCTAAGCGGCTAGTCGCATATGGTTCTCTTTGTGAATAGTCTTTTAGTTTCTTCAATAAGCCCTAACTCTGGTTGGTTACTGAGCAGTGTCTCTCATCTGTTGGTCTATATCAGTGTTGGCTGAGTATCACATTTTGGGCATATTGAAGGGTCCGGGTAAGGCATATTCATTGAAAGTGGTATGGAGGCGGTTATATATAATATAGTGGTTCAAAAATTAAGTCGGTTACAGGTTATCAATAGAAGGGTCCCCCTGAAAAGTGTCTCGGTTATCAATATGCCGGTTATCCAAGTGGAAGACTACCGGGTACCTATATTACAGTTATCAATAGTGGTTTTATTTTTTATTTTTTTTCAAAAAGGGAAACATCTGGCTCACAAATTAGGCCCTGTGAGAGGAGAAATTGATAATAAGGACATTCATATCATATAAAATGCCTCTTATCCTCTTCTTTATATATATATTTCAATAGGACCAGAAAATAATAGTAATAATAAAGAGACAAAACACAGATCAGAAACCTTAATGGAGGGATGAGAGAATTGAATGAAAAGATGTCAATGCCGGCGTGAGAGAGCAGACATGCATTCTTGCATGGGGGCGAAATCAAATCAGTTGAAAGCATTTCTCTTGGACCCTGCACCTGCATTAGCTAGAACCGCCTCTACGCCATCTACACTTGCTCCGGATCTCACTCCGGGTACCACCCTTACAATCACGATGCCCGGTTCTCTAGTCGGTTAGCAACCTCGATGGCCTTTGCCGGTTCCCTTCCATAGCCGGGTCCCTGCGGGCTGCACTTTCCGGTTATGCACGTATGCATAACCGGCAAATAACCGTCCGGTATGAATGTCTAAATGCCATACCCGGCCAACACTGGTCTATATGGCTCTCCCGCAAGGTTATTTTTTCCTTGCTTATCAATCTAATGATTCAGGGCCTTCTCGGTCCTCAGTTCTGTGAAAAATAAAATAAAATAAAATAAAGTAATGGAATATACTTTCATCCATACTAATCATTAAACCTGCTAATTCATCCATATATTTTTCATAAGTTGTTCAATAACAGAGATGTTACATGAGGGAGGTCTTACCTAGAGAAGGCACATCATGGAGGTAGTTTACAGCAAAAGGAGAGGAGGTGACAAGGCGCAACAGGGGCTCAGTGATTTTTGACACTGATGCGTGGTCTCCTCTTTAGAATAAAGAGGAGCCAACAAGTATGTAGCCCGGATTGTCATTGTCACAGACATGATGAGGACCCCTGAGTGATACTGTTATCTTCTCAAACAATCAAGTTGGTGGGGGTTTATGTTAGACGTTAACTAACTCCAAGTCTGCCTGTATACAAGGTGATGGGCAACGCAGTTGTTGTCTGTGCTTCTTCTCCTTCCACTGCTGCACTTCAAGTTGTGCCCATCTCATCAGAGCTCGTCTGGGTTCATCTCTGGCTAGCTCACTTCTCGGAATTCAAACTTACAGCCTGGTGGAGACGTGCGGCTGTGCAAGAGTTTCTGGAATTATGTCGAATCCTGCGGCACTGTTGATCACCGGCTCTATATCTACAGACATCCACTGTCGGTTTGGACAGTCTTACCAATCACGCTGCCTCTCTGCATCCACCTGGTCTTGGTCCATTGGTGCTTCCCAGATATTGCCCAGAAAAAGGCGCCCATGGGCCAAAGACCCGAGACAAACCAGTGAATTGACCACGCGGAAACGTGGATCATATCCTGCGAGAGGGAAAACTGTAATGCCGCAAGGAATGTCGACTATAGCAAGAGATGCAATAAAAGTCGAGTCGGGAAGAGAAAGTGGTGGAGGTGAGATATCAGCGGCGCAGTCAGAGACTGTTGTGATAGTGGGGGCTGGAATCGCTGGCCTTGCAATAGCCCTCGGCCTGCACAGGCCTGTCTTTCTCTGGCATGGCTACCAATTAAGGACTAATGAAAATGCGGGTGTTTTCCAATTGTACACTACAGTGGTGAGATCACACATTATTTGATGATGAGGACCTAGGGATCACCAGAGCTGTAAGCTGGGTGTGGGGAAGCTAGCTGTGGCAACACCAATGGGTTAATGCCGGCACAAGACTACGTAGAGCTGGTTTGGACAAATCATTAAGTTAGTGGCCAGTATATTTCAACTTCCTCTAGAAGTCTCTCTCATTCCAAACTGGTTACATTCTCATGACGTCGATGCCAGATGATCTTGCAGAGCTACAGCTGAAGCGTAGCTCTCTCTCTCTCTCTCTCTCTTTCTCCAACGCATGCACACTCATGGCATTGTAGTACCTACAGTAATAAAGCTGTGTAGAGTCTGTGTGGAAACATTAAGCTTCGCCAAGCCAAAGAGAGATTAATTCGATTAATGGTGCACACGTGTGCATGATTCTTAAATATAATGACACAGATTACAACGAGCAGGCAACGCTGGTGATGATGCTATTATGTGCATCTAGCACTTTCTTTCACCAACTTGAACGAAATACGAACTAGTTGAATCTGCCTCGAATCTGGTACCTAGATATCCATGGATGCGACTGTGTGGGACTCTTTGTTCTCTTCATCATATGGGTACATTGTCAAACAGGGTAGGCGTGAACGCATTGGTGCTGGAACAGTCAGAATCGTTGCGCACGTCTGGCACCACTCTTACCCTATCTCCAAACGCGTGGCGTGCCCTTGATATTTTGGGAGTCGGAGAAGAGATTCGACATCCATATTTCCTTATTGCCGGGTAATATTTCCTGATTTGTCAGATCTCATCGGTGTCATAGAGGTCCAACTAGTGTGTTCACGTTTCGGGGTTTTACATGCACAAAGATCGACATCTGCCGAAGGCATGTCAATTTCCTGAAGGTAGAAACGAGGTAGAAACTATGACTGCAGTAGAATCTCTGCATAGACAGAAAATTTGACTTAACCTTCGTGCCTGATAGTTTTGAATGATTTTGAAAAGTCTAATTTACACATCAAGTGAGGAAATATCATGGATTTGAACTGGGTACAGAGTACGGTCTCGTAGCAGCGATGGTAAAGTCCTGAAGGAGTTTCAATTTTCTGAAGTCCGGGAGGGTGAGTAGACCTGTTCAATCCTTCTGCTGTTGTTTTCAGACGCGGTTTGGGCTCTGTCGAGTAGCTAGACACCGGAATGTATGGTTCTGCATTCTGTGGGTCTGGTCGTGGGTTTGTAGTCTGTCTTTGACAGAGTCTATCCTAGCTGATCTGGGGCTTGGTAGACGTTGAATACCTCCGCTAGGGAGATGTAACAAGGATTCATATAATGTTAAGAGGGGCCAAGGGTGACAACTTACATCACTGGACCTTTGAATAAGATCGTTTATAACAGGCCACACGAGGTGCGCGTAGTGGACCGCAAGGTAGTCTTGGAGGCGCT
Source organism: Takakia lepidozioides (assembly GCA_030704615.1). Classification (NCBI taxonomy): domain Eukaryota; kingdom Viridiplantae; phylum Streptophyta; class Takakiopsida; order Takakiales; family Takakiaceae; genus Takakia; species Takakia lepidozioides. The sequence continues at coordinate 10,146,750 of CM060731.1, read as the reverse complement.
TGCTGAGCCACTACCGAGGGGCACGATTCAATTCAATGCACGTGTGACAGGCATTCGCAAACCTAAAGGCTCAGGCGCCGTGACCGAAGTCGAGCTAGAAGACGGCACCATCATTGCAACAAAGGTGCTCACAAGTCTAGCAACCGATAAATACTACTGCAGTGTAAAAAGCAAGTGAAGGTGACGGGGTGTAGTACTTAACGTATACATGTATAATGAAAATGGCGTGATCCATGGAAGGCTCATTCCTTGAGTCAACTATTATCCAGCTTCTATTTGAGCTGCAAAGTCGATCCCTCGGATGCGCACCATGATCTCGGTCCATTCTCGTCGTGGTTCGGTCAATGATCTGTGGTGGATTTATGCAGGTTCTACTCGGTTGTGATGGAGTTCGCTCAGTTGTTGGTGCATGGCTGGGGCTGGCGGAGCCCCGTCCAGTTGGACAAGCAGTGTTGCGTGGAGTGGCAGTATTTGAGGATGGACATGGATTTGATCCTATTTTCCAACAGATCGTTGGGCAGGGTGTGCTCTCGGGCATTTTGCCCCTTTCACCCACCAAAATTTATTGGTTTGTGACTTCGAATACTTTGCCAGCAGTTCATTACCCTAATCTGACCTAAATTATATCACAGTTGAACATATTTGAGGTGTTCATCAACGTTGTTCGCATGACACCTTCCCCTCTCCCATTCTCGTGGCCTGTTAAGGGACCGCTGGTCTGTTCCTTTTGTCATCCCCCGGGAAGCAGTGGGTGGAGTTACATTGGCGGGTGATGCGTTGCACCCTATTACGCCAAACCTCGGGCAGGGCGGTTGCCTTGCTCTGGAAGATGCTATCGTTCTTGTTCGTGCACTCTCTCAAGCCCTCGCTGTCCAAGCAGAAGGTCAACCCATCATGGAAGTTTCCTCCGAAGTGAAACATGCGTTGGCAGAATTTCAAGCAGAACGATGGGCCCGGACTTTTCCACTGACCTTGAAGTCTTACGTTGTCGGTGCCTTCCTACTTTTGGGATCTAGCTCCAATCTGTTACATTCGCAACAAGTTTGTTATACCCAAACTTTTCAACGCTTCAGCATACCTCCGACACTCACTTTTTGATTGTGGGGATCTTGTATAGCCCAGCACATTCATGGAGGATCGTCGCATGCTTTCAATCGAGCTCGACTAAATCCTGGGCGCAGTCGCCAAGTTACAGTTTCTGCCTGATCCCTCCAGTATTCAAAATTTTGAATTTATGAAGAAAGGCGAGACCCATAGGCCTCACAGCCATCCATGGACATCTTCTCTAGTTGGCATGGACCCACGACCATCACCATGCCTATACTGCAGTACCTAGTCGAGACAAACTGTTTCCCTTCAGCCAATTAACTAGATGGAAGTTACCAAGGATGTCAGAAATGAAGTCAGGCTTCACGTACTTGAAAGATAGTACAGTACTCATGGGGGACCATTCTCTGCCCAACTTCTTTCCCTGACAATGAAGGACGCTACATATCTCATACAAACTCTGAAATTTCCATCAAATTGTCTTAAGTTCAATAAGTGGAATTTCTCTTGACTGAGCTGATCAACTTCAGGTGTTCATACAATGTTGTGAGAAGTTGACTTGAAGCTCAGCACCCTGGTATTTTAGTGGTTTTCTCTGTGGTCAACTTTGGGGCTTGCCTGATGTGAAAAATCAAGTTTGTCAAATGTCATATTTTTCCTCGTCAACTACTCTGTGGCAGTCGTTGACAGACTACCGGATATGATGATCCCATTGTCATGTGTGCTGATCAACAAGGTTTCTAATTTATGAAGAGTGGCTATGAGGACATGTAGAGTTTAGCTGAGTCAGTTGCGTAGTGTCTTTCAAGCTTCACGGGGATCTTCAATGCACACTTTGATGAGCATGAAGTCTTCCTCCTTTCTGGGGGTCTTCCTGTCTCTCTCCCTCTGTCTTTCACTGCACACTTACTGTAACTTACTTCTTCATTGTATTGCCAGGCACCATACTCTTGATCTCGAGAGTGATCGCCCCTCAACTGCAACCCACCACTGAGGGTACTGGCGAAGCTTCATATCGCAGGCACCCTAATACAGCTTGTTCTTCTCAACCAAGATGCATGGATTTGCAGAGGTGCAAGTGACACAATTATTTACCAGGGTCTGAAGCTGCATTGGATGGGCTGGACAGGCTTGCCAGTCTCAGGTGAAGAGTCAGGAATGAGGGGAGGGATGGGCAGAGAGAGCTCTCTAGTATCAGCAAGTCCCTGCCAGCCTGTGGTCAAGATCATGTATAGGGACTGCAGCAAGTTTGGTGCAGATGAATTGATTTGAGAGGATGGTTTACAAAGGAATCTAGGCACTGAAACATAAATCAATTCATGGCCCATGGAAGTACGAACTACACACCTGAAAGACGTAATTTGGGTAAACCTGGACTGCACATGTATCGATACATTTGGTATTTGCAACAGAGAAAGAAATGAAATGGAACTTTATCACGTCCGCCGAAAGCTCAAAGAGCTTATGGGACAAAAGGAAAGCAAGAATAGAAGACAGAGCGGAGCCAGAAGCAGAAAGAAATGAAATGAAATGGTACTTTATAAGAAATGAAATGAAATGGTGCTTTATAACGTCCGCGGAAAGCTCATAGAGCTTATGGGACAAAATGGAAGAAAACATGAGAGAGGAACAAATCCAGAAACCACAATTAATGTTCTAGCGATTGTCTAAGGGTGAAGGCCTCGTGCAGGTAGGCTGCCAAGCATTTTTTATCCTCATAGTGGAAGACATCAGTGAGAGTTTGGGTTCCACTGAATAAACAGTGGAATTTCCCACGGATCTCCTAGAGAGAGAAAGAAAGAAAGACAGACAGAAAAGAAGTTTGTGGAAAGCTTAAAGATGGAGGAGACGAGAATATACAACCAAAAAAGAAGCATTATTGGCAGACGTCGAATTGTCTGTACTGTGTGCCTGTACTTGTGTGTGTGAGAGAGAGAGAGATTCTTAGAGGTGCAGGGGCTTCCACTCTTACGTGGTACTTCCTATCCTAATTCCTATCTTCTTATCTTAATTACGAGATGTTCTTGTTTCCATCCATGATTCCCAGTGAAGAGCAGCTGTTGTTACATTGTGGTGCCCTTTTTGTATATGTGGCCGCGTGACTTAGTTATGGTGAAGCCTGTGATATTCCTTTGGAGCTCTTAGTTTTAGGCATGTGCCACTGTGAAACAGGACTCCTTAGTGTTGTTGAGGTGATGCATCAAGTACAACTCTGGTGTTTGTGGCAGTGTGGTTGAAGATTGGGTCCACCAAAAACAAGTGGACGTGATCTATATGTTGGTACAAGGTGATTGCATTTGTCAACAAGCAATTTGCAAGCCCATCCAGATTCTCCTTGTAGATCATTCCAGCAGTCCACAATGTCATTTGTAGAGATGCGAGGGCTCACTGAAGAGGCTAATGTGAATCTCTGGTTGTCTTAAGCCACTATAAATGCTTTACTGTGATGCTAGATAGATGGAGAACCCCCTTGGACGGGAGAGTATATGCCTAGTTACTGTGGACATTGTAGGTGATAAATATGCAAGTGCAATATTTGTATTTCACAAGGATAATGTCCTGCACCTATTTTGTCAATGAGAACTTGCCCAAGTCCTTGCAAGGACCATAGCCATGAGAGGCTTGCACACTCTTCATCTGGGAAAAAGGTCACCTCATGACACAGGTGTGCCAGCCAAAGCTGCAGAGAGCTAACAATTCAAGTTTTCCGCAATATACTCTCACAGAACTAATAATTTTCTATTCAGGCTTCATGAATTTGTCCTAGAGTCTTACATAAAACAATGGTTTTGAAACCAATTCCTACACTGGGCACCCCAGAAGAAAAGTGCATACCAGCCCATAAGTGGGAATAAGCACAAATCTCTTTCGAAAGACACCACAGCTTCCATCTGCAGCTTATTGAATCTGACATGAATGAATATGGCACATATGAGACAACCTTCCATTCTGGCAGCTAACAAGTGCATACCAGCTGTCAAGTGGGGAGTATATCCAGCCCTCTACTTCGGGCATACGTCATTGTTCCCTGCAAATATGCATTCTTCTTCGTGAGAGCAGCTGAAGCCCTGTGGAGGAACCCATTGCACAGAGTGCTCAATTGATCGTCCACCTACAATTTTACAATGAGTGACGGCTGACTCATGTTAGCAAGATAGGACAGGAAGACTTGATATTAGTAGATAGAGTCGATTACATTTGATGATGGACATTCATTGAGAAACTTTCAGCAACACATTGAACTTTAAAAAGACCCTCTCTTTCTCTCACATCTTTGTCCCATAAGCTCTTTGAGCTTTCTGCGGACATTATAAAGTTTCATCTCATTTATCTTCCATCCCCTTCTCTGTTTCATGGGCCCTCATGGCCCCTATGGACAGTATGAAGTTACTTTCTTCTGTTCTGATCTATCAATAAATCAACACTCAATATTCCAACAAAACTGATTGTTGTTGCCTATGAGTGACATCAAGCTTGAGCTCATGGACTGTTTTTTACCCTCCTATGTTAGGTACATCCTCAGCATTCACTGCTCAAGATTGCTGTGGGGTCCCTTCATAAAGTCCTGACCATTAGGGTCTGAAAACATGAAGGGCCGACACCATCCCTAAATAGACTTAATGACCCTTGATCTTCATTATAACAAGGTTGCTTGTACTGCTGGTTGAAGGTGGGTAATGATGTTGCATCAACAAAATTCAGCAGTTTCAGCCATGCCGATACCTTGTCAGCTCAGGGAAGTCAATTTTTCAAACTTGAGAAGAGAACTCACATCGAAGGCCGCAAGAAGAGCGTTGCACACGTCCAGCGCTTGATAGCCCACTTCATCCTGCAGTAGAAATCACCCATGGTGACTAATTCATACCATTTACTCAACAACACAGTTAGGCCCACTTCATTGGTCCACCAATCTCCTTGATCACTGAGTATATTGAGCGGTGAATGTGAGACTGCACCATTGACTCGGCAATAATGAGCTAGACTAGTTTAGCACCCCCTGTGACTGTTAAGTGGATGCTTCTTCTGAACACCTATGGCCCTAGAGTCTCCTTCCACCAGACCTCTGCAGTTCTGAAAGACCAGGGTAAGAAACTCGTTTCTGGAGTGCACACACACAACATATGGCTATCACTACTCTAACCTCTAACTGATCTTAGAAACTAGGGAAGAAAGGTAAGGTGAGTTTCACCCCTCATTCTGGTTGCATTTTCTCCTAAACTAGCCAAGGTGTACAGTAGTAAGACCATTTCTCTCATCTCCCACCTTATCTACAGCTTGGTCAAGGGAGGCAACAAGCTTCTGAACAATGATGACCATGATGTCCTCCAGTTCCTTCCGGTATGAGGGTTCACCAAAATACAGTGTGTCGTTGCTATCCACCTGTCCCACCAAGAGAAGAACGACTCAGAAGTGCTTGTGTCCTTTGTACTACCATATCTGTTAATCACCAGAGGAGCTGAAGGCATTTACCAGTTTTAGAGTGCTGGGGCACCTTCAGCATAATGCGAATGTCGCCCAGCAATGGTCAGACATACGCGCAAAGTAAACATTCGTGTACCTGGGTTAGCCAGTGACCTCAGCTGACTGAGGTGGTGCAACAGGTAAAGTTCAACCCACTGGGTTGAATTAGCCATAGCAGTCTGACCACGAGGATATCTCTTGCAAGCTTTGTTTGGCCAAAAAACAAGAAAACAATGAGGGCTGAGAGAGAAACTGACCATACTTGAAACTCTCAGGACACCCAATTTACAACCAGTGAGCCACTTTTCTCTTTTGACACACTCCCAATTTTTGATTGAGTCCCATAGATCCAGGTTGGCTGAAAACATTGGGAGTATGCTCAGGGGTACATCAGAGCCAATGTTTGTAGAAAACAGTGAATGGCTACTGTGAATAAGATAAAATACACGCATTATTTGATCTTGTTGACAATACTACAGAGGCCTAACCAGTTAGCGGAAGCAGAAGGGATCACCCTTCACACACTGCGCAAATCTGTTACAATCAGTACTGTAGCCGTGCTCACATCTGCCGTGCAGGGTCAGATTGAGAGAGTAATGGAAGGATGTGAAGGTCTAAGAAGTTCAAACTTAGGAAGGAAAATACAGAGTGAGAGTTGTTCCACTTCAAAGCAATATGAATTGTGTTGTACTAAAAATTTCACTACCAACAGCAATAGGCAGGGCCATTTGCAGCCTGAAGGTGAGATGCTGCCCCTGTTATCATCCCAAATACAACAGATGGAAAAGAGGGTGTTACAGCCAATGCCGGGACATAGTAGACCATTAGAAGGCAGAACCACCTGCTCGTTCAAAATGTGGTAGGGTAGACGTTCTTGAGCAACTGTGGAAATTGTGCCTAAAAGTCCGCACAACACATGGACTTTTCTTCTTCCAGATGTCAGCCTGCACCACAAAGTTTTTATTATGCCATTTGATATATGACAGGAAAGAAATATACAAGATAAGATAACACTTTGCCATGACAAAGTTTTCCTAGCAGAAAGACGTCCCCTTTGCAAAATCGAGTATTTACTCTCCCTCAGCCTCAGCACAACATGAAAGAAGGTTTCATGCATGTAAGCCGGTAGCACTTCGGGTGCTAACAACTAGAGCGGAATAAAAAGACAGAATTATACATCCATAGGAAAGGGGCCAAGGGACCCAATTAGAACAATAAATTAGAGACAGAAAACAAACAGTACAGCCACAGATACCAAAGAACAACTGAAAAAGAGAGTACCTTGGTTCAGAGTCGAGGAGACTAAGGAGGCCCCGCAAAATGTAGAAGGCACCGAGCTCCGGGTGCCCTGTCCCCAGGGCACCATTAGCCACCATAGATAGTAAAATCACATACTCAATACCTCACACAGCATCTACGATTCCAATCTAATCAACCACCCACAACATGGTCCTCAAGCCTACATGTCTTAATCACACGAGCAAGCAGTTGTACACCTGCTGCTTCAAGCCCCTGGATTGACGACTTAAGTTCTTGTCCTACAAATCAAGTGAATGAGTGAGAAGGAAACTTTATACGGTCCACAATAGCCCATGGACAAAGAAAAGAAGGAACTAGATAATGTCTGTAAAGAGAGAATGTACTCATAAGACGTTGTTTGCCGTAGCCTTGTGGCCGTTGACCCCGCGCCCAGTTTGAGCGGAACGCAAAGGGACAGAACCTACCTTCGTCAGGGGCTGACGCCGGTAGTAAGACTTACCTTGGAATGAACAATTGATCCGGGTTTTCCAGATATCCTCTAGAAATCCCTTTACACACTGCTGTGTGTGGTTTGCCCAAAAACTATGCCCCAAAAGGGCCAGGGCTTTTGGCTCAGCCTCGAGAGTTTTGAAGTTGGTAAACAGAGGTACAGGCACAATTCCCTTGATAGGATAGGATAGGAGACTCTGGAATACGGAGACTCCCCTTGTGAGACAGACATAAGAGATACTTGTTTTAGAGAGATATTTGAGTGAACAGCACCAACCTGGGACTACTATTAAAAAGCAAGACAACTTTTGAATGAAGCTGGAGATTCCCTCCTCAAGCTCCTTAACCAGCACATCTGTACAAACGGAGATCTGTTATTCAAAGACTGGTTTTATATCTTCATGCATCCAAACGCTGTTTTGATATGACCAAAAAGGAGACCCAATCAATGTATCTCTCTCCAAGCTCAGGTTCATGTTAATTTGCACACTATGATCTTCAGATTCCAGTTATTAGGTACAGGCCCTTTCCAACTGATTCCTTGAACAGATTCTTTTTTAGAAGAGGAAAAATCCTGGCAATCAAGGTGGTAAAAGGCTACCATCAGTCTTTGACAGCTCTTGTACACAGGTAAGGGCACTCTTCACCAGACCCTCTGTGTGAGACAGCAGCGCATTCATTAGAGCTGCCTGCAAAACCACTTTGGTGGATAAATAGGCTATTCACTAAAATCAGCGAGGATTGCACCACACAAGCACACCTCTTTCTCTCCCGTCCAAACTGGACACGCCACAAGGCTACGATAAACAAAGTCTTATCAGTACATTCTTCCTCTCTCCCCCCTCACCCCCCCTCCCCACAGACACACATGCACAAGGTAACATTTTGATAGGTTCTCTAGTTTTCTCTTGTTCAGCTATTGCTTGGTTCTGCCGGCCTCCAAATGTAATCAATTGCTTCCTTTGACCCATGTTCACTTTGGCCCCATTGTGGACATTACAGATTTTGTTTCTCTTGTCCCATAAGCTCTTTGAGCTTTCTGCGGATGTTATGAAGTACACTTACAATTCTCTCTCTCTCTCTCTCTCTCCCTTCCCCTCCCTCTCTCTCTCTCTCTACTGTGAGGAAGTGATCTTAAGTGGCAGTGGGGTAGCCAAGAGATCCCGGTCCTCCCTTCCTACACTTACCTGGGCGTTGAGTTCTCCTCCAATTGTAATTGGGATGCACATATCCGGAAAGTTGTTCAAACTGGCAAGGGCAAAGCTCTGGGGCTCACTAAATTTTTCCACTGCAGAGGGGTCAACTCTGAGGTTAAGAAAACCATGCTTTGTCGCGTTATTAGACCTGCCTTGGAGTACGGATCTGCTATATGGGTTGATAACTCCAACCAGGCTAAGTCTCTAGAATCCATTCAAGTGGGGGTGCTTAAGGAGTGTATGTCAGCATGCTCCAAAACAGCCAATGTGGCTGTTCGGGGTGAGTTTGGCATTCCATCCTCAAGCTCCCGACGAGATGAATTCAAGGTCAGATGGTGGGGTCAGCTGCAACATATGCCCAACACCAGATATCCTAAGTTAATCGACTCTATATCTTGGAAACAGGACCGCCCTGTCAAACAGGCTAAGTCCTGGCAGAAGAGAGTAGAAGAGATCCTCAAGGACCTGGACCTGGATCTGCAAGTCTTGACCCTGCTGGATAAATCTGACTTAGAGGCTGTAGTGTCCTCAGCCATGTCTGTTGCCATGAGATTGTCTGATGAAAATGAAGTTAGGGAGAAAACTTCCCTGAAGTTGTTTCCAGTCTGTGACATGGGGGAGGACATCTTGGGTCTACCCACTCTCGGCACTAGACTGAAATTTAAACTCAGGGCAGGAAGCCTACCTTTGAACAGCAAACAGAAGCAGAGAGGAAAGGGAGAGTGCAATTGCCCGTTGTGTGGGCAATCTGAAGACAGTATTCATTTTCTGATACACTGTCCGGGGCGCTCTCTTCAAATCTATTAAGGGAATTGTGTCTGTACCCCTGTTTACCAACTTTGAAAGTCTCGAGGCTGAGCCAAAAGCCCAGGCCCTCCTGAGGCCTAGTTTTTGGGCAAATCACACACAGCAGATTGATGCTTGTGTGAAGGGATTTCTGGAGGATATCTGGAAAACCCGGATTAATTCTTTATATGGAGGTAAGTCTTACTACCAACGTCAGCCCCTGACAGAGGTAGGTTCTGTCCCTTTTGTTCCCCCTCAAACTGGGCGCGGGGTCAATGGCCACAAGGCTACGGCAAACAACGTCTTATGAGTACAATCTCTCTCTACTGTTTGTTTGTTTGGTGATTAAATGTTGTTCTACTTGTGTCCCTTGGGCCCTTTCTTTCCTAAGGCCCAAGGGAGAAAGCATAAAGCACCATTTCATTTCATTTAATTTCTTAAGGCCCAATTACCTTTCGGCATCTTTACCTTTTGGGGCAGTTCAGAGTGGGTTCCCACAACCTACGGATAGAAACTGGCAGATGGGAAAACCTGCAACGGGAGGACCGCCTATGTCCAGCTTGCACAGGGCACAGCCGGGAAATTGAACTGAAAAACACTTCTTCCTCTATTGCCCTCTTTACTACGAGATCCGTGGGAGATTCCACTGTTTATTCCGTGGAACCCAATCTCTCACTGAAGTCTTCCACTAAGAGGATCAGAAATGCGTGGCAGCTTACCTGCACGAGGCCTTTACCCTTAGACAATCACTCGAGCAATAGTTTTTATTCTTGGCTTTGGTTTTGTTTCCTCTCTCATGTTTTCTTCATTTTGTCCCATAAGCTCTATGAGCTTTCCGCGGACGTTATAAAGCACCATTTCATTTCATCTCATTTCTTTCTTGATAAAGTGAGTACCATTTCATTTCATTTCATTTCTTGATAAAGTACCCATTCCATTTCATTTCATTTCATTCTTGATTCTAGTGCTTTCTTTGTTTGCTGATTGTACTTGTACCAGAAGCTCACTGGGCTGTCCATGGAAGGACGGGCTCTCTAATACATATCCCTTGACCACTCACTTTCTACGTATGTCAACTTTTAAGATTTTTCTTTTGTCCAACAGGTTTGAAGAGCTTTTACGTTAACTATGGAGGGGAAGAAAAAGCGAGAGGAGAGTTTGAAGTTTCCGAAGTTTATTCACCTCAGCCGTCTCGAGGAAGAGATAGACACGGGGTAGAATACTACTGATAGATGGAATAGTGATTTCATTGAATGTCAAACATGCCTTCACGAACTCTACTGTCTGCTTACTGTGGGAGCCCTTCACCGTATGTAGAGTTGTGACAGCCAGCCAATTACTGACATGTACCACTGTCTCCTGCTCAAGATTGACAGCTCAATGTCAGGGAGAGAAAAACTATCAGAGAGAGCCAGAAAGAAAGAGCTCATGTCAAAACTTGACGAAAAGAGATAATATATGACCACTTCCTGGTGCATTGATTGCCCAGAAGGTGATGGTGGGTTACGCATTAGCATGAATTAGGCATGAATTGGCAAGTAGTACACGCTTTGCGTGTTTATTTAAGGGCTGGCACAGATATGCCGAGAAACATAGACAAAGAGGGAGAGTGAGGGAAAAGATAAGTCTAGTAGAATTGACTGGTAGGGACAGAATTTTGTGTCATGTGCAGATATAGCATTATCCCTAATACATAATGAGAAAAACATCATGAAAGCCTCGTAAAGTGAAGACCTACTCGAAGGAAATCCATGTTGCCAAAAGTGGCTCGACAATCCACAAGGAATGCAAGGTGCTGCTCCAAATCTTGCCCGAAATCTACCTGTGTGACACAGGTTTCAAAAACCCTCGATGCTTAGACATATGAGGGACACTATCTGATGCATTGTAAAGGGTAGCCTTCTGAACACAAGGACCTCTAAAAGCATTAACAACCTCTTACAGCACCTTTCTCCACTCGTTTCAAGAAAGTAGAGTGCACCAAAAGCTGTGGCCCTTAGTCCTTAATTCAGGAGTAAACAGTAAAAACTATTGATGATATGGAAAAGAGCAATTCAATCTGAACGTCCACCATCAACTCAGTTCTTGAGATATCTGGAAGCTGAGTTGCAATTGCCACTGCTGGAGCACACCTTACCAAGCTAATGGACCAAGTCTATCAGTACCCAAACTGGGCGCGGAGTCTATGGCCACAAGACTACGGCAAACAACATCTCCTGAGAAGAACATTCTATGTGTACCCCACCCCCACCCCCCCCTCCCCTCTCTCTGTCTCTGTCTCTGTCTCTTAACCAGCCCTTATGTTTGCGGATGACTTCGCAGGCATAGGGGAAACACCAACCAATCTCCAGGAGTTGATTGATTGCGCGAAGAGATACTTTGATCTTTGGGGGCTAGAGCCTAATGTCAGCAAATGTGCAGTGGTAGCATTCAACGACAGAGGAGAGGGAGGAAGTGATCTTAAGTGGCAGTGGGGTAGCCAAGAGATCCCGGTCCTCCCTTCCTACACTTACCTGGGCGTTGAGTTCTCCTCCAATTGTAATTGGGATGCACATATCCGGAAAGTTGTTCAAACTGGCAAGGGCAAAGCTCTGGGGCTCACTAAATTTTTCCACTGCAGAGGGGTCAACTCTGAGGTTAAGAAAACCATGCTTTGTCGCGTTATTAGACCTGCCTTGGAGTACGGATCTGCTATATGGGTTGATAACTCCAACCAGGCTAAGTCTCTAGAATCCATTCAAGTGGGGGTGCTTAAGGAGTGTATGTCAGCATGCTCCAAAACAGCCAATGTGGCTGTTCGGGGTGAGTTGGCATTCCGTCCTTAAGCTCCCGACGAGATGAATTCAAGGTCAGATGGTGGGGTCAGCTGCAACATATGCCCAACACCAGATATCCTAAGTTAATCGACTCTATATCTTGGAAACAGGACCGCCCTGTCAAACAGGCTAAGTCCTGGCAGAAGAGAGTAGAAGAGATTCTCAAGGACCTGGACCTGGATCCGCAAGTCTTGACCCTGCTGGATAAATCTGACTTAGAGGCTGTAGTGTCCTCAGCCATGTCTGTTGCCATGAGATTGTCTGATGAAAATGAAGTTAGGCAGAAAACTTCCCTGAACTTGCTTCCAGTCAGTGACATGGGGGAGGACATCTTGGATGACCTCAAGGGTCTACCCACTCTCGGCACTAGACTGAAATTTAAACTCAGGGCAGGAAGCCTACCTTTGAACAGCAAACAGAAGCAGAGAGGAAAGGGAGAGTGCAATTGCCCGTTGTGTGGGCAATCTGAAGACAGTATTCATTTTCTGATACACTGTCCGGGGTTCTCTCACCAAAGAGACGCTCTCTTCAACTCTATCAAGGGAATTGTGCCTGTACCCCTGTTTACCAACTTTGAAAGTCTCGAGGCTGAGCCAAAAGCCCAGGCCCTCCTGAGGCCTAGTTTTTGGGCAAATCACACACAGCAGAATGATGCTTGTGTGAAGGGATTTCTAGAGGATATCTGGAAAACCCGGATTAATTCTTTATATGAAGGTAAGTCTTACTACCAACGTCAGCCCCTGACAGAGGTAGGTTCTGTCCCTTTTGATCCCGCTCAAACTGGGCGCGGGGTCAATGGCCACAAGGCTACGGCAAACGACATCTTATGAGTACAATCTGTCTCTTAAGGCACGGGACACAGCAGATTGATGCTTGTGTGAAAGGATTTCTAGAGGATATCTGGAAACTCGAATCAATGTCCTTTATCAAGGTAAGTCTTACTACCGACGTCAGCCCCTGACCGAGGTAGGTTCTGTCCCTTTATGTTCCACTCAAACTGGGCGCGGGGTCAATGGCCACAAGGCTACAGCAAACAACGTCTTATGAGTACATTCTTAAGGCACGGGAGAGGCCATCATGGATGAGCTCAAGGGTTTACCCACCCTCGGCACTAGACTGAATCTTAAACTCGGGGCGGGAAGCCTACCTTTGAACAGCAAACAGAAGCAGAGAGGAAAGGGGGATTGCAAATGCCCGTTGCGTGGGCAACCTGAAGACCATATTCACTTTCTGATTCATTGTCCTGGGTACTCTCACCAGAGAGACATCCTCTTCAAATCCATCAAGGGAATTGTGCCTGTACCTCTGTTTACCAACTTTGAAAATCTCAAGGATGAGCCAAAAGCCCAGGCCGTTTTGGGGCCTAGTTATTGGGAAAACCACACACAGCAGATTGATGCTTGTGTACGGGATAGAGGATATGTGGAAAATTTGGATCAATTGTATGTTCCAAGGTAAGTCATACTAGCGGTGTCAGCCCCTGACAAAGGTAGTTTCTGTCCCTTTGTGTTCCGCTCAAACTGAGCGAGGGGTCAATGGCCTCAAGGCTACGGCAAACAGCGTCTTATGAGTACATCTCTCTCTCTTAAGAGCTCAAGGATGTACCCTCTCCCCACTGCTCTTCGATGTTTTCATCAATCAACTTCTCGATGGAAAGTGAGGGATTTGGGTTAAGGGTGGGTGATGCAACCATACCAGCCGTTGTGTTCGCGGATGACTTCGCAGGCATAGGGAGACTCCATCCAATCTTCAGGAGTTGATTGATTGCAAGAAGAGATACTTTGACCTTTGGGGCTAGAGGTTAATGTCAGTAAATGCGCAGTGGTGGCGTGGGGAGGGAGGAGGTGACCTCAAGTGGCAGTGGGGAAGCCAAGAGATTCCCGTCCTCCCTTCCTACACATACCTTGGCATTGAGTTTTCGTCCAACTGTAATTGGGAAGCGCACATACAGAAAGTGATTCAATCTGACAAGTGCAAAGTGCTGGGTCTCACTAATTTTTCCACTGCAGAGGGATCAACTCTGAAGTAGAAAAAACCATGCTTTGCCACTTTATTAAGCCTAGCATCTGCTGTGTGGGTTGATAACTCCAACCAGGCCAAGTCTCTAGAATCCATTCAGGTGGGGGTGCTCAAAGAGTGCATGTCAGCATGCTCCAAAACAGCTAATGTCGCTGTTCGGGGTGAGTTTGGAATTCCTCCCTTAAGCACCCAACATGATGAATTCAAGGTCAAATGGTGGGGTCAGCTGCAACATATGACTAATACCAGATGTCCTAGATTAGTCGACAATATATCTTCGAAGCAGGAGCGCCCTGTCAAACAGGCTAAGTCCTAGCGGAAGAGGGTAGAAGAGATTTTCAAGGATCTGAATCTAAATCCGCAAACCATGACCCTGCTGGATAAACCTGACTTAGAGGCTGAAGTTTCCAAAGCCATGTCTGTTGCCAGGAAATAGTCTGACGAAAATGATGCATTCAAACTCAGGGCAGGAAGCCTACCTTCGAACAGCAAACAGGCGCAGAGAGGAAACAGGGATTGCAGAATGCCCATTGTGTGGGCAAACTGAAGACATTATCCACTTTCTGATTCATTGACCTGGGTACTCTCACCAAGGAGACACCCTCTTCAAGTCCATCAAGGGAATTGTTCCTGTACCTGTGTTTACCAACTTTGAGAAGCTCGAAGCTGGGCCTAACGTCCAAGCCCTTTTGGGATCTAGTTATTGGGCAGGATCACACACAGCAGATTGATGTTTGTGTGAAGGGATTTCTAGAGGATATCTGGAGAACTCGGATCAGTTGTCTGTTTCAAGGTAAGTCATACTACCGGCGTCAGCCCCTGACAAAGGTAGTTTTTGTCCCTTTGTGTTCCGCTCCGGGGTCAACGGCCAGAAGGGTATGGCAAACAACATCTTATGAGTACTTCTCTCTGTCTCTCTCAGCTATGGCAAACAACGTCTTCTGAGTATACTCTCTCTCTCTCTTGATTTATGAAGCACCATTTCATTTCATTTCTCTTGATTTATGATGTTTCAATCGGGCCCTTAGGCCCTCCTGCCCATTCGTTAGTTGTTGTTTGCTACACTTCTGCTCTTTCGGTTCTTGCTTTTTTATTACATCACTGCAACACACTTTTTGACGCCATACCAGCTGCACGAATCGAGCAATGACGCGTGTAATTTGACGGCGGTCATCATCACTGCTCAAGCTATCTAGTGAATCATGTAGCACCTGGGCTTGCTCAAAGAGAAAGTGCCGGGTCACTGGGTCTCGAACTCTCTGGTTGCTCCTGGACGAAAACATACTCATTAGACTGTGCATGAATTTAAGTTCATACAGAGTGTGATCATTCAAAAGCCTTCTTTCAATCTCCTACATCTTGTATCAACTTTTCAAACTTTTTCCCTCTGATTTGTCACCACTTCCAGATCCATGCACCTGCCACTCTGTTAACCAGAGCTGCATCAAAACATGTCAGCTGGAAGACTAAGCATTGACTAAAGAACCATATGAGACAGAAAAACTTGCCTGGAGACAGAGGACAAAATGCGCTTGTAGACAGAAAGGCGAGTGTCCCCACAAAACATATCCAAAATTTCCACAATGTGTGACTGCGAAAGGACAAGCCTGGGTTAAACTTAGGGAGAGGGAGAGAAGCTGTATCTTTGATTGTTGCCGGGCTATGACACACCCTTAAAAGGCGTAGTCAATAAATCATCTACAAACAGTGCCCTACCCACTGAGTATCAGGCTGACTGGCCCATATTGGTCTTAAAAGTAGCATCTACTGGCCGAGAAGGTAAAGAGGTCTCTATTATTCCTTTCACTTGATTTAGAGTATGATTCACGGAAGGTGTAATTATAATGTCGTCACAGTGAGGAAGGTGACCCTAAATATATGCAAGCTATCTTTGATGACAAAAGGATTTTATAAATTAGGGGGAAATCTTGTAGCCCATTCTGCTGAACTGAACACCATTTAGGAAAAGATCCTGACCAGGTTCAGAACTTGCGTAAGATCCGTATAGTGCGTAATCAGCTTGAACACTATTGATTCCAGCAATGCAAGCACTGTGTCGTTGACAACACCCTTGCGCAAGTGCTTGAGAATGTCCCTCAGCATTATATTCAACTCCATTTCCTGTCTTTGATGACACAGTCAGCTCTCATTTTAGAAGACAAAAAAAGGCTCTCTGTCTCTTTCCCCCACTGCAAAATTCTCGCTCCCTACATCCTTACCCCTGCATTGTCTGTTACCAGCCCTGCTTTGCTTGGAATCAGGAAAGACACTTTACAAAATGATGAAGAACTTGTCAATCTAGCTGGTACTAATGGAAATCTGTGCGCCACCCAGTCTTCAGAAGTCAGTGACTGCTATGGCTTCTGGCAATTCAACAGAAATAAGCCTTGCAAGACCACTTACTGAGCAACTTTGAAGTACGTAGTCAAGGAACACATCAGCCACTGTCAAATATTCTACCAGATCTGTGTACTTCATGACCACCTGCAGCACAATTGCGACATGTTTTACGGGAGAGATGGAATCATATGACTTGCCATAATCATGTAAGCAGAGGACCCTAGGCAATATGAGGAGAAAGCAGGAAATGAAGGAGGGGTGGGACTGGAGGGAGATGACAATGAACACAATGTAGAGTAGAGTATCAGTGCACCATGGATCCAGTTTCGCTTTCTGGGTAACGGATTAAATTTTCAGAAAGCAAAGTTTGAAATTTGCATGTACTTGGTCTTGGTCAGCTAAATCAGTCAAATGTGATGGATACCTGCTTAATCTCAGATCTTCACTTCAATTTTCAAACGTTGTTGGACAAACTACTCCTGGCCATCTCAATCTGTACTTCTTATGGCCAGTAAAACCTTTCGATCGGACGGATAACATTATGTAGAAGCCAGATATTACTGCACATCAGCAGATTGGCACAGTATCTAAACAGCTTACAAAACCATGGATTAACACTACCAGGGTGAATATCTCTAATGTCATATACGACATCCTGATCCAGATCGACTCACCTTCCAAACATCATTGAGGACAGACAGCCGTAATTCCCTTGGTGGGCAGCACTCACAGAGCATCATCCCTAGCAACCTGTAATTCAAATACTGCCAAGGGCACAACACTGATAAGAACTGAGGACAGTACAATTGAGTCCGTGAGCATGCAAGAAAGAAACAGACCGTGGTGTGAAATCACACAATCCCTATTCCCTCTCCCTCTCTCCCTCTGCACTTGTTGATAAGAAATTGCTTCACTATGCGAAAACATGTGGCACAAACTGAGGGCTACATTTAAAAAGTAAATCACCATCCAAAGAGCACCTGGAAAATGACATAAAATGGGGTCTCACTTGAGGCAATGAAAGGTCGTGTGAGCTTCTGACCATCCTTGAAAGATTCAAGGCATCATTACCCACGTACGTTGCTGGTAACTGCTTCAGCAAATAGTGCACCACAACTGAAACTGGGTCCAGGCCATCTTGAACAGCATTAGCAGCTCCTGGTTTGAGGCCAAAGGGTTGTCGCTCTCCAAAGGCATGGAGCACATGTGCCAACTCCTCCTGCGCATCATCGCCACAGGGATATCTCTTCTTCATTTAAGCAAAACATCAATGCCCACCTTAAAATTGCGATATCAATGGCTGGAGCACAAGTTATACATGATATGCGCGGGAAACCCTTTTCCAAGGTGTTGGCAGGGGGCCTACAAGCAACAAAAAAGAAATGGCAAAAGACACAATCAAAAGAATGTGCTCAAGAGATGTTGTTTCCTGTAGCCTTGTTGCCATAGACCCCACGCCTGGTTTGGGTGGGTAGTGGGACTTACCTTTGTATAAAAATACTGGTTCAGGCTTTCCAGAATTCCTCAAGAAATCCATTCACACAAGCATCAATCTGCTGTGTGTGAGCTGCTCAGCAATTAGACCCCAACAGGACCAGGGCTTTGGCTCACCCTCAAGATTTCTCAAAGTTGGTGAAAAGAGGTCCAGGGACTATGTTCTTGATGGTCCTGAAGAGGGTCGCTCTCTCACGTGAGTGCCCCAGACATTGTATGAAAAAACGAATATTGTCTTCAGGCTATCCGCACATCCAGTATTGACAATCTCTTCCTCTCTGCATTTGTTTGTTGCTCAAGGTAGACTCCCCACCCTGAGTTTAAATTTCAGTCCAGTGCCGAGGGAAGGTAGGCACTTCAGATCCCCTTAAGGTCCTCACCCATACCACAAACTGGAAACAAGTTCAGGGAAGTTCTGAGACTAACTTCATCCAAAAGAAACAAATCAAAAGACACCGAACGTCCTTATAGACGTTTGCTCTAGTGGCTCTGCTCTAGTAGCTATCATGAAAGCTTGTCAATGGCGGCAAGGCTACGGCAAAAAACGTCTCATGAGTACATTCTGTTGATCAAACGCCCACAATGAGCCCAGAGAGAAAACGTACTCATGGGACGTTATTTGCCGTAGCCCAGAGGGAGCCCAGAGAATGTACTCATAAGACGTTGTTTGACATAGCCTTGTGGCGATAGACCCCGCACCCAGTTTAGGCGGAACGAAAGGGAACAGACACTCCCTTGTGAGGGGTTCACTCCGGTAGTGCGACTTACCTTGATAAAGACAATTAGTTCGGGTTTTCCAGATATCCTCTAGAAAGCCCTTCACACAAGCATCAATTCGCCCAGAGAGAGAGAGGTAGAAAACCTGATTTGCATGCTTAAAAATGCATAGCATCATCCACTCAATAACTGGCTCAACCAATGTGACATAAAGTCGGCGATCAACCCCAGAATTGCTGATGTGCTTGTCAAACTCGCCGGAAAGAACCCGCCGGAAGAGTACCAGGTAATCATTGAGACCATTGATCAAGTAACCTGGAAGAACACAACAAGACAAAACAATCACAGAAAAAGTTCTCACTGGAATCTCCCAATAGCCAAGTTTCCAATTACAAAGCAAGTGGACAAGGATGAGACCCTAGAGCTGTCCAATCTAGTTATAGGGGAGAATCTCTATTTGGTCCCAATAAGGAATGGCCTATTGATCACCATGGAGACAAATCCTCAGGTGAGTAGTCATAGCAATCCTTTGCTAACAAACTCGTTATGGAGATGTCCACAAACATCTATTATGAGTTGATACCGTAGGATATAAGTGCATTTAGAAGAGATCCAACCATGAAAAAGATACCAATCAATAAAGTATAGACCAAAATTCATCGAGCCCTCATGAAAGTGATGCCTCTGTCTCTTCCCAGTGACAACAGACTGTTGGAATTGGTGTATATTATACAGGGAAGGGAGAGAAAACCTCGGTGGCTTTGAGGAATTGCAGCTGGAACTGGTAACTGCAAAAAGCTCATAAGTGCCCCATAACTTTTCAACGCATCAGACGGGCCTGAGTAGACACCCACAGAGAGGGAAGAGGCAGGGAAGAAAACGTACTTCCATGAAAATTGGAAAAGGATTAAGAAGTGTGACCTGGCGGATCATGACAACTACGAAAGTTGTATCTATGGACAATTTATGGACAATTTCCATCACCATGTGATAGGGCAGCTTCGGCTAAGAGGGCTAAAGCTGGTACCTGTATCTACGGGCAAAAGAGCTTGACCACGGCGAGCAAGATAGAGGTGGGCGTATGCAGAAGCCAAGGGATCCGACAAGCCACGCATCATCATTGTTAACCGTTGAAATGAGGCAACAGGTGGGTCCCTCTCCAAAAAATGCACACATCGCAAAATTGCAATCTCCAAATAGCTGTACCAATGACCAAGTTCCAAGGACCACTTACATCATGCTAATTTACAGCCTTCCCCAACGTCATGTGCTGGCCGTAGCTTTCAGGCCACCCACTTTGCATGGAGCAAAAGGAAGCCCATGATAATGAAGGTAAAGTACACAAAACAAAGGAATAAAGAGGCCAGGTCAGGCAAGACCAGCCAGCAGCAGTTCCAGTCCTGGAAGTTTTAATCAAAATTAAGTGTAAGTTTGACATTCTGAGAAGCCCACAAGAGCATTTTCAAAACAGTAAACTTGCTGCTGAAGACACAATTCAACTGGCAAACTTACATGCGGGGAAGAAGCTCCCGAATGCATCCTATTTTGTAGAACCAGTTGTTGCACGTGTCCTTCGCCTCTTGCCGGACATCACTTTCTGTGAAATTCACTGGAGAGAAACCAAAAAGGAAGAAGTATGAACTCCAACAAACCACCCAACCTATCATCTTTGTGAACACCAGAGGTTTCTCTCACTTCCCTCTGTGTCTGTTTATGAAGTTATTTGCTTCCTTCCAATTCAGGTAGGTGGATAGTATGAGAACAAATATATTGAGTAATTGATGCTAAGCTTAGTTCAAACTGGGGTCATCTTTAGCTGAACTATTTCGCATTTAACAAGAAGACAGGAAAGAAACTACATGAAGAAGGATCTGCTGGGCAAAGAGATCATCACAAGGTCTCTGACCAAGCACCATGATCATCCTGGTAGCAGTAGTGCTTCCATGAACCTCTTTCCTTGATAGGAGCTGTACAAATAGTTGCAGCTTAGAACCTGAACAGTGACTCGCTGCATTGTGCACCTAAGACTTGCCGATTGGTTCTATTCAGTCCATCACAACTCAGTGTGGATGTAACAGGTGCCCAGGTGTATCACAAGGTTACAGCGAACACAGCCAAACATGTCTTTTCAACCCTGACACCTGTTGATCTATGTAGGCATGCAATACCTGGTAATGTGGCTATCAAATTGCCAGCATCATCAATCTCTGCTTTCTTCTTGATTCGATTCCACACCAAGTTCCCGACTGTGTCCATGACATCTGTTACCAGCACAAAGAGAGTAGGATAGAATTGTGGGACTGATGTATCCATCAGGAGCCTGGCCACCTGCCAACGCATTAGTAGAAGGGAAAATATCAATTAGTATGGCTAACCTTGATTCCCACTTGAGCAATACTCTTTTAAAAGAAAGATGAAATGAAATGGAACTTTATAATGTCCGCAGAAAGAAAGAAAGATGCTACACCCTAAAGGGCTCCCATACAGATTTTCAGCTATCCCCCCCTACTCCTTCCTTCTTTGTCTTACCAACCTCTCTACGTCCACAAGCAGCTTCAAAAGTACGAAAGAGCCACTACTAAACAAGGATACAGGTTTATTTTCAACTTTAAATGCACCCCTCTGAGAGCCACACTTCCATACCCAAGCAATTTTCGGACAAAAGTCCTAAATCATTACTTTAAATATCATCTTTCAGATGGTTGGATGTGAGATTTACTCCACGAGGAGCACCTACAAGAAAAAAACTAGTTAGTCAAGAAGATATCCTTTCTGCAGGAAATTCAGGGTAGAATAATGGCTAACCTTGATGGTCAGCCTCAGGGCTGCAACACGCTCATTGTTAATCCAGGCATGGGCAATCTCATCATTCAATTCACGCAGGCGAGTCACATATTCTTGCTGTGAAATAATTTTTACTTCTTCACGGGCCTCTTTGTTTGGATCCTCCAGCTCCTCTAAATGGGCAGCTGTGACTGATTTCTTCTGTCCTACACCAACAAAATACAGAATTGAGAGAAAGGGATACATTGAACTGGAGGACAAGCTGGATTATTTAGAGGGATGCCAAGAAGCACAATCTTGAACATATATTACATCCACTGGAAGCACAGTGGGGGAACTGCGAAAACAAGAGAGAAGAAGAAGAAAAAGAAGAACGAGAAGTACAAGCAGAAAAGAAATTAGTGGATGCCCAGAAGGACATTAGAACTATAAGAGCAGCAAAATTCATCAAAATACAGATGTTCCTTGGAGATAGAGAACCTAATGTAGGCACAACAAGCAGAAGGCATTCTGCAAACGATAATCGTCTCTGGAAAGACATAGTATCGATGTCCCAGTATCTACAGCAGAAACCGAATGGTGTTCTTTCTCCACTTGGACAAACCTAGCTACACAAGTGTTTGACTCCATCCGCCTGTCTTGATTCAGAAGATGTGAGACATGTGAAGTGCTTAGTGCAGAGGTAGAAAGGCATAATGATATGGTTATTTCTGGTAACTATGAAACTGTCTATGGAAAATGTTGATTTGGTTTGAGCTGGCTCACTGGTTCAATGCCCATAACACAGGCATCTGTCATAGATCCTCTCTAATCCACCTGTTTCTGTCCTGGATGACATCTTGTGGCAGATTCTTCATAGATAGTCCATGTCGTATGACGAATCCCGCCATTCTTGAGAACCACCATACCAGTGATGTTGCATTTGCTTATCTTAAAGTCCTACTAATAGCCCTCGCCAGCACACGTTGAAACTGGTGGAGAACGATCATGCCAGTGATGTTGTATCTGCTAGTCTTAACATTAACCTGATGATTGCCTTATATTAAAGCTCAGTGAGTGACTATTCCCTGGCAGGTGTCTCCAGTAGGGCTTGTACCTCATACACTCCTGACCCATTCACCTTGCCCAATTACAGTACTAATCTCTTCACCGCTCGCTTACCAACCAACAGTGTGAAGCAGGAAAAACAGCACAACCTTAGACAAAGGACAACATCTTGTGAGGATAAAAGAAGCAGACCTTTGGGCTCCTTTGAAATGATGTCGAAGGTCTGCATCACAATCAAGTCAAGATCTGCATATGAATTTGGACTAGGGAGATGGACTTCAGACAAATTGTTTATCTCTCCTGTATTTGTACTACTCCAACATAGCACAAAGTCACACCACGATACCGCTGCTGCAAATCTTGACTATGACGTATCCCGGAAAACATAATCCCATGGTGTTCTACCAATCCTGGAACCAGTCATGCGATCTTCAAGCCACAGTGAGCTGTAGGATTTCCATTTGCAACTTCCAGAACCATCATACACTTCATAACCCAGTACAAGAGTTTTCATGGGGCACTTACTAAGTTTAATTCCATTCCAGCACAGGAAAGGAGCCCACCTAACTAACACACATGGGAGACAAGGATGAGAGAGAAAGCAATTTACCTTTGTCACAGAATTACTCCTTCCAAGTATGAGTACACACAATGAGAGGCCCTAATGGTGCACTGCTGAAACAGATGCCTACCCTTATCCCCACCAACCCCAAGAAAGCATCCTCTCCTAACAGCACGGATGCATTAGGTTTAAGGGCAAGTAAAGGAGAGTAACCCACAGTAGAGACAGTGATGGTGCCAGTGGAGGCAAATCGCTGCATGATAGAGGCCTTGTATGACGACCATTCAGAGGCCACTGAATCCGCAAGCTCATCAGATCCCCCCTTTATCACCCGCCGTGAACCTCTTGCTTTGGGCGTCAGTGCGTCATCTGTTGATACAGCGGCGGTCTGGAGGGATAACCCCCTTAATGGATCATCAAAGGCCATCTCTTTCATTTGGAGTCCTCCATTCACCTTCTGTTTCCCAGGCATGCAGTGTAAGAATTACTCTTTATTACACGGCTTTGCAGGAACAACCATCTCAACTTCTCAGACAAGTGTCCATCCTTGTGTCCCTTTGCCTCTCTCTATCTCACTCTCTCTCCCTATCTTACCACAAAGAGATACAACCGCCCACCAGTTCTTCTGAGATTATGGAAGCTATATAACATCTGCCCTCCTCTTTAACCATGATTCCTTTTGTTGGAGAGCAGGTGTCATTGTTAATCTGCAAAAGAAAGGTGACAGAGAAGAGCCTGGTAACTATCATGGCATCACACTCTTAGCGCAGTTGGCAAGCTATTTTGTAGGATAATAAGCACCCGTCTCAAGGGAGATGTGGTCGACACAGTCCCTATTTCTCCAAGACCCGCCTGACCCTCATAGAAAAACCTCTAGACCCCAGATCTCCAACCTAAGCCAGATTATTGAGGTTAGGGAAAAAGAACGAAAGTCCAGCTAAACGCAAGCTTTGGGTCTCATTAAATTTTCCATTGCAGAGGGATTAATAGTGAACCATGCTCTGCAACATTGTCAGGCCTGCCTTGGAATACTCATCTCCTGTGTGGATAGATAACTCCAACCATGCTAAGCCTCTAGAATACATTCAGGTTGCGGTGCTCAAAGAGAGCATGTCAGCATATAGAACAGCTAACGTGGCTATTCGGGACGAGTTTGGAATACCTCCCTTAAGCTCTTGACATGATGAGTTCAAGGTCAGATGGTGGGGTCAGTTGAATTGCAAGTCAAAAAATAACAGATACCCTAGGATAATCAACTCTATTTCTTGGAAGTAACACCATCTGTTAAACAGGTTATATCCTGGCGGAAAAGGGTAGAAGAGATTTTCAAATATCTGAATGTTAGCCCAGAAGAATTGCCCCTGCTATATGGGACGCTTGACGACTGACCAATGAGAATGAAGTTAGGCATAAAAACTTCCCTGAACTTGTTTCCAGTCTGTGACATGGCCGACCTTAAGGATGACCTGACGGGCCTACCTTCCCTTGGTACTAGACTGAAATTCAAACTCGGGGCAGGAGGCCTACTTTTGAACAATAAACAGATGCAGAGAGGAAGAGGAGATTGTCATTGCCCGATGAGCGGGCAGCCTGAAGACAATCTCCATTTTACTGATACATTGTCTGGGATATTCTCACCAGAGAGTGACCCTCTTCAGGAGAATCAAGAACGTTGTCCCTACACCTCTGTCCTCCAACTGTCAAAATCTTGAGGCTAAGCCTAAAGCCCTGGCCCTGTTGGGGTCTAATTGCTGGGAAGTTCACACACAGCAAGTTGATGCTTGTGTGAAGGGCTTTCCAGAGGAGATCAGGAAAACCCGAACTAATTGGATAAAGCACTGCCATCATGCATAAAAGAACAGTCTCCATGGCGCCCCTTCGACACTAACGCTGAGGTCAGTCTGTCGTTGGCTGTGCAGGAGCACTAATTGCAACTCCAAGCAATGAGTACAGGTCTCTAACAATTAAACACAACCAGTTCAAATTCACTTCCCCCTGGGGGAAATATACACTCACATTTTTGCGAGTCAAGAGACATGCTGACAATTTCGCTACGGAATTGGGTTCCGGAATCCGAAGGTCGATAGACAGATTCTCAGTCAGATATCAAACTACTATAGGATCAAACTGTCTGTTTATGAACTGCCGAGAATCACGTCAATTGATAGGGTTTAAGGGCCCACGTTACAATGCTTACTTGGATCGATGGGGAAATGCGTGGATCCGAAACCTTATTGCCCATCTTCTCTCCATTTAACCCTTTCTCTTCGCTGATCCGGCTGATCAAACTCCTGTCTCCATTTTCCGTCTGATTGCTCAATGGGTGGATTTTTGTGGGTTGCCTTTGGAGTGCTCCTACCAGCTCCTCGCTCTCGTAATCCCTCTTCCGAAGTTTCATTGCAATGAGTGATCAAAAGCTAAGGCTAAAAATCCCTGCTTCAACTCATTGGCTACCTCTGTCAAAGCGTTACAGTGAGGGGTGTGGCTACCCCTTGTTCGAAAAAATTTAATGAGGTTCCCACACTCCGTCTAATCAGTGAAGCCGAGTCCAAGACCATCCCTCGTGGTCAGATTCTGCGAAGCAAGACAGCTATATGTTCATACACACAGGCGTCAGATTTAAGAGATTCGTGATGAGACTGTCATTACAGCTTCCCGGATGCCACACAAGGGTGAAGAGGGAAATGGATCGTGATATTGAGCAGCCCCCCTGCTTGATTCCATTAAATGTCAGCAGGAAGCTCAGGATTGCTCTAGGTACCATGAATATGAACCTCCGCAGATCAACTGTGGCGATCGTTGCTCCGCTATTCCCCCTCACCTTCACCACCAACACCGGTAAGAGCGTAATCCCAAGTGCTCATTTTCTCTTTGTATTTTAGTGCCAACCTTTCCCCTAGCGTTCCCAACACCATTTCTCCTCTGCGTACTAGCATTTGGATGGATGTATCTACCATTGTTTCTTAAGGCTTATACAATGGGACACCCCATTCCATGCAAGAAACCCAATCCACTTTGCCCTTCCTGTCTTCATCTCTCTCACCTGCCACATAGCGTTTGCATCGCAGTAGACACTCTGGTAGTGCAGATCTTCCTGCAGATGCCCGCATATTGCAGCTTTGGACTCCGTCGAGGATCTATCGAGAACTTTGTGTTGAAGTGAAACCATGAGGACATCGGATGGCCGCTTAGGCGTTTGGGGGTTAACCTCAACCGTCAACCAGGAGCACATGTTTCTACTTTTGCAACGGCAAATTCTTTTCCACTCATTGTAATATCAAACAAGTCACATGCTCATTGTTCTTTTATAGAACAGGCTAGAGTCCAAGAATTGAGCCGGGATCTCATCGGTAGTTGCACCAATTTTAAGACCACAGCACATCCAAGTACACATGTAGGAGAGTCTTGTGAGTAGAAGCATAGGCATCACTCTCCTGTTCAGTCTCAGAAGAAGCCTTCTTCATTGTGGAGGCATGGGAAGTTGGGGTGATACTAAGTTTGCCAGTGAGTTATGTTACATAAACCTTCCCTAAGTAGACTAGCATGACCGCTCTACCAGTGGCAGAAAGGACGCACACAAAAATTGACTGGATGAGCCCACTATTTGGCATCCCCTAAGGTGCCCTCCAGAAAGTTATGCAGTACAATTCAATGTGCACTTCCCACTATGCCTTTTGTCAAAGCACTGTGCTCCTAGGTAGATTAACACCCCAGAGAACCTTGTGAAGCTAGATAGCTTAGTGGTCGTGCATTGTCATCGAGATGTCAGTAAGTGACTCCTGTCATGGTTCCTGCAATATGGCTCCGCTGTCCTGCAGAATGTCGTCAAAGTTGCGTAAGCACTTCTGTGAGCAACAACTGTATAAAACACGGTAAGGTCAAATTCCTGTGTGTTCTAACTGTTACCAAGGGCACATAAATTCAGCAAGATCTGCCTGCAGCATTCAGGTGCTTTGTACTGATGATTTCGGCATATTCTTACTCAAATCCCACCCCCTATTAAAAACCTTGTATTCACTAGCCAAGGCCAGAAGCCAACGCAAAAAATAGAGCCATGAATTCCTTCTGGCCCATGCCTGAAGGGTGCTAAAAACATGGAGGTACCCTACCACATGAGTCAGAGAAGCACGGCCCCTGCAAGTCACAATCACCTCCCTCTCCACAAGTTGAGCTTTATCGAGATCCACCAGCAGGTCCATGCACACCCCCCCATCTCCATAACTATCAAATTTCTCTCGCACTTTCTCCACGTCATAGGCCTGCAACTGCACAAGCGTCATTGGCCAATTTAAAACACCACACTGTCCATTCATGTGTGTCCGTGTGTGAGAGAATGTACTCATAAGACGTTTGCTGTAGCCATGTGGCCATTGACCCCACGCCCAGTTTATGCAGAACACAAAGGGACAGAAACTACCTTTGTCAGGGGCCGACGCCGGTAGTATGACTTACCTCCAAACAGACCATTGATCTGAGTTTTGCAGATATCCTCTAGAAATCCCTTCACACAAACACCAATCTGCTGTGTGTGATTTGTCCGATAACTAGACCCCAAAAGGGCCTGGGCTTTTGGCTCAGCCTCGAGGTTTTCAAGGCTTCGTAGCCATGAAACCCGGACAGCGGGTTATGTGTCTAAACAAGGACCCCTCCGATGCCGTTCTATCAAGAGGTCAACAGAGGTACAGGAACAAATCCCTTGATAGATTTGAAGAGAGGGTGCCTCTCTGGTGAGAGTAACCAGGACGTGTGTGTGAGAGAGAGTGTGTACTCATAAGACGTTGTTTGCCAGCCTTGTGGCCATTGACCCCATGCCCAGTTTGAGTGGGACAGAAAACTACCTTTGTCAGGGGCTGACGTCGGTAGTATGACTTACCTTGAAACATACAATTGATCCGAGTTTTCCAGATATCCTCTCAAAATCCCTTCACACAAACATTAATCTGCTGTGTGTGATTTGCCCAATAACTAGACCCCAAAAGGGCCTGGGCTTTTGGCTCAGCCTCGAGTTTTTCAAAGTTGGTAAACAGAGGTACAGGAACAATTCCCTTGATGGATTTGAAGAGGGTGTCTCTCTGGTGAGAGTACCCAGCACAATGAATCAGAAAGTGGATATTGTCTTCAGGTTGCCCACACAACGGGCATTTGCAATCCCCCTTTCTTCTCTGTGTCTGTTTGCTGTTCAAAGGTAGGCTTCCCGCCTTGAGCTTAAATTTTGGTCTAGTGCCAAGAGTAGGTAAATCCTTGAGGTGAGAGAATGTACTCATAAGACGACGTTTGCCGTAGCCTTGTGGCCATTGACCCCGCGCCCAGTTTGAGCAGAACACAAAGGGACAGAAACTACCTTTGTCAGGGGCTGACGCCGGTAGTATGACTTACATTGGAACAGACAATTGATCTGAGTTATCCAGATATCCTCTAGAAATCCCTTTACACAAGCATCAATCTGCTGTGTGTGATTTACCCAATAACTAGGCCCCAAAAGGGCCTGGGATTTTGGTTCAGCCTCGAGATTTTCAAAGTGAATATTTATCTTCACGTTGCCCACACAACAGGCATTTGCAATACCCCTCCCTCTCTGCATCTGTTTGCTGTTCAAAGGTAGGCTTCCCGCCCTGAGTTTAAATTTCAGTCTAGTGCCGAGAGTGGGTAAACCCTTGAGGTTATCCATGATGGCCTCCCCCATGTCACAGACTGGAAACAAGCTCAGGGAAGTTTTCTGCCTAACTTCGTTTTCATCGGACAATTTCCTGGCAACAGACATGGCTTTGGACACTACAGCCTCTAACACACACACACACACAACACACTTGGCTAGCATAGCCATGTGTGAGAACAGTGGGAGTTTTAAAGCGTCTAGCACTAAAATGGTGTTCCCTGATGAAATCATATGGTGCCACTCCGCAACTTTCTCATGTGAGAAGGCCTAATGCTGGGCAGAGTACTTATGATCTGCAATTAGCTAATTCTCGAGCAAAGAGCCAGGACAGACTCAAGTCTCCTCTTTCCTGCACTGACAATCCCCGATATGACCATCCCAAGACCCTTAACCCTAAGCAAATCCTGACAGAGGACAAACATAGAAGTTAGAGCCTTGTATGGGGCAGACGTTACTGTTGAAGACAACATAGATAATACAGGTCAAAACAAATCACCATTAATGGAAGTCTTTCTCCCCAAACAACCATATTTAATGGCCTACTTACAAGAGGATAGAGTACACCAAGGACATCGAATGGTGCACGAAGTGTCATGGGGACCTGCAAGATATAACAACTGGGCATCAATCAGAAAATTAAAACCTCTTGCTGAAGAGGACTAGCCTGTTGCGGATGGACACATAACAAAAGGCTCTGTGCTCACTCAACAGACTTGGGAATGAAGAGCATTAAGTAGGACATTGACATTCATGAGAGTAAATTAGCCTATTACATAAGTGTCTCTCGGATCAAAGAGGAGGACCTTAGCCTTGAAGATAACAGTTGGAGCATCCTTCAGACACTCTGAAGTCACTCTCCCATACGCCCTCACTAAGCCTCCAGTGCCTAGTTTTGTCCCACCGTAATAACTGCAGCATCCATGCATACATTTGGCAAATTGATCAGAAGACATTCAATCCTGCAGATCTTCATTTCCTCAGAAGTACAGATATCACATCCCGGACAAGATATGCTGCCTGTTAGTAAAAAGCAGAGACTCACCGGGTGACCACCACCATGACGTGATCAAGTCCAGAAGAATTGAGGGCAGTGTGCATCGGCCTCCCTGCTGTGCCTCCCGGCTCCCCATCATCACTGAAACGCGAGCGCTCTCCTATCTATACACACATCAGTCTCCATCAAATTGCAGCACCTAAATTGAAGTCTGGATAGTATCACAGTTCGACTTGCTCTGTTACCAGACACAAATTTCTATATACCTCGGGACAAAACTGGTTGATGTGGGACATAATGCTCAAAATTTCACCACGACAACACTCAGTCATAAAGTGCATTAATTGTGGGGAAAGTACAACATCCAGAAGGGTGGTCCTTCCAGCATCAGCCCTCTTCAAACTTTATGAAGGCTGTCAAAGCCATGAAGTATGGTATTCTAGCACTGAAACTGGTTCATCTACTTGAGGGTGAGAATGTCAAAAGAGCACTACATGAAAAATGTCTCAGGCACCTTATGTACATGCCACACCCACTCACTAACCTGAAAAGCCCAGCAGTTATGAGAAGCACTGGGATCACGCACCTGTGCCATCATGCCCACATAAAGCAACCCTACTTTCTGTCAGCCCGCAGTGCGCTACCAATGACTCCATCGCTGGATATTGGTCTCCCTCACCCTCCCATCCGCCCCTGCTTCTCTCTCCCTCTTTAAAATCTCCGAAAAGTTTTGAAGAAGTGAAAGACAACCTCCCTCACTCCTGCATGAACATAACGATCTAAACTTGCATAAGCATACATCTGTCATTAGACAGTGGGTCCCCATCAAAAGAAAATCTTGCTGGCAGGCTATTGTAGGGACTGAATATTTGGCACTTTGCACCAAGTTAAAATGTTAAGCTGGGACGCCCAGGTACTTCGTTCCTCGATCAGACAATACATTCACCCAAATCCCCTAGGCAGTCTCTCTCAGCAACATCCACAAACAGAAAAAGGTGTAGTTGGGTAGCATTCAAAAAATTATAATTGCAAATTTAGTTTTCAAATCAATTGACACATAGGAATTCCAACTATGAGGAAATTGATAGGAGCTGAGCATGCGGGCAAGGACCTGAGAGAGGAATGCTAGGGCTGCGTCTTCGTCGGCTACTGGAGCTGCAACCGCCATGAATTTACTGCGTTTTACCTCCAAAGTGTGGCGCACCTGGTTGTCAAGTGTGGTATAGCTGCTGTTGGGCCCTGTGCCAGTTGCACTCACTTTCTCAGGCTGGGATTTGCAAATTGAAATTGTCAAATCTCGTCGATTAAACCCTTTACGGAAAATCTTAGGGATTGTCTGCAACTGATCCAAAGACTTTCCAACTTCGCTCCTGCACCAGCTTGAAATGGGTTGACACGCTCTAAAAAGCTGGTCTTCTGCTCGACAAGACAACGACTTGGGAAGAAATTCCATGGCAGCGCAAAGAATGCAACGATGCATTCCCAGGTTGAAATTAGAGTACGAAGAGAGATGAAGGAAATAGAGTGAGGGCGGGGATTAGCATGAGCATGCAGATCATATCACAGCTTTGTGCTTAGAATATGAAATGGCGCACAAATTCAATTACTCGAACGTCCGCAGAAAACCCATACCCACCTACGGATCTTTCCATGACACCTCCCTTGAGATCACTAGTAAGGACATACTACTGTTGCCTTTCTTCAAACATCCTTGGCCAACACTTCGGCCCACAAACTCCCGCTAGACCTCCATCAGATGTCTGCTGCGAATGATCGATTATCCAAGTCAGTTGTTCCATTTCCAGCCTTCTCTTTCCAGGCCGGCAGTATAGCAGAAGAAAAGATACGTAGCGGAAGCACGCGACATGATCTCCTTCGCACTTGGCGTTCTATTAACTTAGAGTGGGATTGTGAAATTGTCCTTCACTAGGTGGGTAGGTATGCAAATCTGAGCTTTCCAATATACGTTATTGTGCATAATTAGCTGGTATACCGCTCATCACAAATCAGGCCCCTCAAATATAACTTAGTGAGAGGAGAAAATAACCTCTTTCATAGTAACCTCGTCGTGAGACGTGGGGCACAAAGCTCAAAGGACACCGCCCAAAGGTGGTATTCATGATCAATCTCATGACATATCATGGCCATTTCATGACCTTAATGTTTGTCCAAATTTTCAATCATTCACACAGAGTAACCAACTGTACACATTTTCCATACATTTCCATGGATTTTTTCCATCAGTTATAGGCCATCCCTCATAGAGGCTCTCTTCCAATTAGGCGCTTAAGCTTTCCAATTTTTTCTAGAGAGTGGCCTGAGAGAGCACAGCTTCCGAAAATGGGTGTATCTTCAAGTCACTTGAAACTTCTCCAGAGGAGATCTCTGCTTCAGACCCTAAAGTTTGTATCAGGTAGATGCTCATCAGCATTGTTGCAATCCATGGCAGGCTAACTGGGAATCACCAATCTGCAAGTTTTGATTGCCTGGCTGCAAGGCAATCAAAACATCTTCTCTAGAAATTCTTCGTCCAGTGGGCATCATTAGAGTCCTCAATCTGCCTCTCTGTTCAGACAAAATGATGAAGATCAGCACGTTGGGCCCTATACTGTGCCTGATGGCTGTTGTGAGGCTATGTTTTCCTTGTGTTTTTACCCTCTCTCCCTTTTTGGGTATATAATTCGATTCAGCATTCCCTGCCATCAGGCGGCCTTGGGATTTGTAAGAAGATCAAATTTTAGTCTTTTGGAATAGAACTAACAGAAAGCCGGCAAGGGAGAGTGGCTCTTCTTTATGCTGGCTTCTGTCCAAAATATGTAGGATCTGTCCACGGTGCCAGCTGGAGCTTGCATCAGTGCATCAGCTGCAAAAAAGTGTATCAATTATGGATAGGATCGACCACAAAAGGACTACAAGAGGCCTTAAGCCCGTGAAAAAAAATACTGACATGCATTGAACCACTTCTAATGACAAGAGAATTACCGCAGCAACCCTGAGCCCAGCACTGACGTCTTGCTGCACAATATCTTCGATATCTTTGTCCTTCACACATTCCATACTTGCAAACTGCGTTCCAACATATGGCCACAGTAGGGGACAACCTTGTGCAACTCAAAACCAACGTATCACCATGCCAATGACATGAGACCTTCCGGGTGGTTCTTCTGGTTATAAGCCATTAGGCTACAACAACAAGGCCTTAAGGGCATAAAAGCTGAGTAACAGCACAAGTGCAATCCCACTGTGCACTGTGGTAATCAGGATTCAAACCCAGAACCACCTAGAGGATATTCCATTCACTCTTGCCCTGCGGCTACAGTAATTCCAAATGAGGCCTAAAAGGAAGACAGGTTTTGGCAATTCAATGGGCAAGAGCAGGAGTCCTTCAATGGTCAAGCCAATTGTGCAAAGTGGAAGTGAGCAATCGCCACTGAGTAGCATGGTCTCGAGAATGTGAGGCTACACTCTGTTGAAGCCAATACGCTTACTAAAGAGGTGACGGATGAGGTAGACTTGGCCAAGGCTAGCACCAACCAGGAGGAGATATTCAGCCAGTGTGTACCTTATCATCCGCTTGTAGGTGCTCTCGTTTGCTGCCACACACAATTCAGTTTCCCATTACTAGAGCACAGGTATAGCTTGTCAACTCTCTCTTCTACAAGCTCCTCTACATCAATGCACCTATTTTGAACAGAGCTCTTCCACAATTTTGTCTGTATGTAGAATTCTGTGTCTCCATTTCAGCGATTTGCCACAATGAGCATGTTGTGAAATATCTAACCTAGAAGTACTGTTCACTGGATATCCATAACCTAAGGAAGAGAATGGAAAAAGAACTTACTGCGACGATGCCGTACGTCTCTAGCTCTCAAGTAATTTATCTCAGCAGAAACAGCCTCGAGTGCTTCTCGTAGTTTTGCAATCTTCACATTCACTGGTTTCAAGTTCTCTGCACCCCATCATCCTTGTATCCCCTGAATATTGGGTGCTAGATCCAATAGCGTGAGTTGTGCAGACCCTCTAAATTCTTAGAATCCAGACAAACCAGACTCAACGACTTCATTAGCACTAGGCCTGCACATAGCTTTCCCTTTGAGAAAATATGGCCACTGCACAGTGGAGAGAGGGATTTCTGAACACCCTCCGGCACACTCTTTCCTCAGTGACAGCAGATGCCTTTGGGTTGAGTGGTGCTCATGATGTGTCAGGCTGGAACACACTTGCCCACCCTTCAATTCAAATTCTAAAGATACCAACCTTCATGATGCTTGTTCAAATTTCAACTGGTCAATGAGATTTCCACAACAATCTTCTGAATGATTGAGACGGATGGAAGCAATCTTACCATCCCTGGCCAAATCCTCTATGCCTGGGATGTGACCAACATGAATGTAGAAGGTGACTTGCTCAGGGGCTGACGTTGGATTGTGGAAGCAAAACTTGTAGAGTCCTTTCCGGTGTGCCACAAATGCAAACTTTTCATCGCCCTTGGCAGTTGCAGTGTGCACCTTATTACCCTGAGGTCCTGTCACCTGCAAACCATCATACAAGTAATTAAGCTCCACTCAAATTGTTCCATTCACTTCACGTTCTCAAAAAGCGCGTGCATCAAAATTTGGAAAGTCTTCTCGCGATCACCCGTGATCACCAGTTTGCAACAATCAAATTCCAGAATCAGGGTTGAAAGTAACAAACTCTAGAATCTCTAGACTCTCCCGTGGGACGCTCGGGAGGCCCACACTTTAGCAACCCATTTGTCAAAAAGTGAAGTACTGATCTAGTCGTGATCACCAAGTAGATTTCGAAAGCAAACATACCACGAGCTCAATCCCGGGATGATCTGCGCCCCAGAAGATCTCATGATCCATCACCACAAAGTTACCCGACACCACGTCTCCATCGAACTCCACCTCTTCATACACACACTCCACGTTCTGCACTGTGATCAGAAGTCCAAAACTCTGTTGGGTTACTCCCATGCAGAGCAGCAACACGAACCTCAACGCCAAACCTCTTGGCGCCCACCTTCCCGTCGCCATTGCAGCACCGCTGCAAGAGAGAGAAGGGCGGAAATATGCAAACACGGATGAGAAACTGTGCGCATCTGAAGGATGCTACTCTCGGGAGCAGATGAGTCCGCCAGATTTTGTGGGAACAGTGCTTTGTGACGGTGATGGCATGCCCTGGAGAGGGTTTATGAATTAGGGGTTTATGATACATAGAGGTGGGAGTTGGGGCTTGGAAACATCATCTGTTGTGGACCTCCAACCAACTCCCTGAAGCAAATCAAAGACAGCAGAAGGGGAAGTCCTTTTTTTGCAACAGAGCAGCACTGTGGATGAACAATGGGGAAGGAGGAAATGACAAAAGGGATCCATCCAGGAACACACTGGCACAGTGCAGTGAGGACGGAGGGAACCGGAGTCGGAAGGAAGCAGGAAGAAGAAGAAAGAAAGAAATTCTGAGAGGTGGAAGGGAGAGAAAGATCCAGAAAGAAGGGAGAGAACCCAAATCGTCGTGGATTAAGAAAATTGGGTTGTTTCAAATGATAGCTATGGCTTCTCCTGTTGTGGTGAACCACCCTGTGTCTGCTCTGCCACCGCAAGAAAAGGAGGCCTCCTCCAGGTCCTCGCGTTTTCCAAGTGATACCCTGGCCAATGCTCTAGAGCTGAAGGATACAAAGCCTACGGAAGCCATAGCCATGCTTCGGGAGATTTTGCAGCATCCCTCATCAACATCTGAGGTTCTTCGGGTTAAGGAGCAAGCAATTACCGCGCTCGGGGACCTGCTTTCTCAAGAGAAGAAGGCTGAAGAGCTTAGGAACCTGCTCACTGATCTTCGCCCGTTCTTCAACCTCATTCCCAAGGCTAAAACTGCTAAGATTGTGAGAGGGGTAATTGATGCTGTAGCCAAGATTCCAGGGACTTCAGCCCTGCAGATCTCGCTGTGTCGGGACATGGTGGAATGGACACGAACCGAGAAGCGCATGTTCTTGAGACAGAGAGTGGAAGCGCGGCTAGCAGCTCTGTTGATGGAAGGCAAGGAGTACTCGGAGGCTCTCTCCCTGCTAACCAATCTGGTGCGGGAGGTCCGGCGGCTCGACGACAAGCTCCTGCTGGTGGACATTGACTTACTGGAATGCAAGTTGCATTTCTCTCTGAGAAACTTGCCGAAGGCGAAAGCAGCCCTCACAGCAGCACGCACCGCAGCCAATGCAATCTACGTCCCGCCGGCACAGCAAGGCACTATTGATCTCCAAAGCGGAATTTTGCATGCAGAAGAGAAGGACTACAAGACGGGATTCAGCTACTTTTTTGAAGCTTTTGAAGCGTTTAATGCCTTGGACGATCCCCGTGCTGTTTTCAGCCTCAAGTACATGTTGCTGTGCAAGATTATGATAAGCCAGGCTGATGATGTGGGGAGCCTAATATCCTCAAAGGCTGGATTGAAGTACACAGGTCAGTGGAAGTATATTTTGTTTGATTGCATCCACAAGATTAGCAGAAAGAGCTGTACCTGATGATGAGCCGTGTGCTAATTTAGGGTTTCTTTCATCTCACCACATGTTGAAAGTGTATCTGCTTGGTTGATCACTAATTGCTCTCCACTTATACCAAACTATAGTAGTTACTGATTCAGATTCCTGAAGGAAGTGGGTTTTTGAAACCCCTTGACATTTTACAACAGCCCAAGCTGAGGGGCCTTCAGATGTCCCATCTTCACTTTGCAGGCAGTGAGTTAATTTGACAGGCCTAGATCTTGTAACACGATAGTCATCTCAATATCGATACAGAAAGCCCACCTACAGTGGATGTGAATGAAAGTAATTTAAGGGGGCCACAGAACGAATTTTGCCTCCTGCATTGTGGCACACAATGAGTTGAAGCTGCAATGAACTTGGTTGTTGAAGTGAACTCACTAGGGGTCACCTGTTTGTGGCCAGAAAGTCTAGACATTGTTATAGAATGCTAGGAAGAAGGCAGAAGGTTATGGGCTATCACTTATCACTTACATTCTGTGGTACAGGAGTTGAGCTTGATGCAATGAAAGCGGTAGCTGAGGCCTATGGTAAGCGTTCCCTTAAGGATTTCGAAGATGCATTGAATGCATATCGCGAGCAACTAGAGGAGGACCCAATTGTGCACCGCCACTTGTCAACTTTGTATGACACTCTGCTGGAGCAGAATTTGTGCCGGCTTATTGAGCCCTTCTCACGGGTAGAAATTTCCCACATCTCTGAGCTCATTGGCCTCGCAATTGATGCTGTGGAGAAGAAGCTTTCTCAGATGATTCTAGACAAGAAGTTTGCTGGGACTCTGGACCAAGGGGCTGGATGTCTTATAATTTTTGATGACGTGAAACCTGACGGCATCTACCCATCCACACTTGAAACCATATCCAATATCAGTAAGGTTGTGGATAGTCTATACTTGAAGTCAGCTAAGATCATGGCTTAGATCAGCTCAGGGTCTGCACAGTGAGTGCTAGGGAACATGCTCTTCGAGGGAATCGGAGTCTCTTCTGAGGAGAGGATGGTGGAGAGAGAGTCACTGAAAGGAGGACCCAATTGTACACCGCCACCCATCATTTTTGGATGTCACGCTGCTGGAGCAGAACCCCTGCCATCTAATCAAGCCCGTCTCGCAAATGGAAACTCCCACAGCTTTAAGCTAATTTCCATGCTCCTTGTGGAAGCTCTCGGATATGATTCTTGACAAGAAGGTCGCCGGGACTATGGACCAAGGGGCCAGATTTCTTGAACGATGTGGAACCTGATGCAATCTACCCCTCCGCACTTTGAAACCATATCCAATGTCACAAAGGTTGTGTATAGTCTCTACTGGAAGGTCGTGGCTTGAACCAGGTTAGTGTTGTTATGCCACTGCAGAGGTAGTGTTAGGCAACAAGCTCTTGGAGGGAATTGGAGTTCCCTTGAAGGGAGGGAGGGACAGGGATGAACTCATAAGTCTGCTTTTTGCAAGTAAGCAGGTTCGCATTGGGCCGTATGGCCATGGATTGATTGCAGTCTGGCTGGACCTGAACTCTTTTCCTCAGACAAACCATGGATTCGTCGCTCAATTTGTGGCATTGTCCTCATAACGAGTTATTTGTGTTTCTAAGTGGGCTATCTCCATCCCATTCAAGAGTCCATTATCCCATGCTGTTTTGTTGGACATTACAATGCTTAAACCTTGCAGACAAGCTTACCTGGTTTGATAACACACCTTTGTTCGAGTTAAGCCAGGTGAATATGTCACCCGCAACACTGAATCAAGGGACAAGGGAACACCAATCCCTTTCCTTTTCTGGACACAACATTTAGCCGTGCTTTCTTCAAGTTTGCAAGCAACGCATGTGTGATCAAAAAAATCACCAAAAATAATAATTGGTGTATTTGATGGGAGAGGTTACTAGTATGGACTCTCCCTGCGCGCTCAGGAGAGCCACAATCCCGAGCAAACAGCAAACCAAGCCAAGGCTACGCCAACGGCTGAAAAAATGGGTTGTGTTTCTCTCTCAACGTGGGTTGTTACAAATGTGCTTCATGAAGGTGTCCATTGTAGAGCTGTGATGGTGTAGGCACCGAGCCCATCATCGTCTATCAACCAAGGGTGAATTTTGCAAACAAAGTGTCGGGGCAGCATTCTTTGGTGACAATGACATGACATGTAGGCAGCATGGCTTGGCTTTTTGAACTGTATTCAATGAACATATATGCTTATTGAGCATTGTGCAAAGGGAGCAGGTAGTGAGCATTTCTCTCTCTATACGAAGGGCCTCAAGTCTTCGGGTGACACTTGATGTGGACCATGGGCAAAAAGAAGAGCTGCAAAAAGTTGTCTCCAAGGAAGTAGTCTTGGTGTCATCTACCCTGTCCCATGGCCATTGTAGCCCTTTTTTGACTAGAAAAGTTTCTTCCTTTCTCTCTTCATTTCTCTCTGTCGTCTGTTTTGTCACCCTGCCAAAGTAGTTCGACGGTTCTTTTCTTGGCCCTTGGAGTCCTTTGGACGGAAGTTACTGTTTTCTTGATTTTTTATTTTGTTTCTCTCTCTCTCTCTCTCTCAAGTGTACTAACTGGCTTGTGGGCATGTTGCAGGCGAGCGCCTTGGAGGATACACAGTGTGCACATGATCCCGGGGTCTGTACCTGTGAGTCTGGCAAAGCAAGTGCCCTTACAGTATCCGCAAGTACATACTGCACACATTTGCCCTGACAATTAACTACAGCCTGGATGTACTATGCCTGCATGATATGTAGTGGGTGCTGTATATTTCAATGGACTTGTGGCAACCGAAGTGTCAATTAGTGGACCCATTCGCGGTTGCTGTTGGGGCCGGAAGGCCCTTCTTCATGGTTTGTGCCCCCTTCACAATGCTCACCACATGGTGAACGCATCATGTGTGGTGGTGGTACTTGACGGAACAAGGCTAGTTTCTCGGCAATAGAAGGCTTCTCTGTATACAGATGTGTCATAAACTACTGGAGGGTTTAAGATCGTATATCTTGTGCTCCTTCTACTGGGTGGGTCAGTAGTTCAGAAGTGATGAGGGTTGTTGAAAATCCATCACTATGTGCTTCAGCCGGCTAGGGGTTTGCACTGGCACAACAACCCCATGTACAGGTTGCATTCAGGTGCTGGTTGCATTGCCCTCGATACATAACATTATCTATCCAGCACATGTAGGGGGAATGGTGTTGCATCAGCCCAGGACATGTAGTTTGAAAGGTCAAGGCCAAGGACCAAAGCTACACCTGTAGAAACAGGAATTCACATTTGGAGTTAAGTGACCTTAATAGTACATTGGGGTTTTAAGTATTTCATCAAAATTCTGTATGTTTAATGTATCCTGCCTAATTTTTTATCTACCACAGATATGTCAAATTTCGTTCTTTCAGTCCTCCCTTCTAAGGAAATACTTCAGTGAGGCAGAGGACGGTGTAGTGATCAATAGCCCTCCATAGCTTGCTCGGAAGGTGGCTCCATATTTTTGTTGTTTGTGAATGCTGCACAGAAACACAGCCCCCTTTCAATTCACACAAGCCCAGATTACTCACACAGTTCTTTTATTGGGGAGGTGACGGAAAGGGGGAAACACCTTACAGACCATCAAACCTGGGTGTGTGTGTGTCTCTAGGAACATGCATTCTACCCTCTTGTTCCTACATTGTACTGCAGAGAAGAATCAGTGAAGAAGGTGAATCAAAAGAAGTGAATTACCCTGCTGCTCACGAGCTTGAATCTCTTGCCACTCTTGAACTAGTGCACAACAGCAACACAACGCGTGTACCCAATAATCATCACATGATCCACCCTGCCACCAGTCATCCTTGATGTCACTCCACATATTAGATACATTACCTGGTTTTCTTCTTTCAGGAACCCAGATCTTTGAGCTATTCATTTGTACTTTGTGAGGAAGATGAATTTGGGGGAGGAAATGTGAACCTGGAAACATACTCACAGGGATGTTGAAGCGCTTCCGGAGCTTTCGACGAAAGCAGCATGTGTAGAAACAGCAACCAAAGTAGAGGGAATGGAAGGCCAAGTCATGGCATGCCACATCCTGGGCTGCACAGTCATTCCATGCCCCATGGAACCATGAGTATCACATATACACACAAATATAAACGAATATTGGCAGACAAGTGAAAGACAAAAGAAGATATGGTGAAGAGAGGAGAAAACTAGAACTTGGTGAATCTCACATGTATGAGCCAGTCTAAACATGGTCCACATGAAGCAGTGTAAGTCCTTTAAGCTTTACCTATGAATTGCTTGCTAAGGTTGTTTGTCAAGGAGCTAGAAATAACGGGAGGGGGTGTGACTCCAAAGCTTGTAAGGACACCTTAGTGCCAGAGGAATTGGTAGTAGTTTCCTAGAGACAAACTTTGGCAGACATGCACTGATTTAAAAGGACGTGAACACTGAATGGAATGAGGTAATGGTCTATCCGTTCTCTTTGGAGAGATTTAGAGATAAAATAGTTCATTACTAAAACCCAAATAGAAAGAGGTGCAATTTTCTGAGGATCTTACTCCCAGCAGGGACATGCAACCTGGAAACTATAGAGAAGTAAAACTGACCAAAGTTTAAAACCCGAGTTGTTTGTTTTACATTTCCACTATCCAGAGGCGTACTTTTTTATTTCATTGTGCATGAAAAACTCTTTAAGGTGAAAATGCTCTTCACTTTCTCCCTAATTTTCTGAAAGAAAAACGATGATTGGAGTTTCTTTGAATGCAGACAATTGTCTTCGAACTCCTCTATACT
Organism: Takakia lepidozioides; assembly: GCA_030704615.1. Classification (NCBI taxonomy): domain Eukaryota; kingdom Viridiplantae; phylum Streptophyta; class Takakiopsida; order Takakiales; family Takakiaceae; genus Takakia; species Takakia lepidozioides. The sequence goes on along the minus strand of CM060731.1, from coordinate 10,105,810 downwards.
TGTGATGAGTGGAAAATAGGAGGGACTTACGGATTTTGCCATCAGTCACAATAGCTGCAATGTTGGTGAATGTGCCACATGGGTAGAGGAATGTCGAGATACCTGTTAGTGGTGGGTTAACATAGTTGTCACATAGAAGTTCACTGTAATGCGGTAATTTAAGAAGACAGGATGTTAAACAAGAAAAATGATGACGAAGACAACAAAAAGAAAGAAAGACAGAGAAAGGAATTTATAACGTCCACGGCAAGCTTAAAGAGCTTATGGGCCAAAGGAAAATAGAAACAGAAGACACTAGAGCAGGACAAGAAGTTTCTATCTTGTGAAGTATCGACACTGCATCAAAAGGGAGAGGAAGCAGTGGAGCAAGTGCAACTTACACAAAAAAGGGTCAGCCCGGCAGTCCAACACCTCACTATGCCATTTTTCATTATGGTAATGTCTTGCACTATTTGAGGGCGGTGAGATCCCTCTCCGCTGTTGCGAAGGATATGTGTAATCCTTTTTGCTGACTCCATCAAAAAGCACTTTCTCTTGTGAAGAGTACACATGCTCACCTTTCCTGCATCACAACAAGGTGGCCTCAATGATCCGCTACAAGAACCGATTTGAAAGCAATCTCTGTCAAATGACAAGGACGACTGAGGTGAATTCAATGGAAGAGAAAAGAAAGAAAGAATGCGCTTGCCGGAGGCTTGGGATTAAGTGAGAAAGTGATTAGAACCAAGAGCAAAAGCAGAGGAATCTGATTAAAAAAGATGAAGAGAAAGAAGTACAGGTGAAGTGAACTGCAGCTTTGCGGAGTCCTCCAGTTCCACTTGTCCATCAAAGGCTGTGAAGAAGTTCAGAGTATATTTGAACGCAGCGTCAGCTCTGTTCATGTGAGTCTTTCCTGTATGGCCGTACATTCCTACACTGACTTCCCTAAGAGAAATGAAATGAAATGAAATGAAATGGAACTTTATATTGTAGGTAAAAAGCTCAAAGAGCTTATGGGACAAAAGGAAAGCAAGAAACAAGAAAGAAAGACAGAGAGCCAGAAGCAGCCCAAAAGCAACTACTGCTCAATGGATTGCCGAAGGGTCAAAGCTTCGTGCAGATAAGCTGCCAAGCATTTCTGATCCTCATAATAGACTTCATTGAGAGATTGGCTTCCACAGAATAGACGGAATCTACCACGGAGAAGAGGGCAGTAAAAGAGAAAGAAATGAAATAAATTGGCACTTAAGAACCTCCTGGGATGAAAGAAAGAAACTTATGATGTCCTGAGGAAGCCCAAAGAGCTTATCAAAAGAAAGCAGAGAAGAGGGGGAGAATAAAAAGAAAGAAGCAATGTTATACATCTAGGAGAAAGTGAGAAAGATGAATACAGATGTATTATTCAGTCCATGGAGACCCAGAGGGCCCATGGGAAACAGTGGAACAACAGAAAGGAATGAAAGCCAAACCCCACATGTTGCACGAACCTCATGCAGATAAACTGAGAGACAGTACCGATTCCCCCCAAATAAAGACCTGTACCAGGGATGAGACTGTATATAAAAGGAATGGGTGTCATCCTGAATCTTGATAGTGGGTAGGGCATGAGAGGAGACGATGCTGTGTCTCCACTCTGGGTAGCAGAACTTGCGAATTTTGGTTGCATGTAGAGAGTGAGAATCAACAGTGAGGTTACCCAAAGCCCTTTTGAGGGATTGGGAGAGCTTGAGGACCTACATGGGGTGATGGCCACTGTATCAGGTTTGGTCGTGGCTTGGGTAAGCAGTATTGCTGGATGCAGCTGCAGTGATGGCAGGTCTGGTGATGACGAGGAAGGCTTCATTGTAAATTTGGTATTTTGGAGTGACATCATAGGTCCCAATCTCTTGTCACATGTTCTCAGGCCCTTTCTGATCGGGTTGGTCCTGTCATGCTTGGTAAGGATAATATAGAGCTGGTGGCTCATTAAAAGGGAGGGAATCTCTACTTGTACACCATGTCAAAGGAGGGAGGGAGAGAGAGAGAGAGATAAAAACATGTGACAAAGTATCCAGTTGGAGACACGTACACAGACTCCTTTGGATGGGAGACATGCCGCTTGGTCTCCTTAATCACCTTCTTGGTGGTTTCCGAACCCTCATGAGGCTCTTCAGCAAGAAACCCCTCATCCTCCGGCTCAGCAACAGCAGTCTCAGTGAATTCGATGAGATGCTCAATGACATCACACTGGTCGAGCTCCATGCATGCCCGCATGTGCTCAAGCTCTGCACGCAACTTTTCATTCTCTGTCCGCAATGCCTGATGTAAGGCCATTCCCGGATAGCTACGTGATACCTGGCGTGAAAGCCTTGCAGACTCGCTTCTGGTGCGATCTGACTTCAACAGTGATTCTTGCACCATCTGCTCCTCTTCTTCAAGAGTGTAATGGCGGTGGTCTTTTTCTATTGCCCTGAGACGCTCCTGGGTTCACAGATATGTTGACACAGTGGCAGTACAAGAATTGAGAAAACAGCTCAGAGATATAATGTACATATAATCTCCTACTGGGAAGCGCCAGAAAAGACAGTGGAGGACCCATGATGGAGATGACACTTTAAAAACGGTGTTAGCATGGCCTAAAGAGAAGAGTACCAAAGCTTCACTAAACATGGCAGTGCTTGGTGCAGAGAAACTTCTGAAAGACAGTGATTGGTTTGTCCTTGAAATCCATGAGTATGTCATTGTAATAAAGTAAAGCAAGAAGAGGAGAATGGGAGAAGAAGAATAAACGGAGGCAAGAGAGAAGAGAGGAGAAATAACAGAACTTTTAAATTGGGCAGGCATTACAGTGCCGTTCCCAAATATGTCTGTCTTTCATCATCTTTAGGGCCTATGCATGACATCCAAATTCAGTCACATCCTTGTAACTAGTGGGGTGCTTATTCTTCATGATTTATTCTACACTAGAAAAGATGGAGCTTGAAATAGCAATCTGAACAGGGATTCACCATTAGCAATATAAATGTCACAACTTGAAACGTGGATGCGACCCACAAATGTGAAGCTCACCCGGCTGTTTTCAACAAGAGTGATGAGGGGGACGAGCTTGAGATAGCGGTCGATCTCGTCCTGGTAGTCATTAAACTTGCACACGTAAAGCCACCCCATGGCGACCAAGTACAGGTAGCTCTTGTTCCTGCAGCTCTCCACAAGAAGCACCGCCTTTCTTAGCGCCTCCTCCAACTGCTCCAGGGGCTCCCGAGTCTCGGAACGGTCCTTGAGATCAGTGAGATTCAGCTGCTCCAACAGATTGCTGATCAGCTTCAAGTGCTGGGCAAATTGGCGGCAGTTCTTCTTGTGCATGCGGGCATTATTAGCGGCCCCTACTATGAGTCCAATTAGTTTCACCGCGTCCAAGCCCGTGAGCTGTGCGACATTGGCGACGTCTCCTAACGGCACATATCCCACCCAGCTCAGGAACGATGCCATCTCCTTCTCCCCCTCTGTGACTGAATTCGGCCCCTCTGTTGCGATAACCCCACTCGGTCGCTCTATCCCCCGCACAGGAACAACAAGAGAAGAAGAGAAGAAGGGAGGAAGAAGAGGAACAGAAAAGGGGGAAGACCTGTCTTATTTCTGAATCTTGTAACTCAGACGTTCTCTTCCCGGAAGAGGTACGAAACTCAGCTTACACTGGCGGTCGAGCTTGAAATGTGAAGGTCTTCGCGTTCCACATTGCCCAAAATTGAGAATCCCCATCAGCGCCGAGTGTGACAATACCACCGTAGTCGTCGTCGTCGTAATGCAGGCCCGATCGCACAATGTAGAAACTCCTTCTAACATTTTCCTACGTCATCCTCACCCACAGACTTCGACCTCTCACAAATTCCCGCCCCACCCTTTGAAGCGCAATGCAAGTGAGATACACAACAACATACCTGATTTATAGTACCAGGTTCACCTCTTCCTAGATCTTCTGGAACGCTCCCTTCGTTTCTCTATGATATACAGTCATGATCACACTCATGGAGCTCTGCATCTCTCCTCATGATACCTTCCAAGAGATGTAATTTTCCCCGTACAAGAACTCATGCATAGCTTTCTGCCCCTTTCCTCTCAAACCCACCTCACCCCGACTCTGTCTCTTTGATCTTCACCTCACGTCACCATGTTTCTGTGTCTGTCCTTGCCTGCATCTCTCCCTCGCTGTGGACAGTTGCCAGGCGTGACCAACGCGATTGGCAGCTGTATCATCCATATGCTATTCATCCAGGGACGAGACAGACGACAATCATCCACAACGAGGCCACTGCCGAGTGAGGGTGACACAATGAAACCATGGGAGTGCTTGCTCTCCTTGGTGTGCTCACACCCAATTGTCATCTCCAGTTCTAGATCCACAGGTTTGTATTCTGAATTGAATCTTTTACTTGTAGTATTCTTAGACATTGTCACCTTCCATGCACCTCTCATACCCAAATCTGGAGATGGTGCCATCAGCCACAAGATCCAAGCCTAAATTTGAGCAAGTAGTTTTGAAGGAGACATTCTGGGATTCACCCCAAAAGCTACACATGAAGCTCTAGGTTTGGGTATTTGTGTCTGTGGGTCTTCTTGTTGTCCATGGACATAGTGAAAAAAATCTTTTTATGTTTCTTTCTTGGTTCGTTCTTTCTCGGAAGCAAGCGTTGAGGGCCGGGCCGGCGAAAGCATACGTGAAATCTGAAAGCGGCTCCAGGAGACGAGAAAACTGTTGTCATTGCTTGATCTTGTCTAAGCAATGAGTCTTATTGATCTTCCATGAACGCACCATTCAGCATTCCAAAAACAAAAAGAGAAGGGCCATTTATGTGAGGAGAAGACTAGGCTGCACACAGCTTGAAGTCGTTATCTCGGCCTCAAGTTACGCTCACCCTTGCTTTTGCAGTCATGGAGTGGCAGTGTGTCTATGTGTCTCTTAATTAACCCGTCAATTAATTATCAAGTGGGCAAATGCACATGACTCGGAGTTTTGTGTTTGTTTTCCAGAACCCTTCACTAGTGTCTTGTCTATTGAAGTACCAAGCTTTTAGGGATTTTTTGAGGGAAAAGGCATAAGATGTAGCATTCCGTATGATGTTGGAGGACTATGGATTCAAAGAACAAATCCCACCAACTTACCGTAATTGCCGCAATGAATAGGGTGAGTTTGTTTGCATCTGTAATGTCTGTGCAAGCTTAGCAGCCTTGGAAAAGAGCCAAGGTGACCCTTAGTTGATCCCGGGTTGTCAGAAATCCCTGTCTATGCTAGAATTGTTTACTTTAAACAATCATTCGAAGCAACGACGCAATGGCGTGAGCGTTGCACGTGAGCGCGCGAGCGTACGCTCACGCAGGAGTGACGTGGCGTGAGCCTGCACACACGCTGACGTGGCGTGAGCGTCATGTCAGCATGCTGATGTGGCGGTAAATGATGACGTGGCACTGTCCGTCAACTGCCACGTCAGCATTAACATGCGCCGCCTATAACCGTGGATGGTCCTATTACCGTGGAATTAATGCAGGGAATCTTGCCTAAATAGAATCAAGACGAGCGTTGAGGCCTACAATTGCAGCATCCAACATTGTGCAATTACAAATGCTTGTTTCACTTTTACAATTACGAAGACGACAAAATATCCTCACAAAGTGTGCGCCATAAAGGCTGCCACGAGAAGACTTCTTCCCTCCTCAAATAACAATGAGAGTTATGATCATCTTCAAAAGATGATTGTAGTGTATAGCGACAGCAAGACATGTAGACTTCGAACGGTGCAATGACAAATGTGCACTACCTAAAAGTTGTCACTCAGACCTCACTCCGTATAGTTGGAGGCCATATCATTGCACAGCCGACGAATTGATGTGAATTACATATTTCAAATCATGGTCATCCACATACCACATTACATAGTTCATGCTACCCATGTGTTGTATCCCGCTGCAAAAGAGTATCGACCTCGTTGAAACTCATAGTGGCCTGGTGAATGAAGTTGTCACGTTTGGGATCGCAAACCATCCTCCTCAAAAATATGAAATACAAATGTTTGCAGGGTATGAATTTACCTCTCTTGCCCAAACTGGTTGATAGCATATTCACAAAAATCAGGACATGTGCAATTGGGGAAATTGGAAACCGTGATGTCGTAGGTCCTGTCATGAACAGCAGATGTGGAAGTGATGATTGTGAATACCCGACCATATCCTGGATCGGGTACTTCCGTGGTGCTTCCGACACGAGCTTGGAGCATTCTTGCGGACTCCACTTTGCCAAAGTGTTCAGCGGTTGGAGGGAAACGCCGAACGAGCTTTCCATCTCGTTTGGTTGGCCACAAGTCAGGATTTGCCGGGGGGACCCGGGAGGACGCAGGAGTAGTAGCACATGCATGGAGTTGGGTTGTCTCGCAAGGGAAAAACCTGCCTCCTCCAGCATTTCAATCTCCTGAAAGCTGAGATGTGTTCCCACCTTCACGGGCCAAACGGTTGGAGGAGATGGCTTCATCACTACGGAAGGACGCACAGTTCCATGCACACATCTGGCACAATCATCTGCGCAGAACCAGAACTTGTGGTTCTTGGCTTCTGGTTGACCGTATGGACGCATCAAGCCCGTGAAAGTCGGAGCAGGAGTTCGGGCACCACCTCTGGATATAGATGAAGTGCACTTCTCGAAATTAGTTGCCCTGATCGCTGTACATTTCACACGAGACCCGACACTTGTGCGTTCTATGTGCCAAACGTGGTCGGGGCATGCGGACTCAAGCACATCAAGGGGTTTTTCTCTCCTGCACCATTTCAGTGGCACGGTTTGATGCTGGAGCTTGCCGTCGTGTTGGAGGTTCCTCCACAATGGAGGTTCCGGACATGGAGCTGTCATGCAGGGGAACACGAGGCTTCGAGAAGTTATCACGGTCTGCCCTGTGGGAATCTGAATCCGAACCAGGTGGAGTGTTCAATTTCCTCTTACAGGAGCCGAATCTCTCCTCCCCTTCAAGATGTGGAACTCTAGAAACAAGTGGCGTTCCCTGGGCATACATGCTCACCGCCCGTGCTATCTTGATTGGATCCCCAGATCTGTTTGCAGCACGCAACATCAACTCCGATTTGTCCGGACCCTTGCCACCAACCCCACCTCGTAAGAAATCACGGTATCGGGTTTGTTGTTGCAAGGCACGTATCAAATCATCTGTTGTTGCCACATACAAATCCCGACCTCGTTTCCCAGACTGCTGCAACCATGCATTGTGCACAGTTTCTGCCAAATTGCAAGATGGCATGTCCGCCATTTCCTCAATGGACATGTTCTGCAAAGAGGATAACCACACTTCAGAACAGTGCACAGGAAACAACATAAAGAAAGCAATGAGTCAAAAATATGGAAAGCAAATGTATGAATAAAGCATGAAATAGAAGCCTCGTACCATTGTCATGGCTGCTCCCCACTGTCTATACCGGAAGTGCCAAAACGCCAGCCAATCTTCCAATGCTCTCATACTCTCAAGTGATGCAGCTCCAGAAGAGAACCACCAGGCACGAATTGTCTGGAACAAAGTGTCCGCCTCCTTCATTGTTCTAGCATCTTTGTACTCTTTGCACAATTTACGGTGCTGAGTCTGCATCTCTGGTTTGATGTCCGACTTTGTATGTTTTTCCAGAGATTGTGTCCAATGGAATAGACATGTACGCTCTCTTCCTGGCATAGGCACTTTTGGGTCGCCCGATCCGAAGACAATACGAATAGCATTGAAATTTGCTTGAGCACTATCCGCCATGAAACCTGCGAAATTTGGAGATGGCAGCCCATGGCAGCCCATGACACGTATCAGGGAATTCCACATGAGCTTCTGGGATTCCGTATCCTCGGATTGCATGTCACAAACTGCAATTGTCATAACTCGTTGGTACACTGGATCGTAGACATGACAAGCCATTGTCGTCCAATCCTTCACTCGTTTCACATGATCAAACATAAGAAAACAGTTCTGCAAGTCCCCAGTCTTCTGCATCCGCTTCACGAGGCTAACCCCACTGCCCTCCCCAACAGTCGACATTTTGAAAAGAAAAACTTTGATGGCACCTTGACCTGGGAATACATTGTCCTGGATGTAATCGTACTTGCTCAGTCGTTTCAATTCCAAAATATTGTCTATGTAGCCTCTGATCCCAGAGCCCATTCTCAATGCATTGATCTGATGCCGAATGTTAGGTGAACTTAAAGTGGAGAAATGATCCATGACCAGGTCCAATGCTGCACCGTCAAGTTTAGTCCCCACAGAATCTCCTTCACTCAAAATATGGCTTTCCAAGAAGGACTTGCTTGCGCCAAGAGCAATTGCAGATGTTGTTGCGGATGGGTTTCTCCCGAACTCCTGTTTGATCAACCTCGATACTGTCTCAACACTCTCCCTGTAATCCCCCTTCGAGACAGGATGGTTATGGAATCCAAAATGCACACAAGCTCTCGTCATTGTATTCAAACGGTGGACAACATAGTACATTCTTGCTCCGCAGAGCGCCAAGCAGGATGGCACAAGTTTGCAGAATTTGCAGACGAAAGTGTTTGCCGGTGGAGGGGCAGTCCCAGGCTGAAATGGATTCTCCGCCAGACCCTCCATTCGCTTTGATTATGAACTCCAGACTGAAGAAAGTGTCTGCAATTCAAATTATCACACCTAAGGTGTCCATTGCAAACTGTCCTCCTGAAAACAAGCTTGTCATCATTCTGAATATTGGATGTTTTTGTTCTGCACCACGGGTGCCCGTCGTGTTTCTTGTCCATTCCATGCATCATGATTGTTACACCTCCAACTCGCGGAGGAGGAGGCAGCTCGAATAGGATATCGCCATCAAAAGTCTCGGCAAGAACTTCACAGGCACCTGCTTCAAAGATTCCCAATCAATTCCCCGCAACTCACTTTTGAATCCAGCCATTCCTCCCATCGCCCGCAATTTTGGAATGACACTACAAATCTCTTCTTCATCAGCTTCTGCAACCACAGTAGGAAGGACTGGATTTGGAATTTCACTTATGTCATCATCGGAAGAATCCGAAAGCTCAACGATTGGAGTGGAGGAGGAAGTCTGTTCTTTTTTCACCACCACCTCCCTCTTGTCTTCAACGACCGAAGCAGCAGTCCCGGGCGTCACATATGACCCAAGGGACTTTCGCCGAGGCTCTCCAAGTACTCTGTATCGACCAGGACGCACTCTCCACTGGCTGATATGAGCCGTCTCATCACGGTTTTGGAAAGAATATTTCACCAACTTCCCTTTCAGATCGTAAACCTCTTTCTCCAAAAAGATGGAGCCATTCTGCAGCTGAAAACGGGTAGCCAAGACATGTTCCAGAACAATTGCAAATCCATTGTCAAGGACTTCCTGGAGAACGGCACTGTTTGTCGTCTGAGAAGAACTCCGCTTCAGAGGAAGCCATCTTCCTTCCTCGAGTATGTTTGTACCTTGCTATCGCAGATCTAGTGTAAATCGGTTTACTGCTGTCTCCAGAACACAGTTGAAGAATGAGCAGAGCATATGGCGAGGAAGCTCAGATAACGACTGTGCATATTCTGTTATTCATTCCAGATATGCAGCCGTCCATTTTAATTACTTTTCTTGTGGGCCCAGTGGTCAGAGAATCCATAGGGGCAGTGTCGGCAACTGTTAAACCGTTAATCAGAACCTCATCAATAAACCCAATAACAAAGCCGACTTCCTGGAAGCATGCCACAGGATCTGAGAATGGGATTGCAGATTAAGTAAATGTATCTATATACTACTACCAATGATCATGCGCACCTGGAAAGTTCCAAATGTGCAACGAATGTGGGGTTTGGATAACAAGGATGACCGTGTATGATATTCCAAAATTTGTCATCAAACTCTCGTTCATTTATATTTATTTGTTTAAGACTGCGCATCAATTTCTGGGATTCGCTGTTCTTTTTAAATATTGAACCCGTTATAATTTAGAACACGCCGTTTTGTTTTGGGCGGCACACGTCAGACATCCATAACTGAATACGAACAGCTGTACACCAATTGCTGGCATGTGCACTAATAAGGAAACGACTATGTGTAACGGTCACGCGGGAGGGAATCCGATGCTTCTAGAGACACGCAAGAACACAGGCAATCCCGCAAGAAATCGGGAGTCACTGCGTTTTTCTACTTTTCGCGCTTAGAGGGAGAGTGGTAGTCAAGCTGGAGAGGGTTCCTTCTAGAATACGAAAGAGAAGAAAGTCTCTTTATTTTACTTCCCTTAGAGAGAGACGCAGAGCAAGAGAGAAAATGACGAGGCGTCGTTTGTTGGAGAACACAGGGCCAAGGCAGCAGGTGAACGCGGAGACTGATTCACAAGAGCAGACGGAGACTGAGGCAGCGGCTGCGACACAGTCGGCGATAAGAGTGCGCCAGCCTGTGGAGGCAGAGATGAATCGCAGGGACACTGAAGAAGGTGGAAGCACGCGGAACGCCGAACCTGAAGAAGGTCAAGAAACCCTTGCGCAGACAGAAACTCCAGCAGATGTGAGAGGGAAGAGGAAAGCTGCAGAAGGGGATCAAATTTCAAAACCTAAGAAGGTGCCAGTAAGTTTTATCATATAGTCTGTCTGATTGCCTTTCAAGGAGTCCTTCCTCTTCCATTCTTTAGCAGGAACTACTGAATCGCGAGCGTCGTTAACGCCATTCGATTCTGCTCATGAGATTTATGTACCTATGTGTTTGAAGAGAGAGTCTGCACTTACTATTCTCCCTAAACTACACTGAATGTCGTTGCCGCCAATCAGTTGCACATATATGTCATTACACAACACCGATCCGGCAGGTTGTTATCTTTTGTGATTGTCGTTAACGCCGTTCGCTATCGCTCTCGCTTTTGTTTTGAATACGGCAGTCTCGGCTTTGCATGTGTAGATTGTGCTGAATTCTTTCACACCATTCATGGTGAGTTTCCTTGATACAGAGTGATTGTCGTTACCGCCATTCACTATTTGCAAATCACTTAGTCAGAACTGAATGGCATCGTGCAGAAAACTGTGAGGTCGAAGCCTACAGGATCAGAGGGAAAGGATCTGGAGATGGGGACGAGTCCGCAAAAAGCTCAGAGAATACAGATGAAGCAGATGAATCCGAAGTGCACTACCTTGACAAGGTGAAAGAACTCATGTCATTCCAGAAGGTAAACTCTCAGGAGGTTATAAGGGACATGCTCGTATCTGGAGGGCGTCTGGACATACCTCTGTGCCGGATGATATCAATGCCTGTTGTGCGTCCACCTCTTTCCCATGACATAACAAAATTGGAGAGTGATTTTGTGCATGGATATAGACTTGGTGCACAAGTTTTTTATGTGTCACTGACGGATATAAATGGGAAAAGCACATTAGTTTCTCCAGAGATCAGTGATAACTGGGATGAGTGCTGGAAAGATGCCAATGAGGAGTTCGAGCTGGGCCTCATGATGGGAAAGAACACCCAGCAATTTTGCAACCACATGTTCTACGTCTGGGACGGCAACCACCGATTGCTGGCATGGATGGGATACATTCAGAAACACCATTCGAAAGACAAAGACAAGCATGTTGCTGTGGAGGCAATGGTTTTGGATCCAGGAAACGACATCGCTAGGCTTCTTACAGCTATGCACGACGTGAACAAGTAAGTCATCCAGGAGATTTGATTCCCTCTGTAGTGTCTTGTTAATCCTCAAAAAACAGTGTTAAGGAATGCAATGTTTCCAATGTTTTTGCAGATCGACAGAGAAATCGCATGTGACAACAAGCTTGGTTCACACACTATTCCGAATTCAGAGGATTGGTCTGATGAAGCTGGATGATTTTCGGACAGTACTACCACCCAATATCATCAAGAAGTGCGAAACAGGAAGAGCTGCAGGCACTTGGTATTCTTTGACACGAGAGGCGTTTCTGGAGTACATGTATGCGGTAAGCCCGAGTCTGTAATCTGTTTACTTTTCGAATACATGTTTAGAGTCCCTTCGGAGCTAATCACTACTTGAATGAATGCAGCAAGAACTGGCAGAGGCAGCTGAGAAGGGAAAATCCGAATATTACCGCACTACACCAGAGGAACTAAGGACATCAAAGGGTGTGGAAGCTGCAATAAAGAAGGAGTTTGAGATGCGAAGAACCAAATTGATGTCAGCCTTCGGAAAGCAGCTTAGAATAGTAGATCCTGGACTTGGTCCTGAGTTCCTTCAGCAGATCAAAACACACTATGACAAGCATGTGCATCCGGAGATGCAGCAGGAGAAATTGCACCGGCTGGCCATATCGATGGTCGACCCACAAACAAAAATAAGGTGGCTGGAGATATGGAACTCAGATCAAACAGTAAAGGACTTGAATCAGTTCCCAAAGAGCACCATACAGCCTGGCACAAAGGTGGAAGGAATCAGTGATTTGGTGTTTGATAACTGGCTCCACAAGGCTACATTTTGGAGTCAGGTGTGTATTCGAACATGCTGTTTCTTCTCTTCAAGTATGTGATGTGTATCTTTTTTGCAATTCTGACAAATATACTATTTGCAGCTCGAAAAGCGCGCCGTCATTGTGCTGGATCAGACTTTGAAGGACCTGAACATTGCGATTGTTTCCCCTCCCCAAATGTCATTGGAGGCATACATAAGGAAGTGGAGAGGTCTCACCTGGAGATACTGTTTTTTCCGGGAGTTCTCCAAAGATGGTAACATTTTACGGTCCAACGACTTTGACAGTCAGGTTGGAGGAGAGTGGGCCATGATGCGAGTTGTGTACAGGTGCAATGTCATACTTGAAACTCTACTGTTTTTTTGGGAAAAAATGTGGCTTCATATGGATTGCAATCTTAGATCCAGATTGAATGTCGTTGACGACATTCACTTCTTTGTCTGAGTCATTCTTAAGCGAGTATATGAATTCACCTGGTTAGGATCTAAGGGTGCAATTATATTGTCCCTGATTAGAATTGATAATGTCCTTGAATGGCGTTGACGACATTCACATACGGAGTTGTTGAGAGGTCCTCAAGGTTATTTAAATTTTTGTAATGTCCATAGAGGTTACAATGAGGGTTCCTCACTTCATTTTGCTGAATGTCAATGCAGACATTCAGTTGTTCTGCATTGTTTTTTCCTCTTGCGATGAATATGGAGGCTTGATAAGCTCTGTTTTAAGAAATCCAAAGTGAATGTCGTTGACGACATTCACAGCTGTGTCTGTATTATTCAAAAGCGACAAATTCAATTTTCATGGATTGGGGAGCTAAGTAATTGGTTTCTTTTTTGTATTTTTGTGAATGGCGTTGACGCCATTCACATACAGTGATGTTGTGAGGTCCTCAGTGATAGGTTCGTTATGAATGTGCATTGAGTTTTCCTGGATGGTTCCTTACTCAATTTTTTTATTTCCATCCTGTGATTTTGCTTCATTTCAGTAATAATTTGGCTTCATTCTTGAATGTCGTTGACGACATTCACTTCTATGTCTGTGTCATTTCTAATCGATTATTTGCATTCACCTGGATTAGGATGTATTTACAGTGTCATGGAATGGAATGTTCTGAATGGCGTTGACGACATTCATATCTGGAGCAGTAGTGTGGTCCTGAAAGGTCCTTGGAGCAGTTGTCAGAGCCATTTCAATCCATGTTTTATTCTTTCTGTTCTACTTGCATCTTACTCACTGAGCGCTTTTGTGGGTTGGGATTCATCTCCTTTTTTCAGGTACACGAAATATGTGCTTATGGAAGGAAATCACCTGAGCGGAATTCCCGACTATCTTGACATGTGGTCGGACCCTGCAAACGATCCAACCATGTATACTGCAGGGATATTGAAGGACTGGAGTCCTTCTCACTTCAGAGACTGTGGGTGGTACCTTGACTGCCCACCTGAGCACACGACCTTTCAAGAACAGCATATGAAATACTTGAACAATAACGCTGAGATGCTGGCGCCTTTGACTGACGAAGAGTATCAACGAAACATAGCAACCTTGGCTGCCAAGGAGCCTGATGCTCAGGGAACGCCGCAGAAGGGAAAGAAGGCGGGCCGCAAACCAAAAGACAAGGCTGTTGATGTCATAGCCATCTCACCAGCAAAGCCAAAGGACAAAGACAAGTCCAAAGAGAAGGAAAAGGACAAGGGGAAGGAGAATGAAAAGGAGATGGAGAGTGGGCAGGACTTTAGTGCTGGAAGATATACCCGCACTCTTCAGTGCGTGTTCGATGCCAAGCCACACCCTTCCCGTTCTGATTCAGCAGGAGAGATGAAAATTGTTAATGAGGGTTGGCTTTCGATGATGCAGAGTCGAAAGAGAGGATACACTGGGGTGCCATCCCCTACCTGGGACAATATAATCTCATTCCTCAATCTGGTGAGAATTCCAGTTTCTTTCCTTTTTCTCTGAATGTTTCGTTGGCAGTATTTCAGTCTCGTTCTTTGAAAACATTCTTGCCATCGTTCTTATAAAAAACATGTCTGTTGCAGGTGAGCACAGGTCCCACCTTCGTGTGCGGTGTGCAGAAAACTTATGCGGCCGACATTGTCATTCTCGACATCCCGGATGGCCAGGCTGTGCCAGAAGTTCTTCCAAAGGGCAAGACGCCAGGCTGGAACAAATTCGAGGACAACTACTGGAGTTGGGTATTCGGGTTCTGTAACAATTTCCTCTCTGATGCAGGGACACTTCTGCTTTTTCAGTCATGTGACAATGATAGTCGTCGGGCATTGGCATCATACCTCAAGTCTTCAGGGTTTGAAGTTTTGCGCACATGGAATTGTGTGAACAGCCTCTACTTGTGAAAGGGGGTTTCCCTGGTCAGCTGGTATGCCGTCTGCCTTCTGCTTGTGCTTTGATCATGAGTTTCAATTTTCTCTGCAGCTCCACTCTAGTAGAATGTTTTATGATCGACACCGATCATCAACGATTCATGGTTTTTTTGTGTCAGAGTTCTGAATAGCCGATGTACACACTTCCACTTTAGATTGTGTTTACCACACTAACCTGTTATCTTTGGCAGACGAGGATGTTCGAGGCGATCTGCCTGCGGAGGATTCGCACATCAAAGACACCATCCTCCATCCGCAGCTTTGAGATTTCTGACCAGGGTTGTTTCGTCAACCCCCCCTATGAGCCCCATGTCGATGACATTTTGTACAACTTCATGCAGTCCAGTCAGACTCTGAAGAGACCAGATGGCACTCCCTGGAGAGGTGCAAAGGAAAAGTCACCAGCATTCATGCAAATACTGCTGGAGTCATGCAGCCACCGCTCTGCACGGGTGGTCGATCTTTCTGTGTCCACAGGTTCGTTTTCTCCCTTCCGAATTGGTTTCCTTTCAACAGTTTCATCTGCTTAAATCCCCTCCTCCAAACTGTTTATGTTCTCCTGTCTGGTGCAGGAGCAACTTACCACGCATGCAAGGCAGGCGGAAGAAGCCTTTTTGGCATGGAGGGTGATTCTGACCTCTACAACACCGTGCTCCTCCCCCTTTTGTCTGGCTCCACTTCAGGCACACAGACTGATCGGATTCAAATTCGAAATGATGACGATCCCGAAGATAAGCAGGTCGACAACGACTTTTCATGTGAGTAAGTGCTAAACCCTCTTTGGGAGTCATACTCAATTTCTCGATAACATCAAAGTTACAGTAATAACTTTTTCAGGCTGTCTTTCAGGAAAGCCAGCGGTGGATCTTCAGGAGATACAGTCATTTCTGGCGAGTCTGTTTTCGACAGCCCCCTTTCCAATTTTCTGCTCCCTGTTTATGCCGAAGCAATGGCACTTCACGCGGCCGAGTCCCTATCCCCTGACTTTTTAGTGGCCAGCCGTAGGTGTATCCAGCGTGGATCCGGTGTTCTAAAATACTTAGACTTAGATGCAGAGGAAGAGGGGATACATTGTACTGACTCTGAGTCAGACTGAACTGTATTCTTTTAATATTCATTTTCATATTATCTGGAAAACGTTGAATCCCCTTCCTCTACCGTAGTTGTTCCTTTAGAACAAATAATAATCACAGAATCAACTTTCGTTTAAATTGCTATATGTATGAATCCATCTCACAAACCTTCCTGACTCTTCTCATATCCATTGTGCATTCATCTACACTGTATTCATGCGTGCTCCATTCATGAAAGCTTCCTTTGTACAACATCCATTGTACATTCATCCTCTGTACTCTTTAATCCACCCCACAAACCTTCCACACTCATTTCATATACTTTGTGCATTCGTCAAAAGATTTGGTCATGCATCTTCCTGTCATGAATTTTTGTCATTGCTCAACATCCATTATACATTCATCCATTTTACTCTTATCCATCCGTCATTCATCCATCTACATACATTTTTCACACTCATCCATCTGTTTATCATCCAACTGTACATTCATCCATCATTTATTCAATGCCTTTTATTATGTCGTCCAGCTTGTTTCCGCGGTAAAGGGTGCCAATCCGCGGGAATACACTCCACTTCTTTCTGGGTGCGTGGTGACTCGGCCTCCACGTGTGATGACGTGGACTGAGCCCCGTGACGTGGCATTTGCGCAAGGTGACGTGGCGTGAGCGCAGTCGCGCTCACGCGCTCACGTGACCAGGCTCACGCCGAGGCATCCCTGCATTCGAAGTATAATTTTGATGGTATTTTGCATACATATGATTCTTGGGCCGTTCTTTGCATGGCTTTCGTCGTTCATGGCTGGTTTGGTAGGATGTAGCATTGTCCACCATGTTTTGTCAATTTCCAATGACATGGCCACCTCAGTGGCAATGTAGTAGTGATTGCTTGACATTGACTGTCGTCAGGCCATTGTAGTATGTTCTCTTATTATGCATTGTTGAAAATACTCATGTACATACCACCATTTTGCACCTCAAAATTGTAGGAACAACTTACATCTTCCGCTCTTGGTCCTTGCCCTATAATGTAGAGCATTTCTCTAATAGGTAACTAGTGTTTTACACAACATATGGTTGCATCTGCAACTTCAACATGAACCATTTGAAATGGTATATCACACTCGCAGTTACACTTTGGACACTTGGTGAGTTTCGCATCCTCTCCGTAGTACAGGGTTTTATCACATGGACATGCATGAAAAATCTTATAGCTCATCCCCACAGCATCCAAGGTTGCTCTTGCCTCTTTTCTTGATCGTGGCATTCTCGACTTCAAATGTGGGGCAAGGATGTAGTCCGCAATAGTCCGCATTATGGCGGACATACCCACATTGCTTATGCCAAACCGGATTTGCAAATTCAGCAACAACAAGATGGTTGAAAGTCTACTCACTTTGGCCCCTTCGTATAAGGGAGTTTTGGCTTCTTTTTCCATGTCATTCAAAGAGTCTGTGTCCTCATCTACCATCTGATGCATTAAGAGGTCCTCCATTGCTGCCACATCCTCATGCATAATTCTATTGTCATTGTTGTCCTCATCATCGGAGACCGTCATTTCAGACAGGGTCGGGTCCCTTTGATACGCACCCCCCTCCGAATGAACAAAATCCCGGTTCATGACAAGATCAGGAACTTCATGAATTAATGTCGTGGGGTTGTGGCCGGCATCCTAAGATGCCAAAAATAACCATGTCATTATCAGTTTCCATACATGGCGTTGTTCATTATCATACAGGATAAAACCCAAAGTACACATTATACACACCTGGAGGGGAATACATACATTGTTTCACCACATGAAGGAAACACTATATAAATTCACATATAACGTCCACCCAAACTCCCTTGAATATAGCATGAAAAATTGCATCCAAATACACATCAATGTCTATGTATATATATACACGGTGGAGGAAGCCACCTCAATGTACAAAATGACTTCCTACATCCATCTACACATGATGAAAGTCGGCTAACACCTAAAGTCATACTCTGCAAACAACTCATCTCCAGCCCTAATAGTCCTCATTGCACATGTCATCACAAAAATGGTGATGTTAGGGTCCAATCTACTATCCCCGTCATGGCGCTCATCCCGAAACACGTTGGCGGTGTGGCCCGGCGGTAAGGTAACTGAACTGTTGATGAGCTCAGACACGTTGCCGTACACATCGGGGTTTCCGTCATAATAAATATGGGCTTTGCGGCCCAAATTTCTCGCCCTTACATCATTGTCGTTCACAACAAGGATGTAAGGATGGATCAAGGACCCAAGGCCGTGTGTCTGCAATAATTGCCACTCCCGGTGGGTGTACCTCGGCCCAAAATAGGGGAACAAATCTATAGAATCCTCTCCTTCCCCCAAAACTACATCCTCCATCAAAAAAATCCGCGACCCATACTAGGGTCCATTGCCTCCATTACGCAATACATGCGACCCCAAAAAAGAAAGGGCTCACCCTCGAGAATCGGAACTGGACAAGGCACAAGACATTGGTAGAAATGGGGTTGGACTCCCATCATGAATAGCTCCCTAGCACCACGATGACGTATGGTGCCGTCATCAGGCCGGCGAAGGCGTGGACCAACCGTGCGAAACAACTTCGGTCCACCTCTCCTAGGGGGCGGCGCCCATCCATCACTTCGGGGGGCTTTCTCCCAGAGTGGGAACCTAGTGATCCATCGGTCCCAGTCATACACAGTCCCCAAAGGTGGTGGGATCCATCCGTTCTGCCGGAGGACCCGGATACGGACTCGGTGGCGGCTGTGGTATCGGCAATGGAGGGGAAGGGACACGTAGGTTGGTATGAGGGATCTCGCGTGGAGGTAGTACTGGCTGAGATGGCCGGGATGGCGATGGTGATGAGGAAAGAACATGTACAATAGGAGGAACGGACGATGCGGATGATGGTGATGATGGGGGTGCCGATGTCGAGGATGTCAAACTCGGACTCAATGGCGGCTATGGTCTCGGCAATGGAGGGGAAAGGACACGTATCCGGTCGGTATGAGGGACCTCGGATGGCAATGGTGATGAGGAAAGACCATCTACAATAGGAGGAACGGACGATGCGGATGATGGTGATAATGGGGGTGCCGATGTCGAGGATGACGAATGTGTGTGCGTCGGTGACAAACGCCTAGCCCGGTGCCCAAAAATAGAAAAACGCGCATCGTATCCCGCTACCTCACAAACTGCATCTACGTCATGTTGCGAGAAAAAAATGTTTACATCCAGAACGGGTTGGGGCTCGTAAGAAGGAAGAAACTCGCATCGGTATGCCTCTTCAGCAAAAAAAATTGCGAGCTTGGACATCAAGACGGGGCTGCAAGATGCATGATATGAAATGCATCAATACTCAATTCATAAACGTGAGGTTTCATTAGATATAGTACTTTTAATTGAGGAGTACGTGAAAAGATATATGGACGACTTACCTTTGCTGCATCAGCAATCTCGTACTTAGTGTAATGTTTTTGCACAACATGGGGTCACTGCATCATCGGTGTGGTCCTCCCAACCGGTAGTCGTGCCCAACACCAACTGCACCAACACTCAATCTTGGGGAGGCGGTCCCGGCGGGGTCTCCCCAGGGCTCGTGCCTCTGGACTTGGCGGCCTACGACCTCGGGGTGGTGGCCGTGGGGGCAAAGCTGTGCGGACATGGCGATGCCGCCTAACTCGTAGACGAGGCGAACGTGCTGTCTCGCCCTCAGTAGGTGGTTGTGCCACAGTCGGCAACGAATCCTCAAGCGTGACACATCGATAAACACGCGGCATGACCTAGCACGAGAGAGAGGTAGAGTACCGTATTGTGACCCACTGTAACCTCTGGAGGAGTTATACTCCCAACCCTTGGAAACACTTGAAAAAGAAAACCCTACAAACGTAAAGTCATATGTCCCCACCCCACCAAAAAAAAAAACCCTAAAAACAAAACTATATTGCAGCTAATCCTAAACTAACTATATTATAACTAACCCTAAACTAAACTATGTAACCCTTAAAACCCTAAGAGCCAAAGACCCAAAAACCCAAATGATCATTGCAAAAACCCCATAACCCAAAAAACCAAAAAAATAAAATAAAAAATGAGAGGCCTCTTCAACTCACCTCTGCGACTGTCGTGCGACGTCCCCCTAAGGCAGCGACGCTTGTGCAATTCCCCAACATCGCAGCGGATCCTCGTCATGCCAAGGTGGCCGCCCTTCTCTCCCCTTCTTTCTTCCCTTCGCGAAGGCGCCTGATCGCTGCCGAGGTTTTTCGGTGGGGTCGTCACACTGGCGCGCCGCGGCTGCACCGACCGCCTCTCACTCCCCCTCTCAATCTCTCTATCTGATCTCTCTCTCCATCACCCTCCTCCTCTCCCTCTCCCTCTCCCTCCCTCCCCTCCTCCATCCCTACTTTGTTTTTTTTTGCTCTCGAGCTCTCCCGGGCGCAACTACCCCGCGCACCGGAGTGTTTTCCGGCGGCAGTGACACAACACTGACGCGCCACGGCGTTCAAACCGGTACGCGCCCTCTCTCTCACTCTCCCTCTCGCCCTAATCCCTCTCCCTCACACTCTCTCTCCCTCTTCTATGTCGTTTTGTTTTTTTTTGCTGTTTGAGCGAGCTGGGAGTGCGCCCCGTGACCTGCTGGTGGAGCGCCAGCGCCGCGGGAGGGACCGCCAGCATGAAGGAGCTGCCGTGTGAGGGAGCTGCCCTCCCTCTCTTTCTCTCTCCCTCGTAGCTCTCACTCTCCCTCTCGCCCTTATCTCTCTCCCTCATTCTCTCCCTCGCTCTCTCTCTCTCTCTCTCTTCTCCCTTTTTTGTTGTTTGAGCGAGGGAGTGTGCCCACGCGACCTGGTGGCGGAGCGCCAGCGGAACGCCAGCGTGAAGGAGCTGCTGCGTGAGGTGCCCAACTGCAGGTAAGCAACCATGCATTTCTGATCTTCATAGTGAGAGATTTCGGTGAGAGTTTGGGTTCCACGGAGTAGACAGTGGAATCCCCACAGATCTCATAGTATATAGGACAATAGAAGAAGTGTTCTTCAGTTTCAATTTCATGGAGAGAGAGGGAAGATTCTTTTTGTCATGTCAAGACAAAGACATGACCCCTAGGGTCATTGTCATGAAAGAATAAATAGACATATCAGCCACTTAACAGTGGCACCATCCCTCAATCATCAAGCTTAGAAAATCCAGAATTACATACATGCACAGTAATGTGTTCATGTCAGTATAATTCATAACCCAAAGGGTATGCCACTGATGTTGATTGACCACCAGTCAAGATCATGATACACTTACAGAGGTCTGGGTGGGATGGCGGGTACTTGGCCATATTTTGGCCTTGATGTGGTGCAGGTCACATAATCATACAGATTTACTGTCTGCAAGCTGTAATCCAAGCATACTTACTAAAACCCCATGGGTGTCATGGAGGGTTTTCTTTAAAAAAAAAAACACTGGATATCACAGATTTAAATACCTTGTCTTGCCAGTATTTGTTTAGACTGGTGTGTAGTACAGCTTGCCCCCACATGGGATGTGGATATGTCTGGTAAGTTTTCCAGAATACCCCTATACCTTTATTTCTTGCTACAGCTGAAAATCAAAGCTCATGACACAACAAGATAAATATAAAGGACTGCATACACATCCTGTGACAATATATGATACTGTCAATACACCCTTCACATCATTCCACATTTGACCATGTCATTACACCATGTCCAGGGGGTATTTCCACTTGACCACCCCGGCTGCCTCAAAAACTAGTTACCATTTATATTACTGCCATATTTTAGTGTCAGCCGAATAGTCACAGGCAGAAACTTCACCATACCCTGGCCTAAGCATCTAGCTAACAAAGCCATCTGGGTTGGAACATAACATGGGCCTTTACCAACAGAGGTAGTCGAGTAGCTGCAGCAACCATTTCCTTGCAACCTCTCACTTTGTTTCCAACTACCATAAGGTAAGCAAAGCAAACTAGGGCCTGGAAAACAGATGCGTGTCTCTCACACAAGCCATCATAAATCAGGCTGTCACCACATAACAGAGGTTTTCCACTGGCTGGGCCGAACTAGCCCATCGTAGAAAACATTACACTTGTTCTTCAAAAATCAAGGAAGGAAAGAGGTAGGATCAAGAAAAACCATAGAGTAGTTTAGTTTTTCAACATTTAAGATGAGTCTCTGGCAAGCGATTCCTTCCCCTGCTCTGCAATCCCACTTAGCATCCAGCAGCACCTAGAACGGAGAAATGAGGGGAAAAAAAATTTAAAAAAAAAATTGGGGGGAGAGTGGGTGACTGAGCAGCTGTTGCTCAGATTGCTGGTGCTGCTTGGTCACTCCCCCCCCCACCTTTTTTTTCAGTTTTTTTTTTTTTTCCCTCCCCACTCCCTCTTTCTCCCTCTCTCCCACTTGTTGTTGGTGCTGCTCAGTCACTTCCCCCCCCCCCCCCCCCACCTTTTCATTTTTTGTTTGTGGAATGGTGGGAGCTTGCTGCTGCTGATCTTAACAGCCCCCCCCCTTGACCTTTCATTTTTTGGTTTTGGCAATGGTGGGGGGCGTTGAGAGCTGCAGCAGCAAGTACTTGTTGCTGCTGCTCTCAGTCCCCCCCACCCTTTTTTTTTTTTTTTTTGGAATGGTGGGGGGCTGACAGCAGCAGCAAGTGCTGGTGCTCTCAGCACCCACCCCACCCCACCCCCCCCCCCTCCCCCCTCTTTTCATTGTTTGCTTATCAGCACAGAGAGAAAGGGGGAGACAAAGATATAGAGACATAAAGATAGAGGGAGAGGAAGAGAGGGGAAGGGGGAAGGTCAGGCCTTGTTGGTTTTTGGCATGTGAAATCACACGGTAGTAGTGTTGTGGGTGCAGGGATAAGCTGGTAGTATGGCGAAGGACAAGGAGAAGGGGCCGCCGAAGGACAAGGAAAAGGTGCCGCCAAAGGAGAAGAAATCGTCTGCCGCTAAGGTAGGGAAGCCTGACAACGCTATCATCATTGACGGCCGTGTGACAGGGTCCACTTGGTCCAAACTCACCAGCCCTATAGGCGGCTATGTGAGAGGACCAAGCCGTAAGGCCGTCGAGGCCTCCACGCCCTCGAAGGTTGAGGCTGGGGATGAGCCTCCACTTGAGGGTGGTGCACCCAATGTTCAGGCTGGGACGCCCCCCCCACGGGCTGATGGAGGGCCCTGACTTTTACGTAGGGAAGCGCATTCTCAGATCTGCCGCTAGGTATGGGCAACTTGATCTTAGCCCCACCGCTAATGTCTTTTCCCCTTCTTCTACAGCCAAAAGGGCTTATAAGGGGGGGGGCTCAGAAGGGGGTGGGTTCCTCCTCACCTTGGGAGAAGAGGGAGGCTTCAAAGGAGGCCGCAATGAGGTGGAAGGAGGAGGAAAGGAAGAGGGAGAAAGACAATAAAAGGGAAGAGGGAAATAAGGGGGCACGGGAAAGGGAGGGGGAAGAGGAGAGGGTGACACTGGCTATGGAGGGCCCCTTGCGAAGTCCGTCGCCTGAACGGTCAATGAAGAAGACCCTGGACTTTGGGGCGCCGCCTGCGAGCCTATTGAGTGCATGTGATAGGCTTCCACCCTTATTCCGAGAGGGCATTATGGGGGGTGCACCACAAGCGGGGACCGAGGGCATCATTGAAGTCATGGACGCAAAGGTGAGCCTCTTTCCTTCACCTTTCTTTCTTTCCTTTGCCTTTCATTTTGTTTCTGGTTTGTTTCTAATTTTGTGGGTTTTGTGTTCAGGAGCTTGGCGCATTTGTAGCTTGTGGCAAGCAGTGGGATTGCCACCGACAAAGCAGGGACATTGGTGGTGCCTACCCGTGGGGACGGTAAGAGGAAGAGGAAAAGACGTCGTGCCCTCGAGGTTCCCCTAATCATCAAGGAGGGTAGGGAAGTAGTGGAGGGGAAGGGGAAAGGATAGGCCCAGGAGAGGGAGCGTAAGAGAAAGAGGAGTAGAAGGAGAGAGGTGCAGCCGGGGGAGGGCACTAGTGGGGGAACAAAAGACAAGGGGGAGCTAGTTCAGATGAGCGTGCAGCCGGTGGAGGGCATTAGCGGGGCAACAAAAGACAAGGGAGAGGTAGTTCAGAAGAGCGTGGACGAGGTAAAGACCTCGGGTCCCCGCAACCTTGATTTGCCAAAGATAAAGGTGCCCCACTTAGAGACCAATAAGGTCGGTGACCCCATTGGTGAGTATTGGGAGGCCATAAAAAAAGTAGCCTTCGACTTGGTGGCGAGGTGGTTCCCTTGGCATATTGTTTGGCCACGCCAATCACATCGCCATAGGCGAGCATTCGTGCAAGCACTTGAGGGCACATTTCCGGGTGAGTGGAATGAGGGGAAGCTCTTGGACCTGGTGGGAAAGAACCTCCAGGACAAGAGATACCGTGCGCGACAAACCATTCGCAAGGCACTCAAGGCGGGGGTCGAACCAACGACCATGCCACATGGAATAACCAAGGTAAGACACACTTCACTTGTCATTGGTGTCTTTGAATGCATGTTCATTGCGGTATGGAGTTCATTAACATTTATAGTGTCTTTGTTGGGGCTGGACAAGGGCTAGACATGAATCATGGGAGGCTCTCATCGCAGGGGAGAGGGAAGCGCTGAAGGTGGAGATCTTCGCAAGGGGACGTGCGGCAACTGCAGCCCGCCTCGAGAAGTGTGCGGAATCAACATACAAGTGGGGCCCCAGCGAAAGCAAGAGTTTTGTCACCCGATTCGTAAGTGTTCTTTCTCTTGTCATACCCATTCTTCTTTTTTAGCTTCTCCCTTCCATTATGAATTCTGACCTGTCATTTCATTTGTATGTCATGTGCAGAAAAAGAAATTTGAGAGGCATCCCTCCGCCATCGAGCACAGCTTTTGCAAGACTCAGGGGTGGAAGGCCCTTGTAGCCTAAATGGCCAAGACGCCACAATTGACGGAGGATAATGCATCTGTAGGGGTGGGGATGGGTATTTCAGTGGCTCGGCCGGATGGGGGAGAGCCAGTAGTAGGGGGTGGTTCGAAGGATGATGTAATCTCGGACTCGGCCTCATCATCCTCCAAATTGGAGGCCCAGCGTAGCTTGCATTCCTCAGACAAGTACACCTATGACTCAGGTGATGAGGAGTGAGGGATAGTTCCCAGTTAGAGACATGTAAAGGTAGTACTCGCTTTATGTATATATTTCTTCAGTTGCCATTTCGATCCTCATTCTAACCTTAATGGACATGTGGATTCTAATCTAACCTATAGATTAGAATGCATGCATTTCATGCAAGCACGAGGCACACCCCAACCCCCAAGAAACCCCCCCCCCCCCCAAATGAAAAGAAAACCCCAAATACCAGCTGGCTACCCTCTCACCCAGCAACGGCCGGGTGCGACCAGCAACGCTGATGCGATTCCCAGCCGTCGCAACAGAACCACACCAACGTGGAGCTAGCGACGTCACGCAGGGGCTGCGACGTTGTTGCGACTCCAGGGAGTCGCACACGAACGTGCCCTCCCATGGAGCTAGCGACGGCCCCCGGGGGCTGCGACGTCCGTGCGATTCCCGGGCGTCACTACAGAACCTCCCTACCCATGGGGGTCTAGCGACGCCCCCAAATGGCGGCGACGTCATGGCGATTCCCGGGTGTCGTCAAGCTGCGACGTGCCGGCGACGCCTGCGCGTGGCTATTTCTGGGAATGGGCGACGTCCTTGCGACTGCCCCATGACGCAGGGGAAGGGATGCCCCCCCCTCCCTGCCCTTTGTTGCGACTCCTGGGAGTCCCCATATTGCGATGCCCCGGAGGGGCAGCGTCTTTCCGACGTCGCTGGTCGTGGCTAGGTGGACCCGGGGGATTAGCGATTCCCTTAGGTCGCTAATCTGCGACGTTCTGGGAGCGACGTGGCGGCGACTTCCCGACGTCGCAATTTGTCCCCGGCGCGCCCCGGGCGCTGTAGTGTATTTCCGTCACTAGGCGCGGCGTTTGGAGGTCGCTGAGGCATCGCAATCCCCCCCCCCCCCCAAACGTAGTAGTGTTGGACTTCCAAAGATCCAACAATGCTCGAGGCACTTCCCTACTTTATGGATCAGAAAAACTACTAGTTCTAGAATTGCTGGTAAGTTCATGAATTTTACATCTATAGATTTATGTAGTGCAATTATAGTTCATAAACTCTACGGAAATAGAAGGGGCTTGATGATTAAATTTTGGCTGACTCCAAACGGAACATGTTTCAGTAATGCATGAAAGTGAAGACGACCGAAAAAGTCAAGATCCAGACGTGAAAGTCAAGATGCCAAAAGACCCAAAATAAATCATGTTTATGAAACACTGTAAGTGTCACAATTTGTTGCATGTTGTTTTGCCCAATATCATAGCTGTTTTCATGACCATTGCCTATGGCCATGGGCAGTTATGTAGCAAGTATACTTAAGTACATATGCAATATTCATGTGTCTTTCATGTAGTCTGATTTTACATGATGCATGTGTTTTCTTGTAGGCAGAAGAAAAGGACCGATGATTAATTGCAGGAGACTGCAGTTGCAAATTTAGTAGGAAATTTTCTATTGATCTAAGAAGACATAATAATGATGATATGTACAAATCTCAATTCTAGTACTTAGTCGTGATGGTTGAAGGTGATGAGTATGGAGGGTACAGATGATCCGCACCATGAAAATACATTTTCTCATACGTGCATACCTCAGTGCTAATCATTGTGCTAGATGTAGTCTGATGATCCATTGTTCTATTGCTTGGAATAGGGCCCTGTTGCAGGTACGTAGCTTTCACTTGTTTGGGCAAATTAGAAACTTCATTGAAGCCTGGATTTGCCATATTGATGGGACAGTCAACGGTGAACGATACGTCATGTATGTCGGAATCGGCTTCGTCCACAGAAGGTGGAGGTTGTTGAATTTGAATATTTGGAATCTCCATGCTTTGTTCATGGCGATGACTTGGAAGATGATCAATCCGGGAATCATTGACAAAGTAATTTGTGGGGAGGGAAATAATCTGAGCTCGTCCAACTGATGGTATGGCTAATGATGTTAGTGTATTCGGCAAGTATGCTAGCTTCAGTTTCTTCAAAAAGGTCAAGGATTGATCTACATGTTTCAACAAGTTTCTCGACTCCTTATTCTTGGATGGCGACTCCCCGGATTTCTCTACATCTATTGAGGTCTTGAAGTTTGTAGTGTGGCCAAGATAAGAGATTATTTCCATGTTGTGCCCATCATTCTTCATTCGGACAATGTGGCAAGCGAGGTTGTCACTGTAGAACTTTCCAGTCGTCTTCATCATCTTCCTGGTATCCATGCCCCATGCGACATCAACATCCCTATGAACTGTAAAATTCCGAATTCAAAAGTTCTATAGTAAATTGAAGAAGTGGGCAATGTTGACAAATTTAGGTTGTTCAATTCAAACCTTCATGAACGCATCTATATTCTATACATGCATGTAAAAATCGGAGAAAAAAAATATTTTATGCATTTAATGCACTACAAATCCACAGACATGGGGGCTTGAGTTGAATGGTGAGCAAACCTGTCAAAGATTACCCATGTAGCTTGAAGGGCTTGGACTTCATTTACAATGGCCACCCTAGGAACAGGTGCTGGTGTAATGTGGACTTGCAAAGTTATCTGGAATATCAATCAGTCAATGTTTGCAACCATCAGCACCGTCTTCATGTCCTGATAAATTTAAATCATGACTTACTTAAAACTCATTTTGGAGGCGTCCAAGTCCCAACATATGTAAGTTTCACATTTGTGATTGCATTGCAACGTGTGGAAAACAGTCTTCACGAGTACTTGTCAACTAAACATTGAACTAATGTACAAATTTTATGTTGGTAATTCAAGTAAGTTGAAAGGACCCATCACATTTCATCCTAAAAGAGACTCCTAAAATATTGTAGATCAATAGTGGAAGATATTTACCCCTCTCTTTGCACTTGTTTTTTTCATCTCGGAAAGTTTGCTCTCAAAGGCCACCTTCTTGCCCAATATCTCTGATTCCAGTACAAGTGGATTTAATCCGACAATGCCGGCCAAAACCTTGTACCCCACTGCACAAACCCACACCAACACACCAATGAATGTCAAAAGACGATCCTTTAGAACTACAATTTGAATATTAGTTGTTATAGTGTGATGACCTCAATGTGCTTGAATGAACCACTTTGGCTTTGAAACTAAGTTTGGAATTAGCTACTCAGGGCTCCCAAAATCCACACCCTTTGAGGACCCTCCCAAAAGAAACTTATTATAAACTTATGAATGATTCTATAAGCTAGTACATTCTACACATTCTCTACATTCTCTCAACATAGCTTGTGCACTCGAGTATGAGTTTTGACTACAAATAATCTCCATGTAGCTATCTGAGTGCTTCTAAGACTTGATCATAAAATCAGAAAAAAATTGGGTGAGCACCAAGTTTAAGAGAGTCTAGTTATTTATCAAATTTTGTCATTAATCTTCATTACCTTTTTGCACACATGCACAATTGATATTCAATTGAAACTAACTAGTTTGTAATCATAGGATCTCTTAGTTGCAAAGTATGTACTCACTGGGAGTGACGACGTGTTCCATAATTCCTAGAAGTGTCACACAGTCCCCTGGCTGAAGAATATGCTGAAATGCCCAACCAAGGGCACATGTGGTGAGCTCCTTTGTCCCATTAACAACCACCACCACATTTTGCTGTACCGTAACGCCTCTAGGTCTAGATTTTGTTCCTACGAGCTTTGAGGACTCGCTGATTTTTGGCCGACCATCTTTCAAGGTCCCTGATAGCTTTAATAGTAATGGCATTTCATCTCTGCTATGTGTGCTATTTGCTAGATCTCGTTTGCTGGTTTCTTCTTCCTGTCTAGAAATCTGAAATCTTTGAGGTTTGGAGGATAATTTTGTGGTGATGGCTTTGGATTGAAGTATGGGCTCTTTAAGGGGTTTGGACATGTGGTTAACAACATCGTGCTTTGGACTTGCAGACCTAGAGCAGACCTCATGGATTGTGGGCATTGACGGGCTCTTACTCACCCTACGTAGTTTGATGGGTTTCTCATTTGTAGCTCTGCCTAATCTTTGTCGATGAATAGTTTTGGAACCTTGTTCAATACTAGACTCGAGTGTAATTGGTTCACTTGAAACGTCTTTGCGCATATTGACGTCTCTACTTCTCTCCCGATTCTCCTGACCTGAACTTAACCAGGATCCCACCGTTTGTCTTGCATGAAACGCCATGGACGTCGTGTATAGTTGATGAACATGCAATTGAGAAGAACTAGATCATTCCAGATGGTGGTCCCTCACTTGAGCTGTTTCTCAAGGGGTGTTGCACAACCTAAGCATCAGAATGTGCAACTGCGAGGGCTTCTATGAAAGCCTGCCTATTGCACAAACTTGGAACCATGGTCGCATGAGTTTTGAATAAAATCTGTAAGTTTGCTTCAGAATAGAAATGCATGAGCTACTCGCCCACAAACAACCTTTGATCCTTCATGAATGAGATGTGGGTTGTTACCATTTTTAATTATCACGAGATTTCCTCTTTGGCTCTAGGCAAATGGACATCGTAGTGTTCCAGCCTCATAGAAACTCCATGGCGTGTGCTACCTTCTTCGTACCAACAAATATGTCCAAAAATCAATCAAGACAATATCGTTAAGAGCTTGACGCAACTACACTTCGGCAAGATCGTCCATCACCTAGCTATGTTCCAAGCAACTTGTTGTTTGAACAAATCCGCAATATTGAATGCATAGACAACCTACATGTGAGTAAGTTTCCTCGTTTTGGGGACAATATTGTGTTGTCCTTTTGCTTGTTGCATTCGCGGCTTTGTGTTTGTCGGCACTCTTTGTTTGTCATGTCACCATGCATGTCCCTCTAGAATTGTTACACGGTCAAATGTTAAACTGCCCTGAAATTTTTACTCTCTTCTAAAGTACAAACAATCACGCCCACATGTTGATTGTTATTGAAATTGCCCACTCCATCTAATTTATCTCCAGTACACCAACCCTGTTGTGTATTTAGAAATGCGCTTGATGAAGAACAAGACAACTTCAAGATCTGAAACCATATGTAGATTTATTGTCTGTGAAGAATGTTATTTGTGTCTTATATACGTATCATAGGATGTCATCATGAAATTGATATCCATGTAAAAAGACATAGATGTTTTGCAGACCCACTGTCATTGATCTGTTCTTATTTTCTAGCTACTGCTGCGGCCCCAATGGTGGTAGTGAATCTGAATAAAATTACATAAATTTACTCTTGTAAGTGTCATTTATATCAAATTGATATGCGTGTAAATCAGCGTAACGACGAAAAGTCTTTGGATGACTAGCGAGAACATTCAAGGATGTGGGTCCCTAGGTGCTTTGTCTCATATACACTTGCAGCAGCCTCATTAGGAGTAATTACATCTACTAATTTTAGAGTCCGTGACTGCCCCCACAAATGAAAAGAGACAAAAATAAAGTAAAACAAGCGGGTAGACGCGTATGCCTCCTCTTTGCGAATAGTGAAATCTACTTTCATCCATATAAACCTGAAAACTCATCCGGGAGCTGCACAGTCGAATGTAATCTGTTCCAATATAGTCAATTTTGATCATGTGGATGGTAGTACTAGTACTGCCTAGCTGACAAGAAAACAAGTTCGGGCGCTCGAGATTACGGCCGTTGTTGTAGGTGACTTGTTAATCCCTAAGCGCCCATCGAGCCACTTTTCGGCTTTTCTTTTTGGTTTTTTCTTAATAATTCTCTAGGTACTTGGAAGATTCTGCCAAGATTTAGATATGTTCACTTAGGGTAGTGGAGGCACACATTGTATGGTCCGATTTTGCTTGATATAAATTAGGGCTGAGTTTCTTAGGGTTGAAGCCCAGGGGTCCATCTCCCGCCCGTTTATATACTAGAGAACGTGCCCAAGCATTCTGGCTCCTAGTGAGTCACTAGGGCGAGGCCAGTAGGGCGAGACCTATGGACGAACTAGGTGCCAGAATGTGCCCTAGGGGGCGCGTTCCCTGGTGTAAAGGAATTTTGGGGGCAAATTGTGAGGCTTGTGATTGGCTGCAAGCCAAATTGTGCCTCTAAAAGTCAAACAACCGATTATGAGAGTCGAACTGCCGATTATGAATGCATAATGCGCCAGCACCGGAGCAACAATCTTATGCTTCCAAATTTTCCTGAAAAAAGGCATAATTTGCCCCCAAAATCCTTTATATATTAGATAATGTCAATGTGGAGGAGCATTATCGAGAATAATCCGAGCTGCAGGCGAGCTGCGGGAGCAGCGAGTCTGCTGCGAGGATTATTTGAGATTGCTGCGACGGATGGACATTATCTTACTGAATATGTCGGTACGGCTATTTGTCATCCAATGTTTCATCCAAAACGGGTTTTCATCCGATGTATATGGAGACACTTACATACGGAGACAATTATCGCTAATAATATCATACCTGATTCAGGGAAAAAAACAGCAATACGACTATTAAGTATTCTTTCCCGCGAATACCGGGCTTTCTCTCTCGTCTCCTCGTCTTGGACTATGTATGTGACTCTCCTGCGCAAGTGCCACTGTCCCATGCGTGCAGACTACCGTTGCTTGCAGATCCCAAGTTGTCGTTGCCCAACTTGTCGTACACTGTATTTGACATTGTTTTCTGTAGGTCATTGTAAAAGACTTTGGCACTGCTTACTACAACATTTAACAAACTAATAATAACATGCATTATATTTTGGATTTTTCCCTGTCCACGTTAGGCTGCACATACTGGATGTAATGCGATGTAAGTGCATATTATGGGTCCGTAATGTGCAATTTTGCTTTGTTGTTGTAGTCAAAATTTGACACATGGTTTATAAGCACCCAAAATCCTTAAAATGCTGGAAAGGCCTCGTAGTAGTGCCTAATGTTGCGTGTGCTGCATGTCTCACCCTATCGCATCTTACACAGCCTTAGACGTTACTGCTCGACCATTCCAGGGTACGTAAAGACCTAACAATTCTTCTTATAGTACAACAGGATGGCACCTTATGCAATAGATGTATTCCCCAAGATCACGAGGATGGCAACTTATGCCTATAGATGGTATTTTACGCCTACGGATGACACCATTCAATCTTCTACAACCATCTTATTCCATCATTTTTTTTAAATCTTGGGCGCGGGGGAGAGGAGGGGGAATGTGATCTGTTGGAGTTGTATGCTCAATACATCTTAGCTGTTGACAATCTACATGGCTTTACAGGACAAAAGAAGGCCTTTGGACGAGACCGTTTCGAAAATTCGGGGCCGTAGCTAGGAACAAACCCATCCTCGGGCCTTCCCCTATACAAAGCACCTAAACCCACCACAACGATGAGCGGGAAGGAATTCATGTGGAATACCTATTCCTTTGAAATATTTTTGTGCCTACATTCACAAGAGTGGTCTTCAACACTGTGTACAAGTGTCATTGATAGTTATGTTCCGCTTCTTCATTTCTTTCTTCTTCGAAATGTTTGGTATGTGCTAAGATCTCATGTTGAACCCTTGAGAATGATGAGTTGATTGAATTGGATTATCTCAAGGCAAAGCCTCTTGATAACACAAACAAAACAATCAAGGCTAGCTTAGATGTCAAACAACCATTCCAAATATGAAGACATGTGACTTAATGCAGACATTATTATATAAATATCTTAAATACTCAAAAAAAAAAAAAAGTAGTTGTAAAAATAACTATACAACAATAATTATAAAAACTTTGGTTATTGGGTGTTCCCGTGCGCTAAGCTTTACGGCCCTCCAAGAGGTTATTTTTCCTCTTCTTGTGCTTATCGAATAAAGTCCACATGGCCACTGCCCCCTGTTATTAAAAAGTAAATAAAATTATAAAAATGATTTCTTCTCGTGTTAGCCCTTTTGAGAGGTCATGTTCTCTTTTCACTAACTACGGGGTGTGTGTGCCTTATGGTGGGCTCAGGGTCTTGTTTTTTTCCCCAAACAATTCTTAATAAAATTTCCAGGGCCACTGTCCCCTGTTTCTTTAAATAAGTAAGTAAGTAAATAAATAGATATTACAAAATATTCATTTTTAAAATAAAAATAATTCTCAAATGTCACAGATTTGTTTGTTGTTGGTTCATGATGCCCAAAAGTGGCCGAGTTGTCTTTGCCCTCTCAATCCCAAACCCATGAGTAAGTAGTTGTTGCGTGATAGTATACTTGTTGTTTTGCCACTATATAAGCTACCAAAACATACAATATGACTATTCACTATGACTCCAAGCTTCTCGTATAACATAACACTACACCTCATAATTTTTAGTGCCACACTACATAGACCGTCAGTTCGCACACAACAAGATAAGAATAGCATAACGTGCCGTACGAGAGGCCTACAATAGTTTCAAGTTTAAAGATGATCCAATTTTATGACAAGTTTGCTATACTACAAGGATGAACTTGTGTGAGATGGTTAGATTTTTTTTTTTTGGGTTAGCTATTCAAATGAGTGTTATTTTAAAAATAAAAAATAAAAAAATCAAGTTATTCAACAATCATAAAGGTTAAAAGTTTAAACAAAACTCGAGGGCTTCTATCCCCTCTTATTAAAAAAAAGAAAAAAGGTTATAAGTATTAATTGCAATGTTGGCTGCTGCAACTGGTGGTTGGGTAGCGTGCAGGCTCCGGCCAGCGTGAGCACTGAGCCGCATATTCCCCAAAAATCCGGAGAATATGCAATAGCGAAACCAAAATGTGCTCATGCGGAAAAAGTATACGTGAAAATTGTGCTCACGCGACAAAACTTATGAAATTATTCGTCCAAAGCTTAACTCACGTGAGCACAAAGACCCACAAATATATCTCTCAGAGGTCAGTGCACAAAACAATGTGGCATTTGTGAAAACATTGTGTGTAGAATATCCCCAATAATCACCCAAAAAATGGATTTCACCTACGAAACGAAAACGCATCTTGGGTTTTAGCCAACGAAATGTGGGTTTCGTTGGCGAAATTGGGGTTTGTTTTTTTTTCTCTTAAGGTTTCTCCCTTTCAAGCTCCTTCTATATGTTTAAGATCTTATTTAGACACCAGGGAGACCCTATTAACGCAGAAAGACCCTATGTCCTTCTATCATATGTATTTCCGCTGACATACATATCACCCCTATAACCGTGGATCCCGCTCAGGCGGCGATTTTTTTGTGCTCACGCCATACCAATCCCCTTGCAAAAGCAACTAGAATACACACAGTAGAAGTTACAAGTACGCATGCCGCCATTGCTATGGTTAGCTGAGTTGTCCGCAACTCTATCTGTAATGGCTCTTGTTGGACTGGAAGTGATGGACTCATAGGCAGCCCACTCGCACGGCGTTGCCAGGCTTCAGAATTGTGTTTACAGCTTCCTGCCTTCTGCGCGCAGAAGTGACAGTCATGGACAGCCCATGCCGCTTGCAACCTTTCAAAGAAGCACACTCCACAATAATCCCTGCAAATGATGACTTCGCAGCTCCCCCAACACCAGCTGGCACAACTGACGATGCCATCCTTCCGAAGACCAAACACGCCTCTCTCACTCTCACACTCTCTCTGTCTCTCTCATTCCCATACACGACAACTACACAGAACCCACAAATCTCCAGGACTTTACGAATTCTCCAATTTGTTGGAGACAATCACCGACGATCTGGTTTGAAAATGGACTATCTATGACTGTCGTTAGGTGTGCGGTAGATAGTTTAATTTTAGACTGGGACAAATTCTCTGGAGGATCATGTGCCACAGGGGGGATCCGAATGCAGAAAAATGCGCTATGTTTAGCCTGTGGAAGAAGCCACGCCTCCTCCCAGATCAATTTCCACAGCTGGGGCAGCTGGAGATGTGCCCATAATTTGACACAGAACTTACATTCACTTACATTCAAGAGGAAACCCAGGGAACAGCATCTGATACCCCATCCTGGCAGAATAAGAAAGAAAGGGGCAGGGGCATCATTAAACTGCCAAACCCATTCTCTGGGGTCACTGAAGCTGAGAAATAGGAAGCTCTTGAAACCAAGCGAGTGTAAGGGCAGCCCCCACTGAAGGAGAGCCCCCCAGCCATTAAGGCGGGAATCAGAGAACCCATCCACTGAGTACAGTAACCCTTAAGAGTTTTCTAACTGGGTTTAGCGAAGTGGGAGGTGCAAGAGGGCGGGCAGTTGCAGCAACAAACAGCAGCAAACTATGGAAAATACTCATTCAGGTATAGTATGCATCATGAGGGACCCAAGTTTTCCAAGATTTCTTCCATTTTTATTCAAAGAATAGCTCTTGCAAGATCCAGTCGTTTTAAGCAACAACTTTGTAGCTGGGATTGACTAAATTATCTATGCCATTTGTGACTCTGATGCTCTCTATCACGTCTCCCACTTTTAGATCGGCAAGAAGGTCTGGGTTGTCAGTCACATATCCAAACACAGTGTAGCGCCCATCCAATATGTTGGCACTGCTCGGTGTCAGCTCGCTCTCTTTTAACAGCCAGAAAACCTGACTTGAAGCTGAATCGTTTTCAAACTCCTGCTTCCAGCCAACATACAAGAATGAAACCTCTTGGCAGCATACATAGTGCATGCGTAACTCAAATCTAGCTTCACAACTGGTGTTCTACATCAGTTGAGGTGTTTGTCATGATCTTTCTTGCATAGAATCCAACCTTCCCAACTTTGGAAGCAGACCCCAGCTTACGATGCTCTCTAGAAACCAAGAGGATTCCAGGACCTGTGGACATGGACATGGCTAATGTCACTTGAGTGATGAGCGCTCAGACTGTGTTGTTTGCTGGGTGTCTGGAAGATCCATATACACTGCCCAAAGGATGGCATTCATTGCCCAATGGCGATTCTGGCAGTGCCTCAACTAATTGCATAAAAAACCTCCATTATAGTGCACGAGCCAGATTTGCTAGCTTCTATCATTCCTTCATCACCGGAACAACCCATAGCTGACTTTAAAGGATATCAATGGTGCACTTCCGAGGTCCCCAGGGGAATATGGATCTCCTCCTAAGTACACAGGAGCTACAGGAAGCTTAAACTGGTGAATTCATTTTCAAAGACAGGTGCCAGTGAAGTGCCATCTGGAGACAAATCTAGTACTGTGTTCAATGATAGAGGGCAGCCTACCAAACTCACCAGGTGGTTGCACCGGGATCAACAAACTACCATATTGTGTCGGCCCCGGCATGCAAATACCATAAGATGTGGGTCATAAAAAACTTACATCTCGGGCCATTGCAAGTGTGCCAAACGCATTGAATGGCAGCTTTGTTCGAGCTTTATACCGACCCAATTCCTGTCAGGAAACCACAGGCCCAATTCATAGTTGCAAAGTAGTATGGATATTTTGTGGCAACTTTCAATTCTCAGGAAATAAGCCCTCTGCCGTTGATTGTCTCCACCTAGTTACGTTGCATGCCGATCCGTCCACCACCTGGCAATGTGAGCCAAGCAACCAGAAAAAACACACAAAGACATGTGATCGCCAATATTTGGTGGTCGCATGGATTTTACGTGATTTTTAATTCCATGTGACTGCCAAAAATTGGCGGTCGCATGTAAGACTATAAGGGGAAGAGGATTTGCCAGCATTCTCGAGTGGTGGAATATGCATCAATTTCAACAATCCATTATATAACAGCAAGGTTACATACCTCTTCCATGCACCCTTTCAAATACATCACACTTCACACTTGCTTTCTCAAAGTAACCACAGTCGCACAGCCAGAATAATTACCTCCAATGTGGCACCATAAATGGGCTCCTTGTCACCGTCAACCATGATCTCTAGTGGAACGGTGCGGATCTTGCCAGTGCTCGGGTCCACGAACCCCTCAGCTGGACCATCAGGGTCTCCTGTCTGTACTACAAAGCCATCAGCTGCATCACCCCAATTTGTGGAAGTTCATTACTCTGCTACAACACGTCAGCCAAGTTCTTGTTGCTCTCTGTTTTGTAGCCATGAGAAACAAAAGCTCTTCCCTTATCCTGTCTGTATCACAGTCTAGTGCATGTACTCCCCCCCCCCTCTCTCCTCTTTGAAACACCCAAACTAAACAAGTTTAATCTGTCCGTTTTGAGGGACAAGAAAACTGCATTGATTATTGGACAATTTGTTAGGTTTACTGCCAATACTAAGTGGCCTTGAAGAGTGACGCACCCCTTTGGATTTCCATGCCATCATAGAAATGGCGCTCAACCAGGTCCAGAAAGTTGCCAGCTGTCACAGGAGCATTGTAGCCGTCCACTACAATTTCAAGCAAGGCACTTTTGATGTTAGGGTTGTCTTTCACCCTCACTTTCATTTCAACTGTCGCGCGCCCCTTTAACAGTGGCTTGCTTGCAAACTCCTCGGGCACCTCAAAAGGAAACTTCTCCACCATAGCCTCCTCAATACTGCAGAAACGGTTCGACGCACCAACAACTTCAAAAACCAAAAAGAAAAATAGACAAACAATTGAGGCTCCAGACAACCAGGGGTGTGGGTTGGAGGTTGGGGAGGGAGGTGGTTGGGGTTTATCATAAACTCTTCAGAAAGGCGCAACCATTTTGTGCTGATCAGGGTCTACAACCAATCTCCATGACAGAATGCAAAGCTGCCATGATAACCTCATGACAAGAGCTTTAGCGAGGGCACAGATTGGTGGGCCCATTTGCCTTTGTTTGGGAACAGTGCCCCAAGAATCCTAAAGTGCTGCCCATAAAGCCCATTGAGGATAAGAAAGTGGACTAAATATTGTAAGTTAGAGTGTATGAAGCAGCCTTTGCAGCCTGGAGACATTCCCCTGAACAATTTGAAAAAACTGAACTTAGGAGATTGAGTAGCTGTTCTGAATTTCTAGGTTCTCGAGAATCAGTTCAAAACGTTAAGGTGGGGCAACTCACTTGCCAACAATCTGAAGGAGCTCTTTCTGCTTTGGGGCAACTGCAGCTCTGTCCTTTGCATCCTCTATCTTATTGAATTCTTGAAGGCCTTCACTCAACTTGTCCAACAGCTGCTGGCCCTCCTCCTTCTTGGTCTCAGCAATGTCTGCAAGTATTGCTGCCTTGTTCTGGTTCAGTATGCGGGCTGCCTGCCTTGTTGCCTGTAAGTGAACACAACCAGAATTTTAAACTCAATTTCCCAACCTGATAAGCCATGAGGTTTAAGCTCCGAGTGAACTACAGACTTACCCGTTCAACAGAA
Organism: Takakia lepidozioides; assembly: GCA_030704615.1. Lineage (NCBI taxonomy): Eukaryota > Viridiplantae > Streptophyta > Takakiopsida > Takakiales > Takakiaceae > Takakia > Takakia lepidozioides. The sequence goes on along the minus strand of CM060731.1, from coordinate 10,067,708 downwards.
CCAAAGGCTTTCTCGCCAGGGACCTTCAAATCATCAGTAACCTCTTCTAAAGTTTTCTGGACCTCCTTGATTGGCTTATTGGCGATAGGCAATGCATATCGGAGTAATGCATTAGCATCCTTGATTGGTGGACCCGCAATAAGGATACCGATGTCTGGAATTACTGGGCCCCTTTCGAATGCAGAAGTGACAGGAGTGTGCGACAAGGGCAGGCCTATGGCAGCTGCTATCGCCAAGTACAGAGCACATTTTTGCAAAACCAGGGTGAGTGAGTTAGCTGTTTCTCCATCGTCCTGTATCACCAGCCACAACAGACAGAACTTTTGGTTATGTGAGCAAAGACTGTACTGGACACTATTCCAGGTCAAATTCATAAAACAGAATCTGTCTGTTGCAGAATCTCCCTCCACATGTCAAGCTCCTCGGAGCTGCTATAAAGCCATTTTATAAGTTCCACCAAGGACTTAATTAATCCCCAGCAATAGAGTGACTTTCCTCAGCTGCCACAGCGCCTCCAGCTCCTGAAGTTCCCTCTGGTCACCTAATTTGCAGAGACCTCAAGCTATTCATTCGTTCTAAGATTGTAATCATCCACAAGTTCTCTTTTGAAAGCTCCTGGGAACCCTTCGATGGGGATTCTCAAGAAACGCTCTGCAGAAATTGATGATGCAAATTTCACTTACTGGTACGCCGCATATTCGAAAAATTATCAAGCAGGCATACCTTGGGAGATTGAGAGGATGCGTGCGCAGCACAAGGATGCAAAGGCACCCTCTTTGAAGCAGATGTTCTTGGTACTACCCTGCATTGTCCCACCATAATATCTCTAGAAAATATCACCGAAGCTGACGAATAACGCGCTCCAATATTACTGCATTTTGTGCACGAAGGTGCTGGTGAACATACTCGCGAACCTGATATTGCATACGAGGACCAGGGAGAGCTCGACGAAGCCCAACACGACGAAGATTGTGTCGCACTACACAAGGCAGACGGCGTCTGCATGACCATCGCCGGCACCATGGCGTCTTCCCTCTCCAATTTAGAGATAAAAAATCACTTGTCCAGAGATTACAGATTGAACTAAAAATAAAAAACACTCACATCACTTGTAAGGAAACAAAGGAAGGACGGGACGATTCCCCGTCTTTGTGGGTCTTACTGACCACTGCCCACCGACCTCCGGCATCTCTCTGTCTTGAGAGAGAGAGCGAGCGAGCGAGGGGGCCTCGCAAGGGGCGGCACACAGCAGAGCGACAGGAAGAACATCATAACACGAAAATTAACAGAAACCGGCAGCTGGCGGTCAGCGCATGGATAGGGTGAGGGAGCGGATAAGGCAGTGGGATGCTGTCCCTATGGTCCATAAGGATTGTGCACAGATGCCCTGTTTCATCCTTCTCCCTCATTTGCAGTTTGCTCTGAAAACTGCCCACAGATTCACAACAAACTCTCTCACTTGCAGTGTGAGAAGCATCAAAGAATGATATCTGCCAGCCCATAGAAAGAAGTCTAGCTCACAGCCCTCTTTCCACTTCAGGGTTGCAAGGAAGTGCGGGTTTCTCTGGGGATTGAATGCAATTGAAGCTTTCCGACATGATTCTCAACTGCTCCAAAAAAACTAAAGCATTGAAAGCATTTCTGTCATCGTTGGCACCAACTTTCGAAACCCAGTTGTGGTATAGACTGCAAACGCATTCTGAAAATTGAAAACACAATGAACGTCATGTGAAGCTGGGGGATTTCGCATGAGATGTAAGATTCTTTGCAAGAAATGAAGTTAGTGAGTAACCCAAGAATCCTTAAATGCACTTTCATGGGGTTTTGGGGCTTCTCCAGCCATGTGTGATCTAGAGAGACTGCAATGACAGCCCCTAAAAATGCTGAAAATTATGTTCAAGCCTACATCAACTGTCAATATACATTCTCAGACTTGTGTACCCAAGCTCCATGCTATCACAAAGATAAAGATAAACGTCCAGAGAATTCATAGAAAACCAACCTCATCTAACCTTTCGTTGTGTTCAATAAACTGACCTAATGCACAGTGGCTTGATGTAGTTTCCTTTCAGGTACAAGCAAACACAGGGGCTAAGAGGAAAACCAACTTCATAGTTCTGGCTGCACTCAATTTATCATGCATTCAAGCATGTTTGTTGTTGTTCCACATGTCTTTTGTCCTTCCTTCAGTAGAGATGGCAAGGGTACTACACATAGTATCTCCGTGCAGGTTTAAAGTTTAAAGCTCCTTGGTGAATAGCTAATAACATTGTGGAAGTGTGATAGAAGTGTTGGACAAAATGACTAAACGAGATGTAGTTGCATAGAGTGCAATGATGCCACTATACTAATGTTGGGTACTGGTTAGGAGTCTTTCAAGAGTTATGAGCAGATAGAGACAACCAACTTCATCACATCAACATGCAGGCTGCATATTCTAATCTTGCCCCACCACAACTTTTGAAAAACTAATCTCTTTCAAAGTAAAGGCGTGCACCAAGCACATGGCTCATGGGAAAGAAGAAGCCATACAAGTCTCCCGGTTTCTTGCAATCTGACTGAATTGGAACATGTTCTAAAACAAAAGAAAAGCTTGTCTAGACTTTTGCACCTAAACTAAGACCGCTAACCAAACCAATACTGCTCCAGTACTTTGTACTTCAAGTGGAAATCCAGTGGATGTCCATGTGTGTTGGTTCATGTCATACAACATCACTACTGCATTGAGTGTGGTCCACATGCATATGGGATTGTCATGGGTCAACACTTCCAAAGCGCACAAGTTGGGGAACTGAGTTGCTGCAAGCTCAGTTCTTGCAATCTCCAGGCATTCTGCACTCGTTGTAGAAACTTTGAGCTCCCACACACAGACTGTTGGTGAGCGGTGAATTTGATGGCGAGGCGGCCCAACCAGCAACAGGCCCCCCTCACTCTCTACAAGTCGACCCCAACCATCTCCATCAAAGTCAGGTATCCGTACAGCAACTTGCGTCCACACACGGCTGGCAATGTCACAAGCCATCAAAATGTCGTCATCCTCTCGTCTATAAAATAGAGCAAAGAGAGTAGGGCCACATATCACACTTCCTGTACAATGCGGAAAATCGGTTATTGTGGACATGTTTCCAGTCTCGGTCCAACACTCGCATGTTGAGTCGTAGATGTGCGTTCTCCAACGTACCCCGTCGTCGTTAGTTGACATCACAAGGACCTTGTAGGTGTTGCTGCATCTATCCACAATCATATTTACTCTTTCCACGTAGTACAGTGTTGAACCGTGAGGCAGGAGAGGCAATTGTCTGGATCTGTTCAACAGAGGATTGCACACACTCCATGATATCCATCTTATGCGCTCGCCGCGCTCCTCCGTTATGCAAAATAAGCCTCCATCTGCAGCACGAACTCTGTATACTATATTATCCGTGGGGAGTTTGAGGCCGATCCTGTGCCACCGTCGAGAAGTGGGGGCATACCACGCACAAACCTCTCCTACAAACAAGAGATAGGAGTCTTGGTGAAGAGGGAGGTTCTGACAGAGTTTTTGGAAACAAGCAGTGGATGGGAGGGAGTTCCATAACTTGCAAACCGACTTAAAGCGGGCAAGACTTGGATATGGCAAACAAGCCAACACTACCATAAGTAACTCGAAAGGGAGCCTGCTCCAAAATCTCCTCCTCCATACCTCTAATGTGTTCTTGTGATCGTAAGACGGAGCTTCCGAAAAGAGACGTGTAGGGTAAGGTATGAACGTATGAACCAGTGAAGCACCGCAGGTGTTCCTTGCCCTGCGTTACGATTTGTTTTTTTAAAAGGAGTGAAAATTGGTTGTTTGATTGTGAATCTTATGGAGTTGGGAAAGCTTTTGAATTACTGGTTGCATTTGTGTAGTGGACATAGTTCCTTACTCAATCACAGGCACGGGGATGACAACGTGCTCTGGTGCTATCATGAGCTCGCAAGGAGAGGGCATACCCAAGGTTGTGTCTGGTTTTTGCGGCGAGCCTATGGGAAGCAGCAGGTTGACGGACCAGGCCGTGGAGCTGATATGGGAAATTCCGGACTCGACACCTGCTACAAGCAATGGCTGTGACTTCTACCCAGCTTGCAGGAAAATCGAAGAAAGGTATAAACATGGACCTCGTCAAGGGGGTTTTGGGGGATTCTGAAGTGTGTCCGTGGTAAAGATCCAGGATATCGCCCTTGATCGATGCCAGCAGAAACTACACCCATCTCGGTCACTTTATGCAAGGGCTGCAGAGGCAATCCATAGCCTTGTCTTCGATGCAGAATGTCCTTTAACCTGACCGATTTCTATTCTTTTCTTTCCTTTCAGGCATGAGAGAGAGAGAGGGATAGAGTATAGCGTCAAAGTGAAGGAAGTTGGCAAAGTTATCATGTTCTTGCTGTTCTGGCATGCAGGTCAAACAATCAACAAAGATTGGCTTTGGCGGGAGTTCTTCTCAGATCCTTCACAGTGGTGGGACAACAGAGGCTACGTCCTTCAAAGAGGGTTGTGACTAAATATGGTGCTTGATGATGTTTATGGATTGATTGTATTTCTCGGGTTGCTATGTTATTTGTAAGGTGTTTGGAGTTTTCAGGGTTGCTAGCCTGGTCTGCGCAACACCAAGGTTGAACGTTTGGCTGCTCAGCGTGTTGGTTTTCCCAGAAAAATCCAAGTTCACCATTCTTAAATAAGCGCACAAATCAGGTCTTTTGGATTGAGGGTTGGTCGGATCCTCCTTGGGTGGATGCAAAGATCTCTGTCATGGCCCAGGGTCAAGCACAATCTTGTGATGGCTCTGTGGATATCCAATATGGATCTCCAGGCCGAGAATGCAATGGGTATTGTTTTCATGATAATTCACGGGTTCCAATTGAAATGGATGGAATGGGGACATTTTCTTCTCCTGCACTAGTATTGTAGACCTTTAATATGTTACCTGTCCCAGATTCTCTGAAAGATCTAGTTGAGGTCTGTAACTCTTGAGTTTTGAGTCATGCAGGATGGCAAGGTTAAATCAGGCACAGTTGTTTGTTGGACATCAGACCAATGGCAAGAATAGCACATCCAACATGAGCACTGCTTTTGAAAGAGGACCAAGAGAGGGAGTCGACCAGAACGCTGCCACTTTTGGGGATGTGAGGATCATATTGAAGGCGGGACAACTGAAAGATGGGCTGCATATTTTGAATCAAAGAGGCATTTCAGTGGACTCCAATACTTATGTCTGTCTCTTGCAGGAATGCATCAAAATGAAAGATCGAGAAACTGGACAGCAGGTTCATGCCCACATTATCCAAAGTGGATTCAAACCAAGCGTGTTTTTACTCAACATCCTTGTCAACATGTATGTCAAGTGTGGAAGCATGGTGGACGCATGGAAAGTGTTCATCAATATGGCGGAAAGCAATGTAATCTCATGGAGTTCTATTATTGCAGGATATGCTCAGCATGGGTGTGGGAGGGAGGCTTTAGGGATCTATGAACAAATGATACAGAAAGGGGTGATGCCCAACAGGGTCACATTCATTTGTGTTCTCAAGGCGTGTGCCAGCCTAGGAGATCTGGAAAAGGGCCAAGAGGCACATGCTGACATCATCAAAGCTGGAATTGCACCAGATATCATTCTTGAGACTGCCCTTGCTGACATGTATGCCAAATGCGGGAGCATCAAGAATGCACGTCTAGTGTTTGACAATATGGCTCAGCGAAACGTGGTCTCATGGAGTGCGCTGATTGCTGGATACATTGAGCATGGGTGTGGTAGGGCGGCTCTCGAGATGTATGAGCAAATGATACGGGAAGGGGTGACACCCAACAATGTCACATTTATTTCCGTTCTCAAGGCATCTGCGAGCCTAGGAGATTTGGAAAAGGGCAAAGAGGTCCATGCTGACATCATCAAAGCTGGAATTGCGCCAGATGTCGTTCTTGAGACTGCTCTTACTGACATGTATGCCAAATGTGGGAGCATGAAGGATGCACATCACGTATTTGATAATATGGCTAGGCGCAATGTGGTCTCATGGAGTGTGATGATCGCAGGTTATGCTGACCATGGGTGCAGTATGGAGTCTTTCGAGATGTATGAGCAAATGACCCGGGAAGGGTTGACTCCTGACAAGGTCACATTTATTTGTGTTCTCAAGGCTTGTGCCAGCCTGGCAGACCTGGAAAGGGGCCAAGAGGTCCATTCTGACATCGTCAAAGCTGGAATTGCTCCAGATATCATTCTGGAGACTGCCCTTGTTGACATGTATGCCAAATGCGGAAGCATGAAGGATGCATGTCAAGTGTTCAACAAGATTGCTCAACGAGATGTGGTCACATGGAGTGCAATGATCACAGGATTCGCTCAGCATGGGTGTGGTAGGGAGGCTTTTGAGATGTATGAGCAAATGATATGGGAAGGGGTGATGCCCACCAAGGTCACGTTCATTTCTCTTCTCAATGCATGTGCCAGCTTAGGAGCCCTGGAAAAGGGCAAAGAGATCCATGCATACATAATAAAAGCTGAAATTGCACCGGACGTCATTCTGGAGACTGCTCTTGCTGACATGTATGCCAGATGCGGTAGCCTAAAGCATGCACGCCAAATATTCGACAATATGGTTCAACGAAATGTGGTCACATGGAACGTCATGATTGCAGGATATGCTCAGCATGGGTGTGGTAGGAAGGCTTTTGCGGTTTATGAGCAAATGATAAGAGAAGGGGTGATGCCTAACAAGGTCACATTTATTTGTGTTCTAAATGCATGTGCCAGCCTGGCAGCCCTTCAAAAGGGGAAAGAGGTTCATGATTCCATCATCAAAGCTGGAATCACATCATATATTAATTTGGAAAATACACTTGTTAACATGTATGCGAAGTGCGGAAGCATGAAGGATGCACGTCATGTGTTTGACAATATGTCTAAACGAGATGTGGTTTCATGGAGTGCGATGCTTGCAGGATATGGTCAGCATGGATGTGGCTGGGAGGTCCTCCAACACTTTGAACGAATGCTACAGGAAGGCTTGAAGCCGGCTGGTATCACCTTTATATCTCTTCTCTCTGCATGTAGCCATCTGGGCCTAGTGGATGAAGGCTGTCACTACTTTGATTCTATGAGTCAAGATCATGGTCTCACTCCTACCATGGAGCATTTTGGCTGCATGGTAGACATTCTTGGCCGTGCAGGGCGATTGGATGAGGCAGAGGATTTCATTAAGAAAATGCAAATCAAACCAGGTGCGTTGGTATGGGGAGCTCTGCTTGGTGCCTGCAGAGTTCATGGCAATGTGGAGCTAGCAGAACGTGCGGCAAAATGTCTCTTTGAGTTGGATCCACAGCATGCCGCAACTTATGTACTGCTATCAAACATCTATGCTGCAGCTGGCAGGTGGGACGATATAGGGAAGGTGAGAAAAATGATGGAAGATAGAGGTGTCAGAAAGGAGCCAGGGCGCAGCTGCATTGAGGTGGATGACCAAGTGCATACATTTGCTGTTGAAGACCAATGGCATCCACAAATTGATGAAATCTATGCTGAGCTACATAGATTGTCTGGCTGGATGAAGGAGGCTGGGTATGTGCCTGACACACGCTTTGTTTTGCATGATATGGATGAGGAGCAAAAGGAATATTCTCTTTGCCACCACAGTGAGAAGCTGGCTGTTGCTTTTGGGCTCATCAGTACACCCCCTAGGACCCCTATCCTCGTCATCAAGAACCTTCGGGTATGTGGTGACTGTCACACAGCTACCAAGTTCATCTGGTGAAAATTGAACATGCATGAAGAAACTACGCGACTTCACCACAGGTGCAGAAAACTTGAGAACTTGTCTTGATATTGTAAGCAAAGCAGAGTTTGAAGAAAACGTTTATATCCGTTTTCTATGAGCTGCTCATGGTGTTGAATGACTGATCGTGGAACAGCAGCATTGAAGTCAACAGATTGTACTCATAAGACGTTGTTTGCCGTAGCCTTGTGGCCATTGACCCCGCGCCCAGTTTGAGGGGGAACAAAAGGGACAGAACCTACCTCTGTCAGGGGCTGATGTTGGTAGTAAGACTTACCTCCATATAAAGAATTAATCCGGGTTTTCCAGATATCCTCTAGAAATCCCTTCACACAAGCATCAATCTGCTGTGTGTGATTTGCCCAAAAACTAGGCCTCAGGAGGGCCTGGGCTTTTGGCTCAGCCTCGAGACTTTCAAAGTTGGTAAACAGGGGTACAGACACAATTCCCTTAATAGATTTGAAGAGAGCGTCTCTTTGGTGAGAGAACCCCGGACAGTGTATCAGAAAATGAATACTGTCTTCAGATTGCCCACACAACGGGCAATTGCACTCTCCCTTTCCTCTCTGCTTCTGTTTGCTGTTCAAAGGTAGGCTTCCTGCCCTGAGTTTAAATTTCAGTCTAGTGCCGAGAGTGGGTAGACCCTTGAGGTCATCCAAGATGTCCTCCCCCATGTCACAGACTGGAAACAAGTTCAGGGAAGTTTTCTGCCTAACTTCATTTTCATCAGACAATCTCATGGCAACAGACATGGCTTCGGACACTACAGCCTCTAAGTCAGATTTATCCAGCAGGGTCAAGACTTGCGGATCCAGGTCCAGGTCCTTGAGGATCTCTTCTACTCTCTTCTGCCAGGACTTAGCCTGTTTGACAGGGCGGTCCTGTTTCCAAGATATAGAGTCGATTAACTTAGGATATCTGGTGTTGGGCATATGTTGCAGCTGACCCCACCATCTGACCTTGAATTCATCTCGTCGGGAGCTTAAGGACGGAATGCCAAACTCACCCCGAACAGCCACATTGGCTGTTTTGGAGCATGCTGACATACACTCCTTAAGCACCCCCACTTGAATGGATTAAAGAGACTTAGCCTGGTTGGAGTTATCAACCCATATAGCAGATCCGTACTCCAAGGCAGGTCTAATAACGCGACAAAGCATGGTTTTCTTAACCTCAGAGTTGACCCCTCTGCAGTGGAAAAATTTAGTGAGCCCCAGAGCTTTGCCCTTGCCAGTTTGAACAACTTTCTGGATATGTGCATCCCAATTACAATTGGAGGAGAACTCAACGCCCAGGTAAGTGTAGGAAGGGAGGACCGGGATCTCATGGCTACCCTACTGCCACTGAAGATCACTTCCTCCCTCTCCTCTGTCGTTGAATGCTACCACTGCACATTTGCTGACATTAGCCTCTAGCCCCCAAAGTATCTCTTCGCGCAATCAATCAACTCCTGGAGATTGGTTGGAGTCTCCCCTATGCCTGCGAAGTCATCCGCAAACATAAGGGCTGGTATGGTGGTATCACCCACCCTTAACCCAAATCCCTCACTTTCCACATCCTCGAGGAGTTGATCACATCTTTCCCTTGATCCCACAAGACCAGAGGCGGAACCATAGGCCATCTCTCCACACTGTGTCATAAGCCTTTTTGACATCCAGGAAAAAGACATAAGTGGGTTTCCCTTCTTTTTTCCTTCCCTGGATAATCTGGCTTAGAGTGAAGATATGATCCACACAGCCCCTGTTTCGCCGAAAGCCAGCTTGGCCTTCGTGGAAACAACCTCTAGACTCCAGATCAACCTCGAGACGAGTACTTATAACTCTGCAGAATGTCTTGCCAACAGCATTGAGGAGCGTGATGCCACGGTAGTTCCCCGGTTCTTCTCTGTCACCCTTCTTGTATAGATTGACAATGACCCCCTGTCGCCAGCGAAAGGGGATCATTTCAGTCTTCCAGATAAGGTTAAAGAGGAGAACTAGGGCCTCTATCATGGGATCGCCACCGTGCTTGATAAGCTCGTTGACAATACCATCAGGTCCACCAGCTTTATATCCATTTAAATGTTCAATTGCTTCCACAATCTCAGAAGAACTAATGGGAGCATTATAAGCCATTGAAATATACTCCAGTTCATCAGGGCTGTTTTGAATCATAGGAACAGTTTTTCCAACTGTCCCTCCATTCAGCAGAAGACCCCTCACTGTTAGACCTAGAAGTTCTGCCAAGGATACTGTAGTGAGTTTCAAAGGTTTTGACAATGTCAACCGATGAAGTCACCACTGCACCTTTAGTAGTCTTCAGCGCTTGTACTTGCTGACCGTTTTTCGGCTTGTACAAACGTTGAAGGGCCAACCAGAATTTCTTGTCATTACCACCATGGTGGTTTGAGTTTGTTTCACTGTATAACTTGTCCCAGTATAATTTCTTCTGAGACCTAACAAGCTGATTGATATCTTTACGGAGCTGGTAGTACCTCGTCCACAATTCTCTGTTGGTTTCCAAATTGCAGCACTCTTTATAGAGGGCTCGTCTCTCAGCTATCTTGAGTTTAATCTCATTAGTCCACCAATTAACTGCTCTACCGCAGACAATTAGTTTCCTCCCAATGATCTTGTCAGCCACGGAGGAAACGAAACTCTCCCAAGAGTCCACTGCTCTTTCGACTTCATTTCTTGCGTTAACAGAGCGTGACTGAAGTTCTTGGAGCGATTGGACAAAATGAGGGAGAGCCTCTTGCAAGGCCTGGACGTACTCAGCCTTGACCTCCTCATTGTGGAATTTTTCTATGCGCCACTTCCGAATCGAACGTTTCACAGATCTCTTGGTGGTGGGAAAACACCTTTTGATCTCAGTCCAAACCAGGAAGTGGTCAGAGGTACCAATATCAGTTCTGTCGATCAACACATTGGCACACTGGGGGAACAAAATTTTGTCCATTATGATATAGTCCACAATGGAACGTTCCCCAGTTTGGGATTTCTCACGAGTCCACTGCACTTGGTCACCTCTTGTCCTGTTATTCAAGGTCAAAAGCTGAAGCTCTTCTAGACAGTTAATTAACCGTCTGCCATTAGAATTCAGCTCGTCCTCACCAAAAGGTCCAATGATATCGTCCTGATGGATCCCTTTGCCCACCCGGGCATTGAAGTCCCCCAATAGTACCACCTGACCTTTGGCAAGGAACGAAGCACAGTCCAGCTTTACATCTTCGAAGGCCTTGTCTGCGTCAGCACTAAGGGTCCCCTCTGTGGGCATGTAAACACAACCAACAAAGAGGTCCTTTGTACTCATGCCGCCCTTCAAATTCAGTTTTAGCCAGATACTATGCTCGTACCTCAAACCCTTGTTGATAATTTCACAATTGTCAAACAAGAAATCACGGACAAAGAATCCGACCCCTTTTTGACCGCGTGTGGCAGAGGCTGCCTTGAGAGTACACATCTTACCTGCCCATTTATAACCAATGACATCTCCAACCAGTTTATCCGACGTTTCCCATGTTTCTTGCCCAGCACAGATATGAATATCATTAGTCCGAAGAACTTGTCCCACTTCAAGTTGTTTCCTTTGGTTGGTCAACCCTGAGAAGTTGAAAGTGGCCAGCCGCAAGCCAGCCCTTTGCGTGTGAATAGTTTGTCGTCTAGGTAGCTTGTGATTGCTCCTGGACGGCCAACCGTTCTGCAAAGGGGGGACAGTTACCCCATGTGTAGATTTTGCTCGTCTTGTGTAAACTTTGAGAATTGGTAAACCATTCAGGGTACCAAATCTTTCAGTTACACAACGCACAGGCTCCGCACACATAGGGGCAGATTGTCCGTCAGACTGCTTGGGGACAATTACCCCGTGTATAGATTTTGCTCGTCTTGTGTAGACTTTGAGGATTGGTAAACCATTTAGAGTACCAAACCCTTCAGTTACACGACGTTCAGGCTCTGCACACTTAGGGACAGATTGTCCATCTGACGGCTTGGGGACAATTACCCCGTGTATAGAATTTGTTCGTCTTGTGTAAACCTTGAGGATTGGTAAACCATTCAGAGTACCAAATCCTTCAGATTCAGGACGTTCAGGTTCCGTACACTTAGGGGCATCTTGTCCTGCTGGCTGTTTGGATTCAACCTCATCCAGAGCATCAAACCGATTAGAAACTCTCAAGTTGAAGTTGTTGCCCTTGGTTGTCTTCCTAGAGTGCCCCGTTGAATCACCAATGTCTAAGACCGCTCTCCAGCCAGTCAAGGGACGAACTTCTTTGAGATTGAATTGATGCGGGACTCTATTAGAAGCACTTTTGGTCATTGCAACCTTCAACGTACCCCTGTTATCAAGTCTCGAGATGGTACCATTAGCCATGAAATCCAAGCCTAAGCTAGAGCATGTAGTTTTAAAGGACACATCGTCCATCCTGGGATTCACCCCAAAAACTACACATGAAGCCCTAGATTTGGCATAAGTAACCAATTCCCAGGGATAACCCTGAGGAGTGTTGATGTTGATAGGAGCTAAATCTTTGATTGTTTTCGCAGGCCATAAGTTTAAGCACAGGAACCAACCCGAGCCCAAGTGCCGAGTATGCTAGACAGAGCATACGACTGCCCAATTTGGGCGGAGGGGCTGCCCCCAAGCGGTAGGAGTCCGCTTGTTACCATTCAGAGATCACACTCCAGGGAGTTGCAGGGAATGGCCCGTGTAGGCATATTCTAAAGAGGGAAAGGCCCCAAGCTTTCCAACTAAATCCAATGCACTACCTTACCTGAAGCAAAGCGCTTCAGGTCGAAACAAACAAGAACACGAGATCACAAGGCCGGCATTTAGTCACAGAGACATTAATGTACTCCCGTTTCAAGTCCACCCAATGTCAATAGGCTTCCTAGAGGACAGGGAGATAATTGAAGTCAACAGAAAGAAACTAAGTTGATTGCAGGGAATAGTAGGTAGGAAGAAATCCTGAAAGTATGGGGTGGGTGGGGGACATACAACATCTCAAGGTTAGTCACCACCTATTCAATGTACACTGATATAGAATACTCAAGATGTAACATATAAGCAAGTATCTGTTAACAACAGGGGTCTCGACATCTCGACATGAAACTTCCTTTTCTTTCTCAGTGATTAGAAACCAAAATCTAAACTGCAGGAGATCAGTATAATGAAACCTGTAAAATGTTTGAAAGTGTATCCGCCTGGTGGGATTAGCAATATGTACTAGCGATATGATATTACTAAACCGTAACCATACATGATAAACATGAGATAGTTTTTGGTTAAAAAGAATGTCAATGCAGTCAATCCCACATTGGAATTGTGATTTTATTGTAATTTGGGCTGTTTTTTGGCTCTGGTTTTGTTTCCTCTCTCATGTTTTTTCCATTTTGTCCCATAAGCTCTTTGAGCTTTCCCTGGAGGTTATAAAGTTCCATTCCATTTCATTTCATCTCTATGTTGTAGTAGTTATCCTCAGTATATGGTGAACGTTTCTGTGTGAGAAAGAGAAGGATATTTGGAGAAGGAAAGATAGAATGGTCAGTGAAATCAAGACTCTGTCATTTCTTCAACCCTAGACATTACAATGCATGAGAAGGACGAAGATAGTACATTTAGGAGGGATGAACTTCCAAGAAATGGGTGATTGTTAGAATCTGTCTTTGCTTGGTAGGAAAATTCTCATTGCCTCAGCAAGATGACATGAATGTTTATCTTAGTGAGAATCAACACCATGGTCAACACCTCCTGCTCTCTCAGCATAGCAAGGATCCATCCATCTGTAAGAGCACCAGAGAAGTGTGTCATCTTCTAATTGTTATTTTTTGTGAGTGTACACAAAAAAGCTGTGGGTGTGCTTTCGCAACAGAGTAGATTCTTGCTTTTGTGTTGCACTCTGTTCACCAGGTTTGAGATTTTTGTGTTTTCTAGTGCTTTAGATCTGGAGATCTCTGATGTCTCTCAGCCATCATGTTCTTGAGAGAGCCTGTTCTTTGATCTACAGCTCTTCTAGAAATAGTGCCTCTCCCGGACTGCCCCAGAACTCCAAGCAGAAAGTGATGATCAATATCCTTGTGTCTTGTAAGTTCTCCTAACCTCCTATCGCAACATCTTGTTTTGAGAGCAAAGTTATTTCCATGGAAAGTGCTGGTAGGAAAGCGTGTGACGTTGTTGATTGACCTTGTGGATAATGGTCTTAAGGCATAGCTATTTTGTAGTCTTCATGTTGTATGGTTGTGTACTTGACCCATGCCTGTGTTGAGTGTTGATGTTCTGCTATGTATTGATTGGCCATGCTGGCCACCCTAGCATTTGTTTGGCCTCCATATTGTGGGGTTGTTTGGTGTCTTTGTGTTGACGTCTATTGTTCTTGTGCTAGCTCCAATGGATCCAGATAGGATCTATGTAAGGATTTATGGATCATGTAACGGTTCCAGACAGACACAGACCAGTGAAGCTTGTGGTGCCTGAAAGGCTTGTGACGTCAATAGTTGCATCAATAACATGTAACGGCCTCCGAGCCATGGTGGATATGGACTTTCTTTGTTAGGAGGGGACAATGTTGTATCTGGAGGTGAAGATTACGTCTTCATAACAGTTATTCTTCTTCACATTTTCTTGTGACATGTCTCAATACTCTTTTGTTGCTTTCAAATCTTAGGGTTTTTATAAGAGTGTAATCAGGTCCTCATGGTCGGGAGTTGACAACAAATGGTCTGGTTCTTAAGTCCGGATCCACATACAAAGTCTGAGGAACTCAAGTGTAACTAAAGTCTCTAAGCATAAAATCCAATTGAGGACTAGGAGGTGATCATGAGTATGAAGACCTGATTACACAAATCAACAAGAGTGTATTGAGACTTGTCCCAGGAAAATATGGAGAAGAATACTTGCTATGAATATGAACTCTTGACCCCAAATATAACATTGTCCCCTATGCGTATCCACCACGGTTTGCAGGGTGCCGGATGTTATGATAGATATTATTGATGCAACTACATAACTAATGACATCACAAACTTTTGGGCAGCACAAGTTTCAGCGGTTCGTGTTTGTTTGGAACCATTGCATAGATCCTCTCTGGATCCATCGGAGCTAGCATAAGGCAATGCATCATGAGGGAACGGCAGAAAGAATAGTGGCTATCAAGAAGAATAAGCAAGCCGACGACAAGACCACTCCAAAAAAACCACTGAGGAGTAAAACTTTTTGTTGTTAGCATAGCCCAGGGATTGGGTGTTTGTGCTTTGCTTCTGCATAACCTAGGTGACTAGGGTTGAAAGTGTTCCACCTTCCAACAGAAGCCAGTAATCCTTCGTGAAGAGACACGATAATTTGCACTTCCTTTAACGCCCGCGGGGCCGAAACTGGGCCTCGAAAGATTTTTCAGGAGCCATAACTTTTTCAGATCTTGATCAAATTTGTCAAAATCAGGGCCGTGGATTTGCTCCCAGCGTCTAGTTTGCAGATGGGAACCCTGATAGCCCTAATTCCTGATGAGCTAGTTGCAATTGCGATTTTTCTGGAGGGGGTATGTGGCGAAGCGTGGAGGTTCCCGCGTTGTGGTTGTGCACGCTCCCCCCTGCTTTGACCAACCAGCAGCACATGTACACTTGGCCAATGAGCACTTTTTGGCTTGTTGGATGTTGGATGTGGTGGGGATGACCAGTGAGGTGCATCAGCCCAATCGAGTTCCTTCCCGTCATCCAAATTTCAGGAAAACCACTTACAATTTTATTTTTATTTTTTTTCCCCCGAAAAATGTCCCCACATGCAACGGTGGCGTTTTTCTGATTTCCATCCGATTGGCCTGGAATTTGGCAGGTGTATGCAGGGGGTAAGTTAGGAAGATAATGTCCGGTCAAATTTCCAAAATTCCCTTTTTCCCCGGAAATTACAGGGTTTTTTCACCCGACGGGTAGTGATTTTGGGAAAAGTCAAACTTACCCACTGGGCGTTTAAGGGTTAAGCGCCCAGTGACAAAGTTTGACTTTTTTCAAAAATAAGACCCCTGCGGAGGAAAAACCTCAGAAAATCTTGAAAACAAAAAAATTTAAGATTTTTGACCGCACATTACCTCGTGCAGGGACACACCAAATTTGAGGCCAATCAGAGCGAGATCGCCAAAACGCCACCGTTGAATGTGGGGTCCATTTTTGGACCCCACTCAACAAAATTACATTTACTTTCTACGCCAGTGCAAAATTGAATGACGGGATGAAAGCCAAATGGGCTGAAACTGCTCCCATGTTCATCCTGGTGGGTCCTTCCATCCAGCCTAAAAAGAAAAAAGTGATTTGGACAAAAATCGTGGTGTTGACACTTAGAAACGTGAGGGGGTCAGATTTCGAGAATTTGGGGTGCTGGAAAAATGACAAAGTCCTGCATGTAGCTCCCTTTGTTTCCTGAATCTGCCATGGTGTTTGTTTGGTGTATGTCGACAGGAGCACCCTTCAACCATGACCAACAGGGCTGTAGACCTCCACACATAAAATGACCATCAACCATGACCAACAGGGCTGTAGACCTCCACACATAAAATGACCATCAACCATGACCAACAGGGCTGTAGACCTTCACACATAAAATGACCGCAGTACTGCAGCAAGCGGGCTACCCAAAACAACACTGATTACTGAATTGAAAAGGCTGTCCACCACATTTTGAGAGGTGCTTACTTGAGGGTGTACAGCCCAACCATTTATGGTTTACATACAGCAAGTCGCCGTGTGTGATTGCTACAGCAGGCTTGAGCAACGTGCAACATCGAGCATAAAACAGATTCCACAATCCCACCCATCCAAGCACATAGCCCTACAATTGTGTGAGTGGGAATTGAACCCAGTAACCTGACCCAACTGGCAGCTCGCACATGAACACAAGGGGGAGGATCCCCCCTTGTGTGCACCCCCCCGCTTGACAAGGGGACTAACCACTAACCTGCTCTACCACACACGCCCGCTGAACATGAAGGCAACTTAGTCTTTTCATAACAAATGCTTGTAGCAAGACCTGAATATGCAACTATGCCTCCTCCACACTACACTATGGCAAGGACTAAACTAGCATCATACTACCAGAGCTGGTTATGTTCTGTTGCAGCAGTACTAACTACAAACTGATCAGTCACCAAAAATCCAAGCACAACTGCCACTACAGCCTAGAACACTCGAAAGCCTCCACGCAAAATTGGCATATTACAAAACTACCACACAGGAGCTGGCTGCACCCATAACCAGATCTCGGAGTGCTGCACCAGCCAAGACATACACCTGCGCATTAGGAAGTGACCATAGACTTCCCACACACCATTGACCCACTATCCTAGGACTTGTCAAGCGACTCTCTACACTAAAGTAGTTAGTAAAACCTCTTCAAGCTCAAAATTAGCATGAAAGCACTTACCCCCAAGCACGTTAGAGTGTTGAGGAACAAATACAAGGCCTCAACCCAGCCCGTGGACACTCCACCTTTCAGAAGAGTCTCCACGTCTCTGCAGGAGCAATCAATCAGAATGTTTAGTGAACCACCAGCCACTCACATGCATCAAAGAAGGCTATGGCTCCGCACAAAACAACGTCCAAGGCACATGGGAAGATCTCCACACATTGCACAGAAGTACCTCTGGCGAACACCGCATTCAACACACTTCCTCCTCCTACTACTTCTGAGGGAAAAGTGAACTGCACCCGGGTTGGGCACGTTTGAACCTGGCATCACTGTGCTCCTGGGAGCAACCCACCCCTCCGTTAGTCCTTTAGCTATAGCTAAATTGTATAACATGTGGCTACGAGGCGTCTGGCCCTTTGTTGCCATCCAGCCCAAGTACAAAATGTAAGAATTGACCAAAGAGGTGTCCACGGAGTGGAAGTACAGCCTGTGCCACCACTTGTGGTCATGGGTCTGAACTGAATAGTAGCCACATAGTTGGTCCTGCACATCCACCCCCCGCATGTGGTGCTGATAGTGCACCACTATGGGGGAGGTCGGCACAAGGCGTCTAGCCCCCTCATGTCTTCTTTCAATGAAACAATCCTCACCAACAGGGGAGATGGCAGTACTCAAGAAGGACACCATTTTCCTGTCCATCCATGAAACAGCCGCCAACTTACCAGATATGTGCATGCGCCATTCCAGCCTTCCCCTCTCACCATTTTTTCCCAAATCAAGACAAGAAGGAAACCCCACCCTTGTTGTTTTTACTGTGCCAGTAGCAAAGATGGACTTGGCTGCCAAGTCATAGAAAAGAAGAGGGCTACTGAAGAAGTTATCCATAGTTACTATATGACCCTTCCCTTCAAATCCAGCCAGCAGCCTTGTGACAACTCCATATCCAGACCCATGCGTCAAATCATTTCCCTCATCCTTCCCTAGATACACCTCCAGTTTGTGAACATACTTAGAAGTTGCCCCACACAAACACCATGACTTTATGCCCCACTTCACGGGCTTCTTCACCATGTACTGCTGAATTCGAGCATACCTCCCTTTACACTTCACCATTTGCTCATCCACACACAGGTTCTGTTCAGGCCTCATGAATGTAGCATACAAGTCATTTTGGGCATCTATAAGCCAACGGGTTTTCGCTAGCTTATCAAATGCTGGCTCGTTTGGATCAGTGACCACATCTCTGTTGTCAACAAGGTGGAGGCATCTCAAGACGCTCTCCCACCGGTTGCGCGACATGATGCGAATTATAGAAGGGCAATTGAAGAAACTATCGTTGTGCTTCCAGTACAGCCTAGTGTTAGGAAATTTCTTGATGCCCATAAGAATATGAACGGCAATCCAGGCCCTCAATTCACGAACTGTAGGCGGGTACCACCATCTACCCCCTTTCAGATTTCCATTCGAATTCAATGTCCTTGCATACAGGTTGGTCATTCCACATATTCTCCGCATGATAGAGACTGGCCAAAACAAATTGAAAAAGTCAATCGGGTCTGCCTCATCTCCGAAAGGCAGATTCAGGCCAGACTCCCCACCCGACCAACTTACCTCTGGCAGGTGGGCCGAATTGCTATTCCACATGTCGTCAGCAAAGAAATCATGAGGGCCCCATCCCTCCCAACCTTCTGGCAATTCATACAGGCCCAGCTCCCGGGTGGGGAGCCCAGTGTCTACACAGAAGTCCATCAAGTCAGGGTTCTCAGTAGCATCAGGATCCGGATTAACATCCTCTTCTTCCAAAGGATCAAAATCAGAATCAGAATCATCATCACACTCTGATAATTCACCCCAGGCAAGTCGTCATTGGGATCCAGGCCGAGCAACTCATTCAATGAACACCCATGCTCTCCATCTAGGTCCTGGACTACACAAGCACTGGCAGGAACATAGTGCACTCCTAATTGCCCAAAAAGAGATACAAGGAAATTCTGCCTGGAATTCAGAATGTCCCATGTCTTCTCAATGACAGTCCCATAGGCCCACTCAGGCCTGGCACTGCTGGAGGATGGCAAGTCCTCCAAATTCAAGTCTGCCACACACACCTTCACAGTGGATCCCAACAATCCCATGTGTTCCAGTGATTGTGAATGCCCAGCAATATCACATTCCGGAACTTGAGAACTACGCAAGGAGTACTGCGATCGACCATGACAATCTTCACCAACATTCGAAGGGAAATCTGGCTGGGAATCACACTTACCCTGCGACCTCGCCAACTCCTTCAGTCTCATAGTGCGAAGCTTCAGAGTTTGCAAAATCCGGCCACACCTGGAGTCTCAGGATTTCGTTCACCTCGGTGGAAAAGCCGCCAGGGCCCCTCTTCCTTACGTTCACTCCATCCCAAAATGCGAGCTACGTGCCTCCTAAACAAGTACCGGAAGTTGCTTGGTTGGGGGAAGGCTGGCCACCTTATCCTTGCAGGCCTCTTCAATTCCAAAAGGTAATCCTCATTCAGACAACCCAAGATCTGATCGACTTGCTGTGAACTCGCACCCAACGACCGTGCCCACGCAGCGATGGTTGTCGCTTGAGCAGCAAGATGGGCAGGTGCAGGAGGTGGAGCACCACCAGACCCCATCGCAATTTGTACTAAATCGAACAGATGCATGCGCCGAATCGCATTCACTCACAGAGAGCCTCGATTGTGCTCCCAAGACCCTCTCTTCCTCTCAGCAAAGAGTCCAATCTTCAATGCAAAGCTGCGCACCTCTTCCCCAATCACACCTACAACAACAGATGCTCTATGCTCTGGAGATCGCAGCGTAGCTAGTCTTATGAATGCAACAGCTATCCATGAAGGTGAGTAGTAATGAAGCAAAACCACAATGCAGGAATCTCAATGACACTATGGGCAACGGCCCCCTGCCACCACGCAACGGCCACCTGCATACACACGCCGCAGCAGAGCTCCCGAAACACGAGCACAGTGAGGCTAGGAAGACAAACACGCAAGGTGAGAGAGCCCAAAAAGCGCGGGAGAGCTGCTCTCACGCCACAAAGCAGACCCCACCGCCTTGGCCACCAAAAATCCTAACCCTAACCAAAAAATCCCATCAATCGCTCATTGGATTTCTGTCCGACAAGTGGACGGCATCCGCTGGAAAAAAAACGGGCTCAATTGATTGAAATCTGAGAAATCCAAGGGTCACTGACCCCTCCTCCCTCACCAGGATTAATTTATGAAATAATTATTCTTTTGATAAAATATTAGTTTGATTCTAAATAGTCCGTTGGGATGTTCTCCCCCAAAAAAAAATAGAAAAAGTCTAAAGAGATACAAGATTTTTCCTGCCAGTTTTCATTGTTATTTGATCTCCAGTCACTTTTCTTGTGTGAGAGGATTTGTCAAAGGGAGGACTCAAAAGGAGAGTACTTAACTTGGGTATCAACTTGAATGTGTGTTTACCAAAGAGGAAAACGATGATTGCAAGCGATGCCATGACTGTACCTGTAGCGCCATAGTCAACACCTCGTGCTCTCTCGACAGTCCACACACTGTCGGATTGAAGGTTTCTTTGCTGCGATCTAGAGAGGTGTGCCCAGAGCAGTAATACACACACCTGCCTCCACTCCTGGGATCATGACTCGCAGTCTTTCATTGGCTTGTTTGTGGCCCCATTTGACTTCAGCCCATGCCCAACAGCTTCCCAGCACCCCTGCTGAATGGTGTCACATGCGATGTAGGAATCTGTAGTTATGTTGGTGAGGATTTTGGGCGACTGAGTCTTGCTTCCAAAGCATTTTGATGATCTTCCGACTTCCCAACAAGTATCAACACAGCTGGGCCCACGGCATCCCTTACAGCAATGATCCATCCATCTGTGCAACCCCACAACACCAAGGAAGTTTTTCAGTGATCAGCCCTGATTGCCTTTTCTGTGAGAGGTGTACACACGTAATTTGCGTGGGTGTGTCGGTAGACTTGAGATCTTTAAATAGAAGAGATTAGGAGGCCCTCGATTTGCGTCCTGCAAGGTAAGTAAGGTAGCTAGTTTGTGACATGTCTCATTTCCCGGATCCAACGGTCCCGACAATGTTTAGTCCTGTGAAGTACGAAAATCACGGGATATGAGTCATGACATTGCACAAGAATGCAGTGTATTGTGAGAGCTGTACGAGTGTCGGGACTCGAGTCGGAGCTGGACCCATGTGTCACGAAATTAGTTGGAAATTATGAGTGGGACTGATGAAGGCAGCACACTGAGCTCTTTCACCTGTGTTTCTGTAATGGGTGCATCTAGACCTGCGTGTGTTCAGTTTGCGCGCGAATTATGTAGGGCTCCTTAACTTTGCTGAGGGCACGCTGATCTGGTTGCAACTTTCGGTGCTCTAAAGTTTTGCTTTATGGACTTCAATTCATGTTCAACCAGTGGGAAGAAGGGTTAGCAGTGGAACAGAAAGAAATGAAATGGCACTCATAACGTCCACGGGAAGCTCAGAGAGAGAGGGACAAAGTATGTATGTGTGTTTTGTAGCACTAGTGAACAATGTGTGCATATTACTGGAGATTTCGAGCTTCTCAATATCCTAGGTGCTACAATCCGCATGATCACTTCGGTTGCATTCGGAAGTTAAAGATGTGTTGTTCATGATCGTGGATCGCTGTTTGTGACTGGCTCTTGACAAGGGGACATTGCTGCCAGTAGAGAGTGGGGTAACAATGCAGAGTGAACAGTCGTCACGCTCATTCAAACACACTATGGGCAGTTTACTCTCCTTGGAAGAGCACGATTCCATGAAGGACTTCGAGATTCCCAACAAGAGACCGTCGGTGGAGACGCTAGAAGCATGGCGCAAAGCAAGCCTTGTGCTGAATGCTACCCGTCGCTTTCGGTACACCGCCGACCTCAACAAGAGACGGAGGGCATCGCAAGAGCTACAGGTACACTACATGTTTCCTCAGGCCAGAGCGCGATATTTTTGGAGGGTTTGGCCAGGCACTTATTGGGTGGAGAGAGTTTCAATTAGTCACCTGTCCAGTCCTAGATCATTTGGATCCAGTCCTGTTTTGTTTGACAACATCATACATCTGGACATGGTCCAGCTCCTTCAATATAGAAGCCAGCATTTACATAGAAACCTCGCCAGTCCTGCAAAAGTCAAATTTGTGAGCATGTATGCTTACACATCTTGCAACTGCTTACATAATGTGTCATCATATGCAAGCAAGGCTTTGACCATAAGATACTTCTTTAGTTTCCACAAGTAGAGTAGAACCCCCCATAGATTCATACTAGAATATTTCTAGTAGAGGCTATTTAGAAGTCAAAACTGCAGCTATGAGAAAAGCCATAGCTCAGCAGCAGTTAGGGGAAAGAACCAGTTCTGCAAATTCAAAATGCTCCAGAGTTGTAGTATGGGTATTCTTTGTCAAAAGGATCAACAGATGGCAAGGCTGCCACTGGTGATCAGATCCCAAGAACTTCCTACAGTCCATCAAAAATTTGAGACTAGCACAAACATGTGTTTACTCTCAACACCATTCCGCACCAAGTACGAGGCAGCAAGAAGGCTTCCCTTATGCCCTTTCTTTCCTTGTCACAATCTGAGCATGTCTAACCTCTAACGCAAGTGAACCCGCCTCACCTGGCCCCATTATGCACCCACCAACCAATAGATCAGTGATTTGCATAGAATTCCAGGCGAAAACGACTTGACAGTTGTTATCCATGTTCACTTTAGCTAGGAGACATTCATGAATTACAAGATAGAAAGACAAGACAGCATACCAGTGGGTGGGACGGTGGTAGTTACTCTTGCAACAGTACATCAGAAGCAAAGCCTTGCATATGCTGTTACAGCAGCAATCAGCCCTGTGTTGCCATACTGAGCAGCACTTCAAAGAAAAGAGTCTAAGTGAGCAACTTGCTCGAAGCCAACTGAGGTGACTGCTCCTCCAAGGAGAAAAGTAGCCACGACTTTCAACTTCATGGCATTGTTATCTCTTGCAACAGTACCTCAGCAAAGCAACGCATTGCTTATGCTGTTACAGCAGCACTCAGCCTTGTGTTGCCATACGGAGCAGAAATTCAAAGTGAGTCCCTTAGTTGATGCCATAGTACTTCAGCTCCTGCCTGCTCTTCCAAATGAGAAGAGCAGCCAGATCTTCCAACTTTATAGGGCTGCCTCTTTTCTGACCATGAAATTCCAACGGGATTAGGCACTTCTTGAGTGGAGCTTAGCCACCATCAAGATAATGAGAGAGACAGAGACAGAGAGAATGTACTCATAAGACGTTGTTTGCCATAGCCTTGTGGCCATTGACCCCGCGGCCAGTTTGAGCGGAACACAAAGGGACAGAACCTACCTTTGTCAGGGACTGACGCCGGTAGTAAGACTTACCTTGGAATAGAGAGTTCATCCAGGTTTTCCAGATATCCTCTGGAAATCCCTTTACACAAGCATCAACCTGCTGTGTGTGGTTTGCCCAATAACTAGGCCCCACAAGGGCCTGGGCTTTTGGCTCAGCCTCGAGACTTTCAGAGTTGGTAAACAGAGGTACAGGAACAATTCCCTTGATAGATTTGAAGAGAGTGTCTCTCTTCAAAGAGAGAGAGAGAGAGGGAGAGAAACTTTGTGAAGTCCACGGAAAGCCCAAAGAGTTTATAGGACAAGAGAACAGATAATCAGAGAGATCAGTGAACCAGTCACTGTTAAACGTGCTTTAGGTTCATCGAAAAATGGGATTACAACATGTAAAGAGCTCCTGCGACGTTTTTCGAGTTTATCTGCTGATGCACTTGGTGACTACAGAAGCGGAGATTCAAGGTAGGCGGTCTTGCAGTAAGGGCCGCCTGGCGGTTTGTTGAAGGTGAGCCCAAGATTCTGGTTGCATTGTGTTAGCAATTCTGCCATTTCAAATGACACAGTTGGGGGGGCTTTCAGTGAAGTAGCTGCCCAGCTTGTAGTAGTTTGAATTCCTCATTTAAAGAGAAGTCTCCCTAATATATACTGCAAGCTCTATGCGTATTCATAATAAATACCAGCAGGTTCAAGCTGTTCCCGTGGTTTCCAGGGGTCTGTGCCCTGCTTCCAATCATTTTCTTCACACTGCACTGAGGTATTGGTGACTGAAACTCTACATTGGACTAGCCAATTCGATTATTTGTCATACTTTGTTTTGGCACATGAAGAGAAGCTGTGCATTTCTAATTACCCTTGGTTTGTGAAAGCAGTTCTGCAGTCAAGAAAAAAATGGAAGGATATACTGCAAGAGAGGGCAAAAGTCTATGGCTTTGAGGTTGATGCCATACAGCTCGCACATATGGTGGAGAGTCATGATTACAACTTACTTCGTCAGCATGGTGGAGTCATGGGCTTAGTTCAAGAGCTGAAAACAAATGTCAAGCAGGGACTGGGTGATCAGGAAGAAGATGAGCAAAAGAGACGGGAGATATTCGGAACTAACACATACATAGAAAAGCCACCTAAAGGATTTTGGACCTTTGTCTGGGAGGCAATGCACGACCTCACGCTCATCATCCTTGCAGTGTGTGCAGTTGTGTCATTAGGAATTGGCATAGCCACTGAGGGATTGCAGAAAGGGTGGTATGATGGTGCAGGAATTGCCTTCAGTATCCTCCTTGTTGTCTTTGTGACAGCTTCCAGTGACTACCAGCAATCCCTTCAGTTCCATGACCTGGACAAAGAAAAGAAGAAAATCTTTGTAGAAGTCGCGCGTAAGAATCACAGACAGAAAATCTCCATCTTTGACTTGTTGGTGGGGGACATTGTACATTTAAACACTGGTGACCAAGTTCCCGCTGATGGCCTTTACATAAGTGGTTTTGGTTTGACTATTGATGAATCCTCCATGACAGGAGAAAGTGATCCACTGCACAAAGATCAAGACTGCCCCTTTCTTCTATCAGGAACGAAGGTGCAAGATGGCAATGCTTTAATGCTTGTGACGGGCGTTGGCATGAGCACAGAATGGGGCCATCTGATGACTACACTCGGAGAACCTGCTGATGATGAAACTCCTTTGCAGGTGAAGCTGAGTGGGGTAGCAACCTTGATTGGCAAACTCGGTGTAGGCTTTGCAGTTGTCACATTCTTGGTGCTGTTGGGAAGGTTTTTGTTAGAGAAAGACCCACAGAAGGAGTGGTCAGGTGATGATGCTTTAACAATTGTAAATTACTTTGCAATAGCAGTGACAATCATTGTTGTCGCTGTACCCGAAGGCCTCCCTCTGGCAGTTACTCTAAATCTTGCCTTTGCAATGAAGAAAATGATGTTTGATAAAGCCCTGGTACGCCACCTTTCGGCCTGTGAGACAATGGGTTCTGCTACCACAATTTGTAGTGACAAGACGGGGACCTTGACCTCCAATAAGATGACAGTAGTCAAGTCATGGATGGCTGGATCAGTCTGTGATGTCCACAATAAAAAGGTGGAGCTTCCAGAAGAATTCTTGCAGATTCTTTTGGAGGGAATTTTTTTTAATACCAGTGGAGACGTGTGTGACAATGGGGATGGCACACTTCCATCACTCCTTGGTACACCAACAGAGGTTGCGGTCTTAGGGTTTGGAGTAGCTTTGAGTGGAAAGTTCAAGCATGTGCGTTCTACGGCTGAAATGGTGAAAATGGAACCCTTCAACTCTGTAAGGAAAAGGATGGGGGTTGTTGTGATGCATCACCGTACGGGCAAACTGAGTGCTCATTGGAAGGGGGCTTCGGAGCTAGTCCTGGAATTGTGTGATAAGACTGTTGATGCTGATGGCAATATCATCATACTGGATGACCATAAAATGAAGGAGCTCAAGGAGGTCATAAAAGCATTTGCTAATGCACAGTTGAGGACACTTTGTTTAGCTTTCAAGGAGATGGAACATATGCCAGGCCCCAATGATCCCATCCCAGAAAAGGGCTTTGTGTTGGCAGCAATTGTTGGCATAAAAGATCCAGTGCGCAAGGGTGTCAAGGAGGCCGTGCGGATGTGCTTTGCAGCAGGAATCAAGGTGCGCATGGTGACTGGTGACAACATAAACACAGCAAAGGCCATTGCACGTGAGTGTGGTATTCTTACCGATGATGGACTTGCGATGGAGGGCCCCGATTTTCGCAACTTGAGCCCTGAGGAAATGCGGACAATGATTCCCAATTTGCAGGTACCATCAAGTGAAGGAAAACTCAAGCCCTTTACTGTGGTAGTGTATTGGTCTTTCGTTCTGTGTATGGTAGGTGCTCGTATTGTCTGCAAGTCTAGAGGGTGACAATCCTGTAGAGACTCAATTGATGCCACAAGCCTAAGAAACAAAAAGAGGACTGAAGACCCTTCTTGTCATCCAGAACTTCAACAGTGAGTGTTGGATTTTTGTCAGCAGTACAACTCAATGAGATGGTTGTCAAACAGTTGGAGTTAGGTGTAGGATGAGACTGTACATCTGCCTATCATATGTTGGTCAGTTGAATAGTGTTGCAGCAGTGATACTGACATATGCTACTGGACTTTACTGGAGCCACTTCTCTCGATACCCTGGTGTGTTCGCAACAAGGTGAGGTATTCCTTTTGTTGTTGTGGCAGGTTATGGCAAGGTCATCACCATCAGACAAGCACACACTAGTGAGGGAGCTGCGGAGTATGGGAGAGGTGGTTGCTGTTACTGGGGATGGGACAAACGATGCACCTGCACTACGCGAAGCTGACATTGGGCTGGCCATGGGCATCTGTGGAACTGAGGTCGCTGGTCAGCTTGGGCCTTTTTCCTTTGTTCCTTAGATAAATATCTACCTGCATCCAAAGGCGAAGACCACCACCATTGCGAACTGGTTTCAAGCAATTGTTGTTTCAAATTTGTTCCACTGGATTTTTGCTTGTATTGTTCCACAGAACTGCTGTGTTAACATTTTTGTCACCCTGATGGCACCAGGTGGCAAAGGAGAGTGCAGATGTGGTGATAATGGATGATAACTTTGCCACCATTGTGGTCGTCGCCAAGTGGGGCCGCTCAGTGTACACTAACATCCAAAAATTTGTGCAGTTCCAGCTCACAGTCAACCTCGTGGCCCTTCTCATCAATTTTGGTTCTGCTTGCATCACAGGTTATTTATTGTTTAATGTTTGCATGATTTACTAAGGTTTTTCTTGAGGTAGATCTTGTTCAGATTGTTGGTGGTGCTTCATTCCTGGTCCACTTGCCCCCCTGTTGATGTTGATACGTCACTTCCCAATTCATAAAAGTCTTGTTTGCTTCTGTACTTTCCTAGCCATTTCCTTTAACATCACTTTAATGCATTTTCTCTCCTAGCATGATAGGAGTATGTGAATGGAGCTGTTGCACACAGTTTCTTCAGAGTTATCTCATGACACTCTGAAATGTGTGAAAGCCGTTTCTATGTTCCTCAATACAGTAGGTATCATTGGTTGTTAGTAGTCATCGTTTCCCTGTATTGTCTGTCTGAAGTTTTTAAATCCATGTCGATGGTTTGGCATTAGTGGGGTCCCAAAGGTACCTCTGCTCACACACTGAGCTCAGTCGGACCATGGCTGAGCCTTTCTTTTGCTTTGTCACACAGGGACTGCACCTCTCACTGCAGTACAGCTGCTTTGGGTTAATCTGATAATGGATACCCTTGGTGCACTGGCGCTTGCCACCGAGCCACCCTATGATGAGTTGATGGAGAGACCACCTATCAAGCGCTCTGTCAGCTTCATCAGCAATGTTATGTGGCGGAATATCATTAGTCAAGTTGTTTATCAGTTGGCAGTCCTCACAGTCTTGCAATACCTAGGAAAGGACATCCTGCATCTGAGGGGTTCAAATGCAGATCAAGTATTGGATACCATGATCTTCAATGCCTTTGTATTCTGCCAGGTGAGAAACTCAGGCTGGTCTGGCACTGTGATTTTTTTTAAGGTGTTTGGGTGAGGCCTGGTTGTGTTGACTTAGCTGCTGTATGTGCCCTAACATGTTCATAATTGCCCACACTAAGTAGCAAGAAGAAAGCCACAGAAGCTTCACTTGAAGCCCTTAACTGTCAGCTGTTCAGGATTGATTTGAGGAGGAGGTGGATCTGTCCAGTCACGATACTAACGTAAATTTGTTTTGACTGGCAGATTTTCAATGAGGTGAACGCACGAGAGATGGAGAAAGTCAATGTGTTTTGCCACACCTTTAACAATTGGATATTTCTTCTTGTTATCAGCTTTACTGTTATATTCCAGGTTGTAATGGTGGAGTACCTTGGGAAGTTTGCAAATACTGTCCCACTAAGCAAGGAGCAATGGTTGATCACAGTGCTCATTGGATCCGTCAGTTTGTTTGTAGCCACAGTCGTCAAATGCATTCCCACTCCTAAATGTCTGTTACCTGGAGGGGCCAGAAGTGCAAGCATTGATGGTGTGCAACCCAATGGGTACCAGAGACTTCCAGGCAGTCCTTCGGCAGACCAAGTATAAGACTCTTCAAGCTCTCATCTTGAAGCTCTACGGATTCAACTTTCGTTCCACACGGTGAATGTCATATATGACAGCCTTCCTTAAGTGAGCCTGTCCCCTGGTTTCAACAACTGTCGCTGTTACTGACTTCAGAGAGGAACTGCAGCCTGAGGCAAACTCACGAATACATACTGGTTTGGGCTCAAGTCTCAACTTGTCATTTGCTTTCCTTGAACCACTGCGGTTTGACTGCCAAGCCAAAGGACTGGGCAATCATACAACTTCTGAAAGTGCTTTTATTGTACTATATTTAATTTGCTTTGCTCTTTTCTATCAGAAGGGCCTGTTATTTTGTCCATAGTCAAATACAAATTCACACCAGCTCCTTCCAGTCTAATTCTCTATGTGATTGCTACAAGGCTGCTCTTGCTCTTCTAAACATGCTGATGTTGTGTAAGAAGCCCAATGGATTGTGAGCTTCTTTTCTTACTCTACATTTGTCTGCAAAGATGCAGATTGTACACTTGCTGTATCACTGCTCACTCAAGTTTCTAAGACACCAGGTCTATCTTGTAGTTGTCAAGCTAGATTTTCAAGCAAATTAGTCCATTTGTGGCTACCAGCTGTCTAGCTAGTCTGATTGCAAAGAGCACCTTCTGTGTTAGCAAGATAAGCACTGGTGTTTGAACACCGCGGGTAGGTCTCAATTTCTGATATGATGGAAGTAAAACAGGACAACCCAGCAACACCTGGGAATGCTCCAATTCATCTGCCATTGGATGACTTATTTTCGGATTCAAGGGACTGCATGTAGTTATACACAATCTTTCACAAATTTGTATGCAACTGAGCTTGGTCCATGGGTTATGCACAAAATCTGAACAGTACACAATGATCTCCCCAGGCCCTTTCTCAAGTCTCACAATCTATGGAAGCATCGAACCACATGTCATTGTCCTTGGTAGGTACTTCATAGTTTAGTTTTCCATGTAAGCATCGCCTCAAGCATCCTCAACATGGGTAACAAGCACTCCATATATGCAGTATGCATCCTGTGGTTAGCTAGAATGTGGAATGCGTGATACTTAGCTAAGTAACAAAGTAGGAAGAAATAAATTGGACAAGTGGGTGTGTTTACAGCCGTTGCCTCCTAAGTTTTGTGGGAAAATTTGGGCTCAGTCCACAATTCCCTGTTTTGTGATGTAATGTGATCCGAGATTTGAACCCCAGATTATCAATGAAGGCTCCCAAGATGCTGATGGCTTCCCTTTTCCCGCGCTCCTTGCTGCTTTCGTGTGTGGATCTGCGGATGCGTAGGTCTTGGAGGTGAATGTGAGGATTAGCGCAGGCAATTGTTCATCAGAGGACAGCTCATCGGTTGCAGTCTTGTGTCTTTGGGTGTTTGGGTGTTTGTGGTTCACAAAACGATCTTTCATGTTTCTTGCACGGAGGTAGGCACGAGGAGATATTGGAAGGGTTTTGAGAAATTTGTTTCCTGTCGGAGGGTCGATTGCTCCTCGACAGTTGTGGGTTGCGATCGTTACGACTCAGGTGAACTGTGCACGCTTTCATCTGGCATGCTTTTCTGATTGACAGAGCTGATAAGAGTTCTCACCCACGTACACAGGCGCGCGCGCTCTCTCTCACTCATTGAGTCTGTACAATGACGGACACGACAAATCCTCGGCCTATCGTGAATGCGGGGCTACTGAAAAACTATGTTGGAAGAAGAGTGACCACTGTGGTGAAAGTGGTAGGGTCAGAGGGTGGAAATCTTGTAGGTCAGGCACCCGACGGGCCCAATATAACAGTTCGGCAGGCTGCAAACAGCGGCTCCCTCTCTCAGTACGTTGAAGTTGTTGGTGTTGTTGAAGGTGACCAGGCCCTGCGAGCTGAGACCTGCACCAGCTATGGTGACAATTTTGGTGAGCTTTTCAAATTGGAATAGAGGAGAGAAGGGAGAGATAGATGAGGTCCTGGGGTAAAAGGGTGAAACGTTGGGGTTGGGGGGGACGTCGAGGGGCAGCGGATAGTAGGAAACTGCAATTGTTCTAGCTTGCATTCTCCCTTTTGAAACCTAGAGGAGAGAAGATGACGCAATGCATGTGAGTGTTGTGCTGAATCTCCTTCTGGACTCGTCTTTGGGGAAGAGTAAGATACTGAGGTTGATGCCCGGCAACCGAAATCTTGGAGCTTCTTATCTTTCGGTCGTGAAGTATCAATTGTAGATCGTTTGTTTGAGCGAGTTTGTTTTGTGTGAGACAGAGATTTAAAGAGACAACTACGGATTTATGCAGGATCTAAGTGTACAAGGAACAATTTCAAGAGTATGGTTGGTCAATTTTTTGTGGTAGGGATGTTAGATCACGCAAGGCTACTATCTTCCCGATTGCTCTGGCTACTTTCTTTCGCTATGTGTACTGCAGTCTCTACTTCGAAGTTCATATACTTGATCTTCAAGATCTTTCTTCCTATATGGGAGACATCCACACTTGCAGTTGGGAAGTTCACACAAGATTTGAGTCATTCGGTACCTCAAGCCATAACTGATGAACATTTCTTCTTCTGTGCAGATATGACAACATACAATCAGTTGTGCCAACTGTCCAACAGCGAAAACCGGGACTGTTTTGTATGATCACCCCTTTTTCTGTAGAGTCTAGCTACAGTGAACCTGTCCTTGTAATAAGTTCTAAGGAGGAGTGCTGAACTATCATGTTTCCGATCTTTTTGATCAGACAGTCAGTGTTCACTCAAAAAGTGCTTCATTCATTCTTGCGCATGAGGGATGCTATTTTGGGACTTCCATTTCTGGTACTTATGGTGTTTATTCCTCCATTGCAGTCAGTTTGTTTCTCTGCATTCTGGCTCTTCCAAGCTTTGCAGTCTTGGGGTTATCATGTGATCGCACTTCGTGTTTTACCCTCTTTGTTCTGAGATGTTTTGCCTTGCAAAAGAAGAGAGGGATACTTACATATTTCCACAGAAAGCCAAAGAATCTGGGAAATGCATAGTGACCAAAGCATTACAACTGAGGGGAGAGGGACATATCTTTAGCCTACTGGACAAGTTTGGTGATGCAGGAAAGGAGAGGAGAGAAGGGAATTGGAGGAAGGTGAGACACCGTCATTCCCCCCTACAAATATGTGCAAGCTTTCAGCTAGTTAAGCCTCTAGCTGGAGCGACAGTTAGGAAAGCAGGCCTGCTAATCCATTAGCAGGCCTGCTACGCTAGCAGCCTGGTGCGGCCGGGGCTTTAGCAAACAAAGTTGCAGTTGCAGAGGGCAACTGGCTCAGAAAAATATACCCTACAAGCAAGTAATTCTCACCATCACTCCTGGAATCTGCTTGCACATACTCGTAGAGGTACAGAGTACGGAGTATTTGGGATGAGACTAAACATTGTGCTGAACTAGGGAGGCCTTTTATGCATTGCTTCCAGTCCCACTTGTTCATCACAGCTTGAGAAAAGCTGAAAGTAACTGAAGAGCTCCATTTCATAAATGTGTATATTTGCTGATGCCTGGAAAGTCAGCCAGTGTGGGTAGCCTAAACACCCAAAAAAAAGCTTGTTACTCAGTGCTTGATACAATTTATTGACATTGTCTAACATCCCACATTGATGGCAAAGTGATATAATTGTCACAAGCAAGCACAGTTTTGTTATACCTGTCAGCTAAAGGGACAGGTGTGCTTGTCATTCCATACTGCCAGTGAACAGTCCCTGGCCAAAGGAGAGAAAGGAAAACTCACTAGACAAGGTGTGCAATGGTAACCTCTGAGCCTCAAGCAAGACGATTACTTCAGTTAGGGTCATCTCTATGTCTAGGAGGTGTGCACCAATGAGTCCTTATCCTAAGTGGTCCAGTACATGTCAGAAAGGCCAACAATTGTTATGGTGATGCTGTACAACCACAATCTTTTCACTGGGAGAACCACAACTTCAGATCGATACTCACTCCCATTCCCTCTAATCAGAACCAGCTTGCAAGAAAGTTGCACTGGAGAACTTCTCAGATTACAAAAAAAAAGTACTGCCACATCACCATGCCTTGCTGTAACATCAGTCCCAATCCATGGTTGTTGTCAGCTGCGACCTGTGTTGGGCGACTGAATTCACTTTGAGCCAGGTTCCCCTGGTTGCCATGCTTCATAGCGCTTCCAGTCTCGTTTCTGGGGATTCATGGCATGACCTTTGGAGTGGTATATCACTCCTTCTCCACGACCTGACATGTTTTCCTTGTGCTCCACACCATATCTTTTGGGCTTTAAATCTTCAAGCTGCCCCACCGAGAACATTAACATGATTCTTAAATGTAGATGCAATTAGGCCAAATTTATGGCAGAGCGGAAAGGACACTGGACATTAATATCAAGTAGCAAAACCTCTCACACAACCTCTGCTGAAAACCACATGCTGTTTCAAACATCCCAGTTAATAAGGGAGGAGGGGAAGCTTATATGTGTTTTCCTTCATTTCTGCACTTGCCAGATTAAGGACATCGGGTGGAATATCAAAGTAAGAAATATACGGTCACCAGAAAGGCATACTAATGAGAACCCTGTGGCACAGACTCAAATCGATGGAGGAAAGCAAGAGCAGGGTTTGCCATGCTGAACATAACCTACAAATAACCTGAGAGGGATAAACAAAGAAACAAGCAAATATAATACACACACCACAGCCCCAAAGAGAATGTACTCACGAGACGTTTATCATAGCTTTTTGATGGCCTCAGAAACATAGACCCAAAGAGAGAGAGAGAATGTACTCATAAGATGACGTTTGTCGTAGCCTTGTGGCCATTGACCCCGCGCCCAGTTTGAGTGGAACACAAAGGGACAGTAACTACTTTTGTCGGGGGCTGATGCCGGTAGGATGACTTACCTTGGAGCAGACAATTGAGAGAGAGAGAGAGAGAGAGAGAGAGAGACCTGTTCGGGTGTATGGTCTGTGATATAGTGTAGCCAACCATGCCACTCAGGTGGGACAGCAGAAGCATTGTAATTGTTGAACACAGCATACTCTACCCATCTGTGCCTTCCTGCCTCAACAATAACTCACGAGTCAGGATAGCATTCAATGATCATCGCACCCCTGAGGCACACAGAAATGATGATTAGAAGTGGCCAGCGCTAGCTGGCTACACACGACTGACTAACAAACATTAGATAATCTAGCCAACCATCAAAGTGGACCCCAGACCTCGACTTGCCCAAAGAAGCCAACTGGTTGTCACAGGGGGGGCAGGATAAGCAAGGACTCTCATATAAACATGGGCTGTATTATAAGCACAACCTGCCTGTCCAAGTACTCGGCCAGCAGATGACCTGTAAAAGTCATGTTGCCAGACCATACCAGCTGTCAAAATCATATGCTGGTCTGTAACATGCTACGGGGAAAGCAAATGTACCAAACTGAGTATTATCTGTCTTCTCATAATACTTGTTCCCAATCTTGTCGACTCCCACCAACTTTGCTCCTTGTGCCCGTAATTTCGTAGCACTGCCGCAGGCAAAACCAACCTCACTTTGATTAGCCATGTTTCACTTCAAGCAGTAACCCTGCCCAGACTCTCAAGCAAACTTCATAAAGCTTTACCATATCACAACATCAGACTGTAACAAGGGCAGCTCATCACCCTATCAATTAATCAGGCCTGAACCTTTGATAAACACCTACAAAAGTCCCCTGAAATTCTTAATTGAGCATTATGCAAGGATGAAATCCCAGCAACCATTTGCCAACAATAACCCCCAGATGAGTTAGTGCATGATTAAATGCGGCACATAAGGTTAGGTCATACAGACGCACTATCGCCATATACTCCCTACCTGTTTTTGGCTCACTGGCATCTACATCATACCAGAGTAGTTCTTTAATTACACAGTTCTGGCCCAGACAAGGAGGGAACAATCAAACGAGTGATGATCCGAGCAAAAGACAGAAGAATATAGACTTACAGGAGGTTTCCATCTACAATGCTGGTCCTGCAATCACCAAAAACTCCATTTTCAGCGTAAATATCGTTTGTGATCACAGGGAACAAGCGAGAGAGTGATAAAGCGAGAAAAGAAGCTGGTTATAGGCAAAGATGTGAATCTGACTGCTAATAGAAACCCATTTCCTAAAAACAGCTTGCTCTTAGCAGTCACTTCAACTAAAGCTGAAACATATTGTGCCCGACGGATACTCTACAACCCTAACTATTGATAATACAAGTCACGCCAATTATGATCGCATCAATAAAGTGACCAGAAAATCTCCTACTATGACAAAGGATTTGGGCTGATGCAATCTGAAAATCCCCAATTGGACATTTAAGTGCAGGATCGCGAATGGCATCCAATCTCTGAACTCAGCCTATCCACATGTGCCGCTTCAACCCCGGAACAATTGGCGATCGGGACTCGAGGTGGCGGGGCTAGTCAACAGAAGTATCAGCCCTTACAATCTAACATATATCCCTTACTGCGCACATGATACTGTTTATCCAAGCGATCCCCTCTCCAAGCCACAGCCAATCTAGACCACCCAAAGACAGACAGGGTGAGAACTCACAGAAGACCATTCTTATGGGCCTCTCGAAGCGCACCCACCAAGCCATTTTGCCTGACCGAATTGAAAGCCGATCGCAGGAGCTCGAGCGCCATCGCCAATACGCCTGCAGTGCACTCAACCCCTCCAGCGATCGTCGCAGTACTAATTCCTCGAAAAACATTGTATATTTTTTCTTTCTTCTTTTTTCTCCATTTTTTTAAGGAAAAACTTTTTAAGAAAATCTAAATGGGCCCATCGTTGTATGAGCATGATAAATTGGGCATTAACTTATGGTTTTGTTGGGAGGGGGCCAATTAAGTGGGAAGATAATAGGAATAATGTATGAACTTAATGCACACGTGCAACCTCTGACAGGATGGTACGCCGGTTCCGGCATGTCAAATCTTCCTCACCCTCTCTCCAGAGTGACATGGAACTGAAGGAGTGTCAACTCCAGTCGGAGTTACACGACAAGGTGTGTAACTCCACTTGGGGTTACATTGGGTTATACACTACAAGGTGTGTAACTCCACCTAGGGTTACACAGAATGGAGTGTAACTCCACTCGGTGTAACTCACACTTGGTCTCGAAATTTGACCAAGTCCAAATTTGGCTAAGTATAAAATGGACTAACCAAAGTTACATGAGAAACCGGGGTTATATAGGGTTACACCAATGGAGGGTTACATCATTGGGGTTACACTACAAGAGCCTCCCATCAAGAATCGAACACTAAACCTCGCCACCTGCAATGCTATCACCTTACCATCCCACTAGCCACCAGAGCTTGCAACCACTTGGATTCCTATGTAACCAAGGTAAGAGGGGGTGGGGAGGATTTGACAGGGGCCCCGCCTGAGGAGCCCAGGCTGCCCAATCCGGCGAAAGTACCGTCAGATCACAGGGGTCCATTAAGTTCTCACATTATTCCTATTGTCTTCCAGTGTAAGTTTTATTTTTCTGGAACTTGATTATTTTACTTTATTGCTGGCTCCACACTTACCCAAGCAACAACTCTCATCAGATGAACGTGCATTGGCTGCACAACAGCTAATGAAAGATGGATGAAAAGTGAAAAAGATAGTAGTTCAGTTGGTTAAGTGCACTGAGTGCCACCCAGACGATTCTGGGGTCAAATCTTGCTACTTGACGGGTGTGGTATTCTCGTCTCCCCGCTTCCTTGGGCGAGTGTCCCACTTATTCGCCTTATTCGCCTCGCTGGCGTGGTTACTGTGAAAGAGGTTATTTTCTCCTCTCACTATTAAGGGGCCTGATTTGTGAGCTGTCGCTCCCAGGTGTTTCCCTTATTAATTTTTTTTTTTTAAATATGTACATATTTTCATGAGTTTTTAAATTAATTATAGAGACCTTAAAGTTGTCAGCATGCCTTCATAAGGGCAAAAACATGGGTTGGAGAAGAGAACATTATTTTTCTTTTAAATGGAACATTCTTATTATGATTGAAAATAAAGACAAAGACCCTGGAATGGATTAACCCTTATTTAAAACACCTCCCGAGGAAGGAAGCGTAAATTATGGTGTCTCTTCACCACACTTGGGCTAGTGCCTTCAGCTAAAAGGTGGACAGCTTCACGACACACCAGACCGTGGTTTGAACCCACAACCACATCCAACGTGGTATGTGCCCATTACCAGTGGGCTACATGTTGGTTGTCCGATTAACCCTTAATCTCCCAAAGTCGTAACTAGGGCTTCGCGTTGCTCCGCACTACTAGGGACGAATTCTGAGAACTACGTTCCATTTTTCACAAAAAAAAAGGTGGGTCATCCCCACAGTGTTACATGCAAAGATCACGTGTTTTTTTTTTTCTGGAAGAAAACTGGCGGATCTGCACTTCAATGTTCAATTTTCACAAGCCGCATCAACCAATAACAACATACCCACATACTCTTACATTCACTATATGAACTCCATCCAAAGCCACCCCACGATAAACAAACAAACATGTCTAAATTTGAGATGCTGAACAAACTCGTGCATAGGGCTGCCCCTCTCATCAAGCTCATTAAAATTCATATTCACTTCCATCTTCAAGCTTTGGAGAAGCTCCACCACCCAAAACCAGAATTAGGACAGCACTCCATCCACTGTCACCAGACATTAGCATCTTTCCAAGAAAACATCCTATCACCACAAGAACAAATCCCATCTTCAAAGTGGTGGAAAGCAGGATCTGAGATTGTAGTGCATCCTGCATTAGAGTATCCATATTTATTTTCTGAAGCACTAAGTATATCATGAGGAGCCTCAGGTGGTCCAATGGTCTCTCTTTTATTTCTCCTTCCCAAGTTGGTCTGTCTGCTTTCTCTACGCACTTCATAGTTGCCAGTATCACAGTCCCAGTGCTGGAATCACCATTACATTGTCCATACAGACTCTACATTGCAGATTGCATTCTTGCAATACATTCTCAGATCAGTTGCACTCCATCCGTTCAACAAGGGAAAAAGAAGCAGCCGTCCAAGGCTTTTCACCGCAGAATATAATACATAGCAGGCGCCAATGACAAAATTTGTGTAGCAATAAATTATGTACCTTTATCGCTTCATTAATCTCTGGATTCCCCACTGATAGACTAGAATAATTACCTCACATTTCTGTATCAGACTCTTGTGGCACCAGCTCTCTCTACAACTGAACCAACCAAAAGCAAAGAAAATAATATTCTCACTAGAGGCTTTGTTATTGCAAATTCCCACCAGTGAATGGGATCCAGATGAATTTTCCAGTCCCGCTAGAAGTGTTAACCATCAATCACCCTCTTTCATGCATTACCATTGTTGCCGTATCATGTTCATAGCAGCACTGTTGGCGCAATTGTTAGATTACCTAAGATAGTGACAAGTACTTTTTCCTTGTTGTAAGAATCAGCATGGGGACGCACCAAATTGCTTGCCTGTGGAATACCGCAGCGGAGCAGCATCATGGACAGGGGATGGTGTCATAGAGAGGGGTCGAATTGTGTTTTGGACAGCCGAATTTTTCCGTGTCAGGCAGCCCTGGGTAGGCTTGGCAAGGAGCGAGCGGAGGATTGGGCTCACATCCTCAATAAACTTTATCATGAGGAAGAAGATAAGTCTGTAGCCAATGACCATGCCAAAGACAACTGCCAAATCTTCCCACTTGCTTCGGTTGGTATCGATCTGATAGAGCATACATATGGAAGCCTATGTAAGACATACGGTAGCGCCAGACGGCCTTAGGCAGATATTTGGGGAGTCGGGAAAATCCCGCCACCAGCATATATATACCCTGAGCCACAAACAGGGTAACATTATGCAATGACGAATCTCTCTCAAATACTCCCTCTACTTTATGTTGTCTACAACATGAATAACTGTGCCCTGGGCTGCCAGGCTCGCACACACATTGCAAATGCACAAGAACATGATGTGATTTGGCTTCACCCCTTTCCTGCATCATTTGCTCATAGGTCTCCATAGCCTCCATCCCACACCCATGCTGCTATCATGGCACTCCAAGACGCCACATTTCGTTTAGCCATATTGTCGAACACTCCCTTCGCGTCTTCAATGCACCCACATTTGGCATACATATCCACCAGGGCACTGTTCGGAATGACATCTGGTACAATTCCAGCTTTGACAATGTCACTATGAACCTCTTTGCCCTTCTCCAGGGCTACGAGGCTTGCACACACGTTGCAAACACCAACACACGTGATGTGGTCAGGCTTCACCCCTTCCCACATCATTTGTTTGTAGGTCTCCATAGCCTCCATCCCGTGCCCCTGCTGTGCATATCCTGCGATCATGGCACTCCAAGCCTACCACACTCGTTTGGCCATATGGTCAAACACTCCCTCCACATCCTCGATGCACCCACATTTGGCATACATGTCCACGAGGGTTTGTTCAGAACCACATCTGGTAGAATTCCAGCTTTGGCGATGCAACCATAAACCCTCTGCCCTTTTCCAGGGCTGCCAGGCTTGCACACACACTGCAAACGCACAAACCTGATGTGGTCGGGCTTCACCCCTTCCCCCATCATTTGCTCATAGGTATCCAAAGCCTCCTCCCGGGCCCCTGCTGTGCATACCCTGCAAGCATCATGTTCCACGACACCACATCACGTTCGGCCATAGTGTCGAACCCTTCCTTCGCAGATTTGGTGATGCAACCATGCACCTCTTGCCCTTTTCCAGGGTGCCAGGCTTGCGGAGGGCAGCATCTGAATGCAAGGGCAATCCAAGCGTGGAAT
This sequence comes from Takakia lepidozioides, assembly GCA_030704615.1. Classification (NCBI taxonomy): domain Eukaryota; kingdom Viridiplantae; phylum Streptophyta; class Takakiopsida; order Takakiales; family Takakiaceae; genus Takakia; species Takakia lepidozioides. The sequence goes on along the minus strand of CM060731.1, from coordinate 10,028,319 downwards.
CCCCTCCCCCCTTCGCACAACACTTGCTCATAGGTCTCCAAAGCCTCCATCCCGTGCATACATGTCGACAGGGCAGTGTTCAGGATGACATCTGGTACATTTCCAGCTTTGATGATGTCACCATGGACCTCTTTCCCTTTTTCCAGAGCTCCAAGGCTTACACACGCATTGCAAACAAAAACAAACGTTATGTGGTTGGGCTTCACCCCTTCGCACATCACTTGCTCATAGGTCTCCAAAGCCTCCATCCCGCATCCTTGCTGTGCATAGCCTGCAATCATCGCACTCCACATCTCGTTCAGCCATACTTTCAAGCACTCCCTTGGGATCCTCAATGCACGCACATTTGACATACATTTCCACCAGGGCATGTTCAGAATGACATCTGGTACAATTCCAGCTTTGACGATGTCAGCAGGGACCTCTTTCCCCTTTTCCAGAGCTCCCAGGCTTGCACACGCATTGCAAACACAAACAAATGTGATGTGGTTGGGCTTCACCCCTTCGCGCAGCATTTGCACATAGGTCTCCAAAGTATTCCTACCACACCCATGCTTGGTAAATCCTGCCAAGAAGTGAGGGGGAGTTGAACCCCCTTTTCTGCCCAATATGCTGACACTTCCACACGTGATGAGACACCTCAAATCCATTCACACTTGACAACAGCGAGGCAACAGGATCAGAGCTTGTTCTGGAGGACTATGCATCAACAAATGCTTCAGAACCTGCAGGAACAAAAACTAAAATTACAAGCTGGACCAGAGAGAGAGAGAGAGAGATAAAGAGAAAAACCAGTAGATCCACAAGGATGAGCAGTTTTTTGGCTTGTTTGAGATTGGCAGCTCAAGTAGTTACCCCCAACCTTGAACTCCAACATGCACAAACCGATGTTATAGTGTGAGGCAGTCAAGCCGCATCAATCAATAACAACATACCCAAATACCCTTACAATCACTATATGAACTTTCAAGCACCCACCATGGGATTGGATCTTGGTGGGTTAAGGCTAGCTTTTGACAATATTCGTGCAAGTTTGTCGAGGGCTCCATCCAAAGCCACATCACGAGAAACAAACAAACATGTCCAAATTTAAGATGCTGAACAAACTTGTGCACAGGGCTGCCCCTCTCATCAAGCTCATTAAAATTCGTATTCACTTTCATCTTCAAGCCTTGGAGAAGCTCTACCACCCAAACCCAGAATTAGGACATCACTCTGAGTTCCATCCACTGTCACCAGAATCAGTAAAAAAACACCCTTTCAGTCAAGTGCAATTATGGGCTGACTTCCCACCTATGTCGGGTAGATCCCATGATGGTCAATACTCCCAGGAAATGGTGGATGGTCTGAGTAGCTACACAGATCAATGAATGAAGCAAGACACTCACATCTTTCCAAGAAAACATCCTTTCACCAGTAATCACCACAAGAACAAATCCCATCTTCAAAGTGGTGAAAGCGGTTAGCGTCCCTTACAACAATTGCTCGGCCAACAATCTTTGAGATGAATTTGGTGGAGGTGTGGCAGTCACCACACACTCGAAGATCTTGATGAGACGGAGAGGCGTCCTAGGGGTCGTCTGATCAGCCCAAAACCAATGGCCAGCTTCTCACTGTGGTGGCAAAGAGAAAATTCCTTTTCCTCCTCCCCACATCATGCAATACAAAGCGCGTGTCAGGCACATACCCCACCTCCTTCATCTGCCCAGACAATCTTCTAGCTCAACATGGATTTCCTTAATTCTGGGATGCAACTTGTCATCTACAACGAAGGTGTGCACCCTGTTGCCAACCTCAATGCAACAGCGACCTGGCTCCTTTTTAACCCCTCTCACCTTCATCATTCTTCTCACTTGTGCAGTATCATCCCACCTGCCAGCTGCAGCATAGATGTTTGATAGTAGCACATAAGTCGCGACATCCTGTTCATCCTACTTGAGGATAGATGTTGCCACACGTTTAGCCATCTCCACATTGCCATGGATTCTGCAGGCACCAAGCAAGGCCTTCCACACCACAACATCTGGATTGATTGGCATTTTATTAATCGGGTCCACTGCCTCATCCAGTTGTCCCGCATGTCCAAGAAGGTCCACCATGCAGCCAAAGTGCTTTACTGTCGGAGTGATACCATGATCTTGACTCAGGGGATCGCAGTAGTGTCTTCCTTCATTCAGTAGGCCAGTGTGACTGCATGCAGAGAGAACACATATAAAGGTTGTCCAGCTTCAAGCCGTTCTTTTGCATTCCTTCAAATAGTTGCAGGACCTCCCTATGACAACATGCTGGGCATATCCTGCGTTCATCGCATTCCACATCTGGCATACATGTCCACGAGGGTATTGTTCAGAACCACATCTAGTACAATTCCAGTTTTGGCGATGCAACCATGCCCTTTTCCAGGGCTGCCCGGCTTGCATACGCATTGCAAACGCACACAAACGTGATGTGGTCGGGCTTCACCACTTCCCCCATCATTTGTTCATAGGTCTCCAAAGCCTCCATCCCGTGCCCCTGCTGTGCATACCCTGCAAGCATCGTGTTCCACGACACCACATCTCGTTCAGCCACAGTGTTGAAAACTCCCTTCGCATCCTCGATCCACCCACATTTGGCATATGTCCACCAAGGCAGTGTTCAGGATGAATCTGGTGCAATTCCAGCTTTGACGATGTCACCATGGACGTCTTTCCCATTTTCCAGAGCTCCCAGGCTTGCACATGCATTGCAACCACAAACAAATGTGATGTGGTCAGGCTTCACCCCTTCGCACATCTTTTGCTCATAGGTCTCCAAAGCCTCCATACCGCGCCCCAGCTGTGCATACCCTGCAAGCATCGTGTTCCAAAGCCTCCATCCCGTGCCGTTGCTGTGCATATCTTGCAATCATCGCACTCCACGACACCACATCTTGTTCAGCCATACTGTCAAACATTCCCTTCATACATGTCCACGAGGGTATTGTTCAGAATGACATTTGGTACAATTGCAGCTCTGACAATGTCGCCATGCACCTCTTCACCTTTTTCCAGAGCTGCCAGGCTTGCACACGCATTGCAAATGCACAGAAACGTGATGTGGTCGGGCTTCACCCCTTCCCCCATCATTTGATCATAGGTCTCCAAGGCCTCCATACCACGCCCCTGCTATGCATACCCTGCAAGCCTCACGTTCCACATGATCAAAGATGGTTGAGGCATTCTGTTGAACATTTGGTGAGCATCCATGATGCTCCTGCACTTAACATACATGTAGACAAGGGTGTTGAATAGAAAAACACTTGGCGGGAATACACTTTGGATAATGTGAGTGTGCATATGCTTTCCAACTTCCAGACCTTCCATCTTGATGCACTTAAGCAAGAGACAGACATACGTATCTGAATCTGCTGAAATGCCTCCTTTGTTTAAAGTCTGTAGAGCCTCTGTCAGACTGCCTACCGCACAAAACATCTTCACATGCCCAGAAGTGCCAGAAGAGGCATTGTGGACTCCCTCTCTTGATCCCCTTGCAGAAGCTGTGGTCATGGTTGAGGTGCCTAATTTTAGCAAAGGTGCCGTTGCAGCTGCTGCCTTTAGGTGACCATCTACCGATGCAGGTTTCTTGTAGCTATTGATCCACAGGGAATCATAGGTAATTTGGAGCTTGAAGTTCTAGGAAACACCCAACTCAACTTATCACACTAGTTTGTATGCTCAATTGCATCTGCTACTCTCTGTAATCCAACATGCATTCACCTTTTTGCCTCAGTTGTCCCACCATTAACTGGGGTCAGGAAAAGTATTCATTCCACAGCTTCTCCTCAGCTTTGTTACCTGTTTCTGGATACTTTCCTGTTGTCACATTGGCCGTATCATGTCATTCACTCCAAACTATCAAAGGTTCACTCAACCAGCTAACTTGCAGAATTCAACACGGAAATTTGGGGCCAACTTTGATAAGAGGGAAAAACAGGGTGAGAAGGTGCCTTCATTAGCAGTGTCTGACCGCTGCCGCTGCGGTTTGCAGTTGACCATCTGTTTCTTATACCTGTCCTTCCACAGGGAATCATAGGTGATCTGGAGCTTGAAATCCGGCCCTCTTAGATGAATCTGGACCCACCCTCTATCCCTGCTCCTTCAGCTATGTATGCAGAGAGCCTCTGTCAGTCTGCCTGCCTCACAAAGCATCTTCACATGTGCAGAAGTGCCAGAAGAGGCATTGTGGACTCCCTCTCTTGATCCTCTTTCAGAAGCTGCGGTCATCGTTGAGGTGAGCATTCCAAAGCTTCTCCTCGTCTCTGTTATCTGTTTTTCGATTCTTTCCTGTTGCCACATTGGCAGTAACTTGTTAAAATCAATCCAAAAACCACCATAGATCCACCAACAAGCTACCTTGCAGAGTTCAACATCAGAATTTAGGGAACATGATCTCAGGGCCGAGTCTCATGAGAGATAAAACTGGCTGAAACAGGTCGAAGAAGAAGGTGCCCTCACCACATTGCGTGAAACGTAAGATAGTGTTCAAGCCACAGATACCTCACGGCCAGCTTATTGCCAGGCTACATGATGTTTGATAGTACTACTTGCTTTGCTTTGAAATTTGAAATTGATAGTACTACTTGCTTTGAAATTTGACTCATCTAGCCACAAAATCCATCTGTTTAAGTATGAGTGTGAGATAAAGCAGCCAGAAACATTGCTTCTCTCCGCCTTACGACACTCCCATTGGAATGGGGCACAGAGATGAGAGGAGCTGTGAAAAGAGCAAGAACCCACCTCTTGTACTTCTTTCCAGAGCCGCACGGACAAGCAGCATTTCGACTCAGTTGTCCACTTTTTGCAAGATTCACAGATGCTGCCGCATTCCAGCAACCCCCCATCAACTCTTCCACCTTCACCAACCAACAAATCCATGGTGTCAACCTCAGGCCAGACCCTTCATCTCCTAGCTATGGCCACCTTATATTCAAGGTATAGGGACAAATATATTTCATCATTCAAGGTATTAAAAGATGGTAGGAAACAAGCAAACAGTGGAAAGCCATTGGTGAGACAGCGGGAGGAGAGATTTTGAGAAGAGAATGCAGCTGCCGGAGCATAACAAAAACATACAAGAGCTCTTAGGCAGCAAACACGGGAGACTAACTTCGTCAAGAGACTTGGGAAGCGGCTTGCCTTCCTCCTTAAGCTTCATCACACGCCTGTTTGCCTCCTTTGCCCACTCGTACTTTGCCAGTACGGCATCAACATCACGCACAGTGCACCCCCACTCCATTGCCACCTCAGCCTTGTGCAGCTCTCCAACTCGCTGGACCCACACCATGCCTAGCTTGATGCCCCTTGCTTACTTTCTGAAGACATCGTGTGCTCACCTGCAAGCCCGGCCATCCAGTATGCAGCCCTCTTTAACTGTTTACCACTTCTGAAGGTTGGTGCTCTCATTAAACATTGAAACAGACTTTCCTGTTGTAGCAACCAAATTCAGATGTAATGAACAAGCATACCAGAGGGTCATGTTGGGCTAGGGATCGAAGAATCCCCTCCTATCTCTCAAGGGATTTTACAGCTGATACTTCACCCCCTTTGGGCAAGCCGCGTCCAAATGTCGTTAGACTTCCAAACTGGCGTGCCTTCTTCAACTCATCTGCAAAATCTGTACAATACAAAGAAAATCTATTGAGAGGCAGAGCCAGATTTCAAAGAAAAATTCACAAATCGAGTACATACTTGTACTAAACCGGTTATTGGGCAAGATGGAGAATACGGGCAGTGTGACCAGTGAGTTCAGCAATTTTGGCCATAGATGGATACTTCCGCAAGCACAGTTGATTCTGGCTGAACCCATGGCTGCTCAGTATCTCCTTTTGATGCCGGTTCCATTGCAGAGCACACACCTGAGTGCACAACCCAATGTTTGACCACCAGACCTAGATCAATAATAGTGAAACCTTGTGTGATGCAGAACATCTTCACATATGCCATCCTAACTTGCTCATGCAGTTCTGAAAAGTTCAGATATCACCAACTGAATTTAGAGGAACATATATAATACAGTTTTTCAAACATCTCATTTTCAGTCATAAGAAACTACATACGGTGCACTAAAACTTTCTCATTACACGAGAAATGGGACACTGTTGATACAGGCACCAGTAAGTTGCCTTGGAAGGGGCACCAGGCAAGTGCTTTCACAACTGCTTGGTGGTCGTCCAGCTTGTGTAGATAGACTGTTGACTCAGGTGATGATGATGTGACAGCTGCATCCCAAATGTGGAGCAAGTTGTCATTGCCTCCACTTGCTAGTTGTTGGCCTGACGGTGACCACTTGAGGCCACACACCTCCTGATTGTGCCCTATCAGACGGAAGGTGACATGATCTCTCACCCGTACTGCCAATTCAAAACACACTCTTTAGCAAGTCATATTTTGAAGGAAGACATGTCTGTTAGTTTTTTTATCCTTGAATGTGTCTGTGACAACCATTGTTGAGTTTCAGAAACATCTCACTCCATCATAAAAACATTGTTATGCTCATCAGCATACTTTGTATCACTTCTTGTTGATTCCTTACCCCAAACTTTCTATTCAATGCTTGGAAAAGGGCCCAAAAGCAAACAACCTTACCATCATGATTGATGATGTGGCTGTCACGACCAAAACACGTTCACAAGCCTAAGCAAGCAAAATGATGTGATCTGCGGAGCCTTTGCACGAAAACCGAAGCTGATCGAATGAGGGAAAGACCACGGTTTGCATTGAGCAGCGAGACTGTTGAGAGCTTGCAAGGTGCACAATGGCGGAAAACGTAGAGCTCCTGCAGTTCAAGAACTCCAAGAACCGGGCAGTCCGGGCAATTCCAAAACAACTTGGCGCTTTGGGGTTTTTCGCGCGGGCCGTCCGGGCAGATTCCAAAGAAATTGACGACGACGATGACGTGGCGACGATGACGTGGCACTATAGCACCCTATTCCTGCTCTACGCTAAACTAGCTTCCGACCTTCTGTCGTCGCTAGAATTGATGCAAGATATGGTCACAAATGACATAGGGTGACATCCATGAAAGTCCATCCGACCCATCAAATGGTGGGGTCCACGTTACTTCCGACGAATTCTATTGGTCTACCGAAGCGTCATATAGGTTATCACGGGCTACTAGATTTCATGACCTATTTGCCGATACTTGTTGCGCCTATTTAAGAGAACGAGAACCTATGCCTTTTTAGTAAAAAATCTCAATCAAAATAAACGAAAGAGAATTAGGCGCTTGGAAAATGCGCATTTTTTTGCTTATAAATCAGTCCATAAGTTCCAAATGACTTGGACATCTAAATAGATCATTACAATGTCCATAAAATTGCCCCCACCACTCAAAAATTTAGAGCAATAGCCCAAGTGTACATGACTTTTATAGAGTCCATCAGTTTAACCCTAAAAGCCCACCAAGCTCAAATTGGGCCTCGACATTATTTCTTTAGCTCATATCTTTTGCAGATCTCGATGGAATTTCCCAAAAATTGGACCATGGATTTGTTGGTCACGTGTAGTTTACAGATCCACCTTGCGATTGCCCTAATTTTTCATTACCAAAAACTTTGCATCGTTTTTTCTCAAATGGGGTCTGTAGCGGTTGTGGAGGTCTCATGTTTCTCGTTTGGTCACAGAGGTCTCGAGTTCCCGCGCGTTTGTAGGTAGTTTAATTTGTCTTCGTGCGCTTTTTCTCCTACTTGCATGTATGCTGCAGCAGATAGGTTGTTGTTGAGTACTTAACTTCCTCTATTATTTGTATTTCATTGTGAGCTATTTTCATTATCTTCCTGGTCTCCCCTTCTAGCAACACCATTGTGTGTAGCATCTGTCTATGAGCTGAATGCTTCATATTTTGACTGCGGTGCTTCATTGCGAGTTCGGAGATGTCAGATCCCTCATCTTTTGTGATTTACCAGCGCAATGGGCTCGCAGGGGTATTCTGAGGTCCCTCCCCCTGCTCCTTCTCATTATCCGCTAGGGCAGGTATCATTTCTAGGTTGGCTAGAGGGCTGGGTGCTTCTCCCAAACAGATTGTCAAGCTGTTGACAGCGCAGCTACGGCATGAGCCTAACCATGTGAGCTAAGCTCACGCTTCCCCACCAGAGCATGAGCCCAGCTCATGTTTTGTAAGCGTGAGCGCAAGGTGGTGTTGCAAAGAAAGAGGATTTGTACCCGAGGTCAGCGGAAGAAGACCTTATATTGACCTCTCTCCCTGCCCTTACTCAATTCCAAGCAAAGCCAATCCGACAAGTCTTCACTGTCCCACTGGCATATATGCCATGAGCAGCCAAGTCATAGAAAAAGATGGGACTAGAGAAGAAATTGTTACAGGTCATGATGTGCCCTTTTCCCTGGAATCCATCCATCAGCCTTGTTATAACCACCCTGTAACCTGTACCATGCGACAAATCAATGTCATTTTTTTTGCCCAGGTACACTTCCATTTTCTGTACATACTTGGCCAAACACCAAATCTTGATCCTCCACTTCACTGGCTTTTTAGCCAAGTACTGCTACAATCTACAATACTTCCCTTGTACTTGACCATCATCTCATCAACAGACAGGTTCTGCTTTGGCGTGTAATATTTGGCAAACAAAGAATTCATGGAATCAATCAACCAACGAGTCTTTGCAAGTTTGTCAAAGCCAGGGTCAGCAGGATTTGTGGCCACCACTCGGTTGTCCACAAGGTGAAGGCACCGCAAGATAGATTCAAAGCAGTTGCGGCTCAAAATGCGCATGATAGACGAGCATTTGAAAAATCCATCCGATGTTTTCCAGTAGCATCTGGTATTTAGCATTTTTTTTTATGCGCATGAGAATGTGAATGCCCAGCTAGGCATTCAATTTAGGCACAGAAAGAGGGTACCACCACTTGCCCTCCCTTCACTTTTCCTTTGGAATTTAGGGTTCTAGCATAAAGGTTTGTCATGGCACAGACCTTGCGCATGACAGCCATAGGCCAAAGCAGATTAAAAAAATCAACAGGAGTAGCATCATCACCCAAGAGGCACATTCGGGCTTGTCTCACCACCGGACCATTACACCTGTGGCAATTCAGAGCAGGATGAGTTCCACATGTCGTCTCCAAACATGTCAGCAGGTGGTCAGGATTCCCAATCATCACCTAATTCATACTGATCCACCTCCCTAGCAGCATTCCCAGTATCCACCTCAAAGTCCCACATATTGGGATCCCCAAAGGCCATTGGATCAGCCCGATCGAGCATCCTCTACAGGGTCATAATTATCATCATCAGAATCTGAATCTGAATCGCCCTCAGACTCACCACAATCATTATCATGCATCTACATCTATAGTCCTAACAATTCACTGGCTATGCATGAGCCTGCACCGTCATCCAAATCAACACGCAAGCAAAGTGTGGAGGATAGGGTATGGACACCAAGTGTCCCAAAAAAGGATATGAGGTAGTTTTCCCTAGCATATAGAATGTCCCAACTAACCTCAATAATCATACCAAAAGCCCACTCTGGAGCATTAGACGATGAAGGTATGGACCCTCGACATGCAAGTCAGCCACCCGCACCTTTACAGTAAAGCCCAAAACCCCAAGATCTTTTGTATTTTGGCTATGTCCACCGAGGTCGTCCAATTGTGAGGCGAATTGGGAACTACACATGAACTCCATAAGGCATATGGTGGCGATGAAAGTTCAGCGCTACCAAAGTCATCCAAGAACACTAGTAGGGAATCACCCTTAAGACCTTATGACCTTGCTAAGGCCTTTAGTCTCACCATGAGGACTACTAGTGGAATCACTCTCAAAATTAGGCCAAACAACAAATCACAGGAAGTCGTTCACTGCATGGGAGAACCCCGTAGGATCACCCTTCTGGACGTGTGATGACACCAACCCAAGACCTCTGTTGTCTGACGTTGCCAGAGGTAACGAAAGTTCGCAGAAGCAGGGAATGCAAGCCACTTCACCCGCGCAAGACGTTTCAGGCACAGAAGATAATCCTCGTTGAGACAGCCGAGGAGCTTTGCCACTTGTTCTCCATTTGCTCCCAAATCCCTTGCCCATTAGGCTATAATCTCACTCTGCATGCCTAATCTAGGAGATGGTGGTGAAGGCAGCTAGTCATCCAAGCCCATCTGCAGACTTACAAGCCTCCATACACACAAGTGTACTATCACAAATCAAGATCAAATGCGCAAGGTAATGGAATGCTGCACGGCTCTAGGAAATGATGTAAATGCTAGCGCCGAAATGGGCTCCAGAACAACGGGAACCTGCAGGGACTTGCTTCACAATCCAAGATCAACCTCCGCTCATTCAATGACAAGAAACATGCGGATATAAGGTGATGAAGGAGATACCAAGAAGGCAGCAACAAATGCGCACGTAGAACCAACTACGCGCGACAAGCTGAGCAATGACAACCTACGAGATGGCAACGGCAACCTGCAAACATGAGACGCTAGGCACTTGCGCGTTGTCACACCACACAGCGCGAGGACAATGAGACAAGAAAAGAGGCCGGTATTCACGGAAGCAAAATACAAAAACGGAGGGAGATAGACCCCCTAGGCTTCATCCCTAAATTGCTGATCCCTGACTTAAATCGGGAAAGAACGGATCACACATGTGTGTGGGTCCACTGTCCTAGATGAGCATATGTAAAAATCAGCAGTTTCTGCCAAGTGGCCAAAAAGTTATTGAGAAAAAATGAAAATTGGAAGCCAGAAACTGGCTCGGTGCGCTTAAGGGTTAGTATTGCCAACTATAATAGCTACATGCACTAATTGTCCAAATGTAAAACGGACAAAGTGTGTCCAAACTATGGATTCTTTTAACGAAACTTATGGACTCTAGAAAAGGATTTTGCAATTGGGCAATTGCTCTAAAGTTTTAGGTGGTAGGGGCCAATTTTGTGAACATTGTAGATATGCATTTACATGGACAAACTTATTTCTGATTTAGACGCTATGGACTAATTTGTATTCCAAAAGTGTGTGTTTTTTGAAAAGTCCACAACACTTTGTCTATTTTGTTTTCGAGGTGTACCTTCCAACTAAAGGGTGTAGATTTCCATTATCTCGAATGGCCTAATAACACATGGACACAATTAAAGCCAAAAAATCTACATAGGATGTGACGTGTCGGTTTAGGGTTATGATATGACCGATTTTTGAACGACGGTGACCGAGCTGGCATACCACGCACTGTCTTTCATACTCTTGCATCACATCTCCATTCTCTGTTGGATGTCATGTCGCGTTCTCTTAGTGTCTGTGCACATTACACGCGAGCTCTAGTGAGACGTGTTTTAAATTCAATGTTGATTCATGGCGCAAATACTGATGATGAATACAAGTCTTCCGACGATGTAGATCTCAAAGTTTTGTGCTTTGAGGTGAACTCATTCAGTGTGTCTGGAAATGCCTCGAATGCCCCATTCCAATCAAAGTCGACATTTGTTCTTCAGCCCCTACCTTGGTACAACATAGATTGCCCGGATGTTGGCGATTAGAATGTTGGCGGAAGCCAATGTCCCGGGACCGATTCATTATGTACAAAGTGTCAATAGATATACATTCATGAGGCATCTCGTTTCTGTTTTTTTCTTTGGAGATGAAATACTCGTTCTTTGAGGATTAGACAATGTGTGTAAGACATAGTAGCCGTGGAGACTACTAAACCTGTTTACACACTGGCGGTTGGTGGATTCTCGAAGACGGTCATGTTCATGGCATGATCCAGGTCCGTTTGCTGTCATATTTGAAATGTTTTCTTTGTTTTGTTTGTTTTGTTCTTGTTTTGCAAGCTTTGGCGTTTTCAAGGCCAAAACTTTAGGGTTCTGAACTCTTTTTGTGCTTGTGCAGTTGTTGCATTTATGACAACAACGTGGTCTGGAAGAATGGTTGTCGCACACCCTTAGTAGTTGCGGCTGTTGACGCGTTCAGTACTTGTTCTGCTGCTTTGGAGCATGCTACGATAGAATAATAGTTGTTGACGTCATGTCCTTCTTAAGTTTTAGGATTTCTTTTAAGCTTCATACATGTGTTCATGTTACAAGTGCATGCAGTAGTTGTAGCATAATACATGAACACAATAGTTGTAGCAGTAGTTGTCGACATAATATTCAATTATACATAGTATCATGAAGTCACTACTCTGACGTAAGAGCTCCCGCGTGTGCTTGCATAACCTAGCTTTAAGCTTTAGTATCCTCAGTGACCCTAAGCTAATAAACGATAAGTATATATTGCTGCACGACTCAGTGTTACTGCCATCACCATTTACAAAGGAGAAGGACGAAACTGATTGACGAAGATGACACACTTAGGCTCCGGTCATCTCCCAGCAGCCAAGCCATGTCTGAAAATTCTATTTGACAGGAACCGGCGATCGCAGGTTCCGTCCCAGTCAATGTGAGAAATGTGCGCCTTCAAGCACGACAAATTTGAAATGTATCGACCAATAGAAATAGACGCATGCAATGTGGGCCCCACATTTTTTTTGTTGGATGGACTTCCATAGACGTCGTCATCCACTGTTTTTGATCCACCCTACCCTACTCTACCCCCCAAAGATAATGTGGTGCATAGCCTGCACATCATCAACGATATTTGATCGTTTGTCTTCTGTCTCGTCTTCCGTGCCTTAATGTAGCAACATAGATTATGAATTTGATGGAATTCACGTTCAAATGACAAACTATCAAGCATGTTGTTGCCTTCAAGTGTAATTCTTTACCCAATGGGTACTCTTTTTTGGAAAAGTCAAACTTACCCACTAGGCGTTTAGGGGTATGATTCAAAAGACAATCCATAGAATCTTGTTTCAAATGTCCATAACTCAGATATGCTTTATCTGTTTTACAATCCAACAATTGGTACATGTAAATATTAGAGTTGACAATCCTAAATATTTGAATGTAATAGTGAGTTTTTAGAAAAATATGGGTGGTACCATGGACCACAATCACTGCAAATCGGCATTGGGAAGTCCATTTTGGTCCATCCTACCCTGCATTCATCAAGCCTAGTTCACTTATGCATGTCACCTCCAAAATCTTATCTATGGAAATACAAAATTATAATATTTTGTGGACGTGAAATTTGAGCTCCTACAAATTATAGTTTGATCGGACCTCAAAGTGTCATTTCTTAATTAATTTAAAAATTAAAAATTTAAATGTCTATGCATCATATATTAAAATTAAGTTAAATATATTTACATAGATGTGTCTCTAAAATAATAAAGCTCAATCTAGGTTATTTTAAGATGTCCAAAAACATTCAATGGAGGTTGCATAGTTGTAAAAATTGATTTGTTTTTCTGATTTGTTTGGTTTCTTTTAATAAACTCTGAAAGATTGCAACCCCCTACTTATCATACTTATTATGTGACTCATGTTTTAGATATGAATTAGTTATGAAGTATGTGACGTAATAATTTTAATATATTAAATTTTGCAATGCTCAAGGTGTTGTAGATGCTCAAAACGACGCCCAAAAAAAAAACATAAGATGTGACGCATTAAACTTGTAGCCTAAGAAAAAAACAAATTGTGATAATTTGCGCATTTGCAATCTAGACATTTTTTGTTTCTTTATTGCGACTTTCAGGGGTCGCAGATGCTTGAAACATCGCTAAACATTCATGAATCCTCTGTAATGTCATGAAGGTCGTTTGTCAATGCAATATAGTATCGACCGTTCGAAATAAGAATGAAAAAAAAATCACAATGACTGGCTCAATTCGTGCAAATCAAACCAACTTATTTTTTTTTAAACAATTGTTGAAGGATAATCATTCTTGCTTTTGAAGAATGTTGCAAGATGATTACAAAAAATACGTAAGACCTGGTTTGTGAGGTTGGGTGGGAAAAAAGTTCAATCTGCGACAGTCTACAAATGGCCCCCTGTTAGTTTTATCACAAGATTTTTAAAAATTAACTATTACATTACATAGTTTACCATAGCAACACATAAGTAGTCATGTCATATTTGGTGGTCTGAAATCTTAAGAAATTATTTTCAGAAAATTTGAGACCACTAAATCTAGTGGTCCTAAATTTTAAGAATATTATTTAATAGTTCGGGACTGCCAGCTCTGGCGGTCCCGGAATTTCAAGAAAATATTTAATAAATTGAGACTGCCACCTCTAGTGGTCCGCTCTCATGTTAAGATAATAGCGTCTTCAATGCCCTTATGGGCCCCGCCAGTACGGCCCAAGGGATCAGCTCATAAGCTCAGCCCCCATCCACCGGGTCCGTCGGAGGGTCCATTGGATAGTCTAGTCTATTTTCGAGAGTCTGCTTGAGGGTACACCGATTCTTTAGATTAGTCCGGTGGTCCGCTGGAATGTGAATCCACCTATAGAATCCGCTGGAGGGTCTGTCCAGTCCGCTGAAAGGTGAGTCCACCTGTAGACCTCATCCCAAAAAGGAGACATTAGCCGTGAGGCTAAGTGGCTCTTAGTTAATACGCTGGTTTTGGCCGGAATCTTTTCTCTATCTCCACTTATAGAGTCCACTGGAAGGTCCGCCCGTCGTAGAAGAACAAGGACTTGGGAAAATTTCAGAAAGACTCAGCATACAAGATGTATAATCAATAACACACATTATCACATGACAAGAACACCGGACCTCATGTACATTATTCATTGCTCTTAACCACCAGAGAGAAAACTCCAGGCGGAACCGGCGTAACTAAGATTCACTTTGCCTCATGACTACTGCCCCCTTTCGAGGGTGGGCCCTATTCTTAGCCACCACACTACCCGCTGCTTTCTGCAAACCTTGGAAAAAATAATATTTTATATGCATTACTATAGCATATATGCATGTCCCCTCTTGGTTAGGACCTACCGCAGTAGATCTGCTTTCCCGGTAGACCCAGCAGCAGACCGAACCGCACCCTTCACGACCCCCTCTGCTACACGTGGGCCATGTCATTGGCACACTCGTGCGCATTGAAGACGCTATTATCTTTCAATGGGAAGCATAGCAGTCCCCAGATTTTTTGAACGCCTAATAATATATAACCGCCAGCTTCGGCAGTCTTGATATTTTTTTTGGGGATAAAATCAGGACCGCCAAAGCTCACGGTCCGAATTCTATATTTTTAAAATATTTTTGGGATAAAATCGGGACCGCCAGCTCTGGCGGTCCATATTTTAATAGATAAAAATTGAAGATTAAAAACATTGGTACCACTAGCTCTGGCTGTCCTGATTTTAGTGTTTTAAAAAAAATAAAAATCTGGACCATCAGTTCTGGCGGTCAGGATTTTATTTATAAAAACATTATAAAAAATAAAAATATTTGGACTACCAGATTTGGCGGTCCAAATTTTAATTAAATCAAATCAAATCAAATATGATTGCCAGCTCTGGCTGTCTGGATTTAACTAAAATTTATTTTTAAAATTAATATTAAATAATACAAAATCTTCGGCTCTTTTGGATTTTAATTAAAGAATAAATAATACTAATTAAGATTGACGTCCCGATTTTAATTTAAAAAATAGAGAATTAAAAAATTAGCTCATCTAGCTTTGGCAGTGCCGATTTTAATAAGAAAAAAAATTGGAAAATATCAAAAAATTGGGATTGCCACTTTTGGCCATCCCAATTGATCCCAAAAAAACTTATTTAAAAGATAAATTTAGGACTGTCATATTAGCTTGTCTTGATCTTAGCCAAATTTAGGAAACAAAATGGGACCACCAGCTCTGATGGTCCGAATTTTATCCAAATAATATTTTTTTAAAATAGGGACAAACAACTTTGGTGGTCCTATTTTGTAATGTGTTTTTAATAAGATAGGGACCGCCAGAGCTTTCGGTACCAATTTATTAAATGTGGACTTGATACTTCAGGACTAACAGCTCTGGCTTTCTCAATTTAATAAAAACGTTTAATAAATCGAGACTACCAACTCTGGCGGTGCCGAATTATCAAGTTGATAAATTATCACAGCTGACATGACATTTTTTGGGTTGTTTGTTTAGATAACATGGTTATTTTTTGGTAAATTTTTAGCTTATGTGACATCTTTCTTCTAACCCCCTATATTTTTATTTTTAGAATATATATAATACTGACGTGTCGCAGATCTAGATTAGCATCAGATCTGCATGAGATTCGATGTGACTTGACTTCACGTCAATGTGCGACCCTGATACAACAATACTCTTAAACAAAAACTATTGCTATAAAAATAAAAATAACATATGGATTTTTAAATTCCCTTAATTAAGACATATTATGCTCGTAGAGTTGTCTGCATGGGCCAGAGACTCTATAGAGCCTTTGAATTAAAATCGATGAACAAGAGTGTTAATAATGTTAGATAATTATGAAGTTATCAAATTCGAATACGAGGACAAATCATGATACAATGTTTGATGATTTATGTTGAATCAAGTGAAAGACAAAAATTATATGTAGTTAGGTTATCAGAGAGAAAAAAACCAACATGTAAAATTTTGTTGACGATTTTTTCGGAAACAAGTGTTTATCTTAGCAGCCGTATGTATCTTTTATCCACACATCATACTAGACTGATTTGCATGATATTACCATTTTGTATCACTGAAAACTACACTATGATGATGAATAAATGTGAAACATTAAAAAAAAAAAACATGCATCCATGCATCTTGTTTGATGTGGTCAGGTTCGAATGTATATGGAATCTTCCTAACTAATAATGTAAAACTCGATTTTTCTTCACATCAAATATTAAGTCTCTTTCCCTAGGGCGGTGTCCCATTTGGACCCCTTCATGGCGAGGTTACTGGGAAAGAGGTTATTTTCTTTCTCACTATCAAGGGATCTGATTTGTGAGCTGTTGCTTCTAGGTGTTTCCATATATATATATATATAGTACTAAGTCCAAATGTCATTTAAGATTTTTCTTAGATAAAATAAGACAACATGATTGGCTATCACCTTATAATGTATGACCACTTAAAAGTTATTACAGAAAAATTGGGTGATCTACAGATCGAAAAAAACATGTGGGGTGTGAGATGTGTAGGGGTGTGACCATTCAAACCCCATCCCTTGGCATCCCTTACAAGGTTCCACTTCTTATGGAGTGGTATATTGGGAAGTTATTTTGAGGATGAAGAGACAAACATCGTATGGTTGGGATTGGGGGTGCTCTGAATGAGTGGTGGTGGGTGCTAGTAGGATTACTAGCGCTAACATGTGTCACACTACTGTTGTTTACAGTGTTCGGTGGACGTGATCGTAGATGTGGTACCGGAGATTGCAATCATCGGAGATGTACTTATTAACATTTAAATTGATAAATTGTGTTTAGAGATATATTTATATATATATAGTTAATACACTAGCTATATAAATAGGCTACAATTAACATTAAAGTGAATTACGAACTTAAGTTTTATAGTTTTGACATCAAAATATAACTGTGTATAAGACTATTGTTCATATTAGGTGCTTAAGTTGTTTTGTGTGTATCCAACATACATATTTTTTGGAGTACTTTTGATCATGATGAGCACTATATTGGGCTCCACCGAGTGGTGGTGGGTGCCTGCGGGATTTGCAGCAATAGCTGTGGTCGCATTTATATTGCTAAAAATGGTTGGAGGTTGTGCTCGAAGATGTGACGCTTCGGATTGCAATCATCCGCGAAGACATTAATGAGGTATCATATCCATTTTTAGAGGGCATGAATTAATAAACGAGTGCATATGAACGAATAAATTACCAATTGTTGTTAAAGAGAGTTTGATTTCTTATGAAGGAGGAGCCGGCCCAAATGATTTTTGTCAAAAAACAACCAACTTCCTTTGAGACTGCAACAAATGATTGACAACTTATTGCCAAACATTGTACATTTTGAATTAATTATTATAAACACCCATAGGTAATCTATCATCAGCTGGACATGGATATCATAAAATTTATTGTTATTTTGTTCCACCTCAATTTATATGACTTGAGGAACTAGGTTACAATAAATAACAGTTGTCAATTGTGTTAAGTGAGATAGCCATGCCCCAACCCCACTTTCTGCAAGGCCTGATGGCCTTTTGTTTAGGTTATTTTTCCTCAGTATGAGCCTGCTCTAGGGTTTTCGTGATCCCCTGTAAGAAATTTAAAGGGAAAAAAAAAGAAAAAAAGAAAAAAGAACCTAGTAATAGTACTTTTAAACTTACTCATGATCATGTTAGATTAATAAGTTTGAATATTAGAAGTTAATTGAACTAACATTGCTTCAGATGTTGTTCATCATATGATGCTACACACGCTGGTGTAATTTTGTACTATGAAGAACACAATACATATGGCTTTCAAGAAACATTGCATCTCAAGGCCGAGAAAGACACAACTGGTGGTTATATGATACTTCACTAGAAAGATGATGCTGGCCAAAATTAGTGTAAATAAGTGGCTCTTATGGGGTCTTTGTTAACTCTACTAAGACGACTTAATGCACATACATTCTTCAAGAAACAAAAAATTATATTTTTAAATAATGAGTCAAATAAAAACAAATATTGTTATTGTACTTGAATGATTTTATTATCATACTGAAAGAAGTACAATAAACTGGATATAAAATGTGAATATTTGAAGGGAACAATATTGAATCATCATTCTAAAGTTTTTTATAAAAAAGATGAGACTATCATGTTGAATGATATTTTTTTCTTACAACATAACAAATACTGAGTGGATCATGTTTTTTTTTTTCACTTTTCCAAATCACCACAAAGGCTACATGTAAATTCTACTCAGTGCCCATGTGGTGAGAATAACGAGGTGGGAGGGTTAGAAATGTGGCTGTATAACAGGTGTCATAATTTAATAGGTCCACGTAGGAAAATTTTGGCTCCTGATCTTTAACCATTGGCGCTTTGTGGCGAAGTTTTTGATTTTTATTCCCATAATTCCTTTATAAAAGTAGCCGACCCATTTTCCAGGTCGAAATCTGGTGAATTTTCATTAGATTTAAAAACACTGGAGTGGATGCAAAGTTCAGCAGTAAAATCTGAACAGTGCATATTTCATAGGACTTTATTTATGATATCATGTAGGCATCCTATCATGCTATTGTCAGTTATAATTCATCAATCCAATTTAATTTTTGATTTTATACTTAAGAGACACCAGGAGCGACCACTCACAAAATCAAACCAACATATCATACTGCAAAATTCAAAATTCTAGATGTCTTATTGAAGTAATATCAATAATGTGATTGAAGATAGTCACGGTGGGTGAGTAAGGATACTTGCATGTCTAGAGTTTTGGACAATTGAATTAGTGCCAATTGGAATAAAAACTTAACCTGTGGGCCAAAAACTGATAGATTTAGATGACCCACAAATCAGGTGGGACAAATAGCAAGAAGTAACATGAGTCCAACAATAACTTTGGGGAGAAAAAGAACTAAGTGAAATCTTAGTCTAGAAAAAAATCCTAAGAATGTCAACTGAGGCTTTGTTCTGAAAGTCCCCCCAAGCAATTACAGTACCTCCACCCCACATTCTTGGGAGTGGGGAACTAATTCGGAGATAGTCTAGTACCCAATGTTCGAGGAGTTGAGACAGGTAAGCGGAGAGTAGTACTAGTACCCAATGGTCGAGGAGTTGAGACAGGGTAAAGGGTTATTTGGGGGGTACATATATGTGTCCAATAAGGGCAAACATCTCAGGCTGGATCACTGCCTTAATTAGGGGGTTAGTATCAAGTGAGCACACTCTCACATTCTCACGCCCCTCACATGGGTAGAACAAAAGAAGCCCTCGTGAGCACCAGCCACGGTTATAGGGATAATATGTCTGAAAATCAATATATTAAGCAAGGTAGTTTGTTTTGTTTTGTTTTGTTTGTATGTACGTTGAGATCTCCCAAATCACAAAGCCTTTGTCCGGGTTCTTGATACATTCTTGGACTGCGATGTGGGAGATACTGAATTTCAAGATTTTTTGTCATTGTAAATTCATAAAAAATGCAAAAGACCTCTTTTATAATTGAATATGTGCTCAATGGCACATGCCACACTAGTATATATAAAATCACAAGCGGACGTAGGATATATTTATTTATATACAAAATCAACTTGGAATTATTGGAGGAAAAAAGTTAAGACCTCGTACTGCCATGAGGTACACTATAACATAAATAAATAAATAAATATTTAATTAATATTTAATTAATATCATAATATTATAATTTGTACAATAATGACTCAACTATACAGGTATTTATTTGAGTTTACGGACAATTTCGTTGGCGAGAAGAAAAATAAACCTAAAATTTGTAAATATAATTTCACTAATATATATATATTTGTTTGTTTGTTTTTTTTGTTTTTTTTGGCCAACGAATATCTTATATAAAGAAGTCTGAAATGTACTGTTGTGCTCATCATGCGTGAGCACAAATTTGAGATAGTTTCGCAGTTTGCTAGCGTAAGCACATTTTCGTGTTGGCATAATATACTCTCTGCCATATTCCTAGAGCCATATCTTTTTTTCCGCACCTGAGCATGGTCACACTGTGATGCTCAAAACTCGACGGAGGTTAGATTCTCCTTTCCTCTAACGTAACGCCAGTATCTAGGGATGAAAGCTCGGTAAGGCAAGCAACACAGAGAGGAGAAGATCTAATCGCAGAGGACGTAGTGAGCGGTCCTATTGAAGTACACCAACGCACAGAACACACACAGGGTCCGTTCATCAGTCTGTCACCCCACCACTGTCTCTACAGAACACCTTGTACACCGCAAATGAACACAATGAAAATACCGCCCGGCTTCTGTTTTCCAGAGCCTTTTTATTCATCTGCCACATCATTTCCAAGTCAGTGCCACTTGTCGAGGCGTTAATGGATACAGGCTAAGCCGGTTACAGCAAGGCTAAGCGCCAGAGTTAACGGTACAAAACATTGAAGTGTATATTAACTGTCGCGGCCTTTTGCCTTGAGGGCAGGGGGTCGGGACACAAGAGGGGCTGCCCCTGTGGTGGGGGCAGTGGTAGCGATAGGTATGGGGGGCTGAAGCACCCTTGAGTGCCCAAAGCACCCTTGAGTGCCCAAAGCACTCAAGGAGGTGGAGGCGCTCACTAGGTGGAGCCCCGCACACCGGGTTGCGGGGGGGTGGCTCCACAAGGGGTGGTGGTAGCTTAGTGGGACTTAGTGAGGGTGGCATAGGACTCACCCTGGGGCGGAGACCTCGTGGTGGGAGTCGTGGGGAGTCTTGGGACTCATCACGGTCCATAGGGGCCGTGGTGGGTGGGCCAAGACTCACCGCGACTCATCACTGGGAGTCGAGGGTGTTCGTGGTGGTTCGCCATAAAATGGCATGGTTGTTTGTGAAACCCCTGCGGACGGCTACAGAAGTATATATAGGGAGTAATAACCCCGAGAACGGTGCAAGCCCGTTGGTGACCAAAAACTAGTGAGTAAGCGAGCGAGCCGGAAAGCGATCAAAGAGTGGGGAGCTGTTCCGGACTGCCAACTACCAAAGGGAATTCCGCTGGTTCCTAATCGTTGGAGGGTTCTTTGGGAGATCAAAGGGGGACCGTTATGCCCCGGTGAGCAGCCGAAGCTCCAAGTTGGTCCGGCGGCCAGGTTGGGAGTTAGGCGCGCGCATCAAGCGAGCTTACCGAAGTGAGGTGCGCAACATTAACGGTATAGCTACGGTATGGTGTCAGAGTAGCTGCTAACAGCTCTCTACATTACATCTTCTGATACTTGAAAACACATCTGTGAGGGAGAAAATGGGAGCAGGAAAAAGTGGGCCATCACATATGTGATGCTACCCCCGGGTTTGAAAATCTGAACTCATGTGAAGAACAACTAGAGACATCCAGATCCAAATATGATCGTGTAGAAGAACACCTTGGATGCTTAAACTAAGCACATAAGCAAGACAGGGGCTGTGTTATGTACCAAAAATTGTCAAGAAAGGGGTCTATTCTGGTGGGAGCTGCAAGTTGCCCCACCTCCAGGCCTGAATTGGGATGCAAAAACCCGTTGTGCGGGAAAAACCCCAACTCTTACATCAATGGCCAGTTCATAAAAGCAACACAAAGCTAAAGAACAACTGTTGTGATGCAAATGATGGAAAAACCAGATGAAGAGCAGAGAGCCTACTCAAGACAGGGTAGTAACTATCTAGAGCTAGCCAAAAGAAACTAATGCAAATCTGTCTCCTAGGAAATGAAATCAGAAAGTAAGCGAACTGGGGCTGAAGCCACAGCTTGGACAATGTCTGCAAAACCACTCTTAGATCACCCTCGAGCTTTCTTCTTGGGAGATATCTCCACTGTTCTTCCTTCCACATTCACACAGGTTAGATCAAATTGAAGTCTGGAATGCAATAGGTCAGCAATAGACACATCTGCAGGGATCTCCTTGACGGACGGATGCTGAGGCAATAATCGAGCTCTGTTACCAGCAGTCATCTCGTAAATCAGATAGGGCCCCTCTATGCAAGTCTTACCTTTGGACTCTATTGCACCGTGCTGCACTTTGACACATACAGTCTGACCAGCAACAAAAGTAGAAGAATAAACCATTCTTCTGTTATACTGCTTGGCTTGAGCGAGCTGAGCCTTAGATATATTATACTTAGCCTCATCTATGATCCTAGAGTGATGTGCCAGCAAATCAGTAACAAACTGGTCCCAGTCTTCAGGTTCAGCAATCACTGGATTGAGAGGAGACTTATGATGAATAGGAGAGATACAAGGGCAACCATAGAGAAGTTCAAAAGGGTACGGCGGGTATTGGCATGCACAGCAGTCCTATAAGCAAAAATGAGAGGGGGAAGAAGCACGTCCCATTCCTGAGTGAGCCCTCCACACTTTTCCTGCAGGAGACACATGGTTTGATTGAAGCGTTCGTTAACCCGTTACACTGAGGGTGATAAGGTCGAATGGTAGCTTGATGGATGCCCATGTTGTGACATATCATCAACATCAAGATGTTACAGAATTCCTTGCCTTGATCAGTCAAAATTTCCAAAGGACAGCCGCGTCACAAGATAATCTCATTGAAGAAAGACTGGGCTACACCATCACTATCCTTGGCCACCAGTGGTTGGACCTCTACCCACTTAGTCAGATAATCCGTAGCCACAACAATGTAACTATGGCCCTTCGACATGAGATTCAAGGGTCCTACGAGATCCATCCCCACCCTAGCAAATGCAGATGTGATGGGGATAGACTACAGCTCAAGCACCACTGGAGCATGAGGGAGTTTAGCTTTGGCATTGTAGCCCACACACAGGGA
Source organism: Takakia lepidozioides (assembly GCA_030704615.1). Lineage (NCBI taxonomy): Eukaryota > Viridiplantae > Streptophyta > Takakiopsida > Takakiales > Takakiaceae > Takakia > Takakia lepidozioides. Next base: position 10,005,047 of record CM060731.1, on the reverse strand, counting down.
AATATACAAGGATTACAGAGACATCCTGCCTTTCCAACAGAATTAAGTCAAGTCATGATACAATGCAAAGATTACAGGGAGAAAACTCTTCACGGGCACCTCCATAGGGTTCGGAGGTTCACCCTTGATCACTCTGTACATGACTCCTTCCTTCACCACATGAGAGTGTTGGTGGTATAGTACCTGACGTCGAACAAGGTCACTAATCCCTGCCTACGTGACACCGTGTTGACACTTATGGAGAAGTGCCTCATGCAAAAGATCCTCTATGTACATGACTCCTTCCTTCACCACATGAGAGTGTTGGTGGTAGAGTACCTGACGTCGAACAAGGTCACTAATCCATGCCTGCGTGACACCGTGTTGACACTTATGGAGAAGTGCCTCATGCAAAAGATCCTCTATGTCTGCCATACATAGGCCATCATCTGCATGGGTTAGAACCAAGTGGTAAGGAGTGTCATGCATCTGGGCTCTCCATACCATGATACCTTGGGCCCTTATGAAGAAACCCAACTTACAGCTCTACATATTGATCATCAAAGGACAAAAGCCTCACAAGTAAAGGAGCCCACTTCCAAGATCCAAAGACAGAAATTAATGTTTTGGCTTGTTTTGTTGCATTGGCATGTTTGATATATGCCTTTTGCATCTGAACTCCACACTATAGTACCAGTGACATCAACATCTTCATGCTTACCGTGCTGTCGGATCATGGTAGTGTACTAGGACCATTCCAGCCAGTGAAAGGGAGCCCGTAACCTGGATACCCTGCTGATACATGGTTGCAGGTGACAGCAAAAAGGACCAATGTCCCGAGAATGAAGGCATTTCGGGGTCGGCGATTCAACCCTTATTATGGGTACCGGCCTGGACCTTATACACCTTTCTCTGGGTATGCTTATGGTCATGGGTGGGTGTCCACAAGCCTCAAGGGATTTCCACTCTAACTTTTCTGCTGCACATATCCATAGCACAATTGCATTTTGCTAGTTGTGGCATGGATGTCCGGTGGATTGGGTTTGTAGTCCATTCAATAACACAAGCAGGTACAGGCATGGAACTGCAAGACCCTTGAGTTGGCGGCCATGTAACTCAGATTCGCTAAGCAGGATAGCATTTTGAACTGCCTCCACCTCTACAAACTCGACATACGCGTACCTGCACCCCACCATGAAGACATCCAAACTGTCTATTAGCAGCAATCTAACACCATAAATGGTACAACAATCAGACCTGATATGTTTGATATCCTACCTTTCTCGCATATTGAACCAGAAGTACAGATCGAGAAGACAGAATACAGGTTCTCACAAGGGTCTGGGAACACACCCCTTTGGTTGTCCGAACTTGTCCGTCAGGATTGCGACACGATTCACTGTGCCACATGACTGAAAATGTTGTTGCAGTTCTTCTGGAGTACAAGCATAGTCCACCTGCAAAATTGTCAAAACCTTCAGCACTTTCGGCACCTTCAACATCTCACTCATCCTGACTAATCCTAATATTACCTCAACCAAACTGATGTATGGTCCACATCATAGAAGGCCAAGGTAATTAGGGTAATGGACTGTATGAACCTCAAAACTTGCGTATTTTCGCAACCCCGACTATATTCCTGAAGCTCAGAACATCCTTACTACAGAACAGACAAGGCTCTTATATCTAAATTATACCAGTGAGAGTGACATCAATCAACGGACATGGTTCAGCACACAAGGGGGGTGGGGAAGAGCCCAAACTCAGTTTAGAGGGCAACTCCCTGTCATTTCACAATAATATGTCCCTTGCCTGCAATGCCAACACCAATAGAGGCCTTAAGTGCCATCCCTAAGAAGGAGATCCCAGCCCAGAACTTTGTCCAAGGAAGGGGCTACTACATAAGAAAACAAATCTGCAGCCAAACAAATTGCAGCAGCAGGGATTTCATAAGGATCAAAAAGCAAGTCTTCAATCTTGTTATAAGGAACTGAAACATGTGGCTCAGTCCTTGTAAGCGCATCTGCATTAGTGTTCTCCTTCCCTTTCTTGTACACAACTCAAAACTCATAAGCCTGCAAGGTCAGGGCCCACCTAGCTAACCTACCATGAAGCTCTCTAGGGGTAGTAAGTGCCTTCAAAGGCAAATGATCAATCTCAATAACGAATGGGCAGCCATGAAGATATTGTCTATAATGCCTGACCCCAAATATAACTGCAAAGACCCTCCTTATCCGTAATTGAATAGTTCCTCTCGTGTTTATCTAATCGGCGAGATGCATATCCAATGACCCTGCTCCTTACCCTCTTTCACCTGGCAAAGAATAGCTAAAATAGCAACATCACTTGCATTGGTCTGCAATACGAATGAGAGAGTGAAGTCTGGATAAACCAGAACAATGGGAGACAAGGAAACGGAAAAAGTAAGGAGTCCAAAGGCTATGTGCCTCCTCCAATACAAGCAGCCAAGGCTGAGTTCAATGAAGCCTTGGCCAAGCGTCTGAATAATCTAGAAATAGACTTAGAGGAAAAAATGACCAACCTCAAAGCTGAAACAACCTGGACCTCTAAGGCCACCAGCACACCTGCCGGTGCTGTCGCCAACAATCGTGGCAGAACTCAGACTGGTAGCTCCTATCATGGTCGTCATGCCCCGCATTACATATGCAAAGATCCCAACCATGCTACGAAGTATTGTCCTTTTCAGCCTGATCTTCCTACTATGCTTGAAGCTTTCAGAAAAGGAAAACAGCCTTTAAACGAGTAAGATCTCCCAAGAAGCTAGGTGTGGGAGATCGCACTAGTCAGAGGTCCAAATTCCCAGCAAAAGCAAATTAGATGACAAGGTAATGTTTTCCACAAACTTCAAAGCTTTACACTGTGCTTGGTTTAGTGTCGGTTCCTGTAGGCATTTATGGGAAAGAGGTGCTGATTACATGCATAGTCACCATGGGGACCAGTTCATCTTGGGGCTGGATTGGATGAAAGGGGTTGCTGCCTCCATAGATCTTGGGGATAGTACCATGCGCTTCAAGAAAGGAGATGGGCAGGAGGTCACTGTTTCTTTAACCACCATTCATGTTACTCGTGGCTCAAATGCTGCCAAGCTCTCTCAGCTTAGGGCTACTGCTCAATAGAGACCACAGTGGTAAAGAAGTAAGTTGGCAACAGTTCATTGGCAATTGCAACCTTTGGTGGACCAAAAATGCCGTCACAGCACTGTTTTTTTGGGATCTTGATTAGTTGTAAATTATCATACTCCTAAATGGCAATGCTGATAGTAAAAAGGGACTAAGCTATGAAGGCTCAACTACATATATTTCCCCTATTCCAAGGCTTATAACCAAAAAAGCAAATGGATAAAAATTATGAACTTTTGAACAAGTCCATAATGATTCGTTATAGTCCATATAAAAGGCCATTATGGACTTTTTTTAAAGCATGATTCATAGAGATTTAGAAAAAAGGGACTCAACCAAATGTGCTTTGAGGGATAAAGAATCTAGAATGAAAACATCCACTCAAAAATATTAAGTAAAATAAACTTTATGTACTATTTTGAGCCTTCAAAATAATTATTTTCATAAAGTCCTTTACATATAGAATTCTTTGAAATATCAACACTACCTCAGTAAATACATAGACCAAGGGTAGACCCCCGGGGTGAATCAAGGTCAAATTTGAAAAAAACTATCGTGATCTGAAACTATCGCGATTTGAAAATAAAGTCTTTAATGGTCAATAATAGACGGTTGAGATCGTAAATTGAAGCGAATCCAATGGTTGAGGATTCGCCACATCTCCCTTAATGTACTTTTAGGGACTCATGGTGTGTTTCATTTTGGTCCACCGTAGGTTGCAACTACCCTCATGCATTTAGAAGCGCCTGTGCATACCTTGCAATAGTGGACTATCCCTGCTATGAGGCAGAAAGGTGGTCAGCTCCAGTTCCAGTTCGTGATAATACTACTCTCATTCGTGCATGTGCTGATTTCACTCTCCTTCCCATGAGTCAAAAGATGGTGCCTACTGGGTGTGCTTTCTTATGCCCACAGGGGTATTATCTTGAGGCGGTAGGATGGCAAAGGTTGGCCTTGCAAAAACATTACATGATAGCTTCAGTAGTCATTGATAGAGGATTCAAGGGTGAGGTCAAGCTACTTGTTGCTAATCCTGAGAGGATGCCTATGACCGTAAGGAAGGGCCATGTGCTGGCTATAATTTCTGCTATACCCATTGATGACATCATGGAAATTCAGGAAGGTTTTACTCTACAAATGGGTCTTGTCAGCAATGAGGTAGAGTCCTTGACTGCATTTGCAAGGTACTCTACTCCACCTCAGCCTTATCATCCTGATGTTTTTGATGAAGCTCATGTCCAAGAAATTCTGAAAATGGTCAAGATAGGAGACCTTGAAGAGGCCCAGTTAACCAAGTTAAAAGATCTACTTAAAAAGAATGCAAGGGTCCTACTGACCTTGGAAGGACTACTCTCATTGAACACAACATTGAGAGTGATGGTAAGCCAGTGAAGCAATACCCATATAGGGAGAGTGTCAAGGAAAGGTCAATCATACATGATGAAATCAAAAGGATGCTTGATGTCGGAGTCATTAGACCCTTTGTTTCTCCATGGGCTAGCCCTATAGTGCTAATTGGCAAGAAAGACGGGAGCACTAGGTTCTGTGTTGAATTTCGAAGACTAAACGCGATTACCAAAAAGAATGTGTATCCCTTACCCAGAGAGAGAGAGAGAGAGAGAGAAGACTCCGGCCAAAGCCGCGTAACTAAGAGCCACTTCGCCTTGCGGCTACTGCCCCCTTTCGGGGTTGGGCCCTATAAAAGAAGTGTCCAGTGGGACACCAGGTGACCGTTTGAGAATAGAGGAGGCGAGGGTACCGCTGGGTACCCAGGGGTATCCTGGGGCACCTAGGGTGCGTTTGAAGTACCGGATTCCAATTGGCCCCTTACCCAGGATTAATGAGACCCTTGATATGCTTCACGGGGCTAAGATATTCTCTAAGTTGGATCTTGCATCAGGGTTTTGGCAAGTGCCTTTGACTGAGCGATCAAAGGAAAAGACTGCCTTCATGTGCCGTATGGGCATGTACCAATATGAAGCTAAGCCGTTTGACTTGTGCAATGCCACAACTACTTTTCAGCAGCTCATGGACGTGGTGCTTGGGAATCTGAGATGGGAATGTGCACTGGTATATATTGATGACATCAATATATATTCAGCGACCTTTGAGAAGCATCTTACTGATCTACAGAGGGTGTTTTGCAGGCTAAGAGCAGCAGGTCTCAAAGTCAAGACCAAAAAATGTGAGTTTTGCTTTGAAGAATTAAAATTCTTGGGTCATAGGCTCACTGCTGCAGGTCTGAAACCTGACACCTCTAACCTTGAATCAGTTTGGAACTTTCCAGTTCCTGTTGACAAGCGGTGTGTTAAGTCATTCCTTGGCCTTGCCTCGTACTATAGAAGATTTATCAGGGACTTTTCCAGGATTGCTAATGCCTTGACTAAACTGCTTTCTAAGACTGTCAAGTTCACATGGGGGATGGCCCAGATCCATGCCTTCCAAAGGCTGAAGGTGGCACTCACTTCAGCTCTAGTTGAATCAAAATGAAGGAGCTGGCTGCCAGTGTCAAAGCCCCTAGGAAGGAGGTTACGTTTAACCATCTGATCATTGTTGTCAAACTCCTCCCGCTGTGCCCAGGTCTGGACAGAGGCGGGAAGACCTTGCCAAAAGAACATTTTGACCATCCTAGCTCTCTCTTCAGGGTTCTTGAAATTCTTGGTGACCCCTACTTTAATATCTAGGTAATATTGCCACAAAGGCTCACCTTCTTTGTACTTTCTATAGTACAACTTCCCAAATGTTTCCAAGGGCAGCTCATCAGGTTTGAACAGCTTGGTGGCACTGCCCAAAACTTGATTCCATGAAGAGTACTTCTCTTCCACAAGGTCAGCATTCAGTAGGATGCGGGCTTGCCCTTTCATGGCCAATTGAAAGGCATGTATCTTGAAATCTTCAGGAACCCCATTAAGCAGGCAGTGCTTTCAAACAATTTGAGAAACTCAACAAAGTCTTCCCCTACTTTGTACCCTGGGTAAGATTGAGCCTGTACTTTGGGTATTGACTTTCGAGGGATAGGCGGCACAGAGACAACTGCAGGTTTCAAGGCAGCTTCCCTTACCTCCATGGCAGCAGCCTGATTCATGAGTATTTTCAAGAGAGAAGGACACTTGGACAACACATCCATCGCTCCACTCAAACTACGAATGTCAGCATTGCATGCAGCTACTTCAGGGTCTACATTAAGCGTTCCTAAGCCATCAGTATCCACTTCTTCTTCTACCAGTGATGGGACATCACTGTCAGATTCGGGGTTTTCTTTAAACTGGGGTTTGATGACACTAAAATTCAGTCTGGTAGGGATTTCCTTGTTCGCATTCGGATTGTGCAGTGGAGAAACTACCGGAGAGATTCCATGACTGGGGCCTTCTTCAGTTCGTGGTGAGGCAGCCAAGGTAGGCACCCGAGGAGACAAGGAGCCAGTTCTCATGTGTTGGTTAGCAGACATTTCTAGGGACATATTGCTATCCTCCGTAGTGGTCTCATCCTTACCATCACCCATGCTGCCTCCTAGTATAACAGACAGGACTCTAGATCCATGGACATAATTCGATCAAAACCTGATCTTAACCAGGACTTAGAAGTGCTAGGCATGGTAATTCCAGCAAGGGGGACTAGAGAAGATGATACTTTACCCTTCTCACCAATTTGGATGCGGGAAGGAAGGTAGTGAGCCTTTGTATTGACAAGAATCGCCTGCCCGAGATCTGTCCGTGGGGTTGAGGAAGGACCTCGGAGCCGAGCTCTCACCTGTGCACCCAGCTAGTTGCCACACCTGAGCAGAGCCAACTCTGAGCAGACCAAAGTCAGTGTCGTTGTAATCAGCACTCGTGAGGAACTACCAAGTGGTCGGGTGCTTCTGCCAGAATTCGACATGAACAACTGGGAAGCCCCACTCATGAACTAGGATGGAGTCCAACGGATAAGTAGCGAGCTTGTCTCCCCTTTGTAGATGGGCTACACACTCATCCTTGAAGCGTTTAGCAGGGAAGATGACAAGATGCGCTCGGTTAGCTCTGCTACCAACAACGCTCATGCCATGAAGTCCTATGTCAACCCCTGTAGTGAGTTGATCGAGTGTCAGGGTAGAGCAGAATCTTAATGCATGTTTGCACAACAACGAGCCAAGGCCTTGAACAAAATAATCTAACCAACAAGGGTTGATCACACGGGAGATAGCATGCAAGGTGTGAGCTCCGTTGCGATTGGGGAACACCGGCCGTTCAGGGACTCCCAATTGTTGCCAGGTAAGCCGTCTGCGATCAAACAACTGCACTTGATATCTACACAAGTTTGATAATCGCGTTTGTTCCCACTTGTCTACCAACTGTGATGTGCTGATCGAACTCGTTGGGGAGGGGACAAGAGATTGAGAGTCCCGAGTCGAGGGTGCTGCGTTAATTGCGGGGAGCGTGGCTGCATAGAACACAACAAAACGGATGTCAGCTTCTTCAGAGGTTTGTTGATCGTGTAGTAGAGTACGCAACCGTTCTATGTGCCATTCATATCTTGAGCCAAAACCTCCTCTAGGACAAGAACTACTGGATCAACGTTCCAGGGAAGAGTTTTTGCCTCCCAAAGATCTTCGTATTCTTAAAAAGGGTGCGGGTCCGTGTCTGTTTCTGACAAAAACAGAGGTGAAGAAGGAGGGCGTATACGAAAGGAAGATGAATAAGGAGTCCCCTCATCGGGGCGCATAGAGCTGGTGACCTCACCAGGAGGAGATGTAGAGCGAGAGGGTGACGAGAGATCAGAGCGTCGAGAAGCCATGAGAAAAGTGAGAGCACACTACAAAGGAATAGATGGTAGAAAACGCGAAAGATGAGAGAGACACCATGGAAACCTTAAACACTAAAAACCCCTGGATTTCCACCACAAAACGCCACGGAGGTTAGATTCTCCTTTCCTCTAACGTAACGCCGGTATCTAGGGATGAAAGCTCGATAGGGCAGGCAACGCAGAGAGGAGAAGATCTAATCGCAAAGGATGTAGTGAGTGGTCCTACTGAAGTACACAAACGCATAGAACACACACATGGTCCGTTCATCAGTGTGTCACCCCACCATTGTCTCTACAGAATCCTTGTACACCACAAATGAACACAATGAAAATACCGCCCGGCTTCTGTTTTCCAAAGCCTTTTTATTCATCTGCCACATCATTTCCAAGTCAGCGCCACTTGTCGAGGCGTTAATGGATACAGGCTAAGCCGGTTACAGCAAGGCTGAGCGCCAGTGTTAATGGTACAAAACATTGAAGTGTATATTAACGGTATAGCTATGGTATGGTGTCAGAGTAGCTGCTAACAGCTCTCTACATTACATCCTCTGATACTTGAAAACACGTGAGGGTGAAAATGGGAGCAGGAAAAAGTGGGCCATCACATCACGCTACCCAACTGAAATTAAGGAAATAGGTTAACTTAACTTAATGTAAAGTATCATTTACACCACATGCTATATTAGATCAACATCACATGTTAATTTATGTGAGGTTCACACCACCATCCAGTTTGATCAATATATGAAGCGAGGTAGTTTGTTTGTTTTGTTTTGTAACGTTGAGATATCCCTAACCACGGGGTCCCAGCCCTGGTGCTTGGTACCGTTGGAAAACCCTCGTTGAGGAGGGGTGCACCGGCTTGGTCTCATGATTTTTGCACCTGCGGTGTGGGAGATGTCGAATTTCAAGTATTTTTGGTCTCTGGAAATTCGTAAAAAATAGCAAAGTGGGCTTTCTTGGAACACTGATTGGAGCCTTGACATGAGATATATCAGTAATGCTTGGATATATTACTACTCAATAAATTCATGGAAAAAAATATATTTGGCCTTGACATGGGAGATGTACTTAGATACATAGGAGAGTGCACTTGGGCTTGGATGGGCATCAACTTAGGAGACGCACTTGGACACATAGAAAATGCACTTGGTCTTAGATTTCAATTCTTCACACATGGGCCAAAGGCACATGCTAGCCTAGAGGTTGCACTTGGGCATCGACATAGGAGACACACTGGGATACATAGAAGATCTACCATTCAAGCATTCATGGACCACAATGAATTTCCTCCCTTGAACCTTCAATCATAGACCTCTATATTGCATCATTAATGCGATGTTAAGAAATGGACCAACCATAGATCTCACTTGGAAGGATGACACATTTGTATGTAAGAAACTACACCTCATAGACCCTCTCTACCTTATATCAAGAAAAAAACCCGCAGCCATATTTGTCTGGAACAACATACTACAACTGCCTACAGTGCTCCGAGCCACTTTTGCGGTCCTCATCTGCTAATGCTTGGAGGGTCACACCCCCCAAAAACAATAAAAATGCCCTTTGCATATTAGTAATCCATCAAACTAGCAAGACCAACTGCAAATTGCTTCGATACCCTAACTTATGTAGAAAGCTCAAATACAGACAATAGGAACAAAGGCAAGATAAACCTTCAAAACACCCCATGCTTGGTGACATTTGGCTTCCCACGACTAGTTACAACCAGACGTACCTAATACTAACATATCTAATATATATATATATGACGCCTCCCGAAGGTAGCGTAACTTATGGTGTCGCTTCACCACAAGGGCTACTGCCTTCCAGCTGAAAGGTGGACACCTTCATGACACACCAGCCCGTGGTTTGAACCCACAACCACATCCAACGTGGTATGTGCCCATTATCACTGGGCTACATGCTGGTTGTCACATATCTAAAATTGTGGGCCCTTGCTAGGAACACAACACTAAAAGCAAAACCACTCGGAAACTTTGTATGGTGCTCGAACTCCTTTAACTTGACTCTTTGGCTACCATCAGATTTCAAATCATTGGGTTCAAGTTGGGCATCACATATCTTGCTACAGCTCCCGTACAAAACCTGTGTGTCACTTGCTTGTACCTAAGCAATCTGCATAATCTGTATTTGCACCTGGGCAAAAAACTGGAACGACAGAGTTAGAACGTGCAACTAGTACGTGTACTTAGTTGAATGAGAGAGAAGATCTGTGATCAACCGGTGACTCTCGGTGACATGGCTCATGACGAACATCGCGATTATCAAAACTGCCGATAGCCGGTAACAGGGAACCATTGCGATTTCAAATTGGGCGCCATAATATCTGACACTGTCAAATATCGACGATATAGATTTTGCAATATGAATGAATCCAACGGCTATTATTATCCATAAATTTTTAAATTAGATATTGTTGTTATCCATATGACTTTTGGGGAGTTCAAGTTTTGATTATTTTGAGACACCCTAGCTTGCTTCTACCCTGAGGACGTTTACTTGAGCTGGCAACATGCAGACCAGGTGGAACACTGTTGGTTTCTGAGTTCATGATGATTGACACTGCCATTAGGGAGATAAGATGGGAAGTGAGAGGGTGTCGAGTAATGAGATCAAGTGAAGAGGTGGGTTATTGTTGCAGTATGAGGCTTGCATGAGTAGTTTGATTCGCAGTAGGGGTGACGTGGTGAAGTTGGATACTATTTTGACTGGGGCAACGTGGCTGGCGGCTACGCGAATGCGGAGGGTGGTTATTGAGGAATTTTGTGGGTGAGTAGCAATGTGGCATTTATGGGTGTATAGCTTTGTGTTCAGATCGTAGTTTTGGCACTCGTAGGATAATGTAGGTGACACGATTGGATTATGTTCAAAAGTGATGGAATTATTGTATGGGCGGATATAATTTGGGGTGAAGTGTGTTTAAAGCTTTCTTAGTGAGCCAGGGGTGGGTGCGTCGAGCACAGTGGGCAGCACAACAGCTGAGTATCTGATGGGTGTTCTGCACGTACTTAATATAACATGGTTGTTGCTTGACTGAATTAATCGTGACGTTTGAGACCAACCATCCCGATTTGGGAGACGAGGGCCCACTATGTCGTAGAGAGTTTGCTGAGAGGTTTGGTCTTTGTTCTGAAGGCTTAAGTCCGAAGCGAATTAGAATCCCCAGGGACATCAACTTAGAAGAAGTAACCAAGTGGTTTGGACCTGTGATAAACAAGAATGACCACTACTACATTCACACAGATGATCCTGAGTTCATTCGCAAGATAGAACACCTCTGGATGGCAGTGCATCAAAAGCCATATGTACCAGCCTCACGTTTGATTTCACTAGGGATAGCCAGAGGTTTGGCTTGTGAGCAGATCAAGAAGTGCATGAACTGGGTATTATATGCGGAGTGGACGAATGTTGAGCAGCGTCGAAGGAAGGCACAGGCAGAGCCCTGTCGTTTCTGAGTGTTGGAGATGAAGGGGATATGAGCTTGGAAATGTTAGACAAAAGTGTGAAATGTAAAAAACCTATAGGTGGTGTGTAAAGCTGGACAAAACGACCTCTTTCGCTATCACTTGCATTTCAAGGATTTGGGGTTCTTATGTTCATTGCTTTTTGTCCAGGTCCTATCCCACAGGGCCTTCACGAATATGTGGCGTTGACAGTAAAGATGTTAGATGCCACAGATGAGAAGATCGTGGCGACGAAGCAGTTGAAAGAGGATATTCACCTGACAGCCATCAAAGCGTTTAGCCTAATGGAGGATAGAAATCAACTTTTAAGTGTAAATGAGGTATGCCAAACTTGCCCAAACAGCCACGTTGGCTGTTCTAGAGCATGCCGACATGCTCTCTTTGAGAGCCGCCACCTGAATGGATTCTAGAGACTTGGCGTGATTGGAGTTGTCATCCCACACGAAAGATGCGTACTCCAAGGCAGACCTATTGACATTGCAAAGAATGGTGCTGTCGACTTGAGGGAGAGAAAGAATGTACTCGTAAGATGTTGTTTGCCGTAGCCTTTGTGGCCATTGACCCCGCGCCCTGTTTGAGCGGAACAGAATGGGGGAGCCGGGGGGGGGGGGGGAGAGAGAGATAGAGAGAGTGTGTGTGTGTGTGAAAGAGAGAGGGGCACCTGCAGCGCCTGCTGCTGCTACGCGCAAGGCCGCAGCCCCATCACCGCTGCAGCTCCACGCCCTGCTCCCGTTGCCGCACCTCCAGCGCCGCACCGCGACATGGATTCTAGAGACTTAGCCTTACCTTCTGGCAACTGTTATACCCGACCCCATGATCACGAGAGCAATGCCCAGACAAAGTTCAAACACACACGACCAAAGAATCGAGAAAACATATCAAGTTCACTGGCATACCGGGACGTAGAATGCAAACAGATGATCTTCTTGTTGTTACGCCACGTGTCATAGATGACGTCATGCAGGTAACATAAAGGGTCTTTCAGGTTACATCAAAAAGTCCACTTTATGCTTGGCGGTCCTTGCTGTGTGGAAAAAGCACATTTTCAGTGAAGGAAGTTTCCCTAATTCGTCCATTTTTTTCATTTATTCCATTTCAAAAAATCGCCCATTTTTTTTAACTTAAAAGTATACAAATATTACATTGTTGCATATTTTGGTATTACGGCTTCCATTTTGGTTTACTTCTTTGTAGAGCCTTTTATTGGCGAGTTTTTTTTTCCCTCTAGATAAGTATCAAGGAAGATAAAAAGTCCATGACCGCTTCTAATATGGACTATTACATTTGACCACCACGTTTTGTGAAGTCCAATACTTCGAGATTCTCTTGAATTTGTTAATTGGGCTTTATAGAGGGCTAATGGAGGTTCTTACAATACCACATGCGAGTCCTATTTCATCTATTTCATTGAATAGTAGAAACATGGGCCAATGGAGAGTAGGTATGTGCTGCAGAAAAGGTGATGTTACATGAAAAGTGAGCCACCGTATGTTGCTTTCACCCCTCATGACCCCGTCTCCATCGCACTTTGACACCTTCCAGCACGAGTTGAGGAGTTATATACATCTCAGCGACACACTACTCCAAGGCAATGCCCATTCGATGCTAGTCAAGCGAGCAACCAACGAGGCAGACAACTACCACTTAGACCACCACACTAGGAACAAAAAGGGAAAAAATGAAGTAGATTCCCCACATACAAACGGAGTACTCCTTTCACCTTTGGCTAGGAATCCCCACCATGGAAAGTTTTGCACGAAACTCCAATGCTCATATTGTACAAGACTACAAGACCATCAATGAGCTACTACAACTTGACATATAAGAAGCTGAATGCGAAGAGATCCTCCAGTGCCCAAAAGCATTTGCTAGGACTCCACAAATACTATACCCATCAAGGAGGCCACATAATAAGCGGGGTCACTACTTGCATCTGACGCAACTTCCCAAAATGGCTGATGTGTACCCGACAACTGGACTCTCCAAAGACTATCATATATTGATACGATTTGAGAAAGAAAGAGATATGAAATGCTCATAAGTTACAGCAAAAACCAAGGTACGCTTCTCGTACAGAGGCATACCCCTCGGCGATAAGGTACTCCACCCGATATCTGCATTTGGCCACAGAAAGGACCCTACGATATGGTCGAGATTTATCAAAGTCTGCCTTAAGCATCCATAGAAAGATGACATAGACCTATTGCTTGGCAATCGAGCCTTCATTTTAACACTGACTGATGGAAATCCCGTGCAAGGATTAAAGTGTCTGGAATGCAATTAACAGCAAACTTCATCTATGAATCGTATAACACAGGTGAGGACCTCGAAATCCTATATGTTGGTAAGCCCACCACGAAAACCAACTTTGGATTTCTCTATATATAGCGTCTGAAGAAACCCGAGCCCTCTCTCTTGCTCATGGAGTACATCATAAACACAAGATATAGCTCGAAGTATCCGAAAGATTCCAAAGCCTAAGTGGACAAGATATGCCCAAGACACTCAAGGTAGAACGAGAGGCGTTAACAGTTATTGTTAGACATCTTAGGATTACTGCATCACAGAGAGACAAAAGCTACGCCATGAGCCTGCTCACATGAGCCTATGAGCCCAGGCTCAGTGAGCTTGAGCGTCACGCTTAGTGGTCGTAGGCGCAGAGTGGTGCGGTATTAGAAAAGTGGCCTATACCCGAGGACAAAGGTAGACTATTCCCGCGAGAATTCCCGGAACGATATTTGGAAAATGAGAATCGTAAGCATTTACTATTTATTCTATCATTGGAGGACTTGCGGGAGATCCACAAATTATGTGGGCGTCAACACGCACACAAGTCCTCATATTTGTTTAAGAAAAAAAAATTAAAGTTTCAGTTTTTTTTTTTTTTTTTTTTTATTTTAAAGTTTGCGAATTATGTGGGCGTCCACACCCACATAAGTTCTTATTTTATTTTATTTTAATATATATTTTTATTTTCGGTGTTATTGGAGTACTTACGGGAGGTCCATAATTTACGTGGGTATCAACGCCGAAAGTCCTCATATTATTTATAAATAAATAAATAAAAATCATTTTTTACTATGTCGTTTGAGGACTTGCGGGAGTTCCATGAATTATATGGGCGTCAACACCTACATGAGAGGCAATGAATGATGCTTGTGATACCATTATGCAGAATGGTTTCTATGCCAATCTTGCGGGCTGCTTTCACCCACGATATCACTAAACTGCAAGGTGATTTTGTCCATGAATATCGTATGGGGTCACAAGTGTTTCATGTTTCAGTCACGGACTCGGATGGAAAACAGGCTGATGTGACCGATGCTATCATTCAATCATGGGATAATTATTGGCAAGAGGTGAAAGAAGTTACCAAGTTATCATGTTATCGGAAGTTACCATGATTTATCATGATTTACCATTACTTATCAAGTTACCGGGAGTTTATCAAATTACCAAGAGTAACTTGGGAAACTGCTCAAGTCAAGGTCGGCGTGGTCGAATGCACGATGAGTAAATAAAAATCAAGACGATCTTTATAACAATGAACAAGAGTACAAGATATTGGAACACGACTTGAATATTGGAATGCTGGAAACTGGACTGGAGTACCAGATAATGGAAACTGGACTAGAGTACTGGGAACTGGAAACAAGAGTAGCTTGCACTGGTGTTGGCGAGACTGAAGAGTGTCCAGTATCGCCTCCTATATATACTGGCTACTAGGAAGCTTCCCCTATGGAGATTTCTTGCTGGAGAAGTTTCCAAGATTAAACAAAGGTTTTCTGATGGAGAAGCTTCTTTAAACAAATGAGGTATCTTGATGGAGAAGTTTCTTCCAAAAGAAGCTTCGATATTTATTCCTGGTAAGTTCCTCTGGGCTATGTTCGTGACATCACCCCCTCCTCTAGCGCCGAGTTCTTCGAGGAGCGGTAAAATCTTGGGCTTGCTTAGAGTTGGAGAAAATCCAAAATTCGGCGAATGGTACTTGCCAAGTATTCGGCTCTTCGTTCTTGACTCAAATGATTTATAGGTCTCTGCAACCATCGATAGTGTCCAACACCTTGAACTTGGGATCACTCAGTGATTTGAGCATTCTGATTTTCGAAGCTGCTTTCAAACATGATTTCGTTGCCCTCTGGGTCCGAAGCTTCAACCTCCAACAAAATTATCAGACTTCGAGTAGGCTCTACTTACCGTCGTACGGGGTCCAGACGAGGAAGTACGCGTCGCATTGGTGGTCCATCGTCTCGAGAGCGACGGCGTGATGTTGAAGGTCGTGAGAGTCGAAACGACTGATCTGGTAGTTGGGTAAGCGACCCGGAGGGTGCACTCTTTATAAACTGTGCGTATCACGTGCGTTCGTCGCCTAATAAAAAAACCCCCTGTATACGGGTCCTTGGATAATTTATACCCCCTCTGTACATACTTTTTGAAGATTATAAAATCCCCTCCTGTAAATATACAAAAATTTACAATTTTCGAAAAGTACCCCCTTCTATATGTATATTCTCATTTTTCATCATTAAAAATAACCCTCCAATATGTATATGTATGTTTTTATATTATATCGAATTTATTCATTTAAAACATAATAAAATTTAACAAATTAATTAAAAAAATTATTTGTCTTTGATAAAGTTGTCAAAGACTTTTCGGTCATTTGCATCAAGAACATATGTGTTTGACTTGACATTGTACTTTAAACATGCTAACGCGATAATGGAATCCAAATCAACCATCATGTTATCCGTCAAATCGTACGTATAGACCCCTCCTCGAATTTTTTGGTACCATGCTAACCCAATCTCCATATGCGAAGGACGCTCCAATAAATCAACATAATCCCTACATTCTACAAACCGCTTATTGATTTTCTTTCGCATTCTTTGAACCCTGCCCAAATACCAAGTGCCTTTGGTTGCTCCTCTGCAGGTTTTCCCTGGTCTACCTTTCCTGTTTGTAGTTTGGATCGCAGTCTCCCCATCAACAAAAAATACAGCACAATCCGAACCCAATCCCAAGCTCGTGGCTTTGTTGCTGGTAGTTGGTTTGTTTTCTCGGCAAAACAACATCGATGCACTTCTTACTCGTGTCAATCTATCCTTGGATAGAGTAGGGTTGCCATTGAGATGGCTAACCAAAGTGCTTTTGAATATGGTCTTCCCGTCTACTTTGACAAATGGAACCACTGCCTTCGATCCATCTTTCTCTCGTTCAAACTCATCAATGACAGCATCCAGAGTATGTCTCAATTCACTTTGAACAAGTACCTCTTCCGCATGATCATCCAAAGGTTGGCTCAAAACATCCTCCATTGAATTCGAAGACCCGCACATCAATTATTGTCCCACCGCTGTGGATCAAATTTATAGAACTCCTGCCAGCGCTGTTCCTTGCTCCAAATCTGGCCCTCTTGGATGATTTTGCACCCACGATCCTCTCCCTGCATCAACAGCTACCCCTCCCTCCACACTAACAATGCGTACATCATGCCTCTGCAGCTACTACTGTGGCTTCCAGTTGACCATCTACCCATCCAGGTTTCTTGTAGCTATCATTCCACATGGAATCATAGGTAATCTGGAGCTTGGAATCCGCCATCTGGAAATCTAGGGACGACTCTGATAATAGGGAAAAACAGGCTGAAATGTGTTGAAGAAGGTACCTTCATTAGCAGTCCCTTGTTCTATCTATTATCTTTTTTTAGGTACTGTCATGCTACCACCTCGGCAGCAACTTGCAAAGTCACTCCAGAGCACCGCAGATCCACCCAACGAGCTAACTTACAGAATTCAATACATATGCTTCAGGGCTGAGTCTGATGAGAGGGAAAAATAGGCTGAAACAGGTCAAACCAGAAGGTGCCCTCAGGCTGAAATACGTTGAAGAAGGTACCTTTCATCAACAGTGCCTTGCTTTATCAATTGCGCTGTTGCCGCTGTTGTTTCCAGTTGACCATCCACCCACATTGTCCCACCATTGACTGGGGTCAGAAAAGTGTCTCATTCCAAAGCTTCTCTTCATCTCTGTGGTGCTATTGTAGGGTGACTTCAATGCCCAAGTGGGCAAAGGGCTCCATCGGTCAACAAGGTGAGCTTTCTTCATGCAACATCGTAGGGAGTTTGACAGAACTTTGTATTTAAATATGTTAGTGTGGAGGGAGGGCTAGCCGCTGATGCAAGGATGGACTGTGGGTTCAGGATCACCCAAGAGGGCTACCAGTAGTGGAAGTAGCAGCATTTGGTCAATAGCAGCAGCAAAAATTAACAACATCAAACTCATCAATCAGGTACTTGCTTCTGTATACATTTCATCATCTTATGAACGTAGTTCCTACTTGGACAGCCTATAGGGTTGTATAAAACAGGACTTTGGAACCTTCATCTTCCACGACCTCATTTTGAATATGTGTGTCTGCATTAAGAGGACAAATAGAATCTATGGCATTGACATCATCACCCTCATCTTCCATGCTGGTGAGGACGAGCTGAATTCTAATGGCAGACGGTTAATTAACTGTCTGGAAGAGCTTCAGCTTTTGACCTTGATTAACAAGACAAGAGGTGACCAAATGCAGTGGACTCGTGAGAAATCCCAAACTGGGGAACGTTCCATTGTGGACTATATCATAATGGACAAAAATTTGTTCCCCCAGTGTGCCAATGTGTTGATCGACAGAACTGATATTGGTACCTCTGACCACTTTCTGGACTGAGATCAAAAGGTGTTTTCCCAAGGCCAGAGTAGAAAAGACTCTCAAGGACCTGGACCTGGATCCGCAAGTCTTGACCCTGCTGGATAAATCAGACTTAGAGGCTGTAGTGTCCAAAGCCATGTCTATTGCCATGAGATTGTCTGATGAAAATGAAGTTAGGCATAAAACTTCCCTGAACTTGTTTCTAGTCAGTGACATGGGGGAGGACATCTTGGATGACCTCAAGGGTCCACCCACTCTCGGCACTAGACTGAAATTTAAACTCAGGGAAGGAAGCCTACCTTTGAACATGAAACAGAAGCAGAGAGGAAAGGGGGAGTGCACTCTCCCAAGTGAACCTGCATCATTCAGTTGGCAAGACCGTGTCTGAAAAATTGATCCATTTGAAGACACCACGGTGCAGCTGAGCACAGCCTGACATTACAACAATTAAACATCATACTGAGACAAGAGAAGCAGTCAAGGACACAGTCATGCATATGGCAGCAAGTGATCACCCTTCAAACATGATTGAAAACATACATGAGGTCAAAGGCAATAAGAAATCAGCGAAGGGTACTGCAGCTAACAGTTGGAGTGTCTTTAAAGACAAAGAGAAGAGAAAGAAACACTTCACTGGCAATGAGGGGAGGCTGTGGAAACGCCAAGAGGATGGCACAAATGATAGAAATAACAGGGCTGGGCAAAGGATCTTGCAGGAAGAAGAAAGGGTATGTTAGCATGGAAAGGACGTGCGGCTCATTCCAACAGAAAGGGGAACATTCGTGCAGTTAAGTACAACAACCAATTGCCCTTCAATTATGGTTGGAATTTTCCAAAAGGCGAGGGATGATAAGGATGAGATTGTACTCATAAGACGTTGTTTGCCGTAGCCTTGTGGCCATTGACCCCGCGCCCAGTTTCAGTGGGAACAAAAGGAACAGGGCTGACGTTGGTAGTAAGACTTACCATCGTATAAGGAATTAATCCGGGTTTTCCAGATATCCTCTAGAAAACCCTTCACACAAGCATCAATCTGCTGTGTGTGATTTGCCCAAAAACTAGGCCTCAGGAGGGCCTGGGCTTTTGGCTCAGCCTCGAGATTTTCAAAGTTGGTAAACAGGGGTACAGGCACAATTCCCTTGATAGAATTGAAGAGAGCCTCTCTTTGGTGAGAGAACCCGGACAGCGTATCAGAAAATGAATACTGTCTTCAGATTGCCCACACAACGGACAATTGCACTCTCCCTTTCCTCTCTGCTTCTGTTTGCTGTTCAAAGGTAGGCTTCCTGCCCTGAGTTTAAATTTCAGTCTAGTGCCGAGAGTGGATAGACCCTTGAGGTCATCCAAGATGTCCACCCCCATGTCACTGACTGGAAACAAGTTCAGGGAAGTTCTCTGCCTAACTTCATTTTCATCAGACAATCTCATGGCAACAGACATGGCCTCAGACACTACAGCCTCTAAGGCAGATTTATCCAGCAGGGTCAAGACTTGCGGATCCAGGTCCAGGTCCTTGAGAATCTTTTCTACTCTCTTCTGCCAGGACTTAGCCTGTTTGACAGGGCGGTCCTGTTTCCAAGATATAGAGTCAATCAACTTAGGATATCTGGTGTTGGGCATATGTTGCAGCTGACCCCACCATCTGACCTTGAATTCATCTCGTCGGGAGCTTAAGGATGGAATGCCAAACTCACCCCGAACAGCCACATTGGCTGTTTTGGAGCATGCTGACATACACTCCTTAAGCACCCCCACTTGAATGGATTCTAGAGACTTAGCCTGGTTGGAGTTATCAACCCATATAGCAGATCCGTACTCCAAGGCAGGTCTAATAATGCGACAAAGCATGGTTTTCTTAACCTCAGAGATGACCCCTCTGCAGTGGAAAAATTTAGTGAGCCCCAGAGCTTTGCCCTTGCCAGTTCGAACAACTTTCCGGATATGTGCATCCCAATTACAATTGGAGGAAAACTCAACGCCCAAGTAAGTGTAGGAAGGGAGGACCGGGATCTCTTGGCTACCCCACTGCCACTTAAGATCACTTCCTCCCTCTCCTCTGTCGTTGAATGCTACCACTGCACATTTGCTGACATTAGCCTCTAGCCCCCAAAGATCAAAGTATCTCTTCGCGCAATTAATCAACTCCTGAGTGTGATGCCACGGTAGTTCCCCGGTTCTTCTCTGTCACCCTTCTTGTATAGACTGACAATGACCCCCTGTCGCCAGCGAAAGAGGATCATTTCAGTCTTCCAGATAAGGTTAAAGAGGAGAACTAGGGCCTCTATCATGGGATCGCCACCGTGCTTGATAAGCTCGTTGACAATACCATCAGGTCCACCAGCTTTATATCCATTTAAATGTTCAATTGCTTCCACAATCTCAGAAGAACTAATGGGAGCGTTATGAGCCATTGAAATATACTCCAGTTCATCAGGGTTGTTTTGAATCATAGGAACAATTTTTCCAACTGTGTCCCTCCATTCAGCAGAAGACCCCTCACTGTTAGACCTAGAAGTTCTGCCAAGGATACTGTAGTGATTTTCAAAGGTTTTGACAATGTCAACCGATGAAGTCACCACTGCACCTTTAGTAGTCTTCAGCGCTTGTACTTGCTGACCGTTTTTAGGCTTGTACAAACGTTGAAGGGCCAACCATAATTTCTTGTCATTACCACCATGGTGGTTTGAGTTTATTTCACTGTATAACTTATCCCAGTATAATTTCTTCTGAGACCTAACAAGCTGATTGATATCTTTCCAGAGCTGATAGTACCTCGCCCACAATTCTCTGTTGGTTTTCAAATTGCAGCACTCTTTATAGAGGGCTCGTCCTCACCAAAAGGCCCAATGATATCGTCCTGATGGAGCCCTTTGCCCACCCGGGCATTGAAGTCACCCAATAGCACTACCTGACCTTTGGCAAGGAACGAAGCACAGTCCAGCTTTACATCTTCGAAGGCTTTGTCTGCGTCAGCACTAAGGGTCCCCTCTGTGGGCATGTAAACACAACCCACAAAGAGGTCCTTCGTACTCATGCCGCCCTTCAGATTCAGTTTTAGCCAGATACTATGTTCGTACCTCAAACCCTTGTTGATAATTTCACAATTATCAAACAAGAAATCACGGACAAAGAATCCAACCCCTTTTTTACCGCATTTGGCAGAGGCTGCCTTGAGAGTACACATCCTACCTGCCCATTTATAACCATTGACATCTCCAACCAGTTTATCCGAAGTTTCCCATGTTTCTTGCCCAGCACAGATATGAATATCATTAGTCCGAAGGACTTGTCCCACTTCGAGTTGTTTCCTTTGGTTAGTAAGCCCTGAGAAGTTGAAAGTGGCCAGCCGCAAGCCAGCCCTTTGCATGTGAATTGTTTGTCGTCTAGGTAGCTTGGGATTGCTCCTGGACGCCCAACTGTTCTGCAAAGGGGGGACAGTTACCCCATGTGTAGATTTTGCTCGTCTTGTGTAAACTCTTGAGTACCAAATCCTTCAGATTCAGGACGTTCAGGTTCTGTACACTTAGGGGCATCTTGTCCCTCTGGCTGTTTGGATTCAATAAGGATGAGAATAGGCCTGATATAGTGAGTACAACCATTGTGTCACGCCAATCATTATTAGGAAAGAAAATAGGCCTAATGTGCTCATTACCTCTGATGACTGGGAATCTTGATGCCCATGTCCTCCTGTCATTGCTGCACAACAATCCACCACCACACCCGCATATCATCACCGATCAGCCCAGGCCTGCCCCACATTCCCGCGCACTTATTTCATCCCCTTCGATTCCTGCCCTCTACATACATCACAACCTCAAACCTTCTCCCAAGTCAGTGCCATCACCACATTCTGGTGCCCTCACCACATTGTCCTACCATGCCCTGTGGAGAGGAGGGGAGAGGAGAGGAGGAAAAAGAGAAAGCCTGCGGAAGGGAAGGCGAACGCGGGAGAGGAGGAGAAAGAAAAGAGAAAGCCGCGGGAGGTCAGGGGAGAAAGATCGTGGAGCGAAAAAAAAAAAAAAAACAAACATACAAAACGACGATTCCAC
The DNA here is from genome assembly GCA_030704615.1 of Takakia lepidozioides. NCBI lineage: Eukaryota > Viridiplantae > Streptophyta > Takakiopsida > Takakiales > Takakiaceae > Takakia > Takakia lepidozioides. Next base: position 9,982,912 of record CM060731.1, on the reverse strand, counting down.
GATTTGATCCCGGGATGCATCGCGGCGGAATTGCCATTCTTACCACTACACTATCCCTAAAAACTCAACAACCCCCTCCTGTAAAATTATATTTAAGGTGTTTTAAACCCCCCTCTGTATGTATAATGTTGTACATGGGGGGGTTTAAAATACCCCCTCCTGTGCACGCACGTGGCTGGTACATTTAATGAGGAGTGCACCCCCCGGGGTAAGCGACAACTCCAATGTATCTGGTTCTTATGACTCCATACTGCCAATACAAGATGCAATAGTGCTGGAAGTGCTGGAAGTGTAGCTATATATACTGATGTGTGGTGCTCCTCCATCCTTAGCTTGTATCAGGTACATTGAATGTGGAGTCTTCACTTTGAAGTTAACTTGGCTGATATCATCGTTGTGACATCTTATTGACGTGTAGCTCAGGGCTTAGCTGGATATCGTTGATGAAACTCTTGGACTTTGTCAGATGCATTGGCGAGGTTGGATGAAGGTTCCCACGTTCGTTCGCTGATGTCGTAGCCTTTCCAATGTACGAAATACTCAAGACGTTTATACTTGATGCGAAAGTCTATGACTTCGTCGACTTCACACTCAATTTCCTGATTGACTTCAATTGGTGGAGGTGGTACGGAGACTCTCCCTGGAATCTTCGATGGATGATACAACTCCAATAATGAAACATGAAAGACTGGATGGATGCGCATACTTCGTGGGAGTTCAAGCCGAAAACCGACCGGATTTATTTGTCGAATAATTTTGAATGTTCCCAGGCGTTGATAATCCAACTTCCTTGATGGTCACAAGGTTTGTATGTCCCGTCGAAGAAGCCACACACGATCTCCGACCTTGAACTGGGGTTGGAGTTGACGACGTTGATCTGCATACTCCTTGTATTGTTTTTGAGCTTCTGTGAGGTGGAATGTAAGCTCCTTGTGAATCGTAGCGAGATGAGTAGCAAGGTTTTCTCCAGTAGGGCTTCCAATAGTCTTCATGTGGAAAGGGTTTGCTCGAGGATGATGACCATAATTGGAGAAAAATGGAGTTTGCTTGGTCGAAGAATGTATAATGTTGTTGTAGGCAAACTCAGCCAATGACAGAAGGTCCGTCCAATTATCTTGGTGATAATTTATCGTACAGCGAAGATACTGCTCTAAAATCTGGTTTACACGTTCGGTTTGACCATCAGTCTGTGGATGATTAGCTGTAGAGAGGTTGATCTTAGTATCCAATATGTGAAATAATCCCCTCCAGAAATTGGATATGAACTATGGTCCTCGATCAGATACGATGACCTTCGGGAGTCCATAAATGCGGTAGATATTATTGAGGAAGAGTCTTGCAGTTTCCTCACCGGTAACCATTTTATTACATGGAATGAAATGTGTCATCTTCATAAAACGATCTACAATAACAATGATTTGAATCGGTTGTTTTAGAAATTGAAATGTCCATGATAAAGTCCATAGATACGAACGACCATGGACCCTTGGGAATGGGTAATGGTTGAAGAAGGCCATAAGGTCAATGTCGTGGTCCCTTTGCTCTAGCACACGTGTCGCAAGATTTTATAAATTCTTTCACGAGTTTCCACATCTGTGGCCACCAGTAGTCCCTGGATATCAATTCCATTGTTTTGTTGAAGCCGAAATGTCCTGCAGCTGGAAGAACATGACATGTTTGAAGAATTCGAAGTCGTGTAGGTTCTGGAGGTACATAGAGGAGTCCCTTGAAATAAAGTAAACCATCTTTGAATTCGAAGTCGTTTGTAACATGTGGGTTGTCTCGAGGTTGATTTAGTTGACTTCGTAGTGTCGTAACAAATTTGTCGCTCTTCAGTGCTTCTTGAATCTCCTTTATGATCTCTACATCGTCATAGGTGGACATGGTTAACATATTCAATTAGAGATTTGCTGGTTTCAAGATGATGGATTTCTGTTGGTCAAAAGCTACATCCCTTTCTTTTGGCGCAAAATACGATTGTCGAGAAAGAGCATCTGGTTTTCCTTGAAGATGTTCGGGACGGTAGGTAATAACAAAATCAAACCTTGCTAGTGACATACTCCATCGCACTTGACGTCGATTCAAAACACGAGCACTCATAAAATACTCGAGGTTTTTGTGATCGGTATAGACTGTGACCTAATGTTTAATTTCCTCCAATAGATGATGTCATTCCTCAAAAACATCGATGATCGTTAGAAGTTCTTTGTCATGGATTTCATAATTGATCTCCGCAGCGGAAAATTTGCGAGAACGAAAACCAACAGGGTGAAGTCGGCCATCTGTACCATATTGAGAGAGTACCGCGCCAAGTGCAAAATCTGATGCCTCTGCTTCTAAAAATAATGGTTTAGATAGGTCTGCATGTACCAGTATTGGAGCCGTTGTAAATGCCTGCTTCAAAATTTTAAATGTTTGGTCAGCCTTCTCGTCCCATATAAATTTGTCATTCCTTGTGAGTCGTGTCAATGGTGCAGCAATTTTGGAGTAGTCCTTGATGAAGATTCTATAGAAATTTGCAAATCCTAGAAAACATTGTACATCTCGAACCGAAGTTGGTTTAATCCACTCGATGATGGTTTGTATTTTCTTCAGATCCATAAAGACTCATTTGTCGGAAATAATGTAGCCCAAAAATTCGACTTCAGATTGGTGAAAAAGACATTTTTCCAACTTAACATATAATTTTTTTTTCCCTCAATTTATCAAGGACAAGACATACATGGCGACCATGTTCTTCTTCATTCTATGAAAATATCAAAATATCGTCCAAATAGATGACTACAAAGTTATCTAAAAATTCTCGAAAGATGTCATTTATCATGTGTTGAAAAATTGCTGGAGCATTTGTAAGACCGAAAAGCATAACATTGTATTCAAAATGTCCGTACCTTGTGCGAAAAGCAGTTTTTCATTCGTCTCCTTCTTTTATTCGTACAAGGTTGTAAGCTCATCTCAAGTCGATCTTTGTGAAAAAATTTGCTCGTCCAAGTTGTTCGAGGAGTCCAGAAATCAGCGGTAGTGGATAACGATTTTTTATAGTGATTTTATTGAGCCCACGATAGTCCACACACATGCGTACCGATCCGTCTTTCTTCTTCACAAATAAGATAGGTGCTCCCGTGGGTGATTTCGAATGTCGAATGAAATTATTTGACAAATTTTCATCAATGTATTATCGTAAAGCAGCCAGCTCCGTCTGAGACAAATTGTAGATTGGGCCGAATGGTGGTTGAGCTCTTTCTCGCAACTCAATTGCACAATCATAAGGTCGATGTTCTGGCAACATATCTGCATTTATCTTCTCAAAGACATCCTTGAAATCTTGATATTGAGTGGGTAATGTCGAAGTACCTTGGTCTGTTGTGGTTTTGATCGGAGTCGCATAAAGTGCAAATGTCGCGTCTTTCTTCATAGCTCTCATGAAGGCTCTAGCTCCAAGAAACAGGGGTTGAATACCTTTGGTACTTTTGCATTTTTGTCTTGCCGAAATTTTTCGTGATCGCCAGTCGATGTCAGGATTATGAGGTATAAACCAGGGAAGTCCAAGGATCACAAGATTTGTTAGAGACTGGATGACATTGAAAACAATCTGTGATGATTGATTTTTAAGCTTCACTTCAAGGGATTGAGTTTCATGGTCAATATTTCCTGATGCTAATGGTCATCCATCGATGGTTTCAACATGGGCCGAGAATTTCTTTCTTACGAGCGTTAAATTGTGTTGCTTCGCAAAGTCTTTGTCAATAAACACGCTGAAGCGCCCGAGTCCAAAAGTGTTTCTACGGAGATATCTCGATTTTGCATCATGATCTTTACTGGAACTGTGAAACAAGGTACAGGGTCTGGAGGTAGAAAGAGACATTTTTTTGGTGAGGAATTTGGGGTGTCCAGCCGCATGGTCCCTACTGTGACTGGACATCTTTGTTTTCCGACCTCCTCGTATCGAACATTTGAGTTGTGCCCCGAGCTTTGAATCTTCTCTTGCTAGGGCAGTTTAATGTTATGTGATCATCTTCTCCGCAATAAAGGCATAATCCATTCAAACGCTGTCTTTGTTTTTCTTGTGGCGTCAATGGCTTGAATCGGATAGCATCAATCTGCATATGATCATTACCGGATGTCTGATTGATCGTTGTGTTTGGTGCCGTAGTAATAGCAACATGGTGCATCGTCGACCATCCAGATCGCTTCTCTTAACGTCTTTCGAATAGACGATTATCGCATGCAATGACTTGGGTAATGAATTCGCTCAGTGTACTCACGTTTGGCATTGTCAACAACAAATCTTTTATATCATCTTTTAGCCCACATCGAAATTGACTAATGAGGCTCTTCTCATTCCAGTCGAGGTCGCACGCAAGTTGTCGAAATTCGGCAGCATAAACGGAAGCAGGACGTGCTTCTTGTCGAAGATTTCGCATCTTTGTCTCTGCAATTTTCTCTCTATCATTCTCTCCAAACGTTGCAGTGAACTTGGACATGAATGCTTCAAAATTATATAGTAAATGCGATTTTTTTTTCTAATAGCGGTGCAAACCAAGATAGGGCAGTGCCTGATAGAAGGGTGCCCACGAATCCCACTTGAATACCTTCATCGGGGTAGCGTTGTGGATGTAGTCGTAGGAACAGTCGTACTTGTTGAACAAAACCGCGAAATCTTGATCTCGTCCCATCAAATTTTTCGGGCATGCTGATCTTTGGTTCTTTCATAATCTGTTGAAGATGAACTATTGCAGTACGAACTGTTGCAGTAGGGAGTCGTATGGTTGAAGATCCATTGTTCGTCTCCTTTAACTCTGAAATTTGTTGTTGCAAATTGTGGAGAGCGTTGCCAAGATCTTGAGACCGATCAGCTTGCAATTGGGCGGTAGAGGTACAAAGTTCTTGCATCTGGAGCTGAAGACTCTGCAATGTGGCGACCATTTCCGCAAATGTGCCTTCCATCTTAACTAACTAAGGAACAAACTTTAGTCTCGCCAAACTGTCAGGGACGAGAACATGACTGAACACAAACAAGAGATCAGACTAGAGGTACAAGACTAAGAAGTCAAGGTCGGCGTGGCCGAATGCACGATGAGTAAATAAGAATCAAGACGATCTTTATAACAATGAACAAGAGTACAAGATATTGGAACACGACTTGAATACTGAAATGCTGGAAACTGGACTGGAGTACCAGATACTGGAAACTGGGCTAGAGTACTGGGAACTGGACTGGAGTACTGGAAACTGGAAACAAGAGTAGCTTGAACTGGTGTTGGCGAGACTGAAGAGTGTCCAGTCTCGCCTCCTATATATACTGGCTACTAAGAAGCTTCCCTAGGAAGCTTCCCCTATGGAGGTTTCTTGCTGGAGAAGTTTCCAAGATTAAACAAAGATTTCTTGATGGAGAAGCTTCCTTAAACAAAGGAGGTATCTTGATGGAGAAGTTTCTTCCAAATGAAGCTTCCTGAGCAGTTTTCCAAGTTACTCTTGGTAATTTGGTAAACTCCCGGTAATTTGGTAAATAATGGTAAATCATGGTGAATTACAGTAAATCATGGTAACTTCCAGTAACATGGTAACTTGGTAATTTCCGGTATTTACTCCTTGTAAGTTCCCATGGGCTATGTCCGTGACAATAGGTGAAATATTCGCGGTTAATATGGGGCCCTTTTCCCAGGCTCACGTGAGTCTGGCCAAGCTCACAGGCTCACATGAGCTCATGAGCAGGCTAACGAATTAGCATTCCTCTTATGTGGGTGTTGACGCCCACATAATTCATGGACCTCCCGTAAGTCCTCCGATGACCAAAAAAAGAAAAAAAAAGAAAAAAGAAAAACTTATGTGGGTGTTGATTAGTGTTGGGCGGTTCTTGCCTTTGTGAAAGAACCTTCGGTTTCGGTTCCACAACAAATTGAGAAGAAAAAAACAAGCAACACAATCCAATTAACCTAAGAGGGACAGAAAAAAGAGAGATGAAGTTGAAATGAGAGCAAGAGAGAGAAAAAAATAAAAAATAAAACAAAGTAGGAGATAGAGACACGGAACCATACTCGGACTGGGTAGAGAACAAGATGAGTGTGCGAGAGAGCGAGCGGGACTGAGTTGCAGAGACACTTAGGGCTACGGGTGGAACCGGAACGGAACCGCTGCAGAGTCCCCAGCCCCCGGTTTCCACACGTGTGGTCGCAGCTGGAACCACGGTTCCGGTTCTACGTCAGTCCCCACTTTCCGGTTCCAGTTCATTTCAATTTTGGAGCTTTGCGATCTAAGCTCTATTCGATTATTGGAGCTTGTTTTGCTTTTCCTTCCCCTAAATTCTACTTTGTGGTGCTTCGCCCTGCTTTTTATTCGGGGTAGTTGCATACTACGGTGTGTTTCAGTTTAGGCAGATGATGACGTCCATGATAGACATTATAAATAAATAAAAATTGGAGCATATTTTTTCAGTTTGAGATTTATAAAGATAGACAATAGTATACTTAACATCTTTAGTAAAGGGTCTAAGCCCAAATACTATAGATGTTATTTATTAGAAATTTTAATCTTTAATTGAAAAAACTTTTAAGAATCAAATCCTAGAGTGTATGGCCATTTATCCATGTACCACCTGACCACCCTAGATTATATGTTTATATATTTATTCGTAAAAGATAATATCCCAAAAATCCAAAAGACAATATGTTATGGACTAATGAAAAACACCTGTTTTTTTGTGTATAAAAAAGTCCATAGCTTGGTAAAAATTTGATAAATATCCAAACTACTTTCACCTATTAAACATTGCACAATTCCTAAACATGGCTTATTGTCCTTATCACAATTGGTTAAATTTAGATATATATTTTAGAGTCCATCAAACAAAAATTGTGCCGATGACAAAACAATGTTTTGAGATTCAAAAGTGCATATCATCCTTTTAGTTCGTCCAATTTGCGAAAAAATTGTTAGGTCTTGTTGGTGGTATACAAGAACCAATGTCATTTATAATGAAGATGAACTATCTTGAACAAAGAAAAAGATAACATGAAGCACCTGTAGTCATTGGAAAACTGTCTGATGACGTCCAAACTAAGACACCGTAGCCTACAACTATCCTTGGTCTCTTGCTTGTGGGCTATGGTGCCCCTGATGTTGGCCCCTTTGTTGTCGCGCTCTTCTTTTCTTCCTTGGTTGCGGGTAGTATCGCTGTCGTACTGCCTTCATGGCCTCCACAGGGTTATTTTTTCCCTGTCTTTTGCTGAACTTTTCTGTGTTTCCTGGCTGAGTCAGCCTTTTATTATCAATATGATTTAAAGGGTCTCCGTCCCTTTTTATTATTAAAAAAATACTAATATTGATACCCCTATTGATATTCAGCTGATATTAAAAAAAAAAAAAAAACCCCATACTATTGATATCATATATTGTGCATATCTAAGAGAAATACTTATACCAGTATACTATTTGCAAATTTGTCATTATGCAATACTTAGAACGATACCAGAGTTCAAAAACAAAGCACCCCTCAAGAACCTACAATGCCTGGTATTTTAAAATGCTGATACATGCACAACCTTGGTGTTGACGCCCACATAATTCGTGGACCTCCCGTAAGTCCTCAAAAAAAAAAAAAAAAAACAACCCTGAATATTTTTTCTTATTTAAAAAACGTGAGGATTTATGTGGGTGTTGACACCTACATAATTCGTGGACATCCTGCAAGTCTTCCAATGACAAAATAAAAAAGAAAAAAAAATCAAATTATTTTGAAAAAAAAAATCATAACATACCATAGCTTTGTGAGGTCTAGGAATTATGTGGTCGTCAACGCCCACATAAGTTCTCACACCTTATTATAGGCACATAATGAATGCACCAATACGATTCCAATTTTTCAAATGCTGTTACTGGTATTCTAGCGGGAATATATCTGCCTTTGTCCTCGGGTATAGGCGGGTCTCTTTCTAATACCGCACCACTCTGCGCTTACGACCACTAAGTGTTACCACTAAGTGTGACCACTAAGCGTGATGCCTAAGCTCATGCTTAATGGGTCAATAATGAACCTGGGCTCATAGTTCACGTGAGCAGGCTCATGCCGTAACTTTCCTCGTCATACCCCACGACTGACCCTATTCACCAAGCCCACACATATCCATTCTGGCTGACATCCACTAAAGCTAGATTCCAAAACATAGTACCCATTCAGGACCTACATGCGTATATCGCAGGAGAGGGAATGCTAGATCGTGAGCCCATCCCCGTGAGCCTGTGAGCCCATGAAGGCTCATGTGAATCTCTAAGCGCAGTCCAGCCGGCATGAAAGTGGTCGAAGATGTAGGGCCTATGACCGTGGTCAACCACTAATTTCCACGGAAATAAGACAAATAAGTTTCCCACATATAAACAATGCTGATAAAGCTGACTGCGCAATTGTGGTACAAATATGTATCACCATGGTGACTCCAAAGAGCATCATTGGACCTCCTCAAACTCCAGTTTAAATCAACATACTTATAGAGCATGTCGCGACTTGAGCCCACTATACAATCAATGAAGCACCACATATCATAGATCTGAAAGTTTATAATAAAAGAAAAAACAAATTCTTTACGAATCCTAGAGATGCAATTTGCATCAAAAATTATAATCTACAGAGCAATCACCACGATCTAGATATGCACTGGGCATGGGAAAATGTGATGATCGTCAGCAATCATCACATTTGCATATCAAAACCGGGGGGGGGGGGGGATAATCCTTAAGAAAAAAATTTAACAGGTTCGAGATGGAGGCAAATGTCATGATCGTTACATTTTTCCTATTTGAACTATGATAGTATGACGTTATATTTTCTATAATAGTGTATGCTTGTCCATAGCAAAATGATGTCCATCGAATAAGCATGTGGAGCAATCTAAACGAGCAGTAGGCATGGGGAAATGTCATGATCGCCAACGATCATGACATTCGCATATCGAACCTTTTAAAATAATAATAATAATTTAAAAGTCATTTAGGGCTATGTTCTTTAAAAAAGGAGTATCTGCCACGCTAGCTTTTAGCGAAGTCCATATTTTTCTACAACGAGATAGGTCTGAAACAGATTGAGTAGTACCTTACATACTGTTTGGAACTACGTCCCAACTACTTCTCTGCATTCTTACTTTGCACGGATGTTCAGTAAATATGCCGCTACATTACAACATCTGCCTATTTCACTTAATGTTTGTTTTGAACATGTTCTTGGGCCGGTCCAATGCCAATCAAACAATACATGTTCTTCTCTTTCATACCATATGCATGCTATAATAGGCAGTTCATTTCGTAATTCTATTCCACATTTATCATATTGTAGTGTGTCATTTCTGCTCGTATTGGTCTTTCCAACGGTAATAGGCCCCTGTTGTCATGTCCTCGGCTATAGGGCCTACTTCTACTACACTGCAAACCATGGGCTCACGCTTAGCAAACGTGAGCCTAGGCTCACACTTTCTGGATAAACCGTGAGCCCAACTCTCAGGCTCACGGGGCTGGGCTCATGACCTAGTTGCCATCTGGCAGAAGAAACTATGGATCAATTGCGTGCATCGCCTACCTATCTAAACACCTACATATCCACATGGGTTACGTCACCTCAGCTGCTTCATGATATGTCTATTCACTTTTGGAAATCTCTAGTAATCACTGATGCCCAAATTAAACAAACGTTCCGATTTCGATACGGACAATACATGGGCAATCAACGATGTAATCTATTTTGGCCTATATTATATCGTAACAAGCACTGTACATTATACTATTCCCAACGCCCTCGCGTGGTTACATGACCATATCTTCTTCTCCAACATCATGCACATTTCAAAGTAGGCCACCGGACCACACAATACCCTCGTGGTTGTTACCTTGTACATGCGTTAACCACCCATGCCTTTGTCTGGCAAGATTATGTCCAGATATTCTTCTTGTCCAAGGACTTCCCATCTCGTCGGTAGCACCAACAGGTCCCCTCCCCTCCCTCATTATTCATATCATTGAATTTGACTTTTGTTATGATACAGATCCCCACCAATCCATTATGTTCAAACGTGAAAAATACGAACCCCTCGTTCTATCCCTCCATCAATATGGATGGAACATTGCCCCTTTGACAATCATCACCGTTGGTATGAGAGGGGGAGCTCATTGTCACAACAGTCTAATCCTAAAAGGCAGCCTTAAACTATTTCAGAAATATACCACCCCTTATTACGAACATTACATTTCACGGCCATCACTTCATTAACAGCCATTATCCTCAACAAAAGAAAAATTGAAAGTGGCCTGCTTGCCACTTAGTAACTGGTTCTTGTTGCCATAGAGCCCACCCCCGAAAAGGGGCAGTACCCACACAGGGAAGAAGCTCTTATTTATGCAAGCTTTGGTTGGCGTCTCATATATATACATGTATATGGGCTTAGATTACAGTGGACACTTGGGCCAACGGCACATGCTACCCTAGTGGTAACTTCAAGTTAAATTAACTTTATCCTGCTGGAAAAAGATACATGACATTACTTGTAGGGGAGACGATGGTCCTAGCGGTAGCCCTCGCTTTTCACTTGTAGATAAACCCTATTTTATCCTTTTTAATTTTATCTTTGTTTTTCGTCTGGGGATAATTTCTTCTTCGGTGCGCCATTGATGCTGCAGTCATGAGGGTGGTCGTTTGCCCTCTTCCTTGGAGATGTTTTTTTGTTCAGTTGTTGCACGCAGACGTGAAGATGTCGCAGCAGCCATGTCACAAGATTTCAGGGATTATGGTCAGACACCGGAGATTGCATACTCCTGGCCTTATTCAAGCACACCAACTCTTGGACAAGGCCATCCTATTCAACACTCGATGAGACTAATGATGTGACTAAAGATGTGGAGGAGCCATTGCAACATGATGATCAAGTCCCAAGTATTACTTCGCAGCCTATACGAGCACCTGTCGCAAGACGTAGGCGGGTTCAATGTCCACGAAGACCTCCGCGACCAACATGCGGACCGCATTGGGATGATTGAGAACTAGGATCTTTAATCAAAGCAAAGAAGAGAGATCACATGCAAAGTTTGGAGACTACTGACAAAAATAAAATGCCCCAATCCAAAAGAGACCATGTGTAAACCCTGTGACGAGGCCATTGCATTGAGCTTCTCTCCAATGCCTAAGTCCTCGCCAGCTCCAGAATGGGTCTATACAAGAGCCAATCTAAGGGCCGTACCGGGTAGGGGCGCCGCCTGCACGAGACTGGGATTAAAGGGCAACACTACCTCTTCGTCATCCATATTGAAGCCCCACTATAACAAGGCATATTACCTTCTATTGACCTGCCACTATATTGACATGTTACCGTTTCTTACAATCAGACACACAACTGAAAACTCGCCTTTACTTGGAAGGTCCATAGTTACATCCATGTAGCCTTTAAAGTCAGCCACATGATTGAATAAGCCAAACTTCTCTGCATAAATTGATGTCACCTGCTATTTTTTGTTAGCATTTCTGTTTAACCTAACTTTGATGCGAATGATGCTGACAAATATACTTCACGGTAACCTTTATGGAGGACAGTGCTGGGCCCCTTGTTGGAATCCCTACACATTTCTTTGATCTTGTCACACTCGAGCTAATCTACAGGTAGGTCGTATCATCAACATGACCTCTACTCGGGCATCTTTCCTAAGTGCACAAATACATATGAGGGAATTTCTTTTTCTGGGGGCAATAGGATGGCAGAGAGAGAGAGAGAGGGAATCTTACAACTAGTTAGTTGCATCTAATCTGTTTCTGCAATTAATTATACAGCACCCTCAGAGGAGAATTGAAGAAGTCTCCTAACAAAGTAAGCATATCAGTATACCAGATGCAGCCGCCTCAACTCTACTTGGAAAGTTCCACTAGCATTCAGTGTACGTTGTGCAAGATGACGAATATCGTCTCTGGAACACTCACGTGAGATGCGCACCAGCTCCCCTAAAGCTCCTCCAGCAACGAGGTCTTTTGAATTCACTTCTGCGGTGGCAATATTCAGCAAATATCAGAAGCAAGCTTGTCAGTGATCAGCTCAGACTTGCTTCCCCCCTATATACAGGTTGCTAAAAACCATAGGTCCACTGTTAGTGCTAACCAGGCCAGTGACTGGAATCAACATTCTGAAACCGAGGGAAGGGCTGCACACTAGGCCAAGTAAATCCTCGATGTGGTGCCTATGAACCCCGTAAATGCTGTGCTTTAGAGAAGGCATGCATACATTACTAGGTGGAGTTGACACTAAGAGCAGACACCTACCATGTTGGGCTAAATGACACAGGGCTAGCTCGATGTGGCGGCGGATGGGTGAGGCATTGTTGTTGGCATTTGCAACAATCCAGGGTAGAGCTCCATCATCTATGAGTAATGACCTCCCTAACTTGTACCCTGCAACCAAATATCCATGTTAAGTCACCTGAGATATGGATGACTAAACAATTTCAGCTTTCATATGACAAAGCAAATTGTAATCAGGCCTTCTGCAAATGGTAGTTTAATTTAAAAATATTGTTCTGAAACTGAAGTTTTTAATAAGGCTGGATGCTGCCTACTCCGCACATTGTCTGTGTTTACAAACTCTACGTCACAACTCATAGGAAGGAGCACTGGTACGGTACCTTGAGCAGCTCCTCGAGATTCGCACTTAGCAAAATTAGCTATCCCCCTAGCAACTTGGGCCAGGACATCAGGATGACATGAATGAACCATGCCAAGCAGAGCACGAATGCCACCTTCCTCCCTGAGCTTTACTTGCAACTTGTCTGGCATAAGAAGTGTCCAGACACATGAGTCTTACCACTTTGAAATTTTAATGCTGTCCATACATATTCACAGGTTATGACTGATGACCTGCACTTTCTACCAGTGTGATGATCTCAGCAATCACTGCTGAAGATCTGTCTCCTTGAGCCATTTCAGAGGTGACATATGCATTTTATCTACTCTAAAATAACTCATAACCACCAACACTCACTCAGGGTGCACCCCTCCAAATAGTGACGACCTCTGGGCAGCCAACTCTGACTTTTGCCTCAACAACAGCCTCATATGGACAAAAAACCCTTAGGAACCCCCAGATACCATTAATAAATCAGATCATCAATGTGGTACTAAACATGCATCAAACTGGAGATATGTGACTACCATTTCCACACAAGTTTGCAACAGCGCCAGCTACCATGCGTAGTGTTTGTGGGTCCTCAGCATCATCAGCAGTCTGTGCCAGCAGACCAATGCCACCCTGGGCCAATATCATCTCTTGATTTGCCTCTGCATGTCAAGTAATAGAACACAGTGATTTGTAAAACAAAATCAAAGGAATGGGATAGGGAGAGAGAGAGAAACACACAATAAAAGAGAGAGGGATGGACAGAAGCACACTCCAAGGCACTTGCAACATAGGCTAGCAGGAAATGCACCATTCATAGCCAGGTTGGCCACAGCGCCAGCAGCCACCCGTCTTATGGTCTCATCTTCAGAGATCTTCAGCAGCATCAGAAGAGAGCCCAACCCTCCTGCCTCCATTATCTTCTCCTGGTTTGCTTCTGCAAATTTATCATTCCAAAAGCACTCAGACACCGCTGTTGCAAATGATTATGCATGCGGACACATAGACTTACAACACTCTCTCTGGACAGATGAATGTTTCCCCCTCTCTGCATGAGGCTGTTCACTATGTACAAGACAAGTATGGTGGCAAGTAAGACAACCTTCAGCTGCGAGATTGGCCACGACCTTCACAGCATGAACGCGCACATCGACATCGTCAGACTCCAGCAATGACAGTATTTTGTGCAAACCCACTGCACCCAACATTTGCCACCAATCAGATCTCTTTCACGTGCTGTCTCTCTAGACAGTGTCCTGAGGTTTACATGCCTAAGGAAATACAAAGCAAAGACCTGTCTGCAGATAGAGAAGACTCCAATTCCACAAGAACATAAATCAAGAAAATCTTATGGCAAGTTCAGTTTCACCAATTCTTCAGTATTTCTTAATTTGGAAGTTTCAAATTTCAAATTACACCAAGTTTCAAATAATTCGAAATTTCTATTGACACCAAGTCTTTGGAGAGACATATATCAATGTGAGAGCCTAGTAAACTCTGAACCCACATTTCAAAGGTAACCAAAGATTAAAAGATAGCCACATCCAAGGTAAAGAAGAGCATTTGACATGGAAGCAACAACGTCGAGTAAAGAAACCAGAAAGAAGCTGTCTCATCACTTAGAGGGTCAATCCAAGAGAACGAGACAGTCAACTAGATCCTGTATGCCAATGACCAGCTGTTATAACATTCCACTGACTTCATCAGTTCACAACAGAGGGTGCAGACTGCAGGCATATTGAGTTTCTGTGAGCCAAGACAGTTTTTAAGCATTCAATAAGAAAACCGGACAGACAAACCATAGAGAGAGAATGTACTCTTAAGACGACGTTTGCTGTAGCCTTGTGGTCATAGACAACGCGCCCAGCTTGGGCGGAACAAAAGGGAACAGACACTACCTTTGTGAGGGGCTCACTCCGGTAGCCTCCAGATTTTCAAAGTTGGTGAACAGAGGTGCAGGAACAATGCTCTTGATGTTCCTGAGGAGGGTTACTCTCTGGTGAGAATACCCCGGACAATGTATCAGAAAGTGGATTTCAATTTTTCTGTTGTTCCCAGCGTAAGCGGGACCGTATGCGGTAATGTTGCAGTTTTCCCACCTACCAGTCTCCATACGCAGACTGTGGGAGCCCACCCTGAACCTCCCCATGCCTTCAGAAGAGAGGGAGATAGAGCTGCAAGATTCTCTTGTCACATAGGACCAAATGTCTCCCGATAGAACTGCAGTTTTGTTGTTGTAGTGGCTGGTTTCCATGTAAGCCTGACGTGAAGTTCCATGCATCTATTGCAGTCCTGATTGGATGCAATTCCCACCCCTCCGTATTTCTTGGCAATAGGGAAGCAACGTAGAATCCATTGCGCTCAAAAAAGTTGGATACCCTAAAGTACCAGGATGGCTTGAAACGAGTGTTTTTTGAGCCTACAGATGTTGTGAGGGCCTGGGCTGTCAGCCCTTCGGGTGGAAGGGCTTGTAACCTTGTAAGAAAGATTGCAAGTCGGAAGATGGCCTCGGTTTACAGTGGGATGCATGCAAATTCCACACATAGAATTTGTGACGGTGTTGAAGCTATAGCTGCAAGCATTCCTTGGAGGAAAGACGATTGCAGCAGTTCCAGAATATTTTCCCACCAGGAAACTGGGACACCACGTACCCAGAACACCCAGAGTGGTAGCAGGGGTGACAACAGATGGCAAGATGGTCCTGCACCTCTTCAAGCTTCCTAGAGGTGATTGATCATACTATGACGCGCGGTGCCACACCTAAATATCTGTTGGGTTGCTTGAGAAATTGGCACAATGATGACAAGGCAGTAACTATGCATACAGAGGTCACATGCAGCATCTTCCTCTATCACCAGCTCGGCCTGTCACTTCCCGTGCAATGTACCCAGCTCTTCTTAGAGTTTCAAACAAGATGGAGCATGGCTCCACAGGGCCCTACTTCCAAGCGCTCTTCATGACATAGGGGGAGGTACTTAGGTGATAGCTTCTTCTACTTCCTGCTTGAACGAACACCTACCCAGGACTCATGCTAACCTCTTGTACCTCCTAAGTTGGTGGAAAAAGAAGTCTAACCCACTTTGGAAACCGGCTGTGACAATGTAGTGCTCAAATCTGTGTCTTCCTCTTTTTGGTGCTGTGACCAATTCAATTTCAGTCATTCAATACAAATCCTTGCTGGTCACCAGAGATCTCAATTCAGGACCTCACAGCGGTAATCTTGCTATATGCCCATGAAATCTGCACAGCAATTGTGAGTCTAGGCAGAACAAGCAGCTCATATCCAAGGAGACCTTGCTAATACCCTTCTCCAGACATTCCTTGATAATCGTCTCTCCTACTTTCTTTCCAGCATCATTAATGGAGGTGGTGTTCACAGATATCTATATCTGAACGAGCTCTCATTTATGCTCATTGGAGATTGGGATTAGGAAGAAAATGTGGGTGCGCCACCGCACAAAGCAGACAGGAAGAACTTAAAAGACTTCAAAACTGGAGAAGACTTAAACGACAGCTATTGATGAAGGGATTGTCTAAAGATGTAGCACCTCATGCACATATGGGGCGCCCTAAGCATTTCTGATCCTTGTAGTGGAACACCTCTCTAAGGGATTGACTATCTCCAATAGACAATAGCATCTCCCCTGGAAAAAGAAATGAAATCATATGGTACATTATAATGTCTGCGGAAAGCTCGAAGAGCTTGTGGGACAAGAGAAAGTATGAAACAAGAAAGAGAGAGGGGCCCCTCACAAGCCACCCCAATACAACTATTGCTCAAGGGATTGTCTAAGAGTCAACGCTTCAGACTGAAATGAAATGCTTCAGACTGAAAGAAAGGAGAAGAACTTTACAGCATCCAGGAAGCTAGAGAGAGAGAAGCAAAGCATAAGGAAAGTCACAGGAAAGCCCACACGAGAGAGAGGACTTCAGCAAGGACCTTTGGTCTCTTTGTTTTGGCCTTTCTGGCTTCTGACCTTTCTGGCTTTTCTTGGTTTGTGTTTTCTAATAAACCTTAATCAGGGATCTTGCCACTTTCCTCTTCTTGAGAAAGAAAAGTAAAGAGATTTGCCTTGTTCGAAGACTTTAGCAATGGTGGCGCGCTGTCCATTAATGGTGTTGCGCATGTGGTTGGGCTTACTGATGCTAATCCGTGGGCTCTCTGATCCAACTGAAATCCTTCCAGAGCCTCCCTTCTCAACCATCCTTCTAGTATGCTGCAGAGCAGATAAGAACCAGTTAAGCACAAAAACTGAGGTGCACTCTCAGGTTGACCCTCTTTGCCTTATAACTAGACAAAAGATGTTTGGCAGTGGTTAGGAGTTCAGGCCTTCCCAGAGGTTTCTCTTTCTCTCTTGCTGAGTACCATTTCATTTCATTCATTTCTCTTCCTAAGCAACGATTTGGAGCCAACTTGTCCGCTTAACAAAAGCACTGCAACGCTTCAATTGCGAGTCTGATGTGATATTTGACTCATTCGTGTACACTTGCCAGGCTCAGAAAGACTCAAAGGAAGAAAGCTCGTGAATAAACACTAATTGCGTTTTCCTAGACTTTGAACAGATTAAAATATTGCTCAATAAAGAGCTGTGCCACTTCCATCAAGATGCTTGAGCCAGCATGGTTCTGAATTGACACTATATACATTCTAGGACTATGCATAAGAAGTTTACCTGCTCATCACTGAGGACTCCTGCCTGCTCTTTTAAACTCCGGATCTCTGCCTCCATTCTCTCCCTCTCTTTCAGCTCCTCCTCCAGCCTGTGTCTTACTGTTAAGAGGTCATCACTCTGCTGCTTTTGTAGATGCCCATTCATATTCCTTTTTGATACTTGAGATCTCAAAACCCTCAGTTCTTGTTCTGCATGCTCCCTCTTCTGACTCTCCTTTTCCAGCAACGACCTCAACTCCATGGTTTCGTTGCTCTGATCAAGTGACTGCAAGCACAGCCATAGTCAATGGTCAGACTGTTGACCACATAAAGAGGTTTGTGATGCTCTGCACCAGATCCATACTCAATTGTACTCATGCACGTTACATAAGATAAAATTCTGAAACCCTGCACATAATGTTCCCTCTGTATTCACAAATCCTTAGGGTGAATATGCCAGCAAACAGTACGCAACTTATAAAGTGAATTTCCAGCAGCTATCTGGTATTTAGTAATGATTCCACTTGCTGCACTACAGGTGTCCATCATTCCTTCCTTCAGCCAGGATTAGACTTCTGACTTGGAGTCGAGGGGCTTAGGGTTGTAGTAGGACATCAGCCTGACCTCCTTTCTCTGATGCTGCGCTGCATCATGCAGCTCCTTCTCCACCTTGTTTCGGAGAGCAAGCTCCTCTTGTAGGCTAGCCAGCTGCTTTTCCAACCGTTCTCTTGGAGCAAGCTCCTCCTGTAGGCTAGCCAGCTGCTCTTCCAACCTTTCCCTGTGAGCACCCTCCAGTTCTTGTTTGGCCAGGGCATCAGCTAGCTCCTTCTGGAGCTTTTCCACCTCCTCCATGAGCTCTTTCTGATGCTTTTCCAGCACAATTGTCATCTCCTGCTGAAGTTTCAGCTTCTCTCCACGTGCGCATTCCTGGTAGTATCCCAACCAAGAATGTTGATGACAACATATGCATGGAGGGGAGGAAGAGACGGAGAGAAGAAATGACGAAAGAAAGAAAGGAGCTTAAAATTGTACACAGGGAGCTCAAAGAGCACGTGGGACAGACGAAAACGACATTAGATGGAGTTAATACCTGAGATTTCAAGACATCAATCATCCAACATCAATTTCGTGCGTTTTACATGGTTTTGCGTCAAGCCAGTGTAATCTATGAATAATTTCTACAGCAGAAGTGGATACTAAATCTCTTGAGAGCAGACTATCTGCAATGGGCTTACCTCTTCTTGTTTCACTCTCTGGTTTTCTAAAGCCAGAGCTTCCACCTTCCTTTCCATCTTCTCCCGAACTGCCCATCCTCCCTCCAATTTTTGCTTGAGCAGCTCCACCTCCTTGCAATGCTCTTCCAGATTATGCTTCAGCTTGTCGATCTCCTTTTGATAACCCATCTTCTCTGCTACCATTGTCTAAACCACCCACAAGTCTCTGATAAATCTGATGCCCTTGACCCATATTGACATATCCAAAACAAGCAGCTTTAAGAAATAAGTGCAGAGAGAAATGATTTGAAATGAAATGGTGCTTTATAACGTCCGCGGAAAGCTCATAGAGCTTATGGGACAAAATGGAAGAAAACATGAGAGAGGAAAGAACAAAAAAAACTTCGAAAGGAGACCAAGGGCCCACAGGACAGACACTTCTGGTCCTCAAATCTGAAGGCCACTGCCAAAGACTGAGAATCTCAGCAGTATCTCCCACAACAACGGAAATGAAATGAAATGAAATGGTGCTTTATAACGTCCACGGAAAGCTCATAGAGCTTATGGGACAAAATGGAAGAAAACATGAGAGAGGAACAAATCCAGAAACCAAGAATAACAATTAATGTTCTAGCGATTGAACTCTGCACCTAGGATCTGAGATGGAGTTGTGCTCCTGGCGCCAAGCATTGCTTGGAGAAAAGATGACTGTAATGGTTCCAGATTCTTTTCCCACCAGGAGACAGGGACACCAGGTGCCCAGAACTCACAACCATAGATGGTAGCAGGGCTGACGACGGTGTCAAACAGCCACTTTTTGGTTGGGGGATGACGCAGATGTATTTGCTTGCATTTGGCCTGAAGGCGGACGGAGGCCGCCTTACCTTTAGTCAATCTGTCCAGGGCAGTGGCTGCAAAGTGAAACTTGGGGGAGTGGATAACCAGACCCAGGTACCGGTATGATTTCACAATCTCAATTTCCTGCTGGTTGAAGATGAATCTACGTTCAGCCTGGCCATTGAAGACCATGATCTTGGTCTTGCTAAGATTGACTTGCATCCCATAGTCTTTGCAGAACTGTTCCAAAATTTTGAGATGGCGTTGAAGGAAGACCGGGGATTGTGCCAAAAGGGCAACATCATCAGCGTAGAGGAGATCTGATTGTGTTGGTCCCCCATCCAATGGTACCCCAACCCCATGGTTTTTTGATATGTAATTCTCCAAGGCGTCAATGTAGATCCCGAAAAGGGTAGGTGAAAGGGGGCAGCCCTGTTTGACTCCAATGTTGCTGTGGACCTCGGCTGAAAATTCACCAGCGACGTTGACCATGCCAGTGACAATCTCATACATAGAGAGATGGCACAAAGGATGTCTGGAGGGACTTCCACACTGTGGAGCCGTTGGAAGAGAAGGTCCCGAGAAACTGAATCAAAGGCTTTGTGAAAGTCCACGAAGCAAACATAGACCTTTTGTCATAGCGTGCCCTTTCCACCATAACCTGAAGAGTGAAGATGTGGTCAATAGTGGATCTGTTGCGACGGAAACCAGCCTGTCCCTCAGCACGAATGCGAGAGGACTCAGCCCAATCATCCAGTTCCATGGCCACTACTGCCCCAAACAGTTTAGCAAGTAACGAGGACAAAATGATAGTACGATAGTTGGTCGGTGCGAGCCTGTCACCGCTCTTGAAGAGTGGGTGGATGATGCTCTTTGTCCACTCTGTTGGAAAGCCCCGTTGCACTACCTCATTGAAGAGGTGAGCTATCAAAGGGGCTAAAGTAGGTGCAGCATGCTTGATGAATTCTCTCTGAAGTCCTGAAATGTCCACTGCCCTGCCATTTTGCAGCTTCTTGATTGCCTTGCTGACATTGGCCGTAGTAAAGAGAGAGAAGTGAAGGGGTTTAGAGGTTATGGGAGAGGGAGTTTGGGACAGAAAGAAAAAGAAATGAAACGAAATGAAATGGTACTTAGAGATAACGTCCGCGGAAAGCTCAAAGAGCTTATGG
Organism: Takakia lepidozioides; assembly: GCA_030704615.1. NCBI lineage: Eukaryota > Viridiplantae > Streptophyta > Takakiopsida > Takakiales > Takakiaceae > Takakia > Takakia lepidozioides. The sequence continues at coordinate 9,962,409 of CM060731.1, read as the reverse complement.
GACAAAATGGAGAGAAAGAAGCAGAGAACAGACCTCCAAAGCAGTTGCACGCCTGCTCTCAGCCTCCAAGACAAATTGGCGACTTTGATCAAGCTTTCTTTCTAAGTCTTCCTCCTTCTCTGTTCTTGCCTTGGTCTGCCTCTCATTATCTGCTAGCAGTCTGTCCAGCTCTGTCTCCAGCCTACGACAGAGGCTTTTGTAGTCGAATTCTTCCTTTAGCTTCACCATGTTCTCTACTTTCATTGCCTGCATAACTCTCACACCCATTGAACACAGTAAGCATTCCCACAGTAGGCCCAGAGGGCCGATGGGACCCCGTAGAAGTACACATGCATGAGAGAGATCCTGGTCATTCCTTGGAAAGAGAGGTGGACCTGGACCCTTAACAGTGCTAGGAAAGACAGCCTTGCAGAGAGCCATTTTTTAGTCCAAAGGCATGACATGAGCTCCCTCGGGGTGTAAAGCAGCCTCATTTGTTTTTCTGAGTCTCAAAGCCCGGAAGACTCCTTATCAGTGGCTCTCTGATTACTACTTTCTCTGAACTGGTGTGGTGGATGATAATAAAACACCAACTCAAGGATTATGAGTGGACGGGTAGTGATATCTTACTCGCTGACCAAACATGATTGTGCTAGTTGTTTCTCCTCGATGCCGGGGGGATGGTCCGATAGTAACAACTAAGGATGTTCTTGCAGTTCCTGTGAGAGAGGCATCCATCACACCATGCCCCAAAATACATGGAAATGTAAGACATGCTTCACTGACTTGTCTTTTCTATCAAGTTCTCATAACGGAAGCCTCACAATGAAGGTTTGTCCAAGCAAGATGTGGAAAATAAAATGAAATCATACTTTATAACGTCCACAGAAAGCTCAAAGAGCTTATGGGACAAGAGAAAGCATGAAACAAGACAAAGAGAGGGGCCCTCCACAAGCAGCCCAAAAACAACTGTTATTCAAGGGATTGCCTAAGAGTCAACGCCTCATGCAGACATGCTGCCAAGCATTTCTGATCCACCCTAAACCTCCCCAATGCCCTTAGAAGAGAGGGAGATACAGTTGCAGACAGGTAAATGGGCCGCAAGATTCTTTTGTCACGGAGACCAAGAATGTCTCCCGAGAAACACATGAGGTTTAAGGGTCAAATAAGGGTTTCTTGTTGAGGGGGAAAAATAGAAAAGCAGTCAAGATGGAAAACACAATCTATTCATGCTGCACAGGTGGAGACAAAGCGAGCACCTCCGAAAGAATCTCGAAGCACTCGTGTCAACTTGGAATCGCGGACAGGCACATGTGGGCTGCTCTCAGCAAGAGCATTGATACATTTTCCCAATGCCGTCAGAGACAAATTGATGGATTTTGCCTCCTCTAATGTATGGCCCTCACTGCCTGCTTCCCTCAAAGGAAAACCACCCCAATAAGATCTTCCCGGCATTGCTTCGTTAGACCTAATAGTGCCACTTCAAACACAAAATACGCAGAAAGGATGCTATGCAAATGACATTGAGAATGAATTTGAAGGTACTGGTTTCACGAGTGCAAGTACAGCTGTGAAGAGTGTCATGAGTTGACACTCTTCACAGCTGTACTTGCACTTGGATTAGTTCTTTAGCCCCTGAGTACTGATTTCCCAACCGTTTGGGTGTTTCTGTATGCCAAGGCTGTGATAATGTATTCGTTTCTAAAACGTTAACCCCTGTCCATGCCAAAAGAAAAGAAAGGAAACAAGAGAGACGAACCAGATTTGTCAATGCGCTCGGATCCAGCAAGATCAACAATAAGAAGTTTACTTCTTCTAATGGTCTGTGCACGCATTCCCTTGGTTAACTGCGGACCGCCATTCCCATTTTCATTCAAAACAACTTCTCCTGCTTTACTTCTTGCTGTTTTTTTCACATATACCTGCACCACCATCTCACCCCAAGTCAGAGCCTTTTCTGTAAGGGAAAAGGTAACTAACATCACCTATTCAGGCTGGATCTTCTACAAAGTGATTGGGAAGATTTCACAGAACTTTTCTGGAGGATAACTCTGCTAAGTTGACAATACAAAGAGTGTCCACGCACCAACAAAATTGCATGGCTGCGAGAAGACTCTGTATTGAGCTTGGTGTTTGCAGCAAAACGATTTGCCTCCCCAACTTCCAGCAGCTGCACAAAGCTTTCCTGATCCTGCACCTCTACTCGGGTAGCACCAGGCACTGATACATCACCAGTCTTTGGGTCCTCAGTAATTGTGATATTGTCCTTTTCTGGTGCCAGCAGATCCTGCACTGACTCCATATACAGCTGTGGTGCACACAAAAATATAACACAGTAAGGTGACACAAAACATACAGGCAGACAGATAACTAAAATAACTGCTGCAACTTGAGAGGGATTCCATCATGATATGATGCAATAGTACTGATACCTGTAGATATGACACTGTGACTGTATCTTCTCCAGGGGAGATATTGGCCAAAATGTCCTCCATGGCACGGACCATAATTCCGCGGTCTGCTATGTCTTCCTCTCCAAGCTTTCCAAGTGTGAATGTCTTTCCCGTCCCAGTTTGTCCATAGGCCATGACTGTTCCATTGTATCCTTCAAGCACACTCTGAAAGGAGACAAAACCAATAAGGCTATCTGAGGAAGGTCAGGACATCAATCTCGACTTATGCATCATCTTATAATTGTTTCTTTCATGTGAGTGTGCGTACTTATTTTATCAACAAAAGAGCAGTACTACTGGCATCTGTACAGATCAGATATGAAGTAGAAAGAAGAGAACAGAGTTGAGAGCATTTAGAAAAGGTCATTCGTCTCTGCAGGGTAAGCTTTTAGGTGGGGAAGATTCTATATTCATTTTCTGGGTGGGTGTTAAGGCCTGGCCAGCAATCACAAGGTTGGCTTCTTTAAACAGAAGAAAACTCATCCACAAGTCGAGAGATGAGGCTACGACCTCGACAACAGGCTTTGCAACCACTTCATAGACACGCTTTTGAGAAGAAGTCTCCGTGAGCACTTCATCAAATTGATATGTCTCACAGTCCCAGTTATTCTTGCGTAGCTTCAGTCTCTTCAACTGCAAGTCCACGCTTCACCAGATCAATGGCCCCGTGGCCACATAATTTTTGTTTTGAGAGTGCAACTGAAGGTCATGACTACTATGCATTTAAAACATATGATGCATGGCAAAAGACCCAACAGAAATGTTGACGGAAATGAAAGCAAGACCGAAACATACACAGGTCTTTGGCATACAAAATATTTTAGACTTGTTACACCAGAGCCTCTGCCTTTCCCACCATTTTTTAGCAGGGAACCATGGAACACCCCAGAATAAACTTTACCAAACAAAAATATCCATCAAAACTGGCAAGCCAATAAAACTAATCCAGATATGATGACCCGAAGTGCTGAGCTCCTTACCTGCATGTCAGAGTCAGCCTTTGTGCAGCATTTGGGGGGTTTTTACTTTGTTCCTTGCCTTCTTTGGTGCTACTGTGTGCCAATGGGCCTCTCAAAACCTATTAATTCTTTCTTTCTCTTTGAGCTTCTCAATCTAGAAAGACGGACCTTGAAGAATGTCTGTTGGATAAAACTACTGAATTGGGAGTTTCGGTTTTTCCTGGCATTGCTGGAAGCAGATGTGTTATAAAGTATTTTTCATTTGTCTCTCTTGATTATCTTCTTCGATCTTTCTTTTCCTGCCTTTTTCCAACCATGTGTGGCTGGCAGTGGTTTCTGTGGCCAAATTGGGGCAGTGCTGGAACGACCTGCATTTTTTACAAAAACTATTTTGTTTGTGAACAGGAGGTCATTGGCTGAGTGCATTTCGGGGCCGAGTTCCATGGAGAATCCCAGCCTCCATGGGGAGTATGTGCTGAAGGTATGTTATAGTCTACATCCCCAGGACTAGTCAATCAGCACATTCTGTCCTTGTCCTTTAGTTGGCCTGTCTATGGAGCCTATGAAGTCTCTGCTCTCCATCTCTCTGTTTGTTTTCTGTGTCGTTTCCCTCGAAACTTTCAGCTCCTGCAGATGTATTAAGCCGTTTTTTCTATCTTTCTTTCTCTCTCTCTCCAGAAAGATCAGAAATGCCTGGCAGCCCACCTGCACGAGGCATTCACCCTTAGACAATCACTCGAACAATAGTTCTTTTCTCTGACTCTGGTTCCCTGTTTTCTCTCATGTTTATCTTTCCATTTTGTCCCATAAGCTCTATGAGCTTTCCGCGGACGTTATAAAGCACCATTTCATTTCATTTCTCTCCCTTAGACAATCACTCAAACAATAGTTTTTATCTCTGGCTCTGGGGTTTTTTGTTTCCTCTCTCATGTTTTCTTCCATTTTGTCCCATAAGCTCCATGAGCTTTCCGCGGACGTTATAAAGCACCATTTCGTTTCATTTCATTTCTCTCTCTCTCTCTATGAGCTTTCCGCGGACGTTATAAAGTACCATTTCATTTCATTTCATTTCTCTCTCTTATGCTTTGTAAATACCATAATCGACTAATATCACAAATGCAGCCACAGAGGACAAGAGAATGGACACCAGACCTCAGGCTGCAGCTCAACGCAGTCAGCAAAATCAACATCAGCCATCAATTCTTCTGCATTCCTTGGGCGCAGTCGAACAGCTACACGCACCCTGTTGGTCACTGCCTCCCAAAACCACACCCACACCTCATCTGAGCAAGCACAGGAACAAAGGGGGCAAGAGGAACAGAGGGAAAGAGAGTTAAGGGTAGAATAAGGAGGCTGGGTTGCTCCAATTAAAAACAGAAAATTGATGATAGTTACTCAATAAATGGGTGACTAAAAGACTTCACTGGCCAGCAATTACAGCAAATTCTCATCTTTTATCAGAGCAAGGAAAATTTGCTGTAGGTAGTACTATATACTGCCAACAAAACGTGTGCGACACTGCGTCGTTAGTACCATCACATACGTTACTTGATCCCAATAAGCAAATTTCCATAGCCAACAAACTTATCCGAACACAATCGATGAGTCTCACAGAGCACCGAAGAGCTGATTTTCGACGTTACTGAAAAGCAATGTGCGAGTTCCTCAGTCACATTCCGTACGCTTCCATGAGTCATCAAGCTCAAACCGTGATGTACTTTGCTGTGTTATAATTTCTTCCTCTACTTTGCTAATGAAACATCGCAGCAGAGAGGGAAAAGGAGAACGGTTGGTATCATCTTATAGCACGCTATGAGAGCGTTGAGCGTCGGGAGCGGAGGGTTGAGGATGAATTTGGATTCATAACGCGTATAGACGTAATCCTTAGTAACTCTCACCAGTGGATACTCGTTCAAGCTCTAACTGCAATGACACAACCCGATCTCCTCCCTTACTTGCTTGTCTTGAATGTAATTGACGCTATGTAACAGAAAAAGTTCCCTCCCTTCCCTCAGGTTAGTCTCCCTCCCTCCCTCCCTCCCTCCACTCCCGTTTTCTGCTTTATTCCCATATTCTATCTCCGGCATGCTGACCTTCTCTCATCAACCATGCTGGAACTGTAACACGGAGGACGAGGATGTCACGTCGCTGCAGTCCCAAAGGCCGTCTCACCGGCGCAATATTGAAGACGCCTTTCTTCATCAGGAGATGGGGGTCTACACCTAAAACATTGCTGGTGTGCATCTTTGAAATCGAACGAATTAAGAACGGTGGCACCAACTTATTCAGAGCATGCAAACGAGCAATATTATTGAGGGCATTGGAGCTTAGTGAGGCAAGCTATTGAAGAGGATGCAAACACACGCGCACGCACAGATAGGTGCAGAGGGGGCACCTCCATTTTCAATCCCATGTCTGATTGAGCCATTGCTACTCCGCCTGTTTAGAGATGATGGGGATGGCGATGCAGACTTGGGCCGCACAGGGGTGGATGGTGAAGACGTGGGAGAGGCAGCGACAGATTTGATACCAGAGCTCACGGAGAGGGGTCTATCCATCCGCAGAATTGTGCGTTGGTTTAACCCCCCATTCCTGTGCGCTTGCGCAAATGCCATTCTCCGTCACCACATCCAGACCGTGCACCTTCGTGGTGATAAACTAGGGCCTATTAGAAGCTTCTCCTCGAAATCTGTCTGATATTTGTCCCTCTTCTGCCTCTTCTGCCCTGTAATACCAGAAGTCTCCCCTCGGGTTTAAGTGATACTCAATTCACTGCCACAAGTAGTGTAGTAAGTCGTAAAATAAACTTCGAAGCCCCGAGGAAAAAAGCTTCTAATCCCTCGAATACAAGTATGCCTTCGTCTGCAAGGAGTCACTAAAACGCGCTCCGAGTAGTTATGACTTCAGTAGCTTTCTAGGAGTGGCAATCTGATGAACAGGCTGGCAACTCATCATCGTGATACAACAGCGGTTGAATGTCGACAAGTATACAGAATCAACGCCGGTAGCTCACGTATGTGATCTTAATAGCCAAGTACTTGTGAGCTCATCATACCACGTCAAGGGGATAGTGCTGGGGGAGCACAATGAGATGAATTGAAGGTCCTTAGCAATCCCCGATCACAACACTGGAAGATCTTGGCTTGGAACTTCTTCCAAGTTAGTGGTAGATCGTGTGTCACGAAAACGCAACCGAAATGCAGCAAGGTTCAGAAACCAAGGAGCATTGATAAAAGAGCATCGAGAATACACTCCCCTCACTCAATCCGATCCCTAAGAGATGAACGTATCCACCTGGTTCGAGAGGGGAATTCAGTCGTCAGGAACACGGAAAAGGAATGTCCACGAAAAGAAGAGTTCCATGCGCCTTACTTGACACATTGTATTTAGTTCAGGAAACAACGAGGACGGAGAAGAGAGACAGAAAACCGAACTCACACACTGCATTGCCTTGCCATTAAAAAAACGGCCTGTGTCAGAGACCGAAACACAAACCGATGAACGAAAGCATAAACATTCATGTAACAAAACAAATTAACGGACGGGAAACGAAGCCTGAGATAAACTGAGAAAAAGTTTCTCAATCCCGTCTCATTATTCGGCGCCACACTTCAGCCATCCCCACACTCCACACCAAAACAGCGCGACGTGGCGGGAGAATCAAAGACGAAATCGAGGAGCTTATCTTCTATGAGAGAGAGAGAGAAAACATCGGAGAGAGACACTTTCGACCCCAAACTACAGAAGCGAGACGCCTCGAAGACACACACACACACAGAGACACATAAGGGAGCTGGAAAGGGTAGCCGGGCAAATCCCGGGTGCGAGTGAGGGAGACGAGAGGGAGGGCCGGGGCATCGCGTACCCGCAGCCGCGTGGATACCCCGCGGTGGGCCGCACTAGATTTGCCCTGCGTTCGTATAACTTAATGCCGGTCGTCAAACGCCATCCACGGCCGGGCCCAAGAGGATCACCGGCCAGCGCCTTTAATTACTCCACTATAGTAACAGTAGTTTTAAGCTAATAAAACCCCGCTGGGAAACTCTTGTAATTTATGACCACATCGCAGCAACCATAAAACCATTAGTACTGCCAACATACCATCCTCAACTTATGAAATTATCATTTTCATCATATTATAAAAAACAATTAATAATAATAACAACTAATCTCAAGTGTCCGTTACCCGCGTCCCGAGAGGTCCCGCCCGCCGCCGGCGCCCTCGGAGTGGGAGATGTCCTACGTCACGCGGGAACACCGCACGTGCGAACCCCCGTGGAGGACGGGCTGCCCGACCCGGCCCTCTGCTCATTCTCAGGGTCGCATATAGGGAATTCCAAAAAGGCCTTGATGTGAAATGCATCGCAATTCACTTGATCACCCCCCTAAAACTGCGCAATTCAATTGAATTGCAAGGGCAATTCAATTGAACTAACCCTAATTCGCAATTCAATTGAATTGTCGGCACGATTCAATTGAATTGCGAATTGGCAATTCAATTGAATCGCTAGTTGGCAATTCAATTGAATTGCTGACTACAATTCAATTGAATTGTAATCTATAATTTTAAACTTATTTTTGTATATATAATGTAATATATATGTACATGTATATATTCAAATTATATTTATACACATATAAGAGTATAAGCTAAAAATACATGTTGCCCCTCTATTCTTGTTGGCCCTCTTTCTTGTGCCCTTGAGGAAATTGTGGAGTTGTGAAGCCACCCTCGGCCTCAGCGTGAAAGGGAGAGCCAGAGACGGAGTCAGATCGGCAGCTTCCTGTGATTCACTGGCAAAAGAAACATGGCTGGCTCCGAAAAAAACAGACAAAATCAAACCTGACAATTGATGAAAGGATTCCCCTGCATCACCATGTAGTCCCCTAACACTAGTATATGGCCCAGGACAAAGAAAACAAAAAATATGTTCATCTTGAGAATTATCAAAAATTTCAATACCCTTACAAAGGTATCATGTTGAAGTTGGGATGTGTGTTCTATGTAAGTTTAATATATCAAACTCTTACATTGGTATCATGTTTGGTATATGTACATAGCCATATATTGGCACCAACATCCACAAAGAGAGACAATCCCGCTTTTACAAGCGCTTCGTGACTTCCCCTCTCTCTCTCTCTCCCTCTCTCGCTCTCCCTTAGGCTTATCTTGGGCTCAAGCCTTACCACGGGCAAAGGATTGACAGACGGACAGCAAGAATAGACGGGCGACATGTATTTTTAGCTTATACTTGTGTATGTATATATGTATAATTTAAATATATACATATATTATATACAGAAATAAGTTAAAAATTATAGATTACAATTCAATTGAATTGCAAATTAGGGTTAGTTCAATTGAATTGCCCTTGCAATTCAATTGAATTGCGCACTTTTAGGGGGTGATCAAGTGAATTGCGATGCATTTCACATCAAGGCCTTTTTGGAATCCCCTACACATATACGAGTGAAATCGTTATAGGTGTGTTTACCGTCCAGCGAATTTACCGAGCCTTGGAGGGCACAAATGGACGGGTCAAAGGATCGAACCCAAGCTCACCTGGGTTATTAAGCCCCTACGTCGGGCTGCCTCAAAGCGAGAATACAACGTGCCGGAGACCGGGTCTCTGGAAGTTCCGTAATCGGCACGAAGTGTGACTGACCGAAATCGACCCCATGACGGTGCATGTGTGTGGTCACAACCAACCAATAAGGCCCACGAAAGTAACCTCGTCCCATGCACAAAGGTCCAACATCATGTTCTGGCATAATAAAAAGAAAAACAATAGATTAATAGATAAATCCAAATACTACCTTTTGTATGTACTCCAAAGACATTAAGAGCAACTCTGCACAAAAGACATGAGTCCACTGAGCACACCATGTGCCCCCTTTATACTGTGCACCACAAATACGCTACACGATCGTATGTACGCCTGGTAGCGAGATGAAAAAGAGGCGCTCGGGAGGGTGTGAGGGATGGATGAGAGCGTAGGTGCATCCACGTTACGACGTGCGGCGGCCCACCACACGTGCAGTTGGACAGTCGCTCTCTCTCCCGCTTGCTTGCACAAGGCTGCGCTCAGTGCGGTGATGGAGTGTGGCAGGAGAGTGGCAGAGAGGATGATGAGGCGAGTGTGCGCTGCATACAATGATGGAGCTGCGGCGAGCACTGAGCAGCCTTTGCAGAGGCAGGCTCGCTCATTTATCCGTGGAATGCAGCCTTCCCAAAGCGGCATGCCTCAAGTGATACGATGGGCTGAAGCAGGATTGGTTGTCTTGAACTTCAAGTGCAGAGCACTTTCTAGTGCTTTCTGTGGAGAGATATGGTAGATGGACTTCAGCAGAAGGCATTGATATCTATGACAGTCAAACCTGGATAAGTGTTAGCATTGGGAGTAACAAAAAGGATAACATTACAGTTCTAACGTTCTAAGTTCTAACACTCCAAGGAACAAGCGGCTAGTCGCCTAATGCCACCTCCACCCTTACTTACAAGTCTGCAACTACATCATTTTCTCAGCTCTCCCCTTAGATTGATGTATTTACAGCATACAATACAATGTTTTTCATACTACTGTAATCGTCATTGCCAAGTTGTAAAAACCAAAATGCTCAGTTGGGTAGTGCGCTGAGTGCCAGCAAGTGACTCTGGGTTCTTCTCCCCGCTTCTTTGGGTGCTGTTTCTCGTTAGCCTTGTGCTTGCGCCTCATGGCGAGGTTACGTGAAAGAGGTTATTTTGTTCTCTCACTAAGGGGCCTCATTTGTGAGAGGTCACGACTGGGTTGGGCAGAAGCGGCATGTCCACTATGGGTAGCCTGGCTCTCTCCTAGTTTGTGTTTATTGGTAATAATGGCAATGAGGGAATATGTTTGTTACTCGTCCATTTATATTAGACCATAATATAAAGGGACAGCCTCCAAGCACAGTTCCCTAGTGCTTGGCACCTGTTGTTGATCTTACCGTCGCTCTTCAGGCTGCTGTGTTCGGCTTAGTGGCTGTTATAGTCTGCTGGCTGAGGTGTTTCCAGCCTTAGGTTCTTGGCAGCCCCTTAGTTCTGCCTTGTTGCCTTCCTTGGGTTCTTAGTTCCGGTTTCTCTCCCTCCTCGGTACCTCCGGTAAATTATTGATTTTTTAAATAATATGTGAGAACACCATGTCACATTATCACATCATAACTTTTCATTGAAAACAAGCCTGGCATAGTGCCCCAACTCATTTGGTCAGTTTCAGAAGGTCAGAAAGACCGGACAATGGGTTCTCTTGCTTTGGCAAAACATAAGAGGAAGGTAAGACTATGGAGCATGACTCAGCACAACACACCAATGACACACCTTGACATGGTGCAAGGTCCTTTGACCACATTTTCTCCGTTGATTTCAACATGATGCAAAGTCTCTCGAGCCAAAAATATTTTGCTGCGACTTCGCACTCTCTCAAAGACGATTTGTAAATGATGGTGTCCAATTTAGCGACCAAATTGCTAGAAAAGAAAAATATGTATACATATTTTACCAGGTCTTCCGGTCTTTTGTCAAAGTCTAGTGACTTCACATTCTCAAATAGATTATTCGTGTCATTACCTATCAGCCAGTAACAAAATTGTCCACTGTACAAACAATGTAACAAACAGATATGTTCCACTTGCTATTCAAGCTAAAGGGTGCATTCATTATCCATTCATTTTTGTTAGAGTCGTTGAATGTTATGCACCAAAAGGCTCTACAGGCGTTTGCTTGAGCCATTTCTGGAAGGAGGGTGGGCATGAAATGAGACATTGTTTTTATATAAACAAAGCTTGCATGAAAAAATAAATCTGAAAATCTTGTCATATGGCATTTTCAAAGATTCAAGTACAAAATGAACCATTCACTCACAACGTAACGTTGAAACACTTGGAGCATAATGCAAGAAATAAGCAATGGAAGCAAACAACCAAAATACCAACAATTATTACATGGGTGCTCTATATCCAAGTATGTAGGAATCTAGAATAACAATGTAAAATAAAATTGTTGAAAAAACAAAATATAACATCTGAGAAATAAACGCAAAGTTAGAAATTACTCACGTATATTTGTGCTTTCCCCATTGATTGGAAAATAAATAAATAAATAAATAAATTTGAAGGGCTACAGTCCCCGTTTGCTTAAAAAAACAAAAAAAAATATTTGGAATGCAAAGGATAAAGCTGAAATGAACTAAAACCACTGTCCCCTGTTATCTTTAAGAAAAAAAAACAAAAACAAAAACCGTGACGGAACTGAATATAATGATAATGGAACTAGATGGAACTCAACTTAATAGAAATGAATAGAACTATATGAGGTACTGAATAGATGGATGAAAATAGATGGATGAAATCTAAATATATGTCGGAGCCTTCTAATGTAAGTGTGTATTAAATGATGAAAATATCATCTTCATAAACTTAGGTAGGTATTAATTGAGGAGAGCACATCACCTATATAAGGTCTTCCCTTATTAGAGCAGAGATTTTTAGGGTTTTAAGAATAACATTTATGGATATAATATTAAGACACATAGAACACATAGAGAGAATAAATGAAATTTAAGGGTAAAAAAAAGGTAATGAGCTTAAGTTCCAATTATGCACAACATGAGCTAAGACTAATGACTATAATGACCCGGGTGGTTATTTTTTCCACCTACATAGTGCAATATAATCTAGGATCCACTCCTTTTCAACAAAAAAAATGAAGAAAATAATCACGGCTAGTTGTCTAGATGTACCATGTATTTTGAGCTTGTTTTTGCAAGCAATTTTTTAGAATGATAGAAAGTTGCTAACCAAAGCCATTGAATTGCTCTAAGAAAAATATTAAGCATTCTCTTAGTTAATGTCTCTCTACATCTGAGTCAACAACTCACAAGCTCTAGATCAACTTCCTAAGTTAGTCTGCAACTGTATCTTGCAGAAGAAGCATTGACAAGGAGGAAGACTGGTACCCAAGCAGACGTAAAATATGATATCACATCCCCTCATGACCATTGCCTTCCGCTTGGAAGGTGAACCTTCAAACTACCATAACTGGGGCAATGGGATTACCCAAACATCTTCCAAATACTTGGAAAGCCCGAAGTACCCATATGGGTGACCTAAGTATCTCCATTTTATGGATATGAGCATAATGATGGGCGACCAGTGTTCTTTTTTTCTTTTTCTTTTTCAAAAAAGGGAAACGTGACATGGCCCGGAGCGCGGACAGCTCACAAATCAGGCCCCTTAATAGTGAGAGGAGAAAATAACCTCTTTCACAGTCACCGTGCCATGAACCCATTTCTCAAGTCGAAATAGCCGAAATATGGCGATTTTTCGTCGGATTTAGAAACACCACATCCAGCATATGGTCCTTTACCACTAAGAGAGTGTGGTGCCCTAACCATTGGAGGCCATTTGTTGATGCTAGAAGCAATTTCCACTCCCTTTTCTGTAATAGAAAATAATAGTAAAATTCTACAATCTCAAAGTCATTGTAGGCATTCAAACCCTCAAAGTGCACATACAGAGGAGTACCTATCCTTGTTTATTGGATAGAATTAATGAAGATTAATTGGATGGATGAAATAACATCGGTTATTTGGTGAAGGAGGGAGTAGAAAATTTTGTTACGCGTAATAGATAATAATTACCTCGTAATGTTTGTGAAGATTAGGGGGAAAAAAAACATATGGAGCCATCTATATTAGTTAGTTGTAGAGAGTGAAGAAATACCAACTATTACATATGGAGGGTTAATGTTTTGACAAATATGGAGGACAACCTCAAAGCAAAATAGCATATTCCATATCTAGAGAAGGAACGGAATCTTGAGACATTTGTATTAGTATTTATGGAGGTTTACAGCAAAACAAATATTATGCATAGTAAGCTGAAAACTATGCATGCTCAAACTGATCAATCTTGGCACATCCCAGGATTTTCTTTTATTATTATTATTAATAAAAGAGGAAAGGGGAGGAAGCCCATTTAAGGTTTATTGAATTATTGAAGGGAAAAAACGAAAAAATCCTTACTTATAGGCCCCAAGGCTGCCGTAAGGCCTGAACAGACGGTAAACCTAAACGGGAGATTTTTATTTGATTTTTATATTATTTTTTTTGGGGGAAAGGGGACTTTGCCCCATCCATTGAACCTAGGATTGCTGCTGATGTTGTTTTTTGTAAAATCACAGATGCCACTTTTAAAGCATATGTATGAATGTAGGGTGTGGAGCTGGGATTCCTTCTCACCTTACTTTTCGACATGGATGAATGGAGGAGGGATGCGCTCCGGATGATTTAAGGGATGGACGGAGCCAGGATGAAGTCTGGATGAACTTACACCTTGCGCATGAGGATGAGCTAGCAACAGCTGATGGCTTTATTAGGGGCTGTCTTATTCTAACAGCTAGTTTAGGATTAGATTAGGATGGGACTGGGTGATCTGGCTTCTTTCTATGGCTGTGCTGGAAGGGCATCTGGTGCACCTATATGTAAGTGCCACGCTGCACTAGGATTAGATTATGACCTAATACTATTTAAACCTCACCGTCGTGGCAGTGAGGGTGGTGGCTTTTTGGGTCTTACGCGAGCGTACGTTGGGTGTAATGGAGTGCTTGAGTGGTTGGATGAAAGTGTTTTGGAGGTTTGAGTCTGTGGTGTCCTCTCAGTAAGATTTCGTCTTCTCTGCCAGGCCCATCTATCGACTACATTCCCTAGATAAGGTTAAGTCCGGTAGAGGAATGAGAACAAACCCATAGCGCCGGAATCATGGTGGAGATGCGGGGTAACAAAAATCGTTGACAGAGAATTTAGTTCGTACGAAACACTTGAGAACAGTAGATTGTGTACGGGGGATCCTGCATGATTGAAGGATGAGGGAGTGGCAAAATGGCGGCTTGTGTCTTGCACGCACAGAGAGAGAGAGAGGAAGTTTGTCTACTCGAGTTTTTCTATGTTTTGAGAGTTTAGCAAGCAAGCACTATGGCTTCCAGTTTTGAGCGTGGTTGGTTTGAACTTGATCAATTCGAGGTCCCGCGCTTGAAGCAGACTCTGGCGTTGGAATCTCGCTACATCTGTGAGCTTACGCGCAACCTGTTGCCTGAGCAGTTGATTTTTGTTGATTACCCGGAGGGAGAACCGATCCGCGGCTTGAGCTCCCGCTGGACACGCCCTCGGAGTTCTGGGCCAAAACCTTTGAGGAAACTGCGCGCAATGAAGCTTGTAAACCCATACGCACCAAAGGGGAGCAAAGGGAGCAGAGCCGGCGCATTCGCGAATCTCTTCAGGGAGCCTATGCTGCACGCCTTCTCCTCAAACTTCATTCCAGGAAAAGTCACTCTACAAATCCCCCTTGCTAGTGCCAAAGAGCAGTTGGAGAGTGGTGAGAGGCTTAGTTGGGCTGTCTTGGGCATTCCACAATTCTCTGTGAGTCGAGAATTGTGTGTGGAGCTTGAGAGCTTCCTGCCTCCTGACAAGCCGAGCCCTCTACGATTGTGGGAACTGGTTAAAGGAGGAACATCTATCCTGCTTGCTAATTTAAGGCCTCAAGTTCTGCCCGCCCCTACCCAGGATCCCACTTGGGAAGAGCTCATCACGGCTATCCCTGACTCTAAATTTCTTTTTTGTCCCAGTGATGTGTTGATCTTTCGGGGGGTGTGTTTTCGGCGTGAAACAGTAGGTCTCTACAAGGCCGAAGAAGCTCAGACATATCCTGCCCACACACTGTTGGTGAAGGAAAAAATGGTACGCAGCATCGTGCGCGTGGCTTTTTGGCTCAAGGGTGAAGAGGAACTGTGGGCATTCTTGGGAGAAGGAGTGTACCTGCTGCACAAACACCGCTTCATCACGTCCCACTGTGTGTCCGGGTGGGACTCGCAGCTTAGTGCTCCTTCGGACAGGTAGCCGTGAACTTCTCTTCTCATGCATGTATTTACAAGATCTATGCTAGAAAGGGAAGCAGAAGAGACAATGGGACTGAGTGAGTTGGAAAAACGTGCAGCGGAGGAGAGGGAAGAGACAGCAACTAACGAAAAGAATAATATGGAAAGGGGAGAGTCGTCCGGAGATCACAAAGATTCGGCGACTGTGCCTCAGCCCACGTTTGATTTGGACGAGCTGTGTGAAGCCATGGGGGTGATTTCAAATTGCACCCCCCCCCCTTTTGAAGATGTTGCTAAAACAATCTGAAGTTCCGGACACTACTCCATGGAAATCTGATCATGGAGAGCGAATGCATAAGCAGCAATACCCTGAGTACAACTTAGGGGAGGATTTTGAGTCATTTTTGGAATTTTTTGAAATCAGCGCATCATGAAAGCTCCCCACTGTCTGTATCTGAAGTGCCAGAAAACCAACCAGTCCTCCAACTCCTTCAGGTGGATACCAGTAGCAGCACCAGAGGAGAACCACCAAGCCCGGATTGCTTGGTAAGTGCTCTCAGCTTCTCCCATTGATTTGGCATTTTTGTACTTGAGACAGAGCCTTCTGTGCTCCAACTGAAGGTCAGGGCAAATGCAGCGCTTTATATGACGTGCCAGAGATTGACTCCAATGGAAGAGGCATGTGCGCTCCCTATTTTCCATTGGGACCTTAGGATCCCCCGAACCAAACACGCGCCGCACTGCATTGAAATTTGCCTGTGCACTATCAGCCATGAAGCCCGCAAAATTTGTCTTCTGTATTCCGTTGCGCTGCATGACGGCCAGGAGCGAATTCCACATGAGCATCTGGGATTCAGTGTCCTCCGACTGCATATCACAAATTGCTATTGAGAGCACACGTTGGTACGCTGGATCATACACATGGCACGCCATGGTTGTCCAACCCTTCACCCGTTTGCAGTGATCAAACGTCAACCAACATTTAGCCAAATCTCCTCCAGGTTGCATTCGGCGGACAATGCTAACACCACTGCCTTCGCCCACTGCGGACATCTTGAACAAATAAACCTTGGATGAGCCCTGGCCAGGGAAGATACTGTTTTGAATGAATTCATAGCGACTTCTCCGTTTGAGGTCCATAATGTTGTCCATGAATCCAGCATTGCCTCTGTGCCGACTCTGAGTGCATTCACCTGGTTTCGAATATTGGGAGAGCTCAACACGGAGAAATGGTCCATCACTGCATCAAGCGAATCTGCATCCAGCATTGGCCTGTGTCGAATCCCCTTCACCCAATATGTGTTTTTCCAGGAAAGCCTTGCTAGTTGCAAGCGCTATAGCAGAAGGTGTTGTAGAAGGGGCATTGTGGAACTCCTGCTTCAGCAGATTTCTAGCGATGTCCACGCTATCCCTGCAACTTCCTTTGGACACAGGATGCTCGTGTGCACCTATATGAATGCAGGCACGAGTCATTGTTTTGCACCGGTGTGCCACCTGGTACATACGAGCGTGGCACACAGAAACACAGGACGGGGAAAGTTTGCAGAACCTGCACACAAAAGTATTGGTCTGGGAGGGGCAAGTCAGGGGTGAAGGATTCAATGGCACACCTTCCCACTCACTCTCGTTGGTTGAGCGGTTTCTCAGGCGAGGGCAAGTTATATTCAGGCACTTGCAATGCCCAACGCAAACCGACCTTCGAAATTTCAATCAATGTCGTTGGGATGTTTGACGTTTTTGTCCTGCACCAAGGGTGTCCGTCATGTTTCTTGTCCATGCCCTGCAGAAGCCCAGCCAGTCCATTGGAAGACGTGGGAGGGTTGAGCTCAAACAAGATGTCCCCATCAAACTCTGCTGGCACGTATTGAACCGCTGCACACGAAGGGACTCCCAATCAACAAAACGAAGCTCGCTCTTGCACCAGGCACCCCTGCGAGGGCTTTCAATTTTGGAATGACACTTGTTATCTCTTGCAATTCGTCATCATCCAAGAATGGAGTCTGCACTGGCGGAGGAATCTCAGAAACATCCTCGAGTATGAGTCTGAAAGAGTCACGAATGTAGGGATGTGCTCACCACTCTTTTTCACATGAACTGTGCCCTTCTGCTGCACGACCGATGCTGCAGTTCCAGGGGTAATGACTGATCCTGCTGATTGTCTTCTCTCTTTTCCAAGGACACGGTATGTGCCTGGAAGGACTCTCCACTTCCTTCCACACTCGCCAACCAATGGTTTCTCCAAATGTCCAGAATCCAAATTCCCATCCTCGTCATACACCTCCTTTTGAACAAGCAGAGAACCCAATTCCAGTGGGAACACTGTAACCAGCTCATCCTCATGAACAACTGCAAAACCATCGTCGTCCGCAAGGCAGTTCATGGAAGACTACCTGCATTGGAATGAAATCATGCTAGTCATCTCTGTCCTTGGACATGTTTTCCTACGCTGACAAAAACTTTCGATTCACAACGGAATCCCCGATTTGATAGCCCGCAATTCTGGAAAGGGGATCCACCACAAAAAAATTGAGGTCAACAAGGGTAGCAGTAACCCAAAGGCTGCGGTCGATGCATCAGAAGGATTGCAAGAATGACATGCACTGAACTTCGGAGATAACCACGCTGAGAGACACCAACTAGAAAAACTGTTTTCAAATAAAGAAGGCCACAAGAAGCCGTGTTGTTTTTGGATGAAAAACAAACCCTGAACATGACATGAACCCATTTATGGAAAGACGGCAAAAACCCTGGAGAGCAGTAAACAGGAAGACCCCGAATGTAATGAGGTCGTGCCGTGCCAGAAGAGCACAGCACAAACACTGACACTCCAGAGGTCACCTCGCACGGATGTGTGCAACACAAGATCATTTCCGACACAACCTTTTATACCGAATGACCCCATGGCGACGATGACGGCAAAGCACAGGGCAGGCAGTACGAAACACGTGGATGCATATGTGAAGCACAACATTTATGGGGAATCTGCAAGAACTGCTCCAAATTGAACTAGCATTAGATTTGTGCGGCACTTCCGAATTTGAAACCATTCCAGAAGGCCGCCATATATTGGCAGGCGGCGAAGTACATCTGACATATATCACAAGTACATGCAACGTATGCACATATTTTCTGGCACTTTATTTCTTGAATAATACAAAGACGCCGAAATGGATGAATTCCGTTCGCACACAATAACAACACCGCATCCAAATACGGTTGACAATGTCCTATTTTGATTTTGGTTACATGCAATAGGAACCCTTGTTGCAAACGTCAAACTGGAGAGCTCTAGAGGCATCGTGGGGGCCCTTGTTTCCAGCGGAGGAGGAAGAGAGGAAATCATTGTACTTCACGAGCTCTAGAAACAGAATAGAGCCAGATATAGAATGAGGATGGAAAGAGTGGCCGAAAAGGAGAAGGCGGAAGAAGAGGGCAAAGAGACAAGTTCGGTTATAGAAGAGCAGGAATCCGGGGAAGACCAGCAGCCTGCCATAGTTCAAAGAACAGATGAGGAGGACACTGCATCCGAGGGAGAGGCAGACGCCAAGATGATGTTGACGCTGGCCTCACGAAGAACCTAATAGTGGAAGAGAGGATGGGGGAGATGCTCAGAACACGAGAGGCGTGGAGAGCAGTCCGAAGCGCAAAGGGTCCCCGGCGATTGGGGAGTCTTCTGGAGCAGCCCAAAAAAAGGTTCAATCTTTGGAACCCATCTTTGTGCTTCATTGCTGATGTGAACCCAAGTTGAGATTCTATGTCGATATGAACAGAGACTGCACACAGCATCTCTGCAGGTTGCATCAACCGCGAACAAGAAGCTCAAAAAGTGTAGCCAAAACGGCCAAATTGGGCACTGTTTGAGCACACCTTGTCTTTGTTTTTCCCCTGTAAAATTCGGCAATACAGGGCAGGTCTCGGAGGTTCAATCATCAGTTGCATGGCAGCTCAAACAGTGTGCGTCAACGCACACTGTTTGAGCTGCCATGTCATTGCACTTGTCATCTGAAAATTGGCCACATAGGGTTTGAATTAGTGGTTGAATCATCACTATCCTGGTAGCTCAAACAGTGTGCGTTGGCGCACACTGTTTGAGCTACCCTTATCATTGCTTTTTTCATTTGAGAATGGGCCACATAGGGCATGTCTCTGAGGACAGATGAAACACTTTCTGGCAGCTCAAACAGTGTGCGTTGCCGCACACTGTTTGAGCACACCTTGTCTTTGTTTTTCCCCTGTGAAATTCGGCAATACAGGGCCGGTCTCGGAGGTTCAATCATCAGTTGCATGGCAGCTCAAACAGTGTGCGTTGACGCACTGTGAGCTGCCATGTCATTGCACTTGTCATCTGAAAATTGGCCACATAGGGTTTGAATTAGTAGTGGTTGAATCATCACTATCCTGGCAGCTCAAACAGTGTTGGCGCACACTGTTTGAGCTACCCTTATCATTGCCTTTTTCATTGAGAATGGGCCACATAGGGCATGTCTCTGAGGACAGATGAATACTTATCTGGCAGCTCAAACAGTGTGCGTTGCCGCACACTGTTTGAGCACAACTTGTCTTTGTTTTTCCCCTGTGAAATTCGGCAATACAGGGCCGGTCTCGGAGGTTCAATCATCAGTTGCATGGCAGCTCAAATAGTGTGCGTCAACGCACACTGTTTGAGCTGCCATGTCATTGCACTTGTCATCTGAAAATTGGCCACATAGGGTTTGAATTAGTGGTTGAATCATCACTATCCTGGCAGCTCAAACAGTGTGCGTTGGCGCACACTGTTTGAGCTACCCTTATCATTGCCTTTTTCATTTGAGAATGGGCCACATAGGGCATGTCTCTGAGGACCGATAAAACACTTATCTGGCAGCTCAAACAGTGTGCGTTGCCGCACACTGTTTGAGCACACCTTGTCTTTGTTTTTCCCCTGTGAAATTCGGCAATACAGGGCCGGTCTCGGAGGTTCAATCATCAGTTGCATGGCAGCTCAAACAGTGTGCGTCAACGCACACTGTTGAGCTGCCATGTCATTGCACTTGTCATCTGAAAATTGGCCACATAGGGTTTGAATTAGTGGTTGAATCATCACTATCCTGGCAGCTCAAACAGTGTGCGTTGGCGCACACTGTTTGAGGTACCCTTATCATTGCCTTTTCATTTGAGAATGGGCCACATAGGGCATGTCTCTGAGGACCGATGAACACTTATCTGGCAGCTCAAACAGTGTGCGTTGCCGCACACTGTTTGAGCACACCTTGTCTTTGTTTTTCCCTGTGAAATTCGGCAATACAGGGCCGGTCTCGGAGGTTCAATCATCAGTTGCATGGCAGCTCAACAGTGTGCGTTGACGCACTGTTTGAGCTGCCATGTCATTGCACTGTCATCTGAAAATTGGCCACATGGGTTTGAATTAGTGTTGAATCATCACTATCCTGGCAGCTCAAACAGTGTGCGTTGGCGCACACTGTTTGAGCTACCCTTATCATTGCCTTTTTCATTTGAGAATGGGCCACATAGGGCATGTCTCTGAGGACAGATGAATACTTATCTGGCAGCTCAAACAGTGTGCGTTGCCGCACACTGTTTGAGCACAACTTGTTCTGGTTTTCCCTGTGAAATTCGGCAATACAGGGCGGTCTGGAGGTTCAATCATCAGTTGCATGGCAGCTCAAATAGTGTGCGTCAACGCACACTGTTTGAGCTGCCATGTCATTGCACTTGTCATCTGAAAATTGGCCACATAGGGTTTGAATTAGTGGTTGAATCATCACTATCCTGGCAGCTCAAACAGTGTGCGTTGGCGCACACTGTTTGAGCTACCCTTATCATTGCCTTTTTCATTTGAGAATGGGCCACATAGGGCATGTCTCTGAGGACCGATAAACACTTATCTGGCAGCTCAAACAGTGTGCGTTGCCGCACCTGTTTGAGCACACCTTGTCTTTGTTTTTCCCTGTGAAATTCGGCAATACAGGGCCGGTCTCGGAGGTTCAATCATCAGTTGCATGGCAGCTCAAACAGTGTGCGTCAACGCACACTGTTTGAGCTGCCATGTCATTGCACTTGTCATCTGAAAATTGGACACATAGGGTTTGAATTAGTGGTTGAATCATCACTATCCTGGTAGCTCAAACAGTGTGCGTTGGCGCACACTGTTTGAGCTACCCTTATCATTGCTTTTTTCATTTGAGAATGGGCCACATAGGGCATGTCTCTGAGGACAGATGAACACTTATCTGGCAGCTCAAACAGTGTGCGTTGCCGCACCACTGTTTGAGCACACCTTGTCTTTGTTTTTCCCCTGTGAAATTCGGCAATACAGGGCCGGTCTCGGAGGTTCAATCATCAGTTGCATGGCAGCTCAAACAGTGTGCGTTGACGCCACTGTTTGAGCTGCCATGTCATTGCACTTGTCATCTGAAATTGGCCACATAGGGTTTGAATTAGTGGTTGAATCATCACTTCCTGGCAGCTCAAACAGTGTTCGTTGGCGCACACTGTTTGAGCTACCTTACATTGCCTTTTCATTTGAGAATGGGCCACATAGGGCATGTCTCTGAGGACAGATGAAACTTATCTGCAGCTCAAACAGTGTGCGTTGCCGCACACTGTTTGAGCACACTTGTCTTTGTTTTCCCCTGGAAATTCGGCAAATACAGGGCCGGTCTCGGAGGTTCAATCATCAGTTGCATGGCAGCTCAAATAGTGTGCGTCAACGCACACTGTTTGAGCTGCCATGTCATTGCACTTGTCATCTGAAAATTGGCCACATAGGGTTTGAATAGTGGTTGAATCATCACTATCACTGGCAGCTCAAACAGTGTGCGTTGGCGCACACTGTTTGAGCTACCCTTATCATGCCTTTTTCATTTGAGAATGGGCCACATAGGGCATGTCTCTGAGGACCGATAAAACTTATCTGGCAGCTCAAACAAGTGCGTTGCCGCACACTGTTGAGGCACACCTGTCTTTGTTTTTCCCTGTGAAATTCGGCAATACAGGGCCGGGTTCGGAGGTTCAATCATCAGTTGCATGGCAGCTCAAACAGTGTGCGTCAACGCACACTGTTGAGCTGCCATGTCATTGCACTGTCATCTGAAATTGGCCACATAGGGTTTGAATTATTGGTTGAATCATCATATCCTGGCAGCTCAAACAGTGTGCGTTGGCGCACTGTTTGAGGTACCCTTATGATTGCCTTTTTCATTTGAGAATGGGCCAATAGGGCATGTCTCTGAGGAATGATATAAACACTTATCTGGCAGCTCAAACAGTGTTCTTTCAACACTTACGGTCAATGAACACTTACCTTGACCGTCAAACAGTGTGCGTCAACGCACACTGTTTGAGCTCACCTTTTCTACCACAGATGCTGTTGCCATGCTCAAACACCCTCGTCTAATGCCCACTCTTATGTCAATTTGAATGGACAACCCTGTAGGAGAAGATGCAAAGTGTGGCGGAGGATCCCTTCGAGACTGGGGAGGATATCATTGTTGATGTTGACGATGAGTTCTATGAAAGCAAAGCCGCTGAGATGCTGGGGGGTCAGAAGGTAAACTCTCAGCTTGTGGTGCAAAGTATGCTTGCCCCGGGTGGGAGGTTGAAGATTCCCCTGTGTAGGATGGTTTCCATGCCCGTCGTTCGACCACCCCTCATCAAGGACATTCTCAAGCTAGAGGCCGAGTTTGTTCATGGGTATTTGGATGGATCCGCAGTGTTTTACGTTTGTACAAAGGATTCCACAGGCAATGAGCTCCTTGTGGATGAGTCAATCGTGGACTCCTGGGATCCTATTTGGAGACAGGTGAACGAATCCTTCGAACTTCTTCTCTCCAGGAAACCTTCCACCCAGGCATTCTCGGGGAAGATGTTTCACGTTTGGGATGGGAACCACCGATTGCTTGCATGGATGGCTGTTATTTGGAGGCTGCACTTACAAGAGGAAGAGTGGCATTACTCTGTTCGATCGATGGTGCTGGATTGTGAGGGGAACATGATGGGTCTTCTGATGGCAATGAATGATGTGAACAGGTTGGTTTCTCATTCTACCTGTTCCACTTGCAGTTCCTTGGTTCTTTGATTAAAGTCCTTGAATTTCATTCTGACTTTCAGATATCATTCTGCAGAGGAACGGAGACATCGCATGTCAAAACAAGTCTGGTTCACACACTGTATAGGATACAAAGGATCGGGCAGATGCCCTTGACCAACTTCAAGACCATCCTTCAGCGGAGACGTACAAGAAGTGCGAAAGCTCCAAGACATCGGAAACGTGGTACTCGTTGACACGCGAGGCTTTCATGGAGTACATGTACACGGTGAGATACATCTTCATTCATCTGCCCTTTCCATAGTCCTGCTTCCACATGTTTGTTTCTGTTGTTTCCCTTGCCCTTCGGTTCATGCAACTCTCGTGCATTCCCTTGCAGCAAGACATTGCAGATGCAGGGGAGCGTGGCAAACTGGAATACTACAGGTCAACCCCTGATGAGAGAAGGACAGCAAAGGGGGTTGAGACTCACATCCAAAAAGAGATGACCGCTACAAGAAGGACTATAATGAGTGCTTTTGTGAAGCAGTTGAGAATTGCCGACCCATCATTCGGAGCACAGTTTCTCTTGGAGATAAAAAACCATTATAACAAGCCATGCAAGCCAGAGATGGCCCAGGAGAAGTTACACAGGTTGTCTACTGCCGTTGTGTCTTCAGAACAGAAGGTGAAGTGGCTACAGATATGGAACTCCGATCCCACAGTTAGGGATACACACATGTTCCCCAGGCCGGAGAAAGAGAAGAAGACCCAGCGTGTCATTCCAGTCAGTGACAATGTGCTGGACACATGGCTTCACAAGGCCACTTACTGGAGCCAGGTGTGTTGTCCTTTCCTGTGTCACTTTCTTTTCTCTTTTCCTGTCCTTCTCTTTCCATTGCCTCTCACATTCGCAGTGATTTTTGGGGTTCATTCTTGCATTTGAATTGTTTGCAGTTGGAAGAAAGGGCACGGTCGGTTCTGCATACTCAGCTGGCTGACTATGGCATCACTATGACAGCACCGAAGGTCTCCTTCGAAGCATACATGAGGAAATGGAGAGCCACAGTGTGACTCTTGTTTCTTTAGAGAGTTCAGCAAGGAGGGTGGCATCAGTCGAACACATGACCTTGACCAGCAAGAAAAAGGAGAGGAAGCCTGGAAACGATGCCTTACAGGTGCACTCCCCTGGGCAGTTCAGTTTACTTGGTGTCCTGTGGTTTCAATGTACTGTGACGCATACAGTTTAAGGGGAATGTGATGGAAAAACTGAGAGACAATAATTGCATTGCATAATGAGGCTGTCTTTGTTCCTGCAGGTACATAAAGTTTGTTCTCATGGAAGAGAATTGTTTGGACAAACATCCAGATTTCGTGGACCTCTGGCTTGTCCCTGCTGGAAATCAGACTATGTTTACTACTGGGATCTTGCATGACTGGGGCCCAGACCATCTATCTTCTTGTGGTTGGTATTTGGATTGCCCTCCTTCTGAGACCCCAGCTCCGGAGGTGTCTTTGAGGAGAGAGAATGAGCGAATTGCAGCCACTGCCGCAGCAGCCGACCTCGACATTCATGAGCGAAATTTGAGGACTCTTGCAGAGAAGGAGCCTCCCGCTCAGGATACCCCGGGTAGAGGTAGAAAGGCAAAGGGGAAAGATGTTGCTGGTGTTGTGGGAAAGGAAGGGGTAGAGGGAAGGTGGCACAAGGGCAGGGAAGTGTTGCAGATATTGGCCCAGTGGTGCATGTCCAGCAGACTCCACCGCATGGTAGGGGATCCGTGAGAAAGAACAAGGGGGTGGTTGATCCCAAGGACCCGTACCATGCAGTGGAACATCCGACGAGGGTCATTCGCCCTACCAGGTTGGAGATGGCCAACGTCGGATTCCTTGCCATGATGGAGTCGAAGAAATCTGATTACAAGGGCGAGCCATCACCAGTGTGGGAGAGGATTGTACAGTTCCTCGGCACGGTGCGTGTTCTCTTTTGCATCTTCTCTGCAGTGGGCATGGATCGTTTCAATCCTCTTGAGTATTCCATTGTAATTTTGTTTGCAGGCTAAAATGACCAAATCCTGGGTGAACGGGAAGGAGAAGCAATATGCAGCCGAACTCATAATCTTGGACATCCCTGATGGGTTGGCAGTCCCGGATGTCCCTCCATCGGGTGCTTGTCCGGGTTGGAATGCTTTTGATGAGCGCTACTGGCGGTGGGTTTTCTCCTTTTGCAATTTTTTCCTGTCCGATGCAGGTGTTTTGGTGCTCATACAGTCCGCCGACGTTCGCTGTCGCCGTGCACTTGCCAGCTATTTGAAAGCCTCGGGCATGAGAGTCCTGAAGACATGGAATTGTGTGAACAGCATGTACCTTACGAAGGGGGATCGTCCGGGAGAGATGGTAAATTTACCTTCTTCTTCCTCTTCTTGGTGGTTCTCGGATGGAGTTGTATAGGTCGCTCGATCTCATATGTAGGGGCCTGATTTTTTAAGCTTCTTAGTTCCTTCTGAATGTGTTGTTCGCAGACTCATTTGTTTGAAGCTGTTTGTCTCGTCCGAGTGCATCCACCAACGACTCCGGCCGGCATTTCGGAGTTCGCCATCACTCATGGGGGCAAGTTCATAGACGACAGGACAGATCCTCCAACGGATGACATGCACCACAACTACGTCGACAGCAACGTCTGCTTGCGAAGGGGGAATGGGGTTCCTTGGAGAGGGGCGAGGGAGAGGAGCCCGGCTTTCATTCAAACGATTGTGGAGTGCTGCACCTACACAGACGCCAGAGTTCTGGATTTGTCAATGGGCACAGGTTCGTCTCTTCAACATTCGGATTTCATGAGGTTTGATTGAGCTTGCACTTTCAGTACTTCCCACCGTTCCATATGTGTCTTCAATGTCTGCTTCCTTCATTCTATTCCACTGCAGGTGCTTCGTACCACGCTTGCAAGGCCAGTGCCCGACATCTCTTTGGGATTGAAGGGGATGCTGAGATTTACAACAACCTCCTTATGGGTTTGGGTGGACACACTTCTCAAGTCCTTCCGAAGCCCCGTCCCGCTGATATTGATACAGAGGAGACTTCCGACAAGGAGCTGGACTCCGACTTTGCCTGTGAGTAAGTTCAACCTGTGCATGCTTGCATTGTTGTTTCAATATCGAGAATCACTCTTCTTGAGGCAAAGTTCACATGGCAGACATCCTCTTCGTTGGACTTGTGTATTGCATATTGTGTTCTGAATGGGTTTTTGTCGACATGTGCAGGAGTCCGCATGCTTCCACTTGCCCTCCAGGGCTATCACACCTGTTTGGACTTCTTTCCAGTCCTCCTCGGTCTTGCGTGCTACCTGTCTATGCGGAGGCACTCGCAACAAGCATGACCGTTCATGGCACTCGGAGTCCACCTATCCACGGCCGTGGTAGAAGACGTGGTGTTGGGGCCAGAATCTTTGTGGATGACATAGCACAGGAGGTCGAGACTGATTCTGATGACTGTGACACTTGATATGAAGTTTTCTTTTCGTTTTATTCGGGGCCAAATTTGAAATAGGATGGTTGTGTGTCCTTGTTGTCCTGTTTGCAATGTGTGCGTGGAATGCACATTAATGGGAACAAACTATTGTTGGAGATGGGGGTTGCATGGACTGCCCGGATTGTTCCTTCAATCTATTTAGTGTTCTCTGGACCTCACAGACTTGAGTGCATTGCAAATACAAACAAACGACTTTGGTTCGTGTAGAGCATTCTCGCATCGGTTGCTCGTTGGTCTCCAAACCATTCCTGCTAGAAGAATGGTTGGTGAATCCATCACGGTGAAGTCCACCTCATCAAAGAGCTGTGAGGCATTCTCAAATCTAATGAGCATCCATGATGCTCCCGCACATACCTGGCATGTTCGCAAGGGTGGTGAGTAAGAAAAGATTTCGCAGGGTTCCGCTTTAGATCATGTCAGTGTGCACCTCCTCACGACGTACCCACATAAACTTGTGAGGGCTTGGTATGTTGATAACGTCTGCATGGATGCAATGGATACAATGGATGTAACATATCCACTCTGCATTCCCGGGAAATGGCTGATCAAACCGCGGAAATAGGTGACACCCGCGGAAATAGGCCCTGTATGTATGCTGACGTGGCGTGAGCCTGTGCTGGGCTCACGGTTTCCTGGGCTCACAGGCTCACGCCTCCGGGCTCACAGAATAGCACCCCCCATGTGAACTAAGGGTGAGAGAGGGAAAGAGATAGAGACAGAGACAGAAGGGGTCTTAGGGATCCCACCGCCAGCTTGTTA
The DNA here is from genome assembly GCA_030704615.1 of Takakia lepidozioides. Taxonomy (NCBI): domain Eukaryota; kingdom Viridiplantae; phylum Streptophyta; class Takakiopsida; order Takakiales; family Takakiaceae; genus Takakia; species Takakia lepidozioides. Next base: position 9,934,821 of record CM060731.1, on the reverse strand, counting down.
CCCTCCTTGGTTGGGGTGGATGTCCTTAAGGGCCGCTTGGAAGGAGTCATGCAAACGATGATCTTCTCAGCACTCTGGTCTTCCTCCTCGTCCGTGCTCTCACTCTCTGCTGAGTAGTCAGCACTGGGAGTCGCTCCACTATCCTCCCCCGGGTTGGTCTCCAAGTCGCTGGACTCCTTCTCTGCCACCCCCATGTGAACAGGACTCCTCTTCCTCAAACGAGTACTCCTTTGCACTGGGCCGTTCCACACATAGCGGGCAATACGCGGGGGTCTCTCTTTCTCTCTACTCTCCCACAATCGCCCGGGTCACTCACAACAAAACGCCCTCACAAGCCTAGGAAGCTCAAAAAGCGAAGCACACACACTTAGTACGCTCGCGTGAGAGACATGAGGTTGTCCAAGTGTCGGGTTGCATCCGACGGTCCACATCCATCCAATGGCGGAGATGGGATGTAGACTCGTCGTTTTTTTTTTAAAAACAAATTAGGGTACATATTAACCACAACACTAGTGTCCATAACCACTACATCTTGCTGACATGGCAGTCTTCTAGGGGCTCTTGGGACATCAACTACCTTTCATGAAACAGACGTAAGTCTGGCGTGGAAGCAACACAGGGGAGGCCATCTCTCAGCTCAGGTGCTGCGATCGCATTGCAAGTGCAGGGAAGGAGGGAACAATGCAATGAAGGAGGGAAGGAATCATCGCATGAACAGTATTCGAGCATGGAGACAACTTCGACTTATAGTGTAGTGCCCTTGGAGCTCCAATCCAACAACCAAGCTTTGTTTTCAGCTACCCTGATAGCACGATACCGTTCATATTCCACCATCCCTTCGCATTCTCCTGGGGTAAGTGACTCCTCTTCTCCTCCACTTTCGCTCTCTGCTGAACCAGGTGCTCTTGCCAAATCGCCTCCAATGCCATCGTCGTTCAAATGTTTTGGGCTGCGTTCACTCTTTGCCATAGAACCTGCACTCTCCTTCAACAAAATTGAAAAGAGATTGAGCCTAACTAAACCCTACAAGTGCACATTCAGATTGAGCGATGGAGGAGGCTGTAGATATAAGCACATGACAACAGACGGGCTAACAGCTTTGTGCTAACTACAAATGCATATGATGGGCTGGGCTACTGCTCACAACCTTCAAGACATCCTATCTTAAAGCACTATAGCTTGTACCTAGAAGTAGGGTCTGCTAGGTCACCACGTAGTGATTCAATCCACTCTGAATATTACTAAGAAGGTGGTTTGTAGATGACAAGAGGCAACTTTTTCCATTTTCTGCACTGTCAGAGTCATACTCACTCTTTTTGTAGTTCTAAAGTTGAAATATGAGGTGTGAAACAACCACTCAGAAAGTGGTACCTTACAACTCTATGAGTAGAGATGTACAGTAGATTGTTGAAATTCTTGCTTTTTAGGGACTTGGTATATTAATCTTGATTTTCCCCTCATACCAGGAAATGAATTCCTTAGCATCATGGAGCCTGACAGAACAGTTGCCATGCTGAGATTACAACAGCGCGACGATGCTCTTTTTCAGCGTGAGGTTGCGCGGTGTCGAGAGTATGGTCTCAACAAGTTAAGATGCCCTTGCAATCATTGTAAGGGTGGACGACCGGTCTCTATAGAGAGAGTGAGAAAACATCTAATGGCCAATCATAGATCCCCTGCGTTCAGATCCTGGAGAGGAGCAAGGAGGCATGCTTCTGACGATGAATGGGAAGACACGGCCGTGGTGGTTGGTGACGACGTAGCTTTAGCAAATCTTCGGACACAGGGAGAATTGGACAGAAATGTTGAGGTACAACGCATGATCGAAGAGACCTTTCAGATCATAGACACACCTGAAACTGGAAATGGGGCAGAAGTGGAATTAGATGACCTAGATGTTCCTGGTGACACGAACATCCCTTCCTTAGCCCATGACCCGGTTGCGGGTGGGGACTCTCACACTGATGATCCCATCTCATTGGAAGAGGCATGTCTACCTTTGTATGAAGGCTGTAAATCCTCTAAGCTTGCATCCACCATGCTTATAATGAATCTATGCGCAACACATGGGGTTACAAATGGCTTTGCGGTTGAAATGTTCTCTTTGCTGCAGAAAACCTTGTTGCCACAACCAAACGTACTACCCACATCTTTCTACCATGCAAAGACCATGGTGAGCAAGCTTGGGCTTGCTTATGAGAAGATCGATGCTTGCCCAAAGGGGTGTGTGTTGTTTAGGGGGGACTTGAAAACTTCAGAGAGTTGCCCCAAGTGTCAAAGCGCCTGATTCAAAAATGTGGGGAGATCCAAGGTACCTGTTAAGGTGCTTCGCCATTTTCCATTGATACCACGCCTTTTGCGTATGTATATATGTTCTTCTATTGCAGAATTAATGACATGGCACAGTCGGAATGCATGCAACGATGGCCTTGTGCGCCATGCAGCTGATTCAAAGGCTTGGAAACACATTGATGCTACTTGGCCCGACTTTGCAGCAGAGCCTCGCAATGTAAGGCTTGGTTTTTTTTTCAATGGAGTCAACCCGTTTGGTGATAAGAACAATTGCTGGTCAACATGGCCAATGTTGATGCTGGTATACAACCTACCTCCCTGGCTCACTACAAATAAGTTCTTTGTCATGCTTACTCTCTTGATTCCAGGAAAGCAGTCAGTTACAAGTGAGCACATAGATGTGTACTTAGCACCACTGATGGAGGAGTTACTTGTTTTGTGGAGGGGGGTTCAGGCATATGACATATGCAAACCTGTTGGTGAGAGAACCTTCATACTACGCGCCATACTACTGTGGAGCATCCACGATTATCCTGCTTATGGCCTACTTGCAGGATGTGTCACAAAAGGCTACAAAGGGTGTCCAGTATGCAGTCCTCATGTAGATGCAAGACACTCAAAAGTTCTGGGCAAAAGTGTCTACCAAGGTCACCGCAGATTCCTCCCTCAGGCCCATCCATACCGTAGGAACCGCATACACTTCAATGGACAGGTGGAGATGCGTGCGAAGCCACATCCGTTCACACCGGTTGAACAAGAGGCCGCAGGTGTTGAGGCTGAAGGTTATGACCTTGACCCCCGTGTTTTTCTTGATGCTGAAGTTCATCCAGCCAAGGTTCATGGTATCAAAAGGTGCAGCTGCCTATGGGATTTACCATACTGGAAGGTACCCCCTGCACTTGTACTTGTTTGAGTTCAATGTTCTTTGTAAATGGAAAAGGTAGTGCCCCTGTAGCGGTTACTTCTTACTTTCCGAGTGGTAAAGTAGCAGTATTGCATGTAATTTGGACTTCACATTAATAACTCGTGGAATGGTAAAAGATAGTATCCATGATGCTCAGGAAGTTGTTGACATCACTTGAAAGGCTAATAATGCACTACAGGAGTTGTTTGAACCACTGAGGAGGGACTGTCATGCATCACAACCACTTTAGACATGGAAGTATATAGTGCTCATAAAGGAATCTGATTTGTATAGGACTGCAATCTGTCGGAATGTTCCTGAAATGGTGTCACCAATTGCAGGCTCTGTTGCAACGCTATTTACTGGATCCCATGCATTGCGAAAAGAATTTTTGTGAAAACTTGTTGAAGACGATTTTCGGACGGAAGGACACGGTGAAGGTGAAGAACGACATGGAGGTAATCAGCATTAGACGTTACTTGTGGCTTCGGCCTGATCCACAAAACCCTTCACGTATCATGAAACCAGCAGCACCGTATGTTCTCACTCCCGCTGAAATCACGATATTTCTTGATACTTTGGGGGCTATCAAAACTCCTTCGGGATTTGCAAGTGCATTTCAAAAACACATACACCCGTCTAGGAAACATTTGACGAGTATGAAGTCCCATGATTATCACGTTTTAATGCAACAGATTTTACCTGTGTGTATTCGCCATTGCATGGTGGGGGGCCCACGTGGGGTCATTATACGTGTGAGTCGCATTTTCTGCCGGATTTGTGCCAAAGTATGGGACCCTAATGAAATAGATTCATTGCGTGAGGATGTTGCTGTAATCTTATGTCTGTTAGAGAAAGAGTTCCCTCTTTCTTTCTTTGATGTCATGACCCATTTGCTAGTTCATCAGATGAACTAGACACATGTGTTCCGGTGTGACAGAAAGTATGCAACAGAGAAGGCACAGTTCATTGCAGATAGAGAGGCATGTGCTCGTGAGTGGCGTGCCAATCGTCGACGTCACTGCCGCCTTCCGGTGCCATACCCTCCCCATTTGTTGGAGTTTCCACCCCTACCGGTATGGATACACCATGCAGTCTAGGCCCATGTCTCTGAGCATGGTGTTGAGGATACGGATGTAATTCATTTGTCTACTCCCCCCTCATTGAGATCAGCTTCATTTCGTGGCATGAAGGCGTATGGAAATCATTATCAAGTGGATGACACGGAGAGTCGTCTTCTTGTCTCTTTTGATTCCGGAGTTGCATCCGTCTTCCAACAACAGAGCAGAAATAGTGTGCGTGATAGAAATCCAATCATGTCACCATTAGAGTACGTTGGGGTCATCAAAGAGATCTTCAAATTGGATTATGGACGAGTGCACCCCATTGTATTTCATTGTGCCTGGATGAGGGCCAACCTCGTTGGACAAAATGCTACAATGAAGCGGGATTCGTATGGTTTTCTACTTGCAAATTTTGGGAGGATATTACCCGCCAATGATCAGCCATTCATCTTTCCATCTCAAGTTGAACAAGTGTTCTTTTCGGATGAGTCCCCAAGTTCGGAGTGGAAGGTAGTCCTTCGGAAGGATCCAAGAGCAAAAAAGATTGTGGCGGACATAGATCAATGTGACATTGGCGAAAATGCAGATTTCGATGGCCTTCAGGCACCGTCCACCTTATCAGATCAGCCAATACCTAGGTCATTAGATGGTGCCACGGCTCTAAATAATGTTGGCTACCATTCAAGCGGCGTTTGTGCAACCAACCGCTATTCCAATTGAGCAAAGTGATTCAGAGGGTGACGAATATGTTTCAGATTCAGAATAAAGTTTATTGTTGGAACCATTTGTTCAATATCATCATGCCACAATGGTCTGGCCACTTGTCTGTTTTTCAAAGTCTGTCACAGCTGCACAAACCACTTAAAATTTTTCATGTATCACCCAAAAAGTGGTACCAATCACTTGTCTGTAGGCAACCACTCATGAGCAACCACTAGAATAGTGGTTCCAATTACTGCAGTATCTTTCACCACCCACTCTCCACCACTGTCAAAGTGGTACAAATCAATGAGGTGTCTTTAACCACTCAAGATCAACGTGCACCAGTCCACGTGGAATATTATATTTATGAATTAAAATATATTTCCAAATCATAAATCACAAATAAAATTTGAATTATTACACGTGGAGTAGCGAGTGGTTTCAACCACTTCCCATCACTGAGGTGTCTATAACCACTCACAATTTACCACTGCACTCGTCCACGTCGAATATTATATTAATTAATTAAAATGTATTACCAAATTAATAATAATAAATAAAAACAAATTATTACACGTGGACTACTGAGTGGTTGAAACCACTTCCAACCACTATCTGTGATGCCACCATGGCATTTCATTGGGATTAACCACTGGCAAGAGGTTACTAGTGGTTTATAGAGTGGACAAAGAAAGTAGTGGTTAAAGGGCCAATGGTTATTCCGCGTTTTTCTTCTAGTGAATGGACGGTCGAACTCCGGGATTTTGAGGACTGGAGCTAGGTGTTCCATACCCAGACTTTGGACTGACACAGAAGGTCTGACAGCGGCCCCCCCGATCTTGACGAAATTTCTCATATACTTCCGGTAATAGGATGCGAGTCCTAGGAAGGATCGCACTCCCGGGACCGAAGTCGGAGGCTCCCAGTCCAAGATCGCCCTCACCTTTCTGTCATCCATTTTGATCCCATCCTGTGTAATCACATGCCCTAGGAACTCCACTTTTGTGATCCTAAATTCGCACTTTGAAGCTTTGGCATACAGCTTCCCTTCCCGCAATTTCTGGAACACCCTTTTGAGGTGCTCCAAGTGCTCTTCCTTTGTTTTCGAGTACATCAAGATGTCGTCGATGTACACGATCACAAAGTCATCCAACCATTCCTGGAAAAGGCTGTTCATTAGCGTGCTAAAGGTCGCGGGTGCGTTGGTGAGCCCAAAAGGCATCACCAAGAACTCATATGAACCATATCTTGTCCCGCACGCGGTCTTCTCATCATCTCCTTCCGCCACTTGGATTTGATGGTAGCCCGAGCGCAAATTGATCCAGCTGAAATATTTCGCTCCTGCCAACCGATCGAAGAGGTCGTCGATTCTTGGCAAAGGGTACCGGTTCTTGATAGTCACCTTATTCAGAGCCCTATAATCGACACACATCCGCAGCGTCCCATCCTTCTTGTCTGGGGGCTCCGTAGGGTGACTTACTCGGCCGGATGTACCCCTTTGACATTAGATCCTTGAGCTGAGCCTTCAGCTCGACCAACTCTCTGTGGCTCAACCGGTAGGGCGCCTTGGCAGGCGGCTCCGATCCCGTTATCACCTCAATCTTGTGGTCAACTCCTCTTCGCGGTGGCAAGCCGCTTGGTAAATCCTCCGGCATCACATCCTGGTATTTCTCCAAAATCCTCTTGATCCAATCTGGGTTCGGCTCCCTATCGCTTTCTCCCTTCACTTGTCTTACGTAAAGCAAAAACTGGGGCTCATGTGCTCCTCCACAACCCATTCCTTTGCTGACAGCAGGTTTATTCGCCCTCCCACTGGGTTGGGGGTTTCCTACACTCGTAAAACTTCGCCACCATTCCCACACGGTAGTGTGACTTCTCTCTTGTGGCCATCTATGACCCCTCCGGATTTGCTCAAAAAGGTCATCCCCAAAATAAGAACAACTCCATCGATTTCGCAAATGGTGAAGTTCTCACGTCCCTCCCAACTCCCCAACTGAAGAGGAACATCGAACACCATCCTTGTCGCCCGTTGTGGTTCTCCTTTGGCCGAACGTACTTCAATGATGGCCCCCATATCACTTGTCGGGAGCCCCAGCTTCCGTGCCGTTGCCGGTGTCATGAAAGAGTGCGACGCTCATGTGTCCACCAACAACGACACGTTAGTTCCGGAGATTATCCCACTCACGAACAATAACTGACTCCCTTTACGCAAGGCGTCAGTTTCCTGATACAACTCACAAGAGTAGTTGCCTACCTTGCAAATCTTGGCGACCACCGCCTCCCCCAAGCGGCTGATGGACTCTTCGGACAACTCTGTGGAAGCCCGAGTCATGTTCAATTGTCGGGGTTTCGTGCACTTCTTAGCCATGTGCTCGGGCTCCCCGCAATTAAAACACACTCCATCGAAGGTCGCCTTCTTTCTGCCATAAGTCGCCGCACCCGATTTTCCTTTCGGAGCACCAGGTGCTGCCTTGACGTGAGAAGGACCTCCCTTCGATCTCCACGTGCCATTGTCGCCGCGTGGCCTATCCCACTTCTTTTCCGGTCGAAAGGAATCACCCTCCCGCTGGGTCTTCTTGTGGTTTAGCTCCGTACGGCCTTGTCTTTCGCCCCTAGGGACATCCGAGAAACATTCAGCCCTTTCAATTGCCTCGTTCAAAGTCTTAGGTGGCTTCTCCTCCAACTTCCGCCTGGCCCATGGGGCCAGTCCCGCCACAAAGTTGAAGACCATTTCTGGTTCTGCCATATCCGCTACTTCGAGCAACAGCACATTGAAAGCCTGAAACATATCCCCGAATGTCATCTGTTTGCTTCAAATTCCTCATCTTGTCCCGGGCGAGCCAGGACGCGTTGAGGGGAACAAACTGTCTTTTCATAAGTTCCTTGAACCCACTCCAGTTCAAGGTTTTTGGGTTTGGACCTTGGTCGTGAAGGCATTTCTGCCACCATTGTTGAGTATAGCCCCTCAAATAGGTGGGAGCCACTTCCACCCGATCCTCGTCACTCAACTTGGCCGCCCGGAAGTACTGCTCTAGCTCCAAGAGCTAGGTATTGAGTGTCTTCCGATTTTGGACGCCCTTGAAGGTGTCGGGTTCCTTAGGCAACTTTGCCTTAGTGGAAGTGGCATTAGCCGCCTTCAACACGTCTTTTAACGTCCCGCCAAATTGAGCCAACAACCCTTCCCAAAGGCTGCTGGCATGGAAGACATCTGTTGGTCTGGCGGAGCCTCCGGGGAGTCCTCGGGCTCTGACTCCCCAGATTCCTCCCGTTCTTGAGTGGCCTCGCTTTCAAAAGCATGAATCGCCTCCTCAAATTGCCGCTTCGGTGACACGTCGCCCCATCGGGCTCACCAGGATCATCATCTTTTGGGTCATTCCGCTTTCGCTTTCGCTTGCCCGACCCCATGATGAGGCCGATCCAAGCACGATCGCGTACTGAACTCTAGGCTCTGATACCAAGTGTCGCGCACCTCACTTCGGTAAACTCCCCTTCAAGTCATAGTTACTCGCTTTGATGTGCGCGCCTAACTCCCAAACTAGCCACCGGGCCAATTCGGAGCTTCGGCTGCTCCCCGGGACATAACGGTCCCCTTTTACTCCTCCACTTGACGCTCTTTCAATTTGGGCCAAGTGGAAATTCCCTTTGGTCGATGGCAGTCCGGAACAGCTCCCCACACCTTGGTCGCTTTCCAGCTCGCACGCTTACTCACTAGTTTTTGGTCACCAACGGGCTTGCACCGTTCTCGGGGTTACCACTCCCTATATATACTTCTGTGACTGTCCGCGGGGGTTTCACAAACAACACCATCCTTTTATGGCGAACCACCATGAAAACCCTCGACTCCCGGTGATGAGTCGCGGTGAGTCTTGGCCCACCCACCACGGTCCCATTGGACTGTGATGAGTCCCAAGACTCCCCACGACTCCCACCACAAGGTCTCCGCCCCCATGGTGGTCCTATGCCACCCCCACTAAGTCCCACTAAGCTACCACCACCCCTCGTGGAACCACCCCCACCGCAACCCGGTGTGCGGGGCTCCACCTAGTGAGCGCCTCCGCCTCCTTGAGTGCCTTGGGCACTCAAGGGTGCTTCAGCCCCCGCATCTATTGTTGCCATTGCCCCCACCACAGGGGCAGCCCCTCTCGTGTCCCGACCCCCTGCCCTCGAGGCAAAGGGCCGCGACACTTGGTCAGGAAACAAACCAAGGCAGACGCAAGACAAGATGAGCAGTTTCTTAGGCAAGGGAAAGTACCAGACCAATCTGCAGGATACCAGACCAAAATTCATGCCAATACCAGGGGAGAGTCAACCAACATCAAACTTTAGAAGATCCCAAGTGTTAAGCAAATCTGGAGGAACATAAGGATAGTCCAGCAAATGACACAAGGCATAGGGATCTGAAATAGGTACAGTAGGTGAGGGAGATCGTGCAGCAGGGGAGACTAGATCATTTAAGGTAGTGTAAGGTGCAGGGATTTTGGATTCGCCTCGAGTCAAACCTTAACATTATCCTTCCCACGCTTGTAGGAGATGAGAGCCTACCTAGCTAACTTGCCAGTGAGTTCACGAGGGGTTAGCAAGGCTTTTAAAGGTAGATGATCAGTTTCAATGGTAAAATGACAGCCATGTAAATACTGCCTAAAATATTTGACTCCAAAGATAACTGCAAGGCCTTCCTTGTCAGTGATAGAGTAATTGTGCTCATGTTTATCAAGGTGGCGAGAGGCGTAGGCGATGGCATGCTCCTGACCATCTTGAATCTGGCTCAACACAGCAAAGATAGCTAGATCACTGGCATCAGTTTGCAAGAGAAATGGCAAGGTAAAATCAGGATAGGCAAGCACAGGAGCAGAAATTAGTGCAATTTTGAGCTTCTCAAATGCGGACGTTCAGCAGTACCCCATACAAAACGAGCATCCTTGGATAACAAGCGAGTGAAGGGAGCAGCTAACTTGGCAAACTGAAAAATGAAGCGACGATAGTAAGAACCCAAGCCTAAGAAGGCTTTAACGCATGTTTTTATCCCGAGGGGCTGAATAGTTCCACACAGCTTGGATCTTAGCAGGGTCAGGACTGATGCCAGCAGCAGAAAGCAGATGGCCCAAGAAATGGAGCTGTTCCATACAAAAATCACGCTTCTTGGCTTTAACCTTAAGCCCGGCTGCACGAAGTCTGCACGCAACCCGTTGTAAATCCAACAGATGAGCATCAAACGTTGTAGAGTAAATGTTGATGTCATCAATGTAAACCAAGGCACACTCCCAACGAAGGTTTCCTAAAATTATATCGATCAAGCGCTGAAATGTAGCAGTGGCGTTGCAAAGGCCAAAAGGCATTGTTTCAAATTGGAAGAGGCCCATCCTGAAGGTGATGGCAGTTTTCTCCTTAGCAGCAGCAGTTAAAGGAACTTGCCAAAAGCCAGAGGCTGAATCTAAGGAAGAGAAGATAGTGGCCCCATTCAGTTGATCAAGCGTTTCATTGATGCGTGGCAAAGGGTAAACATCCCTCTTTGTGATGGCATTCAAACGCCGAAAATCAACGCAAAAACGGGTTGAGCCATCCTTCTTACCCACCAAGACAATGGGACTGGTCCAAGGGGATATGGAGGGGGTGATTACACCAGCATCAAGCATCTTGGTAATCTCATCCTGACTGACCTTGCGCTCACGTAAACTCTCCCTGTAGGCATGTTGTTTGATAGGCTTACCATCCGTGATGATGTCATGATCCAGAAGGGTGGTGCGGCCCAAGTCATGAAGCCCTTGACTAAAGATGTCGAGATTGTCATGTAGAAACTGATGCAGGCGATTAATTTGCTGGGGAGCAAGGTGATCACTTACCTTGATATCCTTTAATACTTGCTGGAAATGTTGCTATGCTTCAGGAGTAAGCGGACCTTTGTCAGTGGAACCAGAATGAGAGGCAAACGCCTGGAGTTGGTCCGCCTCTCGAATCCCAAAATCAGAAATTTTGCAACATGCCTCTTCATTTGGGGTTCTTGGATTGTCGCTTGAAGAACCTCTTCCATTTCCTTTCCTTCCTCACATTTCCATGCAATGCCTCGTGCAGGAAATGTCCTTGGAGGACTTGGCCGACATGCCATCCTGTAATTTGGCGGAGACTGTTTATAACGCCTGGATGCAGCAATCTACCAAAGCAGGTCGTGACTTGTATGTGGCCACTGCTGATGACATGGTGCGGGCACTCACACAACAAACCAGGTACCGCAATTTTCTGATGGGACGGGGTGGAGGCAAGGGCCCCGGTTCGACTTTGTTGATGCTAAGGGCTGCGAGTAGGTCTGGAGACCCATCCAAGATGGCCAAAGCTCTGAACAGGTGCACTGAAGGCTCCCCATTGCAATCCAGGCTCCCTCATTTGGAAGGCGAGGAAAGATTTGGATCATGCAAAAGGAAATTGAACACTCTTCCAGGTTCAGATGGAGATTCCCATCACCCAGACAGGGTCAATTTCTCTGTGCCAAAGGTGTCTCCAGTGCAGACTAAGTCCTGTGCCGGCCCCTTCCCAGGTGGGTCCTCCTCCTGTGGAGCAGGTGCAGAACATGCAAGCACAGCAGCAGGAATCCCATTGGAGGAGGTGGTGGCCATGGTGCAGGAATCTGATTGCATTGATAGTGAGTGGCATATAGAACGCACCCCACCAGGATCTAGAGTTGCTTGCATGGCAATTCGGACCCCCTCTTTCAAAAATGCAAATCAAAAATATGCAAAGGCTCCAGGGGGACTCCAGCTCCAACATTCACAGGGTTGTTCCGACCTTATCATAGTGGGGAGTCAAAGGACCACAAGTTCTGGTTCTGCCCAGACGATATGGCACGATGCGTCAAGGAAACAGTTCGTCCTTCGGTGATAATGAAACCCCCTCCCCCCGCAATTTGGCCTGTGAAACTTGGGACGTCGTTGTCAACAACCGAGATAAGCATGCTGGAGGAGGGAGGGTTTTGTCTTGCACGATCCCGAGTGGTGCCCTTGTGCATTGTCCGCACAGATGTGCCACAAGCTCCGGCAATGCCTCCACCCGGTGCCGACTCCCACCCAACAAAAAGAGATGGAAAAACAGTGCGCCGTGTCGCTTCGGGTGCAGATCACGAATGCAAGATGGAATCGGCTAGAATTTTGCAGGCTCGGGTGGCTCGTATCACCGAAGTCCCTGCCCCGGGGTATGGACGGATTTACACAGTGCTGTCTATTGGCTCAGTTCTTCATGGCAAAGAATATCAGGTTACCGTGGGGAATTTCCCTACTTGCACTTGTCCGGATTTTGTAACGATGCGTGAGGGCGCTCTCGGCATGAGAGGGAAGTGGGTCCCCTGCAAGCATCAATATTACATATACCTTGTAATTATGTGTTGCGACGGTAAGAGAGACCAATTCATTCACCAAGCCACACTAGGCTACGGAGAAGTCATCACCCTTCTGCAGCGGGACACCTCACGTAGGGCTCAGCCAAATTCTCTTTGAACACATACGAGCCATGCCCACTTCCCATACTGGTTTCAAGGTTACCGTGTGAAGACTTTGCATTTAGGACAAAAACATACATTTCGTTCACGGAACCAGGGCAAATGCACATGCCATTCATTGTAAGCGTCTATCTGTGAATTGAAATAGAGTGTGTCAATCATTCTGAGCTCTATTCTGCCATATTTTCATATTACTCTTTTTGTGCAGGCATGGTAGACATGGTGCATGGTGGCCCCCTTTGTTTTGTCCACGGTAATAGGCCCTCTTCTTGCAATCCTCGCCTATAGGACCTGCTTCTCCAGCAAATTTGTGCCGCTCACGCTTCCTTGAAGCGTGAGCTCAGCTCACGCTTTGCAGCTACAACGTGAGCTCAGCTCCCAGGCTCACGGGGCTGGGCTCACGCCGTAGCTATGCTGAATTCACATAGCTGTGTCACTGTTAACGGACAGAAGTCCAACTTCTTTGACATAGACCAAGGTGTAGCTCAAGGATGTACTCTCTCCCCTCTGCTCTTCAATGTTTTCATCAATCAACTCCTCGAGGATGTGGAAAGCGAGGGATTTAGGGTTAAGGGTGGGTGATACCACCATACCAGCCCTTATGTTTGCGGATGACTTCGCATGCATAGGAGAGACTCCAACCAATCTCCATGAGTTGATTGATTGCGCGAAGAGATACTTTGATCTTTGGGGGCTAGAGGCTAATGTCAACAAATGTGCAGTGGTAGCATTCAACGACAGAGGAGAGGGAGGAAGTGATCTTCAGTGGCAGTGGGATACCCAAGAGATCCCGGTCCACCCTAAACCCTACACTTACCTGGGCGTTCAGTTTTCCTCCAATTGTAATTGGGATGCACATATCCGGAAAGTTGTTCAAACTCGCAAAGGCAAAGGTCTGGGGCTCACTAAATTTTTCCACTGCATAGGTGTCAACTCTGAGGTTTAGAAAACCATGCTTTGTCGCGTTATTAGACCTGCATGGAAGTACAAATCTGCTATATGGGCTGATAACTCCAACCAGGCTAAGTCTGTAGAATCCATTCAAGTGGGGGTGCTTAAGGAGTGTATGTCAGCATGCTCCAAAATAGCCAATGTGGCTGTTCAGGGTGAGTTTGGCATTCCGTCCTTAAGCTTCCGACGACATGAATTCAAGGTCAGATGGTGGGGTCAGCTGCAACATATGCCCAAGACCAGATATCCTAAGTTAATCGACTCTATATCTTGGAAACAGGACCGCCCTGTCAAACAGGCTAAGTCCTGGTAGAAGAGAGTAGAAGAGATTCTCAAGGACCTGGACCTGGATCCGCAAGTCTTGACCCTGCTGGATAAATCTGACTTAGAGGCTGTAGTGTCCTCAGCCATGTCTGTTGCCATGAGATTGTCTGATGAAAATGAAGTTAGGCAGAAAACTTCCCTGAACTTGTTTCCAGTCAGTGACATGGGGGACGACATCTTGGATGACCTCAAGGGTCTACCCACTCTCGGCACTAGACTGAAATTTAAACTCAGGGCAGGAAGCCTACCTTTGAAACAAACAGAAGAAGAGAGGAAAGGGAGAGTGCAATTGTCCGTTGTGTGGGCAATCTGAAGACAATATTCATTTTCTGATACACTATCCGGGGTTCTCTCACCAAAGAGACGCTCTCTTCAATTCTATCAAGGGAATTGTGCCTGTACCCCTGTTTACCAACTTTGAAAGTCTCGAGGCTGAGCCAAAAGCCCAGGCCCTCCTGAGGCCTAGTTTTTGGGCAAATCACACACATCAGATTGATGCTTGTGTGAAGGGATTTCTAGAGGATATCTGGAAACCCGGATTAATTCTTTATATGAAGGTAAGTCTTACTACCAACGTCAGCCCCTGACAGAGGTAGGTTCTGTTCCTTTTGTTCCCGCTCAAACTGGGCGCGGGGTCAATGGCCACAAGGCTACGGCAAACAACGTCTTATGAGTACAATGTCACCCTTAGTTCCTCTCAGATTGTGGAAGCAATTGAGCGTTTTCACGATGTGTAGGGTTTAGGGTAGGGTTTGTGTAAAGCAGAGGTAGAGGCAGAACCGAGCAAGGTTTAGGGTAAATCTAAGTGAGTAAGAGGCTGGGGTGTATGGCGGAGGAATGATCTTAGGACTGATGAACTGATGGAGAAGGGAGTGTGTGGGGCTGGACTGCGAGTGAGGGAGAGGCTGGAGAATGGCTCATGAAATGTATATGCTTACAGTGACTGAGATGGTGATTGGTTTATATAACCAAGCCTATTACTACTATGATTGGCATGTGAACTTAAGGCATGAGTGGTTGATTGTTTCATTTCGAACCTGATATGCTTTGAGCCTGGTTCCGGAGATTTATCTCCAGACCTGCAATTAGCTTTTGTGATGAGTTTACAATCTGCATATATGGTGGTAAATGTTATATATCAAACCTTGGTTCTTTCCTAAATGTGAATGACCTGGAAACTTTGTTAGAAACATAAATGGCTCGAGTTGGACTATGTATGGCTTGACTGCTGGATTAAATTTCAAAGGCTTAGAACATGTGTTAGGGTTTTAATACTGAATGGATGTGGGACATTGCTAGGGCGCCAGAGCATGACATTCCATGCATTCACGCCATTGGATGCCAAACTTTTCTTGGCACGTTGGGCCAAGGTTTGTATGCGTTCACGAACTGCCAACCTTGCTCGTTGCCCGGTTGCCTTATTTTCCATCATTGCTAACTTTGTGGGGTGGAGGGGCTTGTGTTAGGCTGCATCAAAGCGCGCAAAGGAAGGGGGGACTGAGGCTGTGGTGAATGCTACTGGTCCACCTACGACATGGGTGCAACAAGGCCCGAATGGCCAATGGGTGCAATCCAGAGGTGGGCAAACGTGGCTGTAGCAAGGAGCACCTACCTGGCAGCAGCCCATGGCCCCTCCACATACGGCGAACACGTGGTCATGGATTCCAAGTGGGTCCAATGGAGGACCCCAAGGAGCTTGGGTACAAGGAGGTGCCCAAACTTGGGGCCCTCCATGCAACGCCGCTAGTGGGCAGTGTGCAGGCCCCCCTGTTAATGGTGCTGCTCCTCCATTCACCCCCCCCTGCTGGTGATGATCAAGATTCCACATAGCAAGGGGATGTGGCGTTGCAGGCTACAAACAAAAAAAGACAAAAAAGGCTGGCTGCAAAGGAACATGAAACTGATGCGAAAGCCCGCAAATCTGTTGGGCTGAAGCCGCACAAGGTACAACTAAACTCTAAGGGGGAAGTAGACCAGGGGTGTGAGGGGAAGGATTACTGGCAGAGCTCCTTGCGGGGACTCTACATCAGATATCTTGATCCTAGCATTTTGCTAGCAGACAAGCAGGAACCCAGTGACATGGCCAAGGTTAAGGAATCCATGGACGCGGATTTTGAGTACTATCCTAAACTTATGAGCGCTGACAAGTTCCAGAAAGCATGTGGGAGGATTATAAAAGTACACCGCCAAAAGTTAAAGCTGGTGTGGTTGGCTGGAGGTCCATGCCCTCCGAGTGTAGAGTCCTGCCATTGGGATGCATTGGTGAAGTACTGGGATTCCCCCAAGGGCAAGAAAGAGAGTGAAAACATGAAGAGAGCACGATCCAATGTTACCAACCCATCGAGGGTTGGAAGAGCAGGGTTGACTGGACAGGCCCGACGCTTGGTAATATGAATATCTGTACCACATTTTAGTATATGTATACATCTATATATATGTACATATATATACATGTATGTGATGGAGTAGGATACCATCTCTGCCTTGTGAGGTATTTGCAAACTGTCACTACAGTCATGCCTCTGTAAACGCCCCACTTGTTTGGATGAATAGGGGCTAATTTTTGTTGTTGTTGTGGCCCTGGCAGAAGAAAGAGAGAGCACGAAGTCCAAGCATCACTGAGCTGGCACACGCATCGAAGGCGGACAAGGGTTTAGGCTCCCAGTCAATTGGAGGTGCACAGGTAAATGGCGTGTGGGTATTTTTTTTTTGTTGCATTCATTTTGCTGGAGCAGTAGCCAGGCCATGCGGGCTGATAATGTGTCTTTCTTTGGCTGTATAGGGAGGGGGCAGTGCGATGCACTCTCGACTATCGTCCCTTGAGGGCAGTGTGCTTGCCTTGGCAGACGTTCAGATCCCGACGATTGAGGGCAAATTGGCCACTATAAAAGCAAAAGTTGCGAAGGCTTCTGCGGACAACAGCAAAAAACTGGATGCATTGATGTCAATGATGTTGGGAATGTCAGCAACTGCCCCTCCTCCAACTACTATCCCAATATGTACTGTTATTGAACCTTGCGATTCCGACGCAGGCTTGGGAGGCAAGACTGCTATGGAGAAGGTGGTTTGTGCACCTTCACCCCAACATATTTTTGTGGTTGTCATCCATTCAGTGTTAGTTGACTTTGAAGTTTACTGCTCTGGTATGTTTTGCTTGGGTGCAGGGAGAACCTCTTGAGGTTGGGGAAAAGCCAAAGTTGTCTGCCATTGAGGACCTTGTGGTGACCCAAGTAAAATTGGGGCGCAAGGGAATTCCTAATAAATTGCCACGTAAAAAGGGAGGTGGAGCTGGCGGGACAGCAATATTGGCTGCTGGTGAGGACGTCTGCTCCACCGAGAGTGCTGGTAAGGGTGACAGTAGGGGGTTGGCAGATCAGCATGTGAAGCCAACTTCCCCACAGAAAGAGGTACGCTCTCAAAGACTTTGTCTTGGTTCCTGTCCTTGGGCTTTCTGTTTTTGACTCTGAAAACATTTCATGAATAATCTATTTATTGGTGTGTGCCATGAATTCTATGCATCAGGTATGGTAAGACGTACTCATGTACTATACCTTGTTGTTTTGTTGGCATGTAGAAGGGGACTAAAGCAAATGACCCTGCCCCAGCCATCGTGAAGGGAGCTGAGAAGAAGTACATGCAAAAATGAGAGCGTGTAACCAGAGCCACTGCTGCCAAAGGCACAAAGTCCTTGACTGATGCAAATGGTGACATAACACCAAGTTCTAGCGGGAGTAAGAGTCAGGTGGGCCTTCAGGAGGCACCTCTCCATGCAGCAGTTTTCGTACTAGAGGTGAGCATGCATGCACCTGTTGGCTATCAGTTCTGTACAATGTGGCCATTTACATGTTGGGTACTTCAAACTATTAATAGATGCATTGCTAAATGAAACTACTAAGGGGTGTTGAGCGTGATGTGTGCAAGCTGAGAAAGCCGCTCTTGATACTGCCACTGACAGTGCACCAACTGCGGCGCCTTCAAAGGCAACCCCCAAATATCAACCCCCGGCCATAGTGGCAGATATTCTTATGCTACCAAAAGTACTCTACACTTTCAGTGATTGCTTATACTGGGCGGTCCTCATTATCTAGTTTTCAATGTACATGTATGTCTTCATGGGTTGATTAATGTGGGTTTTATGGTGGGTGTTGTGTGCAGTTTAAGTTGAAGGACAAAATCAGCCTGTATGATCCTTATTTACCACGACACATGGCTGCCAGTGGAATTGTCACTGGTGTGCCTGACAAATATACATATCACTGCCGTGTTATACCCGAGGAATTGTGGCGGGTTGAGGTAAATGATATCTATATTGCCAATTGTGTCTTGCCTCACCCTAACGAGGAAGAGGTCCCACTGCAAACAATGTTGGAGGATGTCGTTGGTCTGAATTGTCTTTGGCCAGAGAAGAACATGAAGAGGGCTTAGATTTCGTTCGCCCGAGCATAGACATTGCTGGCAGTGAGAAGAAGGCATGAAAGCAGTTCAGTGTTCCTAGCATGCATGCGGAGACGCCGTGTACAAGTTAGGCTTAGTGCTTTTATCATGGCTGGATTTTGTTGACAGTGTTCCAACACTTAATTCTCTGGGATTGTATTCTATTTTGTGGAGCTTGAATCCCCAATGGTACTTCTTTAAACACTACACTAGTGGTATGTGTTCCTCTAGTCATGTTCATAATCACTTGCACATCACTATAATAGTGATATAATTTAAAACTGTGGGAGTAGCCAAATGCATACAATTGCCTACATTACCACTTGTATAGTGGTATAAGTAGTCACATATATATTACTGTACTAGTGGTATGAATTCCTCCAGTGGTATTCCTAATCACTTACACACCACTCTGTTAGTAATGACTCCAATCCATAGTTCCCACTCAGAGAGACACCATGAATGACTCAAATAGCTTACACACCACTCTGTGGGTAATCATTCCAATGACCTGCTGAGAGACGTCATCCACTTACATAACCACTCTGTAAGTGATATTGTATATTCTCAGTTTTCGTAGAATGACTCTATGAATCATTTTGTGGTCACTCAACAAGTGGTTTCGGAAGTCATTGAACGTTTCACTCCATCCATTTCGTAGCACTGACACACGACACATAACCATGCTGAGAGTGTCGCCACGTGTCGACATAATCTCCAATATCATCCACGGACCACCGGCTTACACGTCTCCACTACAAAATGGAAGTGGTTACTTCACCACTATGACACGTCAGTTTACCACTGTGACACGTCATAAGTGGTTGGTTTACCTCAGTGACACGTCATTGACATGTCACAGTGGTTAATTTACCACTGTGATATGTCAGCTAACAGGTGGACCCGGACGTGAGTGGTTCGAACCACTGTCCTTAACCACCGGTGCCACGTAATGTCTTTTACCACTCGATTGTCCTAATGCACTCGTTCTTCATCACTCTGGGGCCAGAGTGGTGTAGTGTCAAACCGGGACGAGACAATGTGGTGGCTGATGCTTTAAGTAGAAAGCAGCAGCTCATGTTGGTGTATAAGGGCGAGACGGCGCTCCAAAGGAAGATCCGGAAGGCTTATCGGAAGGATGAGATGGCGAAGTCCGTGATGCGGGACTTGAGGATGGGGGTTAAATCGCAGTTCCACTTGCAAAATGGACTGCTCCGGTATAAGCAAAAGCATCTCTACGTGCCGAAGGGAAGGATCAGAGATAGTCTCTTGAGAGAATGCCATGATGGCTCGCTTGCGGGCCACGACGGAGCCAAGCGCACCGCGGCACTCTTGAAGAAAGAGTATTTTTCGCCCAAACTAATGGAGGAGGCCGAGGAGTATGTCAAGACATGCACCACATGCCAACAAAACTAGAGCGAGTACAAAAAGCAAGCGGGGCTGTTACAACCCTTGCCGATTCCGGAGGGGTCTTGCAGGGAAAGTGTCTCGATGGATTTCATGACTGCTATGCCGCTGTCAAAAAGATTCGATGCAATCATGGTGGTGGTGGATAGGTTCAGTAAAATGGGCCATTTCATCCCCACCAAGGAGACGGCAACGGCGCAGGAAACGGGGCGACTTAACTTCGCCCACGTCTTCAAGCATCATGGACTCCCGAAGGATATTGTCTCGGATCGCGATCCATAGTTTACAAGTAAATTTTGCAGGGCACTTTGGAAGAAAATGGGGACAAGGCTCAAGATGAGCACCGCCTTCCGACCTACGATGGACGGCCAAACGAAAAGGGTGAATTCCGTGGTGAAGCAGATCTTGCGGAATTACGTGTCCGCAGACCAATCGGACTGGGTGGAGCACTTGGATGCGGCAGAGTTCTGTTATAATAACACAAAACACTCCGCAACGAGAGTTTCCCTTTTCGTATTGGTCTATGGAAAAACACCCCTGGTGCCGACAAGTTGGGCCGCCCAGGACGTTGAGGAACCGGCAGCAGCAGCGGTGCTGGAAGAACGCGAGCATTTGTTGAAGCTCGCAAAGTACAACATTGCCAAAGCTAGGAAGCGGTATGAACGGCAGGCGAATCGGAAGTGGATGGAAGTTAAGTTTGAGGCATGCACGGAGGTCTGGTTGAACATCAAGAATTTTTGACTACCTCCGGAAGTGAGTCCGAAGTTCGTACCTCTGTATGCGAGGCTCTTTCGCATCCGGAAGGTTATGAATGAGGATGTGTATGAATTGGAGCTGCCGGCAAACAGCAAGGTTCATCCGGTATTCCTCGTCTCCCTTTTGAAGCCTTACTTCAAAGATGAAGCGCGTCCGAATCGGCATCAAGTGTTGCGTCTGCCACCTGTGCTGTTGGATCATGAAAATGCACCTCACTACGAGGTAGAGGCAGTGCTTAAGTCAAGGAGGTTCAAGAATCAAGAAACGGAGTATCTCGTGAAATGGAAGGGCTATCATCATGTTGAGGCATCTTGGGTGCGTGCCTCAGAAATGGGAAACGCATCCGAGGCGGTTGCAGCTTTCGAAGGGCGACCTCAAAAGCGGAAGAAGCGTTGATGGGGACATCAACCTTGGATTGTGGGGGAGGAAATGCATGCTTAGCCCGACTTAGCTAGCTCAGGAATCCGATTGCAAAACTTGTGTTGTACAAATTTTGTTATAAATGAAATGGTTTCCAAATGTTGTGTGTCCTATTTTGTTTGGAATGGTGATGCATGGTATGGTTGGCTAGTGTGTAGAATGCATGCTAGCTTACAAAAGTGGGAAAGGTAAATGGATTAATCATGTGTTTGCGTAGTGCCGAAATCGAGTGACTCCCATCCAAGGGGCAAAGAAACTTGCGCCTTCTTGATTACCTTATCTATGATATTTTTCCTAGCAGACAGTATGTCTTGCTCCCCCAACATGCATCTACTCCTCACTTAGCTAGCTCCATTCATGTTTCACTGCTTGTTCCCTGCACTCTTACTTTTTGATCTAACCTGTTTGAATGTTGAGAACCGTCAAGTGATCTTCACCCCCACAGCTCGGACAGCTCGCACTCAAAACATGACATCCTCTTCTTTAGAATAGTGTTTGAATTTCGTGCTAGTTTTCTGCACCAATTGTAGCACTTGGGGTTTTTCCTATGGGATGTTTTGTCCTCCACCCAGCTTGCAGGGTGAGGTTTTCTTCCCTAGGTTTTTTCATCCCTTGTGTGTTGGGTGTGTAGTTTGTTTTGGCTAGGCTTCATTTTTGTTCTTCTTGAGCTCATCACTCGTAGGAGCTCGCAGTTCCTTGTGGCCCTAGCAGGCTTCACATATGTGGAGCTGGGATTCCTTCTCACCTTACTTTTCAACATGAATGAATGGAGCAGGGATGCGCTCCGGATGATTTAAGGGATGGACGGAGCTAGCATGAAGTCTAGATGAACTTACACCTTGCGCATGAGGATGAGCTGGCAATAGCTGATGG
This sequence comes from Takakia lepidozioides, assembly GCA_030704615.1. Classification (NCBI taxonomy): domain Eukaryota; kingdom Viridiplantae; phylum Streptophyta; class Takakiopsida; order Takakiales; family Takakiaceae; genus Takakia; species Takakia lepidozioides. The sequence goes on along the minus strand of CM060731.1, from coordinate 9,913,211 downwards.
CTTTATTAGGGGCTGCCTTATTCTAACAGCTAGTTTAGGATTAGATTAGGATGGGACTGGGTGATCTGGCTTCTTTCTATGGCTGTGTGCTGGAAGGGCATATGGTGCACCTATATGTAAGTGCCACGCGGCACTAGGATTAGATTATGACCTAATACTATTTAAACCTCACTGCCGTGGCAGTGAGGGTGGTAGCTTTTTGGGTCTTACGCGAGCGTACGTTGGGTGTAACGGTGTGCTTGAGTGGTTGGATGAAAGTGTTTTGGAGGTCTGAGTTTGTGGTGTCCTCTCAGTAAGATTCCGTCTTCTCTGCCAGGCCCATCTATCGACTACATTCCCTAGATAAGGTTAAGTCCGGTAGAGGAAGGAGAACAAACCCATAGCGCCGGAATCAGGCTTCACAAGGGCTTACTTAAAAGATAAATATGAACTGTCAAAAGAACAGTAGGATGGTTAGAAATTATTATTATTCCGGAATTGTGGTGACAGCCGTGTGGAGCTGGGATTCCTTCTCACTTTCCTTTTCGACTTGGATGAACGGAGGAAGGATGTGCCCCGGATGATTTAGGGATGGACGGAGCCAGGATGAAGTCTGGATAAACTTACACCTTGCGCATGAGGATGAGCTGGCAACAGCTGATGACTTTATTAGGTGTTGTCTTATTCTAATGGCTAGTTTAGGATTAGATGAGGATGGATCTGGGTGATCTGGCTTCTTTCTATGGCTATGCCGGAAGGGCATCTGGCTGGCCTATATGTAAGTGCCACACGGCACTAAGATTAGATTATGACCTAATACTATTTAAGCTCGACTGCCGTGGCAGTGGAGGTGGTGGCTTTTGGGTCTTATGCGAGTGTACGCTGGGTGTAATGGTATGCTTGAGTGTGTAGATGAATGCGTTTTGGAAGTCCGATTCAGTTGCGTCCTCTTCGTGATTCTCTGCCAGGCCCATCTATCGACTACATTCCCCAAATAGGATTAAGTCCGGTAGTGGATGGGGAACAAACCCATAGCGCCCGAATCAGACTTCACAGGGGCCAGCCTTGAGGGGGAAAATTATTACTATTATAATTTTAAAGAAGAGGCAGATCGAATCGCCTCCAGATCTAAAAACTAACCTGCTTTGAAGAGGGCAGGAGAGAGGGGCCCTTGTAAAATTTCCGGGGGACTTTAGAGCATAAAGATAAAGTTTCTTTAACGTCAGTGAACATAAAGAGGGTAGAGGTGACTAATATCCAGGGTTACCGTAGAGCTGATAAGTTATAGAGGTAGAAATCTCTCCAGGTATCATGACTCTATCATCATCGCCCACATATAGCATTTTAATATGGACAATCTAGGCTCATTGAAGGGACAGATGCCATACTGAATGCATGCCATTCTCGGTCCAGGTGAAGAATCTGGTTCGCCACGGGAAAGATGACAGGCTTGCAGGAGAAATCGTCTGACCACAATGATCATCTTATTAGAACTTATGTCCAAGGAGGATGTTCTTCTAATGCCATTTCATATGGAACAGAACCCACATGCGGAGCAGACTGGAAATGACAGAATCTAATGGGAGATCAGTGAACAGGTGTGGGCTGCTGGATTTTGAGTGGTAGACTGATCGGGTGGGGAAGGGAAAGGAAAGGAATTTACAGAGGTTTGGTGTTTGGTTGTCTCTTGTAGCCTACCAGAGAGTCCAAATGATGTGGGTTTCTCGGGCTGTGTAACCAATAACCAACTCATAAACATGAGCATGAAGTACAGGAATCATCTATCTACTAATCATTTTACTCTACTTGTGGAAAACTTCCGAGTCCATGGATGATGGCACCGTTGTCGCAAACTGAACTATTGGCAAACAAGCTTGTCAGGCCTAGGCCTCTTGTCCATCTTATTTTTGAGTGCCTGCTGTGATTGTGTAGACAAGTGATGTTCAGAACTTGGCCCACTAGCTAGTGCTGTCAGAACTAAGTTATCGTGGATATGACGCATGCAAAGATTATGTTAAGGCTCGCTCTTACACTGGTTTGGACCTAGCACCCTTCAATCACTTATGATGCTCATCTTTGTCAGGTTTGCATGTTTATGACCGGACGAGCATTGCACATCCAGGCTCCTGTCCTTATTCTCAACAACATACAACCATATCACTTGTCCAAATCCCGAAACCCATGTGATGCAAAAGCTACATCGCATGAAAGCATGCAGATGATTGTACGTGCTGGGTACCGAAAATCAGACATCGATCTTCAACTTTGCAGTAAGAGTAGTCCGTCGCCTGCAAGAGACTTTTTCATAGAGAAGAAACTCTTAGGAAAATGAAAGGGCAAAAAAGCACTTCAAAAAAGCACATTTTGACATGTAGTAGTAAGTTAGTACATTTCTATAATTCATCGGTGATAGATCCTTGTCTGATAGCTCAATTGGCCAAGGTCTTTGGGCATGTTTACATATCAACTCACTTGCGCGGAGCAAAGTGAGTTGATACCTGCTTGCTCCTGACCTCAAGTTATTTAGGGCAGATGTCCATTCAACCTAGTCATTCATGTATATTAGCCAGCTATCAGTGGCCTTGACAATTCCATTGCTCCAATAATCTCAAGCTCATCACTTTCTGCACAGAAGGTCAGCATGTCTGTGTGACACAGTCCACCCCATCTACAAAGTCTGTGCAGACACAATGTCAATTTTTTCATCCACTACACCTACACTGTTTCTACGACAATTGTTCCTACAACAATTTATCACAACACCCTGAGCAATTCTCCATTGTTCTCTTGACCAAAGATATGAATCACAAGGTTAGTACTCAAATTTACAGAGCCCTCATGTGCTTTCTTGACATCATCAAACCCTGATGACTTCACCATAATTTGCATAAACCTTAGCTAAAGCTACCAGATTGTTGCAGCAAATTCAATCGGAAGTTTTTGTACTAAATATATCTTCACTGTGCTCATTCTTTCTCATTCAACATAGGAAAAATCTTGTCATGATATCCCACAACTACTCGAATTTGAAATCACAAGATCAGCTGTGCACTTCATATTGAGGACGACAACACCTTTCATGAGATCCTCGAGTCATGCCTCCATTCCTGAGACAGCTACTGTGTTACCTGTGAACTGAAGGCACAAGCTGGTGATAAAAACCTATTATGTCTCTCAAAACATCAGGGAAAAATCTTTGATCCTCCTGTATTCAGTGCTTAGTTCCTTGAAATATGCTAGGAAGAGTAATTCTGGATAATTTAAGATTGAACTACATGGACAAGATAGAGCACATTCTAGTTTCAAGAGCATTCTCCAAGACTATGTTTTGAAGGCCTTTGGCTTTAAAGTGCAATTCGAGTCCTAAGCTCTAGACTTCATCTTCATGTAGCAACATGTTGGGAACTCCTTTACTGACTGGAAATCTCCGCCCTGTCTCTGGGCAAATCAAAGCACCCTCCTCCAAATGCATCTGTTTGAACCACATACAGCACCTCTCTCTGAGAGCCTTGTTATGAAGCTTGAGTCCCAAAAGAAGTAAAGTGACATCAAAATGCCGAGCCAGCACCGGTAAAAGCAGTCAAACAGTGGCTACCTCCTAACCATGTTGTTTAGAGTCTGGTTTCTTTGCTCTGAAACTGAAAGATTGAAAATGCTTTGCACAGATTGTTTGGGGAGATATTACTTCGAGAGTTGTGCAGTGCATATCATTAGTGATATCAATGCCAGCCCATAAGTCAACAATCAATCTCCTTAACCAGATACCTATCGGCTATGCACAATCCATATGGCTGTCGGACACAGACATCCACTAGTGGGCCAAAATAAGGTCCGTATCAGATGGGGACTATGGGCCGAAGGGCAGGTCATGCCAACAGTCACAGAGATGGATCCCCAAGGACATCTCTCTTTTTCTGTGCATAAGACTTGCAGAGGTATTCACTAGTCAGGTGCAGAGTGCCCTGCAGGACGCCATCTGCCCCCGGCTGCCCAACGCCCCCCACCGTTCTTCTTTTCAGTCTGTCTGTATGGATGGCAAAGCTCTACAGAACCAGATGATGGGTTCTCAAGAACGAGAGGGTTCAAATAAAACACACCACTAGACCGGGTAAGGCACTGCGGTGCCCCAAATATGGCTCCTGCCAGTTTGACGTCTAACATGAAATTTCACCCAAAGCAGCAGGTAATACACAGAAACTAGACTGCTACCTCAAGTAGAGCGTGGTGGAATTTGCGGAGGAACTCTTCGTCCTCTAGCATTGTAGGCTCAACCTGCTCGGGGAGTTCGGTCAGCCCCAGCTGCACACCCCTCCACCCACTCAAATTTCAGTAGCCTGACCAAATCTTTTGCATCTACAAGGTACTCCTTAGGGCAACAGTCACAAAATGCAATAGACGAGCATTCATTACAAAACCTTTTTAGCAGGGCACAAATTTGGCGTGGTCTCCTGTAGGGGTGTTGAGAGTGTAATACCAACGTCGCTTTCAGCTTCTATCACCCAATTTGCCAGTTATCTTTTGCCCAATACCAAGTAGTATCCGAGGTACTCTCCTCCACTCCAAATCTATTTCAGGTTCATGTTTCACGTCTGCCGGGGTAAAGCTCGAGTTGGCAGATGGGGAAGGAGAGAGCATGGAAGTGCCAAGGAGAACGTACAATATTCACTAGGGCACAAATGCTCACAATGCTGAGTTATTTGGGAGAAGCCCCTCAAACTTCTGCACATTTCAGCTTCGACAAGAAAAGGCCGGAGAGGCATATGCCTACCTTTCAAAGACACATTACACTGAGACAGTCAAAATATATGCCAAGGATGCGATTGGCAAGGACGGATTATGGTTCTTTCACTCCGACCCATAAAGCCTGGAATAAAAATCTGCGATAAAACAAAACAACGAGAGCAAGTAGAGGGGCGGTTGACATACACTGACGGCTGCATCATGAAGTGCTTTCCATTCAAGCTTGGGCAGGATGTGCTTGAGAAAGTCTGGATTGAGTTCCGTCTCTTTGGTCTCTACAGATGTGGCCTCAATGCCTAGTGGAAAGCCCTTGGTCACCCCCTTTATGTTACACGAAAGCATGTTATGGGTGAGAAGCCTCATGGCTGCTGTTCGTCGCCTCCCTCAAACTCTTGTCAATCGTTGCCCACTACTTTCCCCCTCGCACGTCTCGCACACACAAACCTCCCTCGCTTCCTTCCTTCCTTCCCAGAATACAAATTACATGTTTCTCTCTTTATATATATATGTGTGTGTATTAATAGATTAGTATAAGGTATCCATTCTGTTTTTGAAAAGCCAAGCTTTTACTGATACCGGGAGGGAAAAATGAAACCCCCAAGAAGCCCTAAAGCAGTGCTTGTGAGTGTCAGAGAATGCTTGTTGGCTCCAAGCCCTGTACAACGATTTGATGAAAGGCCAGACTAGCGTAGGTGGAAGTAGAGCATGCCAGCAGGCAGCTCCAAGCTTTCCGAGATCCCCAAATCACAGCAGTTACAGAGCAGCGAGTCCGTGAATTGAAGCAATGAGCAGACTGTAGAATTCTATTGGCTATTTGCCATAAGATCGCACTTGTTTTAGAGTGCCGCAATTTGGCCCAAATGTGGGACCAGATGGAGCCCCACTTCTCTGCTACGAAGCCAAGGCCAGCCCATTTGATGTCCCATTTGGATTGAAGATGGCAAGGGACGGCGAAGTGCGGTAGGCTTTTTTGGCCACGTTCTGGTTGGGGAAATAGTTTGTGTTAGTGCCACTCTCCAGGATCAAGCTGGACAATGCTGGGTTGAAGAGATGCTAGCATTTTGGGTGTCAGATAGCTTTGTAGGTAAGAAACATTGAGTCCATCTCCTCAGAAATTCCAATCCCCCCATCTCCCGTACCACACAACATGATCAGTGTTGTGGTCCCATCTATAAGTGGGGTTCACAGTCAAACTTAGCAATCAACAGAGCCTTATCAGTATGGAAACCCCGCAGTTACCAAGGCTGGGCACCAGACTTGCCCTCCAATGCCAATACATCCAATGAGGAATGTGAGATCTAGAGGCCCATCAGGACTGCTGTGCAATTGCAATGCTAATATGACAGCCATTGAAAATCATCCCTGATTCCCAAAACGGTGGACTACAGGTCTAGGCCAATACTAATATGAAATCATATCTCCAACGACTGCAACACCAGGGAACAGCATGTCTGTTGCAGCAGTCAGGAAGATCAACACAAGAACACATCACGGGAGAAGGATCAAGAATTTTTCATGAGAAAGCAAATGACAAGAGAATTCATCAGACTACCCCAACTCTGCTGTTCCATTTACTTCTTAGATGAATTAGCTCAAGAGGTCGCTTTCAGTCTTATGAGAGAAACTAATTTTGAGGCAAGTGCCCCTGGGCATGCTAGAGAAGGACATTGAGATAAACTCATCAGAATGGTTGCTTTGGCCTCATGGCAACACAGGTTTGGCATGGACACCAGACACAGTGGGTAGTCCAATGCTTGTTCAGAATTGTTCAGAATGCTTGTTCATGTTGCAGCAGCTTGTATGCGATGGAACTCACCTACTAAACCTTGAGAGGCCTCATGTCCCGGAACCAACTTGCAGGCGGTGAATCTCTAGGTCCAGACCTTTGATGACCCTGTCATTCACATTGTAAACACCTGTTCGAAGCAAGTCTGCCCTCTGCTTTAACATGCGTGCAGTTTCACTCTTGATGGATGTTGCTGATTCTGAACCCTGCCATTTGGTCTTGTTCTCTCTATCACTGGGTGCTATTTCGAGAGACCGATCCTCCAAAATTGGAGTCTTGCCTCCACTTTCTACATGCTTTTCCAGGCGTGCTCCAAGTACACCTCCCTGCTTCTGTCCCACCTCCACAAGAGGCTTTCGAGACAAAGATTCAACCCCAGGTCCAACCCCCTTGGGAATTGAAACTTTGTCATCCTGAAAAACTCTCGGACAATTTCCAACCACACTTTCTACCTTGACTGGATCCTTCCTTGTGGAAGTTCTATGTTCCTCTTTACTGGAGTTCTCAGGAACACACTGTGAGACAGGAACTGGTGCAACAGTCACAGCTTCCTGCTCATGCAGTTGGAGGTGTTCCAGCTGCTCCTTTAGCTGCTGCAGCTCCAGTCGATCTTCTCTGGTCTTCTGTGACTGAGACTCGACCAGAGCTGCAACCGCCTGGACTTCCAGCCGCACCCGCTCTTGCACAGACCGGTTAGCTTCCACCTCAGTATGCTGCCGATGCCAGCTTCCAAGCTCCTTGGCCATCTTCAGGACCTGCATCAAAACAGCTTATGAGTTTTATTAGAGACTTCAGCAGTGAGTCATAACCGTTGTCTTCTGGAACACAACATCATTGCTACTTGAGGGCTACGCCTATGCTGTTGGTTGTGACTTTGGTGCAACCCTGACAGATATTTCCTCATAGTCTTTTCTTCTCATGAGTACCTGATCTTTGTAATCATTCCTGCCCCGCACTGCCAACTCAGCTTTCCTCTGCAAGTCACTACATTGCTGCTTCAAGGTGATGATCTGGGCCACCAGCTCAGCCTCTGATGTGCCTCTCTGTGCAGCTCGAAACTCCCAAAACTGTTTCTCTAGAGTTGCCAATGAAGCATTGGAAGTGGAGAGTCGCTGTTCGAGCATGGTGTGCTGGTCTTGGAGGGCGGCATATTTGCTGCGTTCAAGCTCCACCCGATGCTCACACTCAGCCTGCAACCTCGTTACTGCCACCTGCAGAATTAAAGGTTTCAAGGACAATTTGCGTCCAGCTACAAAAGAAAAATGAGATGTGTCATATTGAGCAACTCTTTTATAGTAAGATGTGTACTCTCAAGGCAGCCTCTGCCAAACGCGGTCAAAAAGGGGTCGGATTTGTCCGTGATTTCTTGTTTGACAATTGTGAAATTATCAACAAGGGTTTGAGGTACGAGCATAGTATCTGGCTAAAACTGAATTTGAAGGGCGGTATGAGTACAAAGGACCTCTTTGTTGGTTGTGTTTACATGCCCACAGAGGGGACCCTTAGTGCTGACGCAGACAAGGCCTTCGAAGATGTAAAGCTGGACTGTGCTTCGTTCCTTGCCAAAGGTCAGGTGGTACTATTGGGGGATTTCAATGCCCGGGTGGGCAAAGGTATCCATCAGGACGATATCATTGGACCTTTTGGTGAGGACGAGCTGAATTCTAATGGCAGACGGTTAATTAACTGACTAGAAGAGCTTCAGCTTTTGACCTTGAATAACAGGACAAGAGGTGACCAAGTGCAGTGGACTCGTGAGAAACCCCAAACTGGGGAACGTTTTATTGTGGACTATATCATAATGGACAAAATTTTGTTCCCCCAGTGTGCCAATGTGTTGATCGACAGAACTGATATTGGTACCTCTGACCACTTCCTGGTTTGGACTGAGATCAAAAGGTGTTTTCCCACCACCAAGAGATCTGTGAAACGTTCGATTCGGAAGTGGCGCATAGAAAAATTCCACAATGAGGAGGTCAAGGCTGAGTACATCCAGGCCTTGCAAGAGGCTCTCCCTCATTTTGTCCAATCGCTCCAAGAACTTCAGTCACGCTCTGTTAACGCAAGAAATGAAGTCGAAAGAGCAGTGGACTCTTGGGAGAGTTTCGTTTCCTCCGTGGCTGACAAGATCATCGGAGGAAACTAATTGTCTGCGGTAGAGCAGTTAATTGGTGGACTAATGAGATTAAACTCAAGATAGCTGAGAGACGAGCCCTCTAGAAAGAGTGCTGCAATTTGGAAACCAACAGAGAATTGTGGGCGAGGTACTACCAGCTCCGTAAAGATATCAATCAGCTTGTTAGGTCTCAGAACAAATTATACTGGGACAAGCTATACAGTGAAATAAACTCAAACCACCATGGTGGTAATGACAAGAAATCCTGGTTGGCCCTTCAACGTTTGTACAAGCTGAAAAACGGTCAGCAAGTACAAGCGCTGAAGACTACTAAAGGTGCAGTGGTGACTTCATCGGTTGACATTGTCAAAACCTTTGAAACTCACTACAGTATCCTTGGCAGAACTTCTAGGTCTAACAGTGAGGGGTCTTCTGCTGAATGGAGGGACACAGTTGGAAAAACTGTTCCTATGATTCAAAACAGCCCTGATGAACTGCAGTATATTTCAATGGCTTATAATGCTCCCATTAGTTCTTCTGAGATTGTGGAAGCAATTGAACATTTAAATGGATATAAAGCTGGTGGACCTGATGGTATTGTCAACGAGCTTATCAAGCACGGTGGCGATCCCATGATAGAGGCCCTAGTTCTCCTCTTTAACCTTATCTGGAAGACAGAAATGATCCCCTTTCGCTGGCGACAGGGGGTCATTAATCTATACAAGAAGGGTGACAGAGAAGAACCGGGGAACTACCGTGGCATCACGCTCCTCAATGCTGTTGGCAAGACATTCTGCAGAGTTATGAGTACTCGTCTCGAGGTTGATCTGGAGTCTAGAGGTTGTTTCCATGAAGGCCAAGCTGGCTTTCGGCGAAACAGGGGCTGTGTGGATCATATCTTCACTCTAAGCCAGATTATCCAGGGAAGGAAAAAAGAAGGGAAACCCACTTATGTCTTTTTCCTGGATGTCAAAAAGGCTTATGACACAGTGTGGAGAGATGGCCTATGGTTCCGCCTCTGGTCTTGTGGGATCAAGGGAAAGATGTGGAGAGTTGTCCACAACTTGTATGCTCACACCAAAAGCTGTGTCACTGTTAACGGACAGAAGTCCAACTTCTTTGACATAGACCAAGGTGTAGCTCAAGGATGTACTCTCTCCCCTCTGCTCTTCAATGTTTTCATCAATCAACTCCTCGAGGATGTGGAAAGTGAGGGATTTGGGTTAAGGGTGGGTGATACCACCATACCAGCCCTTATGTTTGCGGATGACTTCGCAGGCATAGGGGAGACTCCAACCAATCTCCAGGAGTTGATTGATTGCGCGAAGAGATACTTTGATCTTTGGGGGCTAGAGGCTAATGTCAGCAAATGTGCAGTGGTATCATTCAACGACAGAGGAGAGGGAGGAAGTGATCTTAAGTGGCAGTGGGGTAGCCAAGAGATCCCGGTCCTCCCTTCCTACACTTACCTGGGCGTTGAGTTCTCCTCCAATTGTAATTGGGATGCACATATCCGGAAAGTTGTTCAAACTGGCAAGGGCAAAGCTCTGGGGCTCACTAAATTTTCCACTGCAGAGGGGTCAACTCTGAGGTTAAGAAAACCATGCTTTGTCGCGTTATTAGACCTGCCTTGGAGTACGGATCTGCTATATGGGCTGATAACTCCAACCAGGCTAAGTCTCTAGAATCCATTCAAGTGGGGGTGCTTAAGGAGTGTATGTCAGCATGCTCCAAAATAGCCAATGTGGCTGTTCGGGGTGAGTTTGGCATTCCGTCCTTAAGCTCCCAACGAGATGAATTCAAGGTCAGATGGTGGGGTCAGCTGCAACATATGCCCAACACCAGATATCCTAAATTAATCGACTCTATATCTTGGAAACAGGACCGCCCTGTCAAACAGGCTAAGTCCTGGCAGAAGAGAGTAGAAGAGATTCTCAAGGACCTGGACCTGGATCCGCAAGTCTTGACCCTGCTGGATAAATCTGACTTAGAGGCTGTAGTGTCCTCAGCCATGTCTGTTGCCATGAGATTGTCTGATGAAAATGAAGTTAGGCAGAAAAATTCCCTGAACTTGTTTCCAGTCTGTGACATGGGGGAGGACATCTTGGATGACCTCAAGGGTCTACCCACTCTCGGCACTAGACTGAAATTTAAACTCAGGGCAGGAAGCCTACCTTTGAACAGCAAACAGAAGAAGAGAGGAAAGGGAGAGTGCAATTGCCCGTTGTGTGGGCAATCTGAAGACAGTATTCATTTTCTGATACACTGTCCGGGGTTCTCTCACCAAAGAGACGCTCTCTTCAAATCTATTAAGGGAATTGTGCCTGTACCCCTGTTTACCAACTTTGAAAGTCTCGAGGCTGAGCCAAAAGCCCAGGCCCTCCTGAGGCCTAGTTTTTGGGCAAATCACACACAGCAGATTGATGCTTGTGTGAAGGGATTTCTAGAGGATATCTGGAAAACCCGGATTAATTCTTTATATGGAGGTAAGTCTTACTACCAACGTCAGCCCCTGACAGAGGTAGGTTCTGTCCCTTTTGTTCCCGCTTAAACTGGGCGCGGGGTCAATGGCCACAAGGCTACAGCAAACAACGTCTTATGAGTACAATCTTTTTATCAAGAACTCAACCTGGCTGGTGAGTGTTTGTGTAACTATGTACTCATTGATGGTTCCCTGTGAACACTGGCTTTGAGAAGCCCTTGAGGGCATAGCTGCTATGGCTTATCAGAAATGTACCCACTGGGAAATGGAAACTGAGCCAAATCTGTCCCAGCACTAGTGCCAGTGAATGACATTCTCTTTAAGAGCAGTTGAATGTTGATGTAAACGGTTTCTATACTATGCTAGAAAACACAACTGGAAGTCAGTTGCGCAGTTTCAGCCCACCAAGGTATACGAGAACAGGTAAGAGAGCAACGGTTCACTGTCCACCAAATCAACTTAGGAACAGACAACCATGGGAAACTGTTTCAGTCCTTTACCTGTGCATCCGAGGAACGGGATGCATTCTCGCGTTCAAGAGCTTCTCTACGGTGCAAAATCTCTTCTTCCATAAGAACAATGGCTCTCTCCCTTTTCTCCAACTTGAAAAGCTTTTCCCTGTTGTCAGACGGCCAAAGTACTAAATCGGAGACCATGGCAGGAGGTGGATGTTCCTTCGAGACTCAGATGGAGACTGTAACAGCAACACATCTTATTCTTAGCGAAATTCCCAACGTTGGGCCAAGAAAAACCAAACTTTTCTTGCCTTATTCTGCAGGATCTCTTACTTTCAGGGCTACTGGAGGCGGTTCGTGACCCAAATCGTAGGCAGTACTATTTGCAAAAGACATTAACAAACTGCCCTTAGAATCAAGGAGCTTACCGAAGCCTGGACTCCAGACTGGCTTGCTCTGCCTGGGAATTACGCATCTCAAGAGCACGCTGTTTCTCTCTCTTTCTCCATTCCTCTTCAAGCATATTCATCCGAGCGACCTCCCTCTCCTTCATATCTATACGCCACTTTGCCTCCTCTGATCGACGCCACATTTCAAACTCCCAAGCCAGTTCATATTCAGGACGTTGGCGGACTTCCTCTTCCAGGTTTCCTTTCGGTGCCAAGGGCTCCACCCTCTCACTCGTACTTGCAGAATGAGTTGCACACCTCTTTGGGGATCTGCTTTTATTGAAAATAACTTCACTGTCAGTTTTTGACCTATCTGCTGAAATTTCCCTTTCATCAACATCTTCCATCATGTTGGTTTTTGCGCCTCGTTCTCCCACAGGTGTACAAGGACATTGTGGGCTGGATACGAAACCCATATTTTGCCTTGCGAAAGATGGATCATCCAGACCAGGTTGTTTGATAGGGTAAGGAGGACCTCCAAATGTCAGAAGTCTGTTCTTCTCCAAGCCCTTCACAGGACCCAGTTCCTCAATTCCAAGCACAATCCGTAGGGACCCAATCCTCACCTGCAGATGAAAACTTGTTCAACCAGGGTGTGAAACCACCTTACACTTGACCGTAGAACCTAAAAAAGTTAGATTAGATATCCAAATTTAGGATGGAGGAATTTGGATATGAACATATACAAGGAGGTGGCAAAAGAGTTTTCCTATGAAGTCAATTGCCACACTAAACATCCTTAACCACTTCCAGGTCCTAGGCAGCTCATGTTGAAAACCATCTCTTAACTTTAAGGTCAATTAGGCACGTGCAGAAAAAGTCTACAATCACAAGACACACTGGGTAAGCAAAGTGGCAGATCTGACTACCTCCTCAGTTTTCCCCCCAGAAGTGGTTTTTAAAACAGGCGCATAGCCATCCAGCAGGGGCTGCTTCATCAGCTGTTTCATGGGTACAGATGCCACCCCCAATACAACATCTGCTGCATACCTGCAGGATCATTGAAACCGCACAAACACACACACCATTGTTAGACCAGAGCACATTAAGGCTTCCCCTTGAGAAGGGTGAAGAGACTAGAACCCAGGGCTTCTGGTGAGGGGCGCGCCTCCAGTACATACACCATGCACCATCTCAGACCATGTGACCAGATTAAAGACGGACAGAAGTCACTGAATCAAACATGGAGGCCAGCAGCTGCTCTTCCCAGTAAAATAGGTGCTGTTGCACCAATAGTTGGATTTTCTTGTTGCAATGTATGACCCTGACAGAGGACCTAAGAAACTAGGTTATGTTCCGGATGTTGCTGATGCAAAGCACCATGACATGTTTTGAGTAGGACCACAAAAACTTGTGTTGATAAGGCAATATCAGACATTGCGTAAGAGTATGGACAAAAGGCGGAAGAAGCTTACTTGTCACGGTGAAGTAGTTGGGCAATAACCTCAGGCTGTAGTGCCAGCATGGCAGCCATGCCATGGGCAGAGGCAGGCAACTCCAGGGCAATATAGCTGGACAGTCACTCATTCAGTCATACATCCGCCACCCCACATCCATGCATCCATCAGCCCTCTGTGATGTGTGCTTTGCCTTTGGCACCCATGTCTGTCCACCCAACCGGCCCGCCCATCGCCTTCTTACACTTATGAAACAAACAGCGACAGAAGGCAGCCATACCAAATCCTCAACAGAGAGAGATAGCAAAGATCCACAGAGAGTACAATGCAGACATAGAGCCAACAAGTTATCAAAATAATCTCAGTTTGTGTACAACAACCTCCCTTGAGCATACCAATCAATAACAGGGAGGCTTCAGACATGTCCAGGGGAAGAGGCACACACAGGGAGATAACACACAGAAAGTGAAAAACCTACTGGAGCTGAAAGTTTCGATATAGATGAGTATGAGTGCTCATGTACAGGATGTGGTAACATTACTGAGAAGTTTCCCTGCAGATAAAGAAAGTCTTCCACACTGATCAAAACCAACTTTCCCATGTGCCCTGGGAGACTGGTAATGCAAATACATACATAGTAAAAGCACAATAAAATGCAACAATAACCTTCCCATGCAACCAATTTTCCACATTTCATCCTTGCTTTCCAAATCAACCACTCTTCAGCCTGACATGATAGCATCTCTTGCAGATAGCATCTGTTTAGTGGAATGTGAAATCTGGCTCATAAAGAGATTGGTAAAGTTGAAAACAGTCCTTTGGATGGCATATCAGCCACCAGGTTACAGGACCTCCTGTCTGTCACCATAAGTTGAACATAGTGGTGAGAGATCTTTTCAGACCAACCTACAAAAACCTCCACGTAGCTTTCACCCTACTTTGATGTGTGCATATGACAGGCTCATTCAAAATTAGTTTCACATCAGGGGCCCAAGTTAAGGCAAACTTCTTCAAGTAAAATCAAATCAGTGGGTGGGATAAAGCGCAAATGCAACCAAATGCCAGGAAAATCCCCTCAACAGTGCCCCAGGCAATATAATGCAAGTCCAAGACTGCCCTTGAGATCAAGGGACACATGGGTTATGAGACAGATGCCTCAGAGAAAAGTTACAGCATTACTATACTGGTTTGTAGGTCCCAAAGTTTGCTGTCATAAGCTAAGGGTGAAATGCACACATTCCAAAATATGAAAAAAACCAATATCAAATAAGATGAATGCATTTGGTGATAGATCTTTAGAGATAGCTCCACTGGTAAAGAAGAACCTCCACGTTGCCTCACCATACTTCACTGTGTGCCTCTATGACAAGGATCACCCAAATGTAATAACTCGAGGAGCCAGAGATGAGGCAGCTTTACCTGCACAAATTTATTACCGGCCATAGTGTTTGCAGGGACCTTAGAGCAACTAAATGCCCAAACAGCCCCTCAATCTTGTAATGGACCCAAACTAAAGCATAGACCATAGTTGCCACAATGGCATGAAGTGATAAGTGAACGCTCATACTAGTCACAGGTTTCGATATGCGAGGGACAAAGCTAGGGAGTTGGCTCGTTTGAAGTGCAATGCACTGCAAACCTAGGGGTATGAGTTGCGGTGGCCAGAGACGACGACCCAAGCCCGGGCGGTAACAGTTGGAAGACACCACAAACATGCAAGAAGTTTTCCTCCATGAGCGAGAAAGCAAGAAAGAATCTCTATGTCGTCCACGACTCAAAGAGCTTATAGGACAAAAGAAAGCAGGATATGATAAGACAGAATGTGGGGCCCTCAACAAGCAGCACAAAAACAACTAATCAACTTCAAGAAATTCGCTGAGGTGAAATCCTAGTGTATGCATTGCCGGTCCTCGCAAGAAAAAAAAAACGAGGGATTGGGTGTCCCTGAATAGGTGAGAGAGAAAGAGAGAGAGAAAGAGAGAGAGAACTCACCCATTCGAAATATTAACTTCAGTACCCTTGTTGACGAGAACAGGAGGGTGAGTTCGAAGAGGGGCAAAGACCTTGGAAGGAGTGTTAGACGCCGCCACTGCAAGCCTCACAATCTCGGGTGGTAGTACTAAACGCACAAATGCATTGACTGAGCGCATCGGTAAGTGCATGTTGGCCTTGAAGCTTCGCACATCCACGCTCACACGGAACATGCGGATCTCTGTGTCTCTCATTTTACCCTCTGCAGATATTTCCCCGGGACTGCCACTCTCACTATCGCCGGCGCTGTCATCATGCGACCCCCAACCCTTCATAGCTACAGCACCCTGTTCAAACCCTAAAGAAGACTAGCAAATCGGCTGCATGTCGGGCCCACTCTGCGTGACTATCAATCCATGATCAAACACCTTTGCAGACTGACATTAATTACTTGCACACTCTGAAGTGTGACATCCTGCCATGTTTGTACTGCGTCAGCACCAACATCGTCCCAGAGTACTGCTTCAACCCAAAATCTTTATTGAACTCTCCTCTATAC
Organism: Takakia lepidozioides; assembly: GCA_030704615.1. NCBI lineage: Eukaryota > Viridiplantae > Streptophyta > Takakiopsida > Takakiales > Takakiaceae > Takakia > Takakia lepidozioides. The sequence continues at coordinate 9,897,277 of CM060731.1, read as the reverse complement.
AACCACGGGGGAAACCCATCTTCGACAACGCGAAGCAAAGATCAGCTGGGGTACTCCAAGATGGTGCAGTAATTTGAAACAGAAGACGAGGATAGCCTCCGGAAGACAGGTCTTGGCGGCTACCACATCAGAGGCTGCTATAAACCAACAGTCCTGAAACTGGACAGCTGCCCCATCCTCACAACCCCATGCATTACATCCATGTCCTTGCATCCATTTCTCTCATGACTGTTAACAAACCAACCGACTTGCTTGGTTCAAGGTATCTCTGTTAGGTTCAAAGTTCTTCCGCTCGGTTTCTAGTCGACGGAACCGCAGCAAAACATGAAATACTACTCTGTTAATGACAGGAGTTGAGAATGCTCGAAACATCTGCGTCACAAGCCACATTTGGAAATCTAGAGGCAAATCAGGTGAGACGCTTGCAGAATAAGTTTGAAGGATTTGACATTGAAATTGTGCTGGCACCAAGTGGTATACTTCCTGAAGGCTCCTGCAAGCTCCTTTGCAACGCTTTCCAAACCCTCGAGTGCAGAGTCAAAGCAATTATATGTCTGATACCGTGTTGATGTGATAATCTGTATCAGATGAGTGTTGTTCAAAGCGTTCGAGCTTGCACGAAACTGGATGCCGTATGTAGAGACAAAACCTTGAAATGAAGTGTCTGTGCAGATTGCCTTGAAAAACTTGCTAGTGCTGCAGACCTGGAATTGATGAGGTGGAAGAATCCTTGGACAGCTTTCCCGACCATTTGACTACCCAGAAAGAGGCCTTGTGGCACCAATGGTGCTGAGCGAGGCGGAGATTCTGGTAGCGCTTCAACTCATTTTGGGGCCTGTTTAGACCTGTTAAAGGAAGTGAGTGAATCAGTACTGGATTACGACTACGACTTGCTTTTGGGTTTGCTTCTGAGCTGGAGTTCCTGTCCTTCAACAGTACTCAATGAGCATAACGCGGTAGTAGATGATATGCTTCTTATCCAGGCAGATTGTCCATCTCCTAGGCTACTCGAAATTGCAGAGGAAAATTCAAGCTGCTGAAGAAGAACATGACTTTCTTCGCGATGCGGACCCACTATGGTACGGCCCGAGTCATTGTAATTGGACCCCAGCTATAGTCTTTTCCCTTGTCTCCCTGGATCGACATGCGCTCAATGACTCATCTTTACAAATTTATAAAGCTGAAGGGGTCGGCTGTGTTAATGTCTGTACAGCGAGATCTCCACTCACCAATTCTCTGCTGGCATCATGCAGTGTAGCTTAGTTCGGCCAGAGTTGGAGAGGATGGAGAGTATGTTTCCACTGTATCCTCACATTGAAGCTGATGCAACTCCTCTGGCTCATCAAAGAACGATATTGCAGTGGTATAATTTAACTGCAAAATATGCAGAAGACGATGAAGACTGGGACATTTCCGTCGAGTTCAATGAGCTCTGTCACAAGAGTGTGAGAGTGGAATCTCCGGAGGATCTCGCACCAGTCTTAAAACGTTTTGCGTTCCTATGCTGTGTGCATGTCTACGCTGATGAACTTGCACCTCATCAGGCAAAAGATGTGCGAAATGTGTCAAGATTCTTGACGAGGTGATGAAAGTGACGAGCAATTCAGGGGAGATTTGGATGTTCCATCGCGTGAAGTTAAAAGAGTGTACGATCATATGCATTTGCAAACTCTCTGCAGGCTTGCGTACTATGCGCGGGTCTGTGGTCTGGAAGAGAGTGGAAGCTCCACCGGCAGGGAAGAAAAGAAGCAGAAAGCTTTAGAGAAGCCTGGGGTGCTCTGGCAGGGGACAAACTTTGAGGATGATGACGCCAGAAAAGTAATATGCGGCCTCTTGGCTTGTCAGCAGCAAAAAGCTGGCAATCGCCGCCGATGCTCTGCAATGGTGGGGGAGTACTCTGAGATTATGTGGCTGAATCAATCAATGATGACTATGCTGGTTCGAGTCGAGATTCAAATTTGAGTACGCAAGGTTGCTAAATGCTGTTGGCGAGACGAAAACCTATGAGCGCCTATTGAGGGAGCTGAAACACTATGTGCAGAACCAGGGGTGTGACGACTTCATGACCGGAATTATGCCCCACTATTCCGCTGACTCAGTCTTACTGCCGACTACAAGCAATACCAGTTCACCAAGTTCTTCTCAAACCGAAATATTGGATCTTAAAATTCGACTCCAAGGTAAACAGCTCTTTAGGTAGGCAGATACATCAATCTGATCGATCTGTTGTAATTCGTGCGATCCACACGACTTGTCTGTAGTCACGGCACTACCGACGCTCAGCATTTCATGCAGGCAGTCCAGGGAGGGCAAATTTAGTCTACCTGAACCTTTGGTGAATCCACCAGTCAGTCACAGGTGGTTGGCTGACCATAAGAATCTGCTGCCAGGGCTCTCACACATAGAATTTGAAGCATTGAGTACTCTTTCCTACCAACTCCTTTGCTTAGGTCTCTCAATCCAGAGTATGACCAGGGAATGTTTTTGGGCGACAGGTCAACCAATTGAAACAACCTTGAAACCTAGGATACTGATAGATTTTCAAATCTACACCATTTTACACTATGTGAAACATCCAGTCTTCGTATCTGATTCTGTTAAACGGTTGGCCACTATTCTGACTTGAAAAAAGAAAACCCAACATAAGACTTAGCAGCGTTTCGACTTTAGCTCATCTACTTAACATGAATTGCATGGTTTTTAAAGCTCGCATTTGTACTACTTGCAGCAATCGTAGACAATCGGAAAGTAATAATTACTGCTACTTAATGTCCTCCAACTTCCAACTACACATTATTTCATCAGGTGTACTTAACTGTCCATTTACTCTGTTGCATTTGACATTGCAATCAGCATTGCAAGTTGCAAAATGCTGGACGGCCTGCACGCCAGGCTCCCAAAGGAATCTGCTCGTTCTGTTTAACAATTTGGTTTTACTTGGGGAGGTGGGGCTTGTGGATGCACAGGTCCAGACGTATGGACCAACGAGTTGAATGGAGACACTTTGCACTTGAGCAAACCACATCCCAAAAAGGTCAGCCTTTCAAGAAATTAACATTGGTCTACAGCAAAACAGGGTCAGAGGTTCTGATAGATTACTTGAAGGTTAGCTTCAACAGTTTGTGAAGCACAACTTTGTGGCCAGAGGGGGAAGATAAGCAGTTCAAAGCCTGTCTAAAACATTTCCGAAAGAGACAGTGGTGTCTGCGGTTGACTTTGCAGAGAACTACAGCTTCGAAGTCCAGAATGAAGTGCAATGTATGCACTGGCATTCTTTCCAAATTAGTATTCTAGTGCTTATCAATTCCGTCACAATCCCAATCCTGAGCCATAGGATGAGACATCGTTGAGATTGACTGAGTACTGACCATCTTTCGCATGATTCAGAATATGTGCGTGCAACACTGTTGCAAACTTCATTGGGAGTACATGGTTAGTGCGGGATATGCGAAGGGACCACATGATGGGGCTGGGGCAGTTGTGAAGAGATTTATTCATCATGAGCAACGTGATGCCCATGGTGTGAAGTAGCAAAATGCTCAAGAGGTTGTAGATTCCTCCGAATCCATCTGTCTGAGAGGCCTGAGTCATCCTACACAGGAGTAAGAAAGCCGGGTATTCTGGCATGGTTCAGTAACTTACGCTGACAGGGATATTGTGTGATGCTGTTGAAGGTACTAGGAGATGGCATTCAATATGCGCTACTAACAAAAGATTTTTACTGAGTTTGTTGCATAAAGCCTCTGAAAGAAGCTTTCAAGTGTAAGTCGGGTAACAATTTTGATGAGGGTGATGAGGTGGTGGGCGGAAAGCATTATCAGAAATGGGGAACATCAGAGTCTTCACTTGTGCTTTTGCAAGACTTGTGGTGTTCATGTGTTCACACTTAGTATGAGCAGTGAGTATGAGCAGTGAGACTATCATGTTTCTGGCAATGCTCGTGTACAAATTACAATCAGAAGTAATCTTGTGTATGAAATCCGGCCCTCTTGGATGAATCTGGACCCACACTCTATCCCTGGTCCTTCAGCTATCCCTGCCTGTGTACAAATCATGCATACATCCTTGCTCACCAGGGCAGTGTTCACAATGACATTTGGTACAATTCCAGCTTTGACGATGTCACCATGGACCTCTTTCCCCTTTTCCAGAGCTCCCAGGCTTGCACACGCGTTGCAAACACAAACAAATGTGATGTGATTGGGCTTCACCTCTTTGCGCAGAATTAGGTCTCCAAAGCATTCCTACCACAACCATGCTTGGTAAATCCTGCCCACATTATATTCCACGTGATCAAAGATCGTTAAGGCATTCTGTTGAATACTTGGTGAGCATCCATGATGCTCCCGCACTTAACATACATGTTGACAAGGGTGTTGGTAAAAAACATTTGGCGTGAATCCACTTTGGATAATGTGAGTGTGCACCTGCTTTCCAGCTTCCAGACCTTTCATTTGATGCACTTAAGCAAGAGACAGACATAGGTATCTGAATCTGCTGAAATGCCTCCTTGGTTTAAAGTCTGTAGAGCCTCTGTCAGCCTGCCTGCCTCACATTAAAGCATCTTCACATGCGCAGAAGTGCCAGAAGAGGCATTGTGGACTCCTCTCTTAATCCTCTCTCAGAAGCTGTGGTCGTCGTTGAAGTGCCAGAAGAGGCATTGTGGACTCCTCTCTTAATCCTCTCTCAGAAGCTGTGGTCGTCGTTGAGGTGCCTGATTTTATCAGCTACAGCTGCTGCCTTTAGTTGACCATCTACCCATGCAAGTTTCTTGCAGCTATTTGATCCACAGGGAATCATAGGTAATCTTGTGCTTGAAATCTGGCCCTCTTGGATGAATCTGGACCCACACTCTATCCCTGCTCCTTCAGCTATCCATGCCTTTGCACACATCATGCATCTTGCTGCTAGCAGCTGATAGTGACAGCCTAGATTTGTTCTAAGAAACACCCAACTAAGCTTATCACACTAGTTCCTATGCTGAATTGCGGCTGCTACTCTCTGTATTCTAGTAGGCATTCACCTTTTTGCCTCAGTTGTCCCACCATTGACTGGGGTCAGAAGAGTATTCATTCCACAGCTTCTCCTGATCTCTGTTACCTGTTTTTGGATACTTTCATGTTGTCGCAGTGGCTTATCATGTGAAAGTCACTCCCAACTAGATTCAGTCAACCAGCTAACTTGCAGAATTCAACATGGAAATTTAGGGCCGATTCTGATAAGAGGGAAAAACAGGGTGAAATGTGTTGAAGAAGGTGCCTTCAATAGCAGTGCCTGATTTTATCAATTGTGCCGCTGCTGTTGCGGCTTCCAGTTGAGCATCTACCCATGCAGGTTTCTTGTAGCTATCCTTCCACAGGGTATCATAGGTAATCTGGAGCTTGAAATCCGGCCCTCTTGGATGAATCTCGACCCACACTCTATCCCTGCTCCTTCAGCTCCATGCCTCTGCACAAATCATGCGTACATCCTCGCCTTGTTGCTAGCAGCTGAGAATGACAGCCTAGAATTGTTCCAGCAAACACCCCAACCCTACTTATCACACTAGTTCCTATGCTGACTTGCGTCTGCTTCCAACAGGCATTCACCTTTTTGCCTCGATTGTTCCACCATTGACTGGGGTCGGAAACGTATTCATTCCAAAGCTTCTCCTCGTCTCTCTTATCTGTTTTTCGATTCTTTCCTGTTGCCACATTGGCAGTAACATGTCAAAATCACTCCAAAACCACCATAGATCCACCAACGAGCTAACTTGCAAAATTCAACATGAATAGGGACGACTATGATAACAGGAATCTCAGGGCCAAGTCTGATGAGAGGCAAAAACAGGCTGAATTAGGTCGAAGAAGAAGGTGCCCTCACCACATTGCGTGAAACCCCTCGGAGCCATCCCTTCGCCGCGTCATCCCCGCGTCATCCCTTCCTCGCTGCAAAGACAATTTCGGGCAAGTTCCAAAGAAATTGACGACGATGACGTGTCTACGAAACGTGGCGACTTGACGTGTTGACGATGACGTGGCTATGATGACATGGCGACGATGACGAGGCACTAAGGCACCCTATTCCTGCTCTACGTAGCTCCCGACCTTCAATCGTAGCTAGAATTTGTAGTTTGTACAGTTTTTACACAATATAGTTGTAAAAGATCATTCATACAGCCGCGCTGTTCTGAATTTTGTTCTGAGTTTGATTACAATTAATATACAGCGCAAGAAAAGTTGGATCTTCTATTTTTAAATTCTGTTAATATTTTGATGGAAGGTTAATTAGACAAATTTCACATCCTAAAGGATACATTAAACTTTTCAATACCAATGCCATCAATTATTCTCAAAACAAAGTCTTTGCAAAGAATCAAGCTCCAACTTAAAGAACTGAACTCTAAGAACCAAAACTTATAGCTTTTGCACAATAGTACAATGTATGACATTCAGATACTAACTAATGGAGTGGTTTGATGGTCCAAACCAGTGTTGGGCGGTTCTTGCTTTTATCAAGAACCTCCGGTTCCGGTTCTAGTGTAGGATTTAAATTGCGGTTCCGGTTCCGGTTCGGTTATTCGGGATGAAAAAATAGCAGTTCCGGTTCCATTCCAGTTCTTGAACATTAGGACGGTTCCGGTTCCGGTTGTTTGCTGGAAAAAGTTGCCGGTTCCGGTTAAGGGTCTGGTTATATAATTAATTAATTAAAAATACAAATTTTCTCTGGAAATTTAAAATATAATTCCCTATCGGTCAAATAAATATTATTATAAAGTAAACACTTGTTAAATTAAATAAAAACAAGACTGATTCTGGTCATGCCACATGCCCCCTATATCATTAAATCATTAACAAGCAAAACACATATGTACACATAGTGCAAACAAACATTTGCATGGTACCCAAACTTGGTACCACGCTACATTCCATAAGCCACGTTTACAACAAAAAGAGATTTTAATCTTCCTCAAAAAGGCATGCCTCTAGAATCAAATCTTCATTCTCATCCTAGAGGATTTCCTTCTTTTCCAAATATTCTTTCATGGAAGAACTCATACAACCAACACGAGGGTCATTTGGCCAATTCCGTAGATGCTCACAAGCATATCAAGATTTTCAATGCCCAACTTGCATCGTCTCAAGTTTGTGATGACATCTGCAATACTAACAACCCTCTCAGTTTCAATCTATAATCCAACAATCCCCAAAACTTGGTGTGCCAAATATCCCACGGAAATTCAGACTCGTGTTCTATCCACCATGTCAGAGAGGACTTGCACTCAACCTCATTGACTGCCCTCATCCTGAAAAGCATCATCTGCTCCTTCACCACCGACATTGTCATCTCTTCATTGGGTGTCTGCACGGCAAACAATTACATGTCCTTCACCGTGGAAGCATGGTCTTCTTGGGTCATGCATGCCTGAGGATTCAGGAGTTTGAAACATTTGACAATAAGAGGGAACAAGAACTTGTTGTCATACTAAAAGTGATTGCCCATAGCTCGTCTCTTCCCAACATACTGAGCAACTAGCGACAACCTTTTGAACCGTGGGTCAAGCATAAGACAAAGCAAGAGCATCAGACAATAACCAAAAGCCGACAGATTGGTTCATAACGCGTTCATGAACCACAGGTCCTAGAATGGAGCCAACACTTAGCACTATTGCCCAAACCTGTGGACTTGGTATGCGAGATTGAAGTGACATGGAATTTTGCCGTGAGTAACAGCTTATGATGGCTCGCCTGAATTCCAAGGTCTCTTGAAAGAGTATGATCTTTGAAGCAAATCGTGTCTTCACCGGAGTCTTCAGTTTCCTTGGATGTATGCAACTTGTCGATGCATACTTTTGACCATTTTTGTTTCCCTTTGCTGCTCTTTTTGGTCCATGTAATTGTTTTCTGTAGATGAGATTGAGCCTCTTTGATTGATACAGGTGACATATCTACACACACTTTGTTGTCGTTTGTTGCATATTGGCAACATTTAGACATTGCGTGCCCAAAACATGTGCCTATGAAGGGAGTATCCAACCCCAAACAGTCACAAGACACCACTGATGTAAGAGCATTTGTCAAAGTACCCAAGTTGCCTCCCTCGTCCTTAATATAGGCAATAACACGGGAGTTCAGGCCATATTTGAGAAGGAGATTGTTGACTTGTTGTGCTATAGCAACCCCAGAGGTATCAGGTGTTTCAAACAATCCAAATGTTACATGACATGGCTCCCACTTGACATTCAAAAAATGCGCTATAAAGACAAATGTATCTGTTCCACCTCTTGACATCCACAGATCAAAAGTCAATGTGCATGTCACATATTTCTCAATACTTGGCAAGATGTAGCACTCATTGGTTTTTGCCACTATTGATGGCAAGGCTTCATTCACAAGATGACGCCGAGAGGGAAACACACAACGAGGATTTTGATTCCAAATCAACCTTCGTAGCCATGGAGACTCAACGGAAGATAAAGGGGCACACTCCTTTGCAATAAACAAAACCATATCCTCCTCAATCTATTTTTGCTTCTCATCATCTTTTCTCTATGGAGCCTGACTACCAAAGAAGGAGACTATGTTCCCAGGCGTGGGGCCAATCCTCTTCTTGGCAGGTGCACGACCCTCTGACCTCTGTCATTTTTAACCCACATAGTGAACAAGCGGTCATGTTCTGCTTCCACATGTTTTCGGAGCGCAGAGATTCCATTGGTCTTTTTTAAAAAGTGATGATGCCTTTTAGTTTCCCTTGCGGGGTGGCACCAACGGGATAACAAAGAACACACCTTAGTAGCTGCAAATTCATCGTGCCACAGGGGCAAAACCATTCAATGAATAAAATGCCCAAGCAGCAGCAGTCCTATTGAATGGCTTCCAAAAATCTCTTTGCTTCTCCAGTACTGCCAAATGCACCTCCACACCATCTGTAGAAGAAGACATTTCAACCGAAAACTTGGGGAGCCGAAGTAGAGGACATCGTTGGCATGACTTCTTTCGCATGATTCTCTACAATGGCTACCCGATTGTCTGGATTCATCTCACCCACTTCACAACTCCTTTCCAATTCATCGAAAATGTTGGGCTCCATGATAAGACAACCGCAAATGAAATCCTGTAATATTATGTGCCAAGACAGGGCCATGTTTAATGACAACTGAAAACTCATTGAGCGTGAGGGAAAATGAAACAGGTTTATTTTATTCTTGAAAGATTCAATACATTATATTGAAATTAACAAACATTCAGCTGTTTATGCATACATGGAGACATCCAAACTTTGAGACATTACTCCATGTGCTAAATGACCCCAAAATAGAGGGCTGTAAAATTCAGTTAATAACTATCATCCAACAATTACAACTTAATGGCATAAATGCCAAATACTGGTCATTACTAACATATACTAATTCATAAGGTAACCTAGCTGTACCCTAAGTTCTCCCACTTGTGGTGTCAATCTTCAGCACTTCACTGATATGACCCTGGCAGAACCCTAGATCTTTTCAGTTGTGGCGTCAAAGTTCAGCACTTCATATATGACCCTACATCCAAAGCAACTACATATTAGGAATCATGAACATTAATTACAGACCAACAATTCCATGGAGAACAAAAATTCTAAGTAAATCTGATCTAAACAAAGAGATGAAGATGGATCAAATAAAAGGAGAGGGATTGAGATCAACATATGATACCTGTTGGACATGAGGATTGTCTAATGTGGAAGTGGCTACATAGGTCCAGGGACAAAAACAAACAAAAAACAAACAACAAAAAAGATGGACATACATGTTCATGTGGCGGAGCCTGCTGCTAATGAGGTGGCTGGCTGGCTTCCAGTGGCCCATGTCTCTTCTCCCTTGTTGCGCGCTCTAGCAACATAAACAGCAAGTTTGAGGGAAAAAAAACACACACAAAGAAGAGTTATGCTGGTTTATGTCCTCTGATCATTTCCCGTCACATAAGCATTGTCAAGGGTTTCTGGTATGGCATGGCACATCATGAAGCCCGCAGCCAACCTCTCCAAGATGTCATTTCTTCCTCACTTATAGATCTGGAATTGAATAAGAATGCGGGAGGTTCACAGAATGGGCCTCAGTTTTGTGATGGGGCACTGCAAACTATTGCTCAACAGTGGTTGGATGCTGAGCCCCAGCCCGAAGAATCTTGTTCCATGCAAGTGGCTCTATATAAGTTTCGGGGGACTTACACCGAGCTTGGCGCTACCCTCATTTGGAGCCGTACAGACGTCGCACCATGGAGACCCAATTCCCACCCTACCTCCTAGAGTTTCCGCATCCTGAAGTGGCGAAGCTCTGCCCCCCATCCCGAAGATTGCATGGAGGGAGGTACTGATACACTCTATGTTCTAGGTCTTAAACTCCATCACGACTTCCACTCAGATGGTCATTCACATCGGCAGCAACTGGCCACTCCGCTACCTTGGCTCCGTTCTTACAGCAATATCACCAGCCTGCTGGTCACATTCCAATCTCAGATTGAGCAACAGGAAGTAAAAGCTGCCTAGGTGGCAGAACTAGCACAGAAGCTGGAAAGTTTGCAGCACAGGCAAGCTGATTTTGAAAGGAAGGCAAAGTCAGCAGGTGCTCTCATTGACGACATTGCCAAGCAATCAACCACAAGTACAGTGGAAAACCAGGCCGTAGAGTGGGCTGCCCCCATGGAGGCTTTGCTGGCCACAACTCAGAAGACGCACTTCGAGATGGACTGGCCGACCGCTCTCAGCTGGTGCCATCACTTGGAAGATGGACTTGGATTCCATGATGTAGCTGCCAACCACAACACCCAAATGCTTTGGAGTTGGCAGCAGATGCTGCCCCCCACCCGGCCACAAACCGCTTCATTGTCATTTTACTTCCAGGGAGCACACTCAACCCTCTTCCCTACCCTGGACACCCCCTCCCCCCTTTATGTTCACAAGATCCACTACTGTGTACATTGAACTGCCATCATTCTCTAACTTACTGTTGTTCTGCCCCAGCTGGCTCCCCGACCTCAAAGGGCATCCAACTACCCCACAGTATCTACCACACACACCCTACAGGTGCAGAGCTGTGACTCAAGACCAGCACCTTGGGCAAGTTGCCCTCTGTCAGTCGCCACTCATGATACCACAATTCACTTACCCTGGTACAAGACTTCTCAATCTTTGTCAGCTGAAGCATAGCTCCAACAATGACTCTCGTTCAAGCGAGGACAACTCTGCACTTTCAATCTCTTCTACCCCAGCTATTCGGGCATTCCAGCTCTCTCTATTTCAAACATCTTCACCTACATGTTACTCTACCCACATGATTTTACACAAAGATTTTTACTCCATGATCATATCAAATGACTTCTACCACATTTTACACAAAGATTTCTACTCCGTGATCTTCTTCATTGATTACCACAAAATGTATTACCGCCATTTTGTTATTCTTCAACTTCCAGACGTATACAATCCATATCCTATTTATCATTGTCTCCCAGACGTATACCATCCATCTTCTGTTTGGCATCGCCTCCCAAGCGTATACCATCCATCTTTTGTTTGCCATCGTCTCCCAGACATTTATCATCCATCCCCTACTTGCCTTATTGCACAATTCTCATACCGTACACATATGTCCAAAAAATTTCACTACATCCGTTCCCCAGACACCCATACCCCAAAATCCCTTACAATGGAATATCACACTCTCTCATTCAATATATTGCCCTAAGTGCTCACGACACATATTTCACCCCTCAACCCTTTAGCCCACATACCATCACCTCTCACATTACTGCTAAAGTTTCATCAACCCCCGCCAAGCCTGGAACTATGTCACCCCACTTCGCAAAATCTTGCACACGGTGCCTCTCTGTCACCACCTCTTTGATGCTTGCCCGACCTCCACCCGATAGTCTTCAAAAGCAATGCTCATATCTAAGGCAACCCCACTTTTTACACTCTATATACTATTCCCTAAATATTCGACCCTCCTCCATATCGACCCATCAAATTAATAGCGTCGTGACAGTCCGCCCCGTACACTTCCTGTCCACTAGCTCCACTTCTACAAACCCCCACATTCCAATCCATACATTCCATCCCTACCTCTTTTTCCCTCACCATCCCAAAATACCCTACCGAACCCACTCTGAACCCCTTGCACTCGCTATTCACCCACACGGCACCCGACGTCAAAACCCCCTAAAATCCAGACATTATTACCATCACCCCCCCCTATCCCGACACCGCATACACATGCACATGTATCAAGCTCATACTCCTAAGATGTGGTGACATCCACCCAAACCCAGGTCCTACTTCTATTGATGACATCATCTGTCCATTGCCAATGGACCCACAAGACAGATATGCACTTTATTTCCAAAGTAACACCCTCTCCCTCACACACCCGTACCAACATCTATCTAATCACTTCCCCACCCCCCATTCCATCAAAACCCAACTTATAACCCACTGCCCACATAGGAGATATCACCAGAAACCTCTCACCTCCAAACACTCCGCCCACCACCTACCATCCCACTTTACATCTTATAAACTTGCCTATGAAACACTCATACTACTCCGCTGCGGCGACATTCACCCAAACCCAAGCCCAAATACCATAACTAGCATCATCAACAAGCTCTAAAAGGATCCTAAAGACAAATATGCACTATATTTCCAAACAGACACTGTCTCTCTCGTGCCTGCATACCAACATCTTAGTGACCACTTCTCTCCCTTCCTCCCCAACCCTTCCACTAATAACCGCAAACTCACACACCCAATTGCCACCTTTGGGCTCCCTGCCTGCGAACACCCATTTCTAGTCAGTGCCACCCATAAACTTAGCACATACCCTACACAACATCTTCTATTCTCACTAATTCTCGTCATCTCTCCAATACCCTCAATATGCAACGACTACTTTCAAACCCAACCAAACACACACATCTATTCGCTACTACAACAATTGCATGATCTACCCCCACTACCTCACAGATATCTAGCACCCCCACACCACCTACACAACCTCCACAAATATCTTGACCTACTAAAAACTAAGCCCGGAGAAGTTCATAGGATTCTCGGTGAACACCTGGCGCACACAACTACAACCATACATGAGCTCGATACTATGACCAACAAATTCCCATTCCTCTCCAAAAATATTCTCGCCACAACCCTCCACGCCACGACAGGCATCCCTGGATATCAACCCCCTCCCACCACACCTCCATCCACCATCCCACCCTGCATGCCCAGCTCCACCAATGACCCACCTCCAACATTCCCTAGATCCAACAGCCCCCCACACACCTCCTCCTCCCAGCCAGCACACGCACCCAACATACTCATCTGGAATGTCGGATCACTTGCCACCAGCATCCAAAGCCTTCTCCATCTAACGGACTCTACACCCCCGCATATCATTCTATTACAAGAAACTAAACTCAGCGCACACAACCCCAACAACTCATATATCAACAAACTCCTCCCAGCCTACTACCTGCTATATGACAGCTCACTCATAGTCGCACAGTGCCTAAACAGACGCTCCGCGCCATATCACCCTACTCGGGGAGGGGTGGCTTTTGGTATCCCCGCACACATCACTCCCCTAGCACCACGGTCAAAATCCCTGTCGCTCTCCCCCTACAATCACATCTTCAAATCATCAAACTACACTTTCCCGCCATCCCTCCTATTATCCTTATACACTTGTACATGCCCTCACACTGCAAAGATCTCCCCCTGATCCCTGTTATCCTGCTCACCATCTCTAAAACATTAACACAGCCTTCCACCCACTCCCAGCACTACATTCTAGCAGGCGATTTCAACAGGGACATTGCCCTCATGGGTCACACATACAATGGTATATGTAAAACTCCATCCCCTGCTGACCATGAATGGACAAGTTTTACTCACTTACACCGTCTCCGTTATATACCCGCCGATCACCACTATTCCAGACAATGTGGACTCAACTACTCATCCTTAAGCCTTCTTGACGGTTTCTACCTCAAGACACAAAACGACATCCCCACATACCTCAGCAGTCATGTACACATTAATAGTCTATGCAACTCAGACCATTACCCCGTGTCAGTAACCATCCCACCATCTCTCATTTCCTTTAGACCTATTCCACCCATACATGTCCCACCACCACAATCTAGAATCTTAACCCCACTTCCCCACACACCTTGAAAGCGGGACTGCTTCAACAATTCAAGGCAGTAGATGCTGTTACAACTACTCGAATGAAATTATGGAATTTGGAACAACGCGGGAGTGTGCAAAATTACATTGAAGATTTTTTGAATTTTCAGGTCCAAATCGAAGACATGAGTCCTGCAGAAGTTTTAGACAACTTCAAAAGATGATTGAAGAAGAAAATTCAAGGAGAGGTAATTTTACGCAATCCGGTTGATGTCCACGAAGCAATTTCATTGGCCCAAAAGATTGAAGGGATGCTACCAAGATACGACGAAGGTATACACGTTCCATTGAACCAATACAGACCAATGCCTATGGAGCTTGAAAATTTTCGAAGACGAGATAACTTCCAATATTCTCAAAGAAATAGGTCGGGAATCAGATACGGGGAAGATAACACACAGCGGCGAATGAAATTGAATGACAAGGATGTGGCCTCCTTAATATTCTCACGAATAGAAGGACAAAGAGAAACTAGACAATGTTACAACTGTGGAAAATATGGACATCTTGCGGCCAATTGCCGAAGTGGAAGGTACAATCGACAAACTTATCGAAGACCTCTGAACAGTTTAAGGAGAGGAGAAAATAACGGACATCACAATGAACAGGATAACGAGGACAACCAGTAAGTAGACCTCGCGGTCTTACTGGTTCTACAAAGAAGAGGAAAGATGAGGGGCCCTACAAGGAGAAGAGACAAATCAATCATGCGGGCAAGAAAGAGACGCAGTTAATTGTGGCAGATGAAACCTTGGAAGGTATTCATGTGAGAGTGTTGATAGACCTTGGGGCAACAGAAAACTTCTTATCTAGAAAGACTGCCTTGAAACTAGGACTCCCCTTAGAAAAGGATGAAAGAGAGGAAGTAGAAATGCCAAATGGACATACAGAGGCCATTGAGACACTACCTAAAAACATAGAGTTGTCGATCGGTAAATATAGAGAAACCTTAGAATGACGAGTGGTCAGACTGGCTCGATATGACGTAATATTAGGCATGCCTTGGATGGAATCTCACAACCCTGATGTTGATTGGCGTCGAAAGATAGTCAAAACCTAGAATTGGAAAATATGGGGAGATCGAGTGAGGACACCATATCGAAACCTACCATCATTTGTTATAGGTACTACAACTATATGTAAGAAAGACGTATTATTAGTAGGTTTAATAAGAGACGTGAAAAATCCAAATAAAGACATGAGTGAGGTCCCTCTAGAATTACAGAGTGTATTGAAAGAATTCAAAGATGTTTTTCCAGATGACCTACCAGCACGGCTTCCGCCAAAGAGAAGAGTAGATCATAAGATTGAGGTTGTTCTAAGTAATACTCCTTCTTGTAAAGTCCCTTATCAATTAGCACCAAACGAGTTGGAAGAATGTAAGGCTCAAGTCGAGGACCTACTATCAAAAGGCTTTATAAGACCAAGTGTATCCCCATATGGAGCGCCGGTGTTATTTGTGAAGAAAAAAGATGGAGCAATGCGCATGTGCATTGATTATCGAGCACTCAACCAGCAGACAGTGAAGAACAAGTACCCGTTATCACGCATGGACGATCTATTTGACCAACTGCGATGAACAAAATACTTTACGAAGCTTGATCTGAGGAGTGGATACAATCAAATTCGAGTTGCTGATGAAGATGTATATAAGACCGCTTTCCGCACTAGGTATTGACATTTTGAATACATGGTTATGCCATTTGGTCTCACTAATGCCCCAGCCACATTCATGGGCCTCATGAATGATATCTTCCGCCCATTCTTAGACAGATTTGTGATAGTTTTTTTAGATGATATTTTGATCTATAGTAACAGCTTGTCGAGCATAGAAACCACCTCAAACAAGTATTACAAGTTCTCCGTGAGAATCAGCTATATGCCAAAGTATCTAAATGTGAGTTTGGAAAACAAGAAGTAGATTATCTTGGGCATCGCGTGAGTAGGAAGGGAATTGAGGTAATGAGTGAGAAAATAGAAGTTATTCAGCAGTGGATAGCCCCTAAAGACATTACCCAATTAAGGAGTTTTCTTTGCCTTACCGGATTCTACAGACGATTTGTACGGGCATTCTCAAAGATTGCCCAGCCATTGACAAATCTTTGGGCAATGGAATTAGATGGAAGTGAGGTACAGAAGAAGAGTTAGCATTTCAGGCCTTGAAGGATGCGTTGCTTCATGCCCCGATCTTGAAATGATATGATCCGACAAGACTAATCAAGCTCTCGGTAGATGCGTCAGGCTCAGCAGTGGGTGGGGTATTACAACAAGAATGGGAAGATGGATGGCACCTAGTGACATATTTTTCTTGCAAATTGTTACCTACGGAACAAAATTACCATACAACCGAACGAGAAGAATTGACTATTGTTTTGGCTACAAAACATTGGAAGCACTATCATTTTTCGGTGGGCAGAGTGGCGACAACAAGATCGTCTATGTGGAGGGAAAACGGCAATTGACGGATGCAATGACAAAAATGCCGCGCATGAACACATTGACAGAAATCAACATTCAACTCGATTGGTAGAACAAGATAGCGACAGCTTCTAAAGATGATGGGGAGATCGTCGACACTAAGAAGAAGGGCAAAGTGACAGAAGTTCGAGGGTTGGTATTCAAGGAAGGTAAACTTTGGATCCCTGATGAACTTGCATTGAAGACATAAGTCTTATTTGAAGCTCATGATACGGCGATAACATGACATGTTGGAGTTGAAAAAATATTTGAATAACTAAAACGAACATTTTATTAGGCGTACGTTCGAAGTTGCATGAAAAATCAACAAAACAAACAACAAACAACCAGTAAAACCAAATAGACCAAACAGACGTTGGGAACATATGAGCATGGATTTAGTTTGTGAGTTACCTCAAACCTCATCGGGATACAACATTATAGTGGTCTTTGTAGACAAATTGAGTAAGATGATACACATCCGTCCCACTAGAAAATCCGTCACTGCACCTGAACTAGCTCGACTATATCTGGAAGCGGTCTATTCCCATCATGGGCTATCTAAAGTTCTCATTACTGACAGGGGTACCCAATTTACTAGCTTGTTTTGGAAAAGCTTATTTGGTATTTTTAAAACCAAATTAGCCATGTCAACAGCCTATCATCCGGAATGAGATTGACAGACAGAGCGAACGAATCGTACAATTGAAGACAGGTTGCGGGCCTTTACGTTAGAAGGGCAAGAAGAATATGATTGATTATTACCATTGGTAGAATTTTCATACAATAACTCGGTCAACGCGTCAACGAAAGATTTTTTTTTTTAATTTTTAAAAATAAAATAAAATATGGTGAACACCCAAATGTGCCAACAACTCTTACAAAGTTCAAGTTACCAAATGAATCCAAGGTAGCCGCGACTAACGTATTTGTGCAACAAATTCGACGGGGAGTACGTCAAGCTAAAGAGAAGTTGATGGTTGCCCAAAATCGCCAAAAGCAGTATGCAAATGCACGTCGACGGGATGATGAGTTTGCAGTTGGGGATCAAATGTGGTTGTCTACAACTAATTTACACATCACTGGATCGCGAAAACTAGGGGCACGGTTCATTGGTTTTTTTTCGATCATTAAACATATTGGAGCAGTAACATACAAGCTGGAGTTACCACCACATATGAAGATCCACCCGGTATTTCACGTTTCTCTACTACGTCGTTACGAACCTCGACCATCAATATTCAAAGATAATCAAGAACCACAACCTTTACCAGAGTTGATAGACGGAAATGAAGAGTGGAAGGTCGACCGTGTTCTGAAAAAACGCACATACAAACGAGGGCGACATGAGGTGTTGGAGTATTTGGTTTTATGGAAACCATTACATGAAGCTACATGGGAACCGGTGCAAAATCTCGCAAATGCTCAATTGACAATTCAAGCTTTTGAAAATTGGAACAACGAAGACGTTGCTTCTTGAAAGAAGGGAGGATTGTAACAAGGTAGAATCTAGAAGGTTCTAGATGTCAAGGACGAGAACATGACTGAACACAAACAAGAGATTAGAATAGAGGTACAAAACTAGGCAAGAAGTCAAGGTTGGCGTGGCCGTATGCACGATGAGTAAATAGAAATCAAGGCGATATTTATAACAATGAACAATGATACAAGATATTGGAACACGACTTCAATACTGGAATGCTAGAAATTGGACTGGAGTACCAGATACTGGAAACTGGGCTAGGGTACTAGGAACTGGACTGGAGTACTGGGAACTGGAAACAAGAGTAACTTGAACTGGTGTTGGCGAGACTGAAGAGTGTCCAGTCTCGCCTCCTATATATACTGGCTACTAAGAAGCTTCCCCTATGGAGGTTTCTTGCTGGAGAAGTTTTCAAGATTAAATAAATGTTTCTTGATGGAGAAGCTTCCTTAAACAAAAGAGGTATCTTGATGGAGAAGTTTCCTCCAAATGAAGCTTCCTGGGCAGTTTCCCAAGTTACTCTTGGTAATTTGGTAAACTCCTGGTAACTTGGTAAGTAATAATAAATCATGGTAAATCACGGTAAATCATGGTAACTTCCAGTAACATGGTAACTTGATAACTTCTGGTATTTATTCCTGGTAAGTTCCTCTGGGCTATGTCCGTGACATCACCCCCTCCTCTAACGCCGAGTTCCTCGAGGAGCGGTAAAATCTTGGACTTGCTTAAAGTTGGAGAAAATCCAAAATCCGGCGAATGAGATAATATGAATAATTATCTAGAGAATACTATTTGGTTACTATCTCAAATGCATATCTAAGGCGGAGTTTAGACACACCAAAAATGAGTGGCGGAAGTGTGATGGTGGTATATTAGACTCATTTCAGGTTTTGGCCGGTGGATGGTTCAGACATGGCCTGTCAATGAAAAATCCCATCTATGTGGGACTGCTGGATGCACATGTGGCACGTATTTTAGCTCATACCAAAAAAAAAAAAAAAAAAAGTATGACGTGGATTCACAACCCCACTTCCAAGGTGGTATGTGCCCATTACCACTAGGCTAGAGCTTGGTTGTCACTTATCCCAAGAATAGTCGAGTGGCCAAGATGTTTTGCTACTATTTTTGCCAAGCATTACTTTCCACTTGTGATGGGGATGGAGGACACAAAGAGATCGAATCCGTGATGCCATGCCGTCGAGGGCTGCAAAGCTAAATCGTACCCACTTTACACACATTTTGTTTCAGCCTGCAACGTCATCCCAATGAGCGCCTGAACGAGCGGCTAAAAACGATTTTGGGAGCTTGTTTCATGGCATGTTCTAAACTTGGCCTAATAACACAATATGTTTGTTGATGACACAAGTATGTTTCCTGAATTATTTGCACAATCTTCACAGATGGTTTATATATATGTATAATGCCAGCCGGGAGCTAGCGTAAAAAGAGCCTTGTCCCTTTGCAAGTACTGCCCCGTTTCGGCGATGGGCTCGATCAAAACCAGAACCAGTTTTGTAGGTGGCAAGCTGGCCACTTTCAATCTTTCCTTTGTTGAGGATTAAGGCTGTAAGTGATGTAATTGCTCTGAAGATTAGGGTGCGTAGGAGTACGGTTTCTATAGATTACACACCATAATTGAGGAGTAGTATTTGGTTACCGCAAATGCATTTATCTAATACACCACTACCCGGGTTGAACTAGTACATTTTTGCATGATAATTGCCATCTATAATACTGGTATATGTTAGTACATGATGAGGGCATGATTACATGGAGTATGGTTTCTATAGATTACACACCATAATTGAGGAGTAGTATTTGGTTACCGCAAATGCATTTATCTAATACACCACTACCCAGGTTGAACTAGTACACTTTTGCATGATAATTGCCATCTATAATACTGGTATATGTTAGTACATGATGAGGGCATGATTACATGAAGACCATAAACCCTGGGCATGATGGTATACATGCATCATGACATCAGGCCACAGGATCATGACTGTGATACATAATAATGTGGAGATGGCTATTTCTTAGCAAAAGTCGATAAGCATCATAGTAGACAGATGAATGTGCTGGATGACAAGCATGGAAATCACCAAGTTCAACGTTTGAGGGTGGGGTGGTGGCCACTGACAACACCAGACAGCTACGGAGACTCTAAGTTACATGCCAAAGTGTTGAAGCGGGTTTGCACTGACTCTAATCCTGGCCTTCCACACGTCAGTCTAAACTTTCAGTGAGATTTGTGTTCTTGTCTTTCCCAACTGATCTCGGGCTGTGTGTTTGATTGGTTTGCAAGGCTGTAGGACATGTGTAGGACATGTGGACATGTGTCACATGTAGCGCTCATCGTTATCTCATGTTCAAGTCTGATAGATCTTTCTTCTGTGTAGCTAGTTGTTGCATGATAGAAAGATGCACACTAAACACTGAACAAGTCCAATGCCTTCACTGTGCAACCCACAACAATCATGTGAAGATACACTTCCAGGTCAGCAACAGCCAAGCATTTTAACTCTCCACTAACTGATCAAATCCAATCCAACTGGCTTCGGTCCCACCTTCAGCTGTCACCTGTAATGTTGGCCCAGCTCAGATCTGGTGGACTTCCATTGGAATTTCAATCTGGTCACTGACCCACAGAAAAGTTCTAGCTGGGAGATTAGGGTTCCACAAATTCACCCATTGCTTTGCAGTCTTGAGCTGTCCAGTGCCATTAGGAGGTTGTAACCAAGAAATTTGTAGCTTGCCATCTTCATGTCTGCATCTGGAGATGTTTCAGATTAGGAGAGCCCAATTAGCGATTCAGGATCCGCGAGGAACTACATGGAGTCCCCAGGTGATTTGAAGGAGTTTGGCTTGTCGCCTTCGACCCGACATTCAAACTCACTACTAGTATCAGTGAGCTTTGAAGAGAACCTCAAAATGCCAATTAACTTCCCAGATTTCTGATGGAGTATCCTAAGATTAGTGCCACATATGTGCTCAGAAACACCCTTTCAACCCGCAAATGCGCTTGTACAGTTGGGGACCCAATATTTATTACTTCTTATCAATACTTGATACCCTTACCCACCTCCCCACCCTCCACCTTGATCCTCTTTGCTGGCGTTTGGTAATTGGCCCTTTCTGCATTGTTAGATTCATGCAGAAAAGCACAGCTGGCTCCATTTCGACAACCCCTGGAAGAGTTGAAATAAATACAAGACTTGCGCGACTTCCCCCGGTTCACTTGCTGGGGGGGCATACCTCTGCTGTCAACACTTCCAACCCCTTCCCCTTGTCTCAATGACAGGCCAGCAAAGTCCACCTCCTCTCTTCCTGACCACCTGGCTGAAGGCTCAGGCCTTCCAGCAGAAGTGGCCGGTCTAATCCGACCTCCGGTTGATAAGCCATTGCCGCTGTCAAGCCCTGTTGAGCCTGCCCAGTCCTCAGTACTGTTGCTTTTCTGTCCATGCTGCGAAATGAGATCCTTGTAGTACTGATCGTTGCGCTGTAACAATGGCCGAGCTGAGACCGATGCAACTGGCTGGGACACAGAGGGAGTGGGCAGTGGAGAGGCATGCAACTGTGCATTTACAGGCCTAGCAGGCGGGTACAAGAGTGCATTTGGAGGCATATTAGGAGGTAGGCCATTTGAAGGTCGAGGTGTATGCAACAGACCGTTGGGAGCTCTGGCATCAAATGATCCAGGCAAAGGACCATTTGTGCCAGGGGCTGGGCCAAAGCCGGGAGGTCTTTCAAAGGTCAATCCAGGTCCCATAAGTGGCCCTCCTGTTACTACATTTACACCACTCTCACCCATAGTCTGAGGCAACTCCTGCTCACCATTCCTTCCAGGGAAACCTTTTGCTGGTGGATTCCAATGCTTTCCATTCACAACCCCTGCACCTAGTGAGCGCTGCTCTGGACTTTCATTGACTCCTTTTACTAAAATCCTGGCCCCCTCCACCGATAACGATGGCAATAACTTGGAATGTAAGGCTGGCTGTTTAGCAGTTAGATTTTCAATCATGGCAGGATTAGTAAGAAACTGGATGAGTAAATCACGGTCAATCATGTTGTCAGCACTTGACTGTGAGAGGGCAGCGTAGGCAGCGGCTGCAGCTGCAGCTACATCAGGTTCAGCCTCAGTTTGACTACGAGTAGCTGGGACAGCAGAGGCTGAAAGATGACTTGAAGAGTTGGATTGACTGTGATCGAGGAGGTCATTCAGAGGAGAGAAACTTTGACTGGTAGACATAGAGGACATGGCAAGCGCTGAGGTTGATGATGAACCATTGGAGTCTCCAGAAGATGTTACAGGGCCACCATCTTTAGTAACCTCTTTATACCAGCTTGAAACCGCCGGTTTTGACAGCTTTGATAAGGAACTCCCAAAGCCCTGGGGAGGGGATGGTGCCCCTGATCCTGCAGATCAGCCCACAATGTCATGTGTGGCATTGCTTCCCTTGCAAGTATGACTGCAAGTAGTTTACCAAATAAAGACCTACATGAGTACCTCTACTAATACAAAGTTTAACCTCAGGGGAAGGGTGCGGAAGAGACCACCAGTCCTCCAAACAAGACAAAACAACCAGGTGTGAGTGCCTACCAACAGCCCCAAGTCCCAATATTGTCTCAAACAGAATAGCAGCTGTAGCAACATACCTGGCCTTGCAGAATCTTGAGGAGTACCATGACGGCCAGCCATAGAACTCTCATCTGCTAATGGAATCAAAAGGGTTTTGTCATCATCATACGCCAACTCTGGTTCCTGTGGTTCTGCTGGACTGCAACATAGCACACAAATTGTCAACCCAGTGCTGGGCAGCAGATATTACATACTGGAGGTGTAACTGGCATGAACTAGCTTCTCTTCCAGGCAAATGCCCATCATATCACCAGCAGGTAGTCCTATTGACCAGTGCAAAAGATTCCCCTTTGTGAATGATATCACCAAGTAGTCATCCCGTAGTATACTTTGCAACCCATCACAAGACCCAGTGATCAAGAGGTCCAAGAAGACAACATATAAAACACAGGGCAATTTAGTTGAGCACATGCCTGACTCATCATCAAACAGTAGAAGGATTACGAAGTAAACTGACTACGGCTTCTGAATCTGAGCGAAGACTCCAGAGTGGAAATTCAAAGTCGGCAGTCATAACACACCTCTCAGGAATGGCAGAGGGTCGTGGATAAACCGCTTCTAGAACTCTGACTTCCCGTTGTTTTTGAAGTTTAACTTCATGGCTTGCTCCACCAGCCGCAACTAGCCAAGTGGTGTCCAGATTAAACTGAGAGAATGACCACACATGAGAGAATCTGAAGTTAGCCTCACATACCACCCTGTTCAACTTTTCCCTTTTGCAAAAAGAATTGTTGATACAACCAAAGAGTGAGTGCTTACATCCCTTGCTTATTTAACCCAATGTTTGAAGACCAGCTCACGCAAAGTCACTTGAAGGACCAGGAACATACTGTGATAATCCTACACAAACATTTGTTCAACGCCAACAAAGGGATGATGCATGTGAATATCACTTACCACCTCAGGGACACGCCAAGCTAACTGGGGAACAATTGCAGCAACAGCAACAGCTGGACCCATACTTTTCGGAACTGTAGGGCCAAATCCAGGAGGAATATCGGTAGCTGAAACCCGTGTGATTGCATGCATAAATTTAGTCTGCTTTTCTTGAAGGAGCTCCTGACGTGCTGTCCCTGACAATGCAGGTGCATCTTCAGCTGCAAACAGACGTACCTGTACACGACCATGACACATTTTCCGCTTTGCATGAGTTGTAGTAGGATAACAGGGAGTGAAACCACATCTTCCACAAGCCGATATATCCTAAAGAGTAGGCAGGGTGGTGAGTGGGTTGTGTTTGCCAGAAGCAAAGATAGCCAAAGCCAAACAAGACAAGTGTCAAATCCTCTCGTGCTTGAACCAGTAACAAATAGTGGCAAGTTTCATGGAGGAAGTTCTGTAGAAGCACTGAGAATCTATGACAGACAGCAGAGGCAGTTCCACGCACCCTGCAGACATTCATATTTCCACCACTTTGTGACGAAATACGAGAATGTTGTATTGAAGACGAACATGCGTCTGATTTCATGAAGGCCCTCAAGGATAGTACAGGTCTGATTCATGAGAATACCACAGTTATCACCCAACTGGGCTTTTCTCAGGCTTAGCCAGGTTATCAATTTCTGTATGCTTTCCTCAAAGTGGAGTTCTGCCACTCGAGCCTCAGTACAGTCATGTAGTTCAAGTTCAGATCACAGGAACTTTGGAGGAAAGTCATTGATCATGAGAATGCAAAGACTGTATATTGGTTTGTGGATTTTCGAGATTCGATACAAAAAGTTTGATCTCAGCAGTACTGTGCCCTTTCCTTTGGGGCCGCCGCTGGGCACAAAGGGGAGATTGCGCTGCGAACAGTTTCATGTCATTGGCCATGGCACAATCCAACCAGTTCCAAATCATCCTCTACTGCAACAGGTGCTTCAGCTGCCCTATTATAAGTGAAAGTCACAGAAGAAATGCCCTTCATAGATCTGTCTTTTGTGAGTATTCGTGCCTTTCTTAGACAGGCTATTAAATTCCTGCACACAGAATCTGTGAATGCCTTTCCAACTCAGAAGTCTCCCTCTAGATAACGTCCAGTTATCTCTTCAATCTGCAAAAGTCAGATTCTAATGGAGTTCTAAAGACCATCTCTTCATCGGTGGTAATTCTTTCATATTTGATTCACTACATGTATTCCACGCTCAACTCGATAAACTGGATCATCTCGTAGTATTACATTGTTTCCATCAGTGTGTTACATTCATCAATTTTCTACTTCGGTTCTTCTGCATGTATGGTAGTCAAGTTGAAAAGACCTAAGAGGCCGATAATTGAGGATGGAGATGTCATCTCCTGATTCTTGGAGATATGATTCTTGGCTCAAATTCAATGAGAGAGAATAAAATAACACAGGTTCTTGAAACAACATGATTGTCGTGGAGGCCACTTCTCAGAGCCAACTGGAAACCATCAGGTCCTTTCAGCTCTGTCAAGATTCCTCAGAGAAATTGCTCTTGGGAATGAATCATTCTCACAAGTAAATAAATGTCTGGCATTTCCTATCGCCCCTTGCTTACTGCGTCAATGCTGGTTATGAACTGCAGTAAATGCTTGTCGACAAGAAAGGTACCAGTTCCAGCAGAGACAAAAGGACTGTATGCAAGTTTCATACAAGAGAAAACAAAACATACCCAACAAACACAATTCTCTCGGACTGTGTTAGGGCTGTGAAATCGACATACGAAGTTTCTTCAGTCGAAGGACCACTGCTTCCACACCGAGAGGACATAACAAGAAATATGGATCACTCAACAACATTAAATTTGGAATCAACTGTCCAGGTAAGAACAATCTCAAACCAGGAACACCCGGACAATCAATAAAACTTCAAACAACATGATTGGGACCCTAAGGAGTAGTACCATAGAGACAGCAGCACAAAAGAAGACAACAACCAAGGAACAACAACAAAATGTGAGAAACCAGCAAACCAATAACTTATCCTGTAAACCTAAAGTGATCTGTAAACAAGTACAGAAGCAGCTGACTTGTGAAGGAAAGCAGCAGCATTCAAGTAATACATAAACAAGAGGAAAAACAAGTCTTGGCGACCTCACATGCCAGAAAATACATGGCTTACATCGTGAAAAATATAATATAGCCCGGGCAAACCAACAAGAACTAAAAGAAACTGTCAGAGAACAACCAGATGAGGAAGCAAGGGATCTGAAGTGATCGGCAAGTCCGACTCAAACTAGTCAAGATGGTCCTATCTAGCGAGGCCGTGTTCTCGCAGGCATACACAAGTTTTACTTCACATCTGCCTAACTCCTCTGCAAGGTGTATGACATCTGTAAGTCTTCAAGATCGACGTTGAAAATGTAATCTTACGTTTTATGTTACGTGAAAAAGGTTATTTTAAATCGTTCCATGGTTCTTGATATCGTCTTTGCAAAGTTCCACGTCAAGTTCCAGTCAAGAAGCATTGTCCGAGGCCTGTGTTAGTATACTGCTTCTTATGACGGGTTGAAAATCGAAAGGATTATTTCCATTGGGGTTATGCTCCCTCTAGCATATCTGACCCTTCATCGCAAGTTTGTGTTCCGTGCTTCACTGTTTAGTTCATCTTAATGATGGCTCGTCTCTTACCCAACAGCGACAGATACCCTAATCTCTAACGAGTTCCCACCCATGACGAGTCCGAAGTGTGCACGCAGTGGCACGAACCCCGATGGAGACCAGTCCTGGGATTAAGATACGAGTTCACACCTTCTGGTAGCGGATGGAAGATCACTCTTTCACGATGCGCTTGCCGTGTAGGAGAGAAATATGCAACGAGTATCGTTACAGAAGCTGGAAAAAGGTCAAACAAAAAAATGCACGCCACGCCTCGAACACAAGAAAATCTCAACATAGCTGCAGTTTGCTTGAAAACGGCCTAATGAGTGCGAACAGAGGAGAAAAGAATGACCTGACACAGCCTGTCCCCAGAAGCCCATGATACTTTCTTAACTCTTGCATGCTTTTCTCTGATCTGCAAACCATGGTGAGACGGGAGTCCCAACAGTCCCCCACCGAAGCCTGGTGGTAGGGAGGCGGTAGCCATCGCTGCCACTAGCTAGGATTTTTCTTACCACCTCCGTATGTGTGTTGTTATTCCACACCCGCTACTCCCCCTCCCCACACCATCAATCCACCCTGCTCTCTCTCTCTCTCCCTCCCTCTCTCTATGCTCGCCTTCCCTCCCGGCCTCGCCCCCCTCCACGACCAAGTCTGTCTACCCTACCCTGCTGCCTCCTACAAACCCCATGAGCCACCCATGCCACCGCCATCACCTCAAGCTCTGCTAACCCCGGCCCAGGGTTTGAACCCGTCTCATTCACTTTATCATTTATCTACCATCACATGACAATCTGACACCATCTTTTCATTTCTTCCTGTCTCCGCATAAGCTTAAATGAGTGCCTCCTTCACCACTTCCTAATTCATCATCCGCAAACCGAGACAAGAGTGCGGAGGTTTTCCGGAGATGTTTGATGCTTCTGGGGGCTCCTTTTGGCGACTTGCGTGAAACACCCCCGTTCTGTGCTCGCAAATGTCTCTTTCTTTTTCCGGGTTCCCCGACGGCACGTTAGTTAGTAGGACCAATGTTGGCTTGTGAGGGGACTCTTCCCGAGCTTTATATCTCCGCTCAATGGGTGCTGGTCTTCCAACACGCCTACATAGTAAACAGCGAACACCAATAAAGCGGCTAGTCACGTAATGGCTCCCCAGTCTATTGTGAATAGAGAGATATAAAAAAGAAAAAAAAGAAAAAAAAAGAGAGATGTAGGTTCAGGGTGGTATCCCATTGTAAGCCTCCACCGCCTCACATGGTTATTTTTTCCATGTCCTTTTAACATATTTCCAGGGCTCTTCCCCTGTTTTATATAAAAAAAGAAAAAGAGAGATATCCTTTCATCCATAATTGATTATAAATTATGTAAGTATAAAACTTCAATCTCTTCCATGAAACTTTTTCATCCATTTCCTTTGTCAAAACCAGGGAGGTGTTATTTGGGAAAGGCATAACAAGGAAAAGGTACACACTACAAAGGCACTGCCAAAGAATTTTGTTTGTATTTATCGTGCCGTTGAAAAGCAGAATTCATCCTGGTGCATTCCACCTGATCAGCTCATCTCATCTCATCGAGTGCATTCCGAAATGCAGAATGCACCAACCATTAGATTTAAAAAAAATAAAATTGGCATTTCTTTACGCAGGGTAACGCCCCTCATGTCGGGCATTCCTGGATATTCTGGCCTTCCCCTCGGGCTATCACCCTCGGCGTCAGGCCCTTAAATCCGGGAATGCCCTCCACTCGGGGAATTACCCTATACAAACAAATAGTTTGATCTTGTTGATCAAACTTTTGTGTGGTCTCCTCCTATAAGGACGAGCCATTAAAATGGAGTCAATGTTCATGTCTTTCATGAATATTTTTATGGTGAAATACCGACGCTGTCTTTGAAAATCGTGCATCAAATTTTTAAAACTAGTCAAGTGAAGTTTGGAGTGTTTTGCCACATGGCATTATAGCAATATATGGAATGGAACCTTGGCAAACATATGCCTGATTAAAGAGTTGGATTTTCTTGTAGCAAATTGTAGATGCAGAAGCATTTTTGTTGGGCAGGACAATATACTGATCATTGGAAAAGACTCAAAATATGCACTCCATCAATTTTGAGGAAGCTCTTTCTCAATTACTAGAGCTATCTCCCCAGACGGTATTGAACATCTTGAATCTTCCGAGCTGCAACCACAATATTTGACAAGCATTTAAATTTGCTTGTCTAAGTGGTGTCATTAATATAATTCTCAAGATCTGTACAAGTTCATGGTTTTTCTGGCAATCTTTCATTTTCTTGGCTGAAATGCTAGGTCGACATGAATTTGTGCAGTTTTGTGCATGGTTTTGGCAATCTGACGATTTTAAATCTATATATGTCCTTGCTAATAAGCATAAACTTTGGTGCATGCCCAAACTGGTTTGTACCCTATGACAAGTTTACACACAAATATGATATTTTTTGAATAAAGGCTCCTCTAATGTCTATCAGTAACAGAAGAACAGACCAGCGCAAATGAACCACTATATTTTTTGGATGTTCCTATGTACATATAGATAGAATACATCTACACTTGTCTTCAACTAACTTGTTTCTTGAAAATTTGGTCCCTCAAATAAGTGACAACTGTCAACCTCATGAAGAAACCCTTGAAATTACACTTTATTTCAATGGGATCTTTTGTCACACACCGCACTTTCGTAAATTCTCCTTAAGTCATAACCGGCTTTTTTGGGAATCTCAATGACATGCCTGGCCCCTAGTGGCTGAGAGCAACCAGGTTACATGCAGTAACCCTCGTCCCTCTTGCCAGTTTCCGACCTCCTAAATTTGCGACTAGGCAGAACGCAAAGACCTAATTGGCCCATCCATATCCATAACCATCATCTTCTCTTTGATAATATATGAGCGATCCAAAACAAAGAATTCACACAAAAACACGTATCATCAACCCTCCAATTTCTCTCGTATGTTTCTATGCCCAACCTGCTAATAGCACGAGGTTTCATTTGAAATTGTAGAGAGACGCACGTAATGGAGAGTCCAACAATTGAAGCTTGCTTCAAAAATCAAAGAAGCCTAGGTTAATGCTAACCAAGAAATCGAAGGCTACAATGCTATCTAAGAAATCGATATAGAGAAAGAGCTCTTGTAAATCTGTGAGTACTGCCAAGAGAATCACCAAGAAGAAGATATTGCATCAATCATTCAAAATATAGATATTGAGGATTTTATAATGGACATTGATGAGAAGTAGACAAGGTCATTCTTGAGAATGTAACACAGTAAGAATCAATGTACATCACTGTGAAGAATTCAATACATCTTGTGACTGCATTATGTGTCTATCATTGTACTGTAACCACATCGCAAGGTCTCTCAGAATATTGTGTCTGAAAATTCAACTATTGTGTACAATGAATCTCTCGGATATGGAAAAGTTGCCCCGTGGGGTTCATACTTTGACATGTGCATTTTCTTTTCAACTTTTCTTCCTTAACAGTGTATTAGCATGTCACCAAGAAGTGAGTTATAGATATGTAGAGTCGTTGTGTAGTTGTTGAGCTCTTACCTAGTAGAGCTATAGATATGGTAGTTTTGACAAACGTTTGATTTGTACAATTTCCAATTGACAGCGTTGACGTGTATGCACAAGAGTTGCATCATGTTGTTGCGTCCATTGTGGGTCCGTTTCCTGCTTTCTTCTTCTTGATTTCAATAGGAGCTAAGTAATTTTGGTTGACTGGTATATCCTCTTTGATTCTTTGATAAACCCACACACTCCTAAGGTGTAGCTGATAGATGAGGTAGTACGAGTGGGTGCAGCGTTGATGTCTAGGATATTTTCAATCTCTTCTTTTATATGAATTATCATTGATGTGTTATTGTGTTATTGTATGATATTATAGATGCCTCCACGTACCGCTGGAGCTCGTTGTGCTCCTAGATCTCTCAATTGGGAGGATCCTGAAACAAGAAGCCTCATAAAAACCAAGAGAAATGAAGTCTTGCAAGCAACAATGGTCACACATCCTCGTCATAACATGGAAACAACTGCAAATAAGTAGAAAAAATGTGCAGATTTCATTGCTGTAGAAGGCCATACACAACATCAGCGCACTGAAAAAATGCAAGGACCGTTGGAATGCACTCTATAATGATTACAAACTCATTGCAGACTACCTCAAGCGCACCGGGACTTCTACTTATTGGTCTCTTACTGCAACAGAGAAAATAGAAGCAAGGCTACCCCCAGCATATAACATAACATATTTTGACCTCATCGAAGACTTCCTTAGTGTTTGAAAGAAAGATTTGGAATTGATGATGATTGAACTAATCGAATTGTTTGAACATCTCCGAGAGCAACAAAAATAAGAGTAGAAATTCCTCATCGAAGAAGAGAGTATGAGCTTCATCAGAGTCCAGGCCTACACTTCGAACAGCTCAACAAGCACGCATGTAACAGAGAAAGAGAAGAGATCGTGCAGAGGTGAAGAGACGAAGAACAACAATAATCATGTGAACTAGCATTATAACTACTGACCACATTTACTAGTTGGTAGTGGGAACGGTGCCTTAGTGAAGTTAGTGTATCAGAGTAGCTGTTGGAGATAACTTAGACGTTATGCTATAGTTATCTCAACTATTTCTGAAATAGACTTTCGTGGAGAGTTAACAGTAATCAATTCATCTTTTATCTCTATTCTATGTAAAATAGAGGAGGTCTGAAGCACAAATTGTTTAGATATTGTTTCTTTCTTTTGTCTTCATTGTTTTCAGGTAATCTTGTATACAGATGGTGTGATGGCTGCGAGATACAACCGATATCTTTTTTACTGCAGATGATCTTGATTACAGTGTGAGAGATGCAACCTTTGAGTGTATTGTTTTGAGGAGGTATGGAAACTTTGAAAAGACTAACATAGAGTGTTCTTCCTTTTCTTACATTCATGCTGATGTAACAGACAAATATGACGTCCAGACTGTCACAATCACCATTAGTGGCAGCCTTGTGAAAAACCATGAATAATGTTTTGTCAAAGGGACAACATTGATGATTGATAACTTTGGCTTGCGCCCTCAACAGGTTATAGAAGTGGGAAAAGAGGATAAGGTAGACGTATCTAAGGTAGACGTACCTATGTTTTTGCATCCTTGACCTTAAAGTGACACTGCCTTATCCCCTTATAGTGACTTTAAGGAAGTGGGGACCACATTGAGCTGAATATGTGATAGTGACAGATTTAGGATCATGTTAATCATTAGGATAACTAGGGTCACAGCGGGTTAGGAATTCGCTCAAGACAACATGTGGTTAATACGATACTTCTATTAACTAAATATATTTATTACGGTGATTGGTCAATTGATGGTCTTGAGCCTAGGCTTGTAGGATGTTTGGTCGGATATTTTGGAAAAACGCTTCCTCATGCGGGGCCGCCAGGGTCAAAGTAGCACTGCCTGATACATTAACTCTGCTGGACCACATTGTCCAGTTCTTCTTAAATTTGTTATATATATATATATATATATATATGCGATTTTTTTAAAAAGATATTTAATCATTAAAGAATTTTTCATGTTTAGTAATATCCATATTTTTTCAACTCTTCAAAACCTTTAGTTTTTTTCAGATCTTAGATCCTTCGTGTCCCTTTAGATCCATCAATCTATATACAAATGAAAAACAACTAAGTTACAAACAAAGAACTAATTTTTTTTACAGACTATAATTGATCAATATATTTAAGCTATAAAATAAATACTCGTATTTATCAATATCTAAGTATTATTAAATATATTATATATTTTTATTTAAATAAATATAGGTGATTTGTTTTTTAAATTTTAGATATTTAATTATTAAAATATTTTTCCAATCTAGTAATATCTACATTTTTCTAACTTACCTAAAAAAAATTTCAGATCTTTGATCCCTTCAGGTCCCTTTTGATCCATCAATTTATACATTTACGCTGCAAATATATATATATATATATATATATATATATATACTCTTAATATTTTCATTATTATTTATCATATACTTTTATATAATATCATTTATAATTTACAATTCTAACTTAGGACGATCCTACATTTCCATAAATTTTGTATTATACGAACAAGGAAATGAAAGAATATTCAAACAAACAGTTGGACAAATCTATATATTTCAAGTTGTTGATAAACATCTCCCTTTTAATTTCAAGTTGTTGGATAATGCCAATGCCCCAGCAGGTTTGCATACAACGATTCATGTTAAGAAAAATATGTTAGTAGAATTGTGCGTAGGAAATTATGCAACACATGATGGACTTGTGAACGGAGCCGATGGAATTTCTAAACATTTCTCTGTTTTGTCAAATTCAACTATTTTAGTATGGATCCAATTTAATAATCCGAAATCGGGAATTGGTACACTTGCAAAAAATATATATTTATATAATCAAAAGGATATGAAAAACATACCGAATTGTTTGTTGTGGACGCCAATCCAACCAGTTTCAAAAGAAACAAATATGATCTAATACAAAACATATCATCACCAGAACCCAATTTCCAATTCAATTGGCTTCTACTCGAACTATCCATCGTTCCCAAGGATTAACTTTGGATTATTTAGCGTTCGACCCTAAGGGTGTAAACCAAACATGCTCTAACTTTCTCGCATTCGACAAAAAGAAAATTTATATCTTGTCACACCTTTGCAATCAAACAATTTGCATGTTGATAATGGCGTTGCCGACGAAATGCAACGGCTTCGCACTTTCGCTCGTTGGAATCTATTAATTCCCATTCTCAAATCTTATAGAGAATCACATGTCATTGTGCAATCTTTGAACACTAGATCGTTGTCGTTACATAAAGAAGATGTTTATTTCGACTTTAATATACAACAATCTCATATAATGTGCTTTAATGAAACTCACTTCAACCCAACAAATTCAAACATTGAAATGTTCCTTAATACTCCGCTGTACTCTTATCTAGCGGTTCATGCAAGCCATGGAACACTTGTATAATACGACCATACTATGTCATCAAATCAAATACTTTCAAATGAAGGTGATGAATATATAGCTATAACATTTTTTTAACTTTTTTAAAAGAGAGACGGAGGCCTCACAGCTTTATAGAACGTTCGAGAAGTACAAGAGGAAAAAATAACCTCTACTGTGGGTGCCATGAAGGCTGAACTAGGAAGACGAAGAGAAGGGGGAGAAGAGAGGTCATAGATCAAGGAAAGGTATTTACATAATTGCGGTTTATAAACCTCCAACACTACAGTTAACTATTTTCTTATCTTCTCTAAAAAAGCTCATTGATAATATCCTACATACATTGGGATATACAATAATAGGGGATTTTAATGTAGATCTCTTAGAAAATAATACCGTACAACAAATCAATTGCAAAAATTCATGTCTTCCTTACTACAATTCTCAATTAGTACTATTATCTATGGATCTCAACTAGACAATGTTTGGACAAATGCACCTCACCAATATTACAGAAACATATTAGACGGACCATAAACCTATTTTTATTGCTTTTAAATTACCTAATTACATTCCTTGCTACCAACATATATCATCATCATAATACTCTAATAGGTAGTCACCATAAAGAGGAGCCATTACGCGACGAGCCGCTTGTTATATTTGTATTAAAAATTAAAATATAAAGAGATATTGAACCATATAAGGAGGAAAGAAAGGACAAAAAACTATTTGTCAGTGCCTGTATAACTTATAATGTCACTTCACACTAAGAAAATTACTGTCTTTCATTTGGAAGATAAACATATTTTAATGGCTGCTTTTACTGGCTGTCGCGAGGGCAACATTGGAGCATAAATAACCATTCGTTCCAGTAACCATTAGTTCCAGTTAAGGGGGGTGTTTTCCTTTAAAATACAGAAACAAAAGTAAAAAACCCATAAAACTACGGCAGGGATGGCATATACTCCATGCATTTGTTAATCTTGTCACTGGAGAAATTTTAGATACTTGTTGATGTCCAGCCATTTCCAGATTATGCATCACCACTGCCTGATGGATCTGATCTACCGTCCATTTTTGCCAAGAAGCTTACTTGCACTATTCTTTCCTGGCTGAAATGTTCACTGGGTTTGTATGCAGAGTAACAGTATACATGCATTGACTAAGGATGATAGATGGCCCAGTTGGACCAAAATATCTTACATGGTTAGGAACTTTAACCCAGATTCGGAGTGAATTCATAAGATGCACTTAGAAGACAAGCACACCAGATGCAAATTTCTTCATCTGGCTGCCTTCTTAATCTGCTGTGACTGATAAGGACGAAGCTGGGCTTCATTCTCTATCATGAGCGTGAAAGAACACCCTTTGAACTGTCACAAATCCAACAGAACAGCATATCAAGATTTGTGTCGTCTTGAAAGCGCAGTCCCTAAATGGAATATTCTGTCACAAATCCCCTGTTTTTTCGTGGATGAAATCGCCAAATTTCCCCAAATAAAAAATAAATTATGGATGAATTCTTCAAATATGGATGATGGAAATGGATTATGGTACAGAGGTGGATGAATAGAATGTACCGCTATTTTTCTGCAAAACTCTGTAGCCACTCGTGCTGTTTTCCAAATTTCTTAAAAAAAACACTGGTCGAAGTGTTTGCAACACCAAATCAAAATGACTTGTAAGTTTTCCAAGATGCTGGTAAAACTAACCTTGGTACGCTTCCCCGGCGGCGGGGATCATATTCAGTTGCCTCCCGTAGCGCTCTAGCAAAAGCTTTGAAGGTAGACTCAATTATATGATGAGAATTCTTGCCTGCAAGCTGCACCCCATACCAGTAACTTCAAAGATCATCCAATGTAAAGTCCAATTGCACATCTAAGAAAGCCATCCATCCACACCATAAAAGCCTGTTATTCTATCCTGAGCCTATAAAGGATGACTGCACACCGTACTTTGCAATGAATAAAATTTTCATCAACAACAGACCACAAAAGAGAGGAGAAAAACCTGGCGGATGTGGAGAGTCATTCCTGAGGTATTGGCCAATGACTGGAAAAAGTGTTCCACCAACTGTCACACAGTATGCACGATGTTTGAAATCAATCTTGAAATAATCTAGTGTATGCTCATTATGTTTCTGAAGTGATAGTACAGCCTCACCAGCATGTCATCAAGCAAGACAAGACTAGCAGATGGTTTTGAGAGGAGGAGAAGAATTCAGCACCAGAGGTTGCCAGAGAAGCCAACAACGCGAGGGTGGAAGAGAATACCTGGGTATCATAATTGCCAACACGGTCTGTAGGTATGCTCATATCATAACCCAAATATGGTCGCCCCGACAAGTCCTGACGAGTCCCCACCCAAATACGAATTTAGTCCACACTTTCTCCATCCCTCCCAGGTCAATGCAATCAAAGTAGAACCCCTGAAATTCTTCAACTATGAGTCAGAAAACAAATGGTGTGTAAGGAGAGAAAAGGAGAGGAAGGTTGGCCAACCAGGACAACATGCACGAGTGCTTCATCAAGAGGAGCTGAGAAGTCGCCAAAGCGACGAATGCCTTTCCGATCTCCCAAAGCTTTTAAAAGTGCCTGCAAAAGAATGCAATTGCTCCTTGCTATAAGACCACATCCCTTGTCTATGTTCTGGTGACTACTGCACTTCACAAGGAGAATTAAAAAATTCTTTGACATGCGGATTCAGTATTTTATACGCCAGGGCTATGTGACGAGCAGTGGCAAAACTGCAGAATGTGCAATCTAACAGGTTCTGTATGACACGGATCACATACTGCACCTGAAGCGACCTTTGGAGGCAACCTAACTGAGGAGGTTATTTTTGCACATGTTCCAGTTTACAAGCAACACATTGAACCCTCCAGGAAAGGGAGGGAGAGGAGAAAAACCTGACAGAAACATCCAATTGGGCTGGGAGAGTTGAGATAGAGGAAAAAGAAGGACAAGTTCAACTCACAGTGCCAAGAGCAAGTGCTACATCCTCATTGGTGTGATGATCATCAATGTGGGTGTCCCCCTTGGCCCTCACTCTCACATCAAAAAGCCCATGCGATGCAAGTTGCTGCACATTCAGGAACGGCCGAGTAAGGGTCTCACCCTCTCTTAACACCCATACATTTAAGCATCCCTATCTGGAGATTCTATCTAATTGACATTATGATTGGTTCATATGTACAATCTATGGACGTTATTGACAAAGACCTTGATAGAAACACCAGTAGTCATTAATTTGCTTACACAACCCTCATAAGCTACCACATGTTTCCATTTTCTCCACAACCATCAGCTCCTCAATCAACTTCTAAGACACTCGATTTTTTCAGTCTTGGTTCTTTTCAAGAAAGCATGCATGCTGCATTTTTCCATGAGTAATGCAGACCCACTTCAATTTACTCATATTTCCTAAATGTAAGAGGAATGTGTTAGTGTAGGTAGCTAACAATGACATGAAGCAGGACTCTCAGTTGAAGCTAACTCAACCTCATACTAGCCCAGAAGGCTTGTCCAAAGCATCATACTCACATCAAGCATGTGATCAAGAAATGGAATGCCAGTGTCGCAGTCACAGAATCCAATGCCATCTAAGTCGATGCTTACTTCAACACTTGTCTCCTTGGTAACTCTTGACACACACCCCACACGATGAGAGACCTCTGTTGCACACCAAAGCCGGTTCAACACTATAAGAAGCACCATGATAACTTTTCTGCACAAAACTATTGAAGAGGTAAGCTATAAATGTGGTGTCTGTGAGTTGTATACATCTAACCTGCTTGGCCACTACTTCTAAAGGATGACCAGCTATCAGTACCCACGAACCATAACAGATATGGTACCTCATAAATGTAAGTACTCTGACATATCAGGAAGGTACTACAGGATTGGGTCAAGAACCTCCGATTCCCAGACCATGAGTTTTCAATCGATCAAAAGGCCTAACCCTAAACCCTAACCTGGTGGAGTCCTAACATCAACATCTCACGTCCAACGTGATGTTCAACCAGCATCTTTGGTGCAAGACATTATCACAGACTATGATACATTGCTTGCTTGTTGGTGGAACGATTCAGCGAACAGTCATTGGCAAATGGAAAATTCGACTTCCGTTATATTCTTCGATTTGGCATTCTTCAGTGAATCACACGTGCATAGGGAACAACCATACAAGTCCTAACCTTACTGTGCACAAGACACGAATAAAAATGCTGACTAATCTCCAGACTTGGAATTCGATCTTAACTTGTTATTCAAGGTCTTTTCTGTACGAAACACTCCCACTGTGACATACATGTTTATATATCAGACTTCATCCGAAGTCATTTTACAAAATCCAATTCCCAAAAAATTGAACTCGCCAGAGCATACAGGAAAAACTTTCGGACCCACTTACTTTCCTCAAGTAGGTCGCCCGCAGCTCCATTTGCAATAGACACATAGCGAGCCACACTCCTTGCTGACCGACTTTCTTGACCCGGCCCCTCCCTGCCTATTGTGAGGCTAAATGTACACTTTCTGGCACAGAGAGCAGATGCCACTGTTTCTGACGAGGAGCTAATGACAGAAGATGAAGATGCAGACGATAGGAGCGCAGGCCTTACCGCCCAGGATGCTGCTAGAGCCATGGCTGCCTCTCTGATCCCACGAGAGCAGATACTAGCCCTGTAGATGGATGCAGGATGAATGTGCAAGGGTATATGCCTCGGAAAAAGAGTGTATATTTGATTTTCTGTTTCTTTTGCACTGTTCTGTTCTGGCGTTAAACACCCATCAAAGTTCTCGTGCTCGTGTCGAGACTCGACACTCGAGACATGCTATGTTGGGAATTGGATCTCGAGAATTTTGTTTGGTGAGCCGTACATAGCAGCGTGTAGTGATGGGTTCTGCTGTCTTGCACCTCTACCGAAAACGTAGTTCCTTCTACAAATAGTGAAGCTTCATACAAGTTGCCATTCGGGAGCCGTTTCTAATTAGGACAGTGGTGGTGCAAATTGCTATTTGCGCCATCTGCCCAAGTTGATACAACTTTGCATGGGGGTGAGTGCTGGCATCCACAAGCTTGAATCTGCAATCGGGCTTCAACTTTTCCGCCTGCTCATCATGCAAACTGCAGTCGGCTCTCGAACGGGGCTATCGAGTAGCCAGGAAGTTGTAGACATCGAAATCAAGGAGGCAGCCGAAGCCCTCACCTTGATAACAACCAACACCGGTGAGGGGTCCGTCGTTGGTGAAGGGTCTGAGGATGTTGGAGTGATTGAAGGATGGGAGAAGGTGTTGTGGGATCATTGTAAGGTTTCGTGGGATCACTGTTCGATTGAGACGGCCCAGAACTTGTCGCGGGAATTAGGGGAGAATGATCCACTTGGCAGGACGCAAGATCTCTGGAAGGCCCAGCAATTGATGAGAATCAGAATGTTGGAAAAGATGGACAAGGTGATGGCTAAGCACGATGAGGTAGTATATCTCGACCGGACATTGATAAGACTGGAACGCAAGTCACTTGAGTCTGCCTGCATGCTGCCGATGTGCGACGATCCAACTGATTGATGGCATAATCTGAATTGATTGTAGAAGTTTGAGATCTTTGAGTGTGCTTATTTCCATCCAAAACCATATAGTGTGTATACGAGAGAGAGAGAGAGAGAGAGAGAGAACCGGCCTCCTGGCTGTGATGCGTAGCAAGGGGTGCATATGTACATGCCAATTGATTGCAGGCTATGGAGACAATGAAGATGTTGACGGAAAAGAATTCGGCGTTGCTGGAGTTGATGTGCGAGCAACAAAGCGAATCTCTACAGCATCAGGAGCCCGATCAGATACGGGGCATGGTGCGCTATGAAGTGGACGCGCTCCTGCGTACTACCCACTTGCAGGCTGACGACAT
The DNA here is from genome assembly GCA_030704615.1 of Takakia lepidozioides. Classification (NCBI taxonomy): domain Eukaryota; kingdom Viridiplantae; phylum Streptophyta; class Takakiopsida; order Takakiales; family Takakiaceae; genus Takakia; species Takakia lepidozioides. The sequence goes on along the minus strand of CM060731.1, from coordinate 9,858,045 downwards.
CAATCGTCTCAAGCAACAGGTATGTGGAATCTTATGTTAATAACAATCTACAATGGGGAGGTATTCGTGGTGTCTACTGGTCATTGAATGATATCTCGCAAGAGTTCTTGAGTATAGCGGAAAAGGCGCTCGATGCATAATACAATAACAGACGGTGCTCAATCCTTCGTTTGGAACAAAATGTGCTATGAAACAATGGTTATACTGTACCAGGGCCTTTACTTTGATGATTTGAGCATTTGGTATTTGAATGCTGTTTGAGTGGATGGGAAGTCTGGGAATTGTCCTTATGTATTGGTGCAAAGCAGGTGAGAGAAGGGGAAGACAAGAACAAGAAGCTGATGGATAAAATGGCAGCACAATTGGATAGCGTGGCCTACAATGACGAGCTCCAGCAGCTCGAACTTCAGAATGAGAAAAACAAACAGGTGATATTGTACATCCAACGGAACCTATCTTTTCCTAAAAGTGGACTAAATGCAAATCATTCTGTATACAGCGAGATAGAGCCAGGTGCTAGAGTCTTGAGGTTTCTGCTTCTGCTCCATTTTCTATTGGGTTTTTGGTTGGACTTTGGCATGCCAAGGTTGTGGTCAGGGTTTTTGGTTTATGAAGTTTGATCTTGTTGGTGGGTCTTTGTAGGGAAGGAACACTGCGGTAGGAAATAAAGAGAGATGGACTATTAGTAGCATGAGAGCTGATAGCAAGCCATGTTTTTGTCTCACTCATGTTGCAATAACATTGGGCAAGACAATGTGGTAACCCACACACACCAGGCTCGTCCTGGATATCAGGATGACATCAAAATCAGAGTGGAAACTATCTATAGAGCATCTGCTGCAGTGAGCGCTCGTGGTTCACATAGGCTCTCAGGTGAATAACAGAGGATGAAAACCCCTCCCAGTCCTTGGCATCTGTAGAAATGAATAGGATTTTCACCACGAGGGTAGTAACCCAGCCTGAAGTTGCCACAATGATTGTGCTCAGACACATGCACAATCCGGGGGATTTTTGCATCATACTCGAGGTGCTATGAATTGTGAATAATCGTAATTACAGCTGACCTTGGGGATTGCACGAATTTATTGTTATTTTTCATCTGGTATCGCATGAACTTTCATTCCATGTTTCTATATGCTATAGCGTTAGCTTGAGGTCTCTGCATGAAATGTTTGAGTTCAACCAAATGAACTCATGAACTCATTTCTCTGCATGAAATGTTTTTTTCTCTCCTGTGAATGATGTAGCAGGCAAAAGAAGAGGAGAAGCAGCAAAAAGAAAAGGCACGACACAGTGAGGAGGTGCAGGATCTTAAGGAGCAGATGAAGAGAATGCGGGACACAATCCAGTCCAAGCTGTGCTCCATTTTTGAGCTGGAAGCTGGCCTTGAAGCACGGGACAAGGATATTAAGGCAAACCTGCTCTTGTTACATCTCTTTTACTTTTTCAATTATCTTGGGTATGAGTGATCTGCCGTCTGTGTAAATTCAGGGAGCATATCTGGTGATTTATCAGCTGAGGTAGAGATTTGTTAACACCCCTCAGCGACTTGTTGAGTTGGAAATCCAGTCAGTATTGTGCTTGCCTGGAGCTCATGGATGATATCAAATGGCCGCTGTTGTGTGCAGGTCTTGGAAGAGAAGGTTAGACGTAAGGAGAAGACGATCAGGGAAATGGAAGACATTATGTTTGAGTGCAACACAAAGGATCAGGAATTTGCAGAATTGAGGGCCAAGAGATGGCAGGAAGGCAGAAGCCCCAATTCCACAGCTCCTGCTATTGTAAACACCATCTTCATGATGATGGTCCTACTATATCTTGGCTTTCTTTCGGTCATGGTATTGCTGTCATATTACAGATATGAGCTCCCTCAGACAGAAAACATATGTATGGAGAAGATGGGGCCTGGTGTGATTTGTTACCTCTGGAACCAACTGATGGCAGCACAGGGAATGGCAAACAAATTCTTGGCATCAACATCAAAGCGATTCATGCAATGTCTTGCTCCTCCATTCAAGACTTGTCCAGTCTTTAAGAATGTACACCAGTGGTTATGAATCTAGCCATGTTGGCATGCATCTGCTAGACCAAGGTTTGGCTTATGCTACCAAAACTCCATTGTATATAATTCATCCGTAGGACAGGGTATGTTTCTTGGGGCGCTGTTTTGACCTTCAATGGGTACTTGGGACAAGCATCAAGTGTAGTTCAAGGACAAGGCTAGATGAAGGTAGGAGATTCTCTGGCTTCCACGACTTTCTTTGATTGATAGCACTGGTTTCTCTATTCCCATCACCCCAAGGTGCTTGGACAAGCCAGTGGCAATAAGGCTGTAGTGGCAGATCAGTGGGTTTTTTTGGAAATGTGCTGTTCTTGTTAAACTGTGGTCCTTTACATAATGATCTTTAGTGGCAGGGCAATAGGACTGAGTTGCACTGTTTTCCACAATCAATTGAGGTTTATGAAAGTAACCAAGAGAAACTAGATTGCTGAAGATGCCAATTTTGGAGATAAATATGAGGGGCCCAAAGTTCAAGAAATGAACTCTATCATTGAGGCATAACAAGATCGAGCTAGAGGAAGAATGCACTCGGAAGACTTTGTTTGCTGTAGCCTTGTGGCCATAGACCCGCGCCCAGTTTGGGCGGAACAAAAGTTGCAAGGGGCCTACTCCGGTAGTGTGACTTGCCTTGATAAAGACAATTAGTTCAGGTTTTCCAGATATCCTCTAGAAAGCCCTTCACACAAGCATCAACTAGCTGTGTGTGAGCTGCCCAGCAATTGGAACCAGGGCTTTAGGCTCAGCCTCAAGATTTTGAATGTTGATGAACAAAGGTGTAGGGACAATGTTCTAGATGGTCTTGAAGAGGGTCACTCTCTGGTATATCCTGGACAATATATCAGAAGATAGATATTGTCTTCAGGTTGTCCGCTCATTGGGCAATTGCAATCTCCTCTTCCTCTATGCATCTGTTTATTGTTCGAGGGTAGGCTCTCCGCCCCTGAGTTTAAAATCAGTCTAGTGCTGAGGGTAGGTAGGCCCCTAAGATCATCCTCAATGTGCACGCCCATGTCACAGACTGAAAACAAGTTCAGGGAAGTTTTATGCCTAACTTCATTTCATTGGAGAGTCTTTGCATCAGACATGGCTTTGGAGACAATCCCCTCCAGGTCAGCTTCATCCAGTAGGGTCCATTCTTCTAGACCAATATTCAGATACTTCCAAATCTCTTCTCCCCTTTCCGCCAAGACTTGGCCTGTTTAACTTCAGTATTCATCCCTCTGCAGTGGAAAAATTTAGTGGGACCCAAAGCTTTGCGTTTAGCTGTTTGAATCACTTTTTGTGCATGCGCATCCCAATTAAATGAAATGAAATGTGGAATCCCCCATGGATCTCGTAATATAGAGGGCAATCAAAGAACACGTGTCCTTCAGTTTCAATTTCCCGGTTGCGCCCTATGCAAGCTGGACATAGGCGGTCCTCCCGTTGCAGGTTTTCCCAGCTGCCAGTGTCTATCCGTAGATTGTGGGAGCCCACCTTGAACCACCCCAATGCCCTCAGGACGGAAGGAGATAAAGGCGCCAAAAGGTAATTGGGCCACAAGATTTTGTCATCTCGAAGAACCAAGAATGTCTCTCGATAGAAATGGAGCTTTGTTGTGAGATTGGGTAGCTTCCAAGTTCTCCTGACATGTAGTTCCATAAGCTCCCTCCTAATGAGTCTGTTGCGATCCTGTTTGGATGTGATTTCCACTCCTAAAAAGAGCTAACCCTATGAGTTGTTTTGGGGCTCCCCAAGAGACCGCACCGGACCCACCACCCCATCCGGTCGACCACGCTCTGTCCCTTGTACGTGTGGCAGGTGAACTGACTGGAGGATTTGAAATTGGTATTGCTATTATAGATGACAAGCCCTTGAACCTCGCAAAATTTGAGTAGATGATGACCATAACTTGTGATTTCACTGGAGACATCCGCACTTTGCCTCTCCAAGGCCATGTGTGAATGTTGGATGTGTAGAGGGTCCGTGGGTCCAAAGTTTGGGGCTTATAGTGATCCTGTACAGGCGTTGAAATCTCCAGCCAAAAATATGGCTGTGTGTGGGGTATGGAGACGGGACATATTCTCTTCCAATGGAACATACAGTGAATCTGTTCGCAAGTTGCTCCACCAGATAGATCATTTACAGATGTAGTATGGGACACCTCCAATCTTCAACAGGGAATGGCTGTCAGACTTCCAAATCCTGGAGGGAGCCATGCACATTTGGGTGGAGGTCCTGTTGATGTTTGTATATAAATCTTCGCGCACGAGCACCTTTCCTGTGCCTTCCAGAGTAAAGAGATGAATTCCGGACAAAAGCAGCATGACACAGTGTGGGGAAAGGCAGTATGACAGGAAGATGAATATAAGCCTAAGTATTAGACATGCCTACGGTCTACAAGGTGTCCACTTCTAAATGGAGGGCAGTAGCTTAGAAGTGAAGAGACACCATACTTAAAGCTTGCTTTGGCATGAGTCCACTTTTTTCTTGTCAGAATTACCTGTTTTTCCCAAGTTGTAGAACATGCAGGCATCCACATTTTGTTTTTGGGCATGATCTTGACCACCTTGTTTAAATTGGCTCTTGGAGGGTTGATATGAGACTGAGTAAATGCCCTCAACAGTGCGCAATAGCCAACATTCCCAGGGACCGATGAATAAACCAAGCAGCTGCATAGTCTTAAGGATGAAGAAAGCACTCACACCTCACAAGATCTCATCGTTTCACCAGTACGCCCCACAAGAACAAAGCCCATCTTCGAAGTGGTGAAAGCAATTGGCGTCCCGTATGACTATTATTCGCCCAACAATCTTTGAGATGAACTTGGTGGCCATGTGGCAGTCTCCGCACACCCAAAGGTTCTTGATGACATGGAGAGGTGTCCCGGGCTCAGTGTTGATCAGCCCAAAAGCAATGGCCAGCATTTCACTGTGGTGGCAAAGAGAATATTCCTTTTGCCCCTCCTTCACATCAGTAAATACAAAGCGGGCGTCCCGCACGTACCCGGCCTCCTTCATCCGCCCAGACAACCTTCTCAGCTCAGCATGGACTTCGTCAATTTCAGGATGCAATTTATCATCTACTACGAATGTGTGCACCCCCGCACCAACCTCTATGATGCAGCAACCTGGCTCCTTTTTGACATCTCTTACCTTCATCATTCTTCTCACTGTTGCAGTGTCATCCCACCTGCCAGCTGCTGCATAGATGTTGGATAGCAACACATAAGTTGCAGCATCCTCTCGATCCCACTTGAGGATGGATTTTGCCGCACGTTCTGCCACATCCAAATTGCCATGAATTCGGCAAGCACCAAGCAAGACCTTCCACACCAGAACATTGGGTTTGATTGGCATTTTGATAATGAAATCCTCGGCCTCATCCAATCGCCCTGCACGGCCAAGAAGGTCTACCATGCAACCAAAGTGCTCCACTGTAGGGGTGATGCTATAATCTTGACTTAGGGAATCAAAGTAGTGTTTGCCTTCATCGACTAGGCCAACATGGCTACATGCAGAAAGAACACATATAAAGGTGATACTATCCGGCATCAAGCCTTCCTCTTGCATTCCTTCAAATACTTGCAGGGCCTCCCTTTGATAACCATGCTTGGCGTATCCTGCAATCATCACATTCCATGAGAGCACATCCCGTTTAGCCATCCTGTCAAAGATGCCCCTTGCATCCTTGATGCTCCCGCATTTCGCATACATGTCCACAAGGGCGGTGTGCAGAATGACATCTGGTGCAATTCCAGCTTTCATGATGCCAGCATGGACTTCTTTGCCCTTTTCAAGCACTGCCAGTCTGGCACACACATTGCAAACACAAACAAATGTGACCTGGTTAGGCTGCACCCCTTCCCGAATCATTTGCTCATATGTCTCCAAAGCCTCCATGCCACACCCATGTTGGGCATATCCTGCAATCAATGCACTCCATGACACCACATCTCGTTCAGCCATAATGTCAAACACCCCCTTTGCATCCTTGATGCTCCCACACTTGGCATACATGTCCACGAGGGCAGTGTTTAGAATGACATCCGGCACAATGCCAGCTTTCATGATATCAGTATGGACCTCTTTGCCCTTTTCCAGGGCTGCCAAGCTACCACAGGCATTGCAAACACAAGCAAAGGTGACCTGGTCAGGTTTAACCCCTTCCTGGATCATTTGTTCATAGGTTTGCAAAGACTCAATCCCGCAGCGTTGCTGGGCATATCCTGCGATCATCACACTCCATGATACCACATTTCGTTCAGCCATATTGTTGAACACTCCCTTGGCATTCTCCATGCTCCCACATTTGGCATACATGTCAACGAGGGCAGTGTCCAAGATGATATTTGGCTCAATTCCAGCTTTCTTGATGTCAGCATGGACCTCCTTGCCCTTTTCCAGGGATGCCAGGCTAGCACATGCATTGCAAACGGAAATGAGCGTGACCTGGTCGGGCTTCACTCCTTCCCGCATCATTTGCTCATATGTCTCCAAAGCCTCCATCCCACACCCATGCTGGGCATATCCTGCGATCATCACACTCCATGACACCACATTCCGTTTAGGCATATTGTCAAACACTCTCTTTGCATCCTCGATGCTCCCACATTTGGCATACATGTCCACGAGGGTAGTGTCCAACATAATATTTGGTGCAATTCTAGCTTTCCTCATTTCATCATGGACCTCTTTGCCCTTTTCCAGAGATGCCAGGCTAGCACACACATTGCAAACACAAACAAATGTGACCTGGTCAGGCTTCACCCCTTCCAGCATCATTTGCTCATAGGTATGCCAAGCCTCCATCCAACACCCATGTTGGGCATATCCTGTGATCATCGCATTCCATGATACCACATTTCGTTTGGCCATTTTGTCAAACACTGCCTTTGCATCCTTGATGCTCCCACATTTGGCATACATGTGCAGAAGGGCAGTGTCCAGAACGATATTTGGTACAATTCCAGCTTTCATGATGTCAACATGGACCTCTTTACCCTTGTCCAGGTCCACCAGACTGGCACACGCCCTGAGAACGCAAACAAGCGTGGCCTGGTCGGGCATCACCCCATCCTGTATCATTAGCTCATACGTCTCCAATGCATTCCTACCACACCCATGCTTGGCATACCCTGCCATCATTATGGTCCACGAAAATATATTTCGTTCAGGCATTTTGTCAAACACTCGGTGTGCATCTGTGATGCTCCCGCACTTCACATACATGTTGACAATTGTGTTATATAGAAACAGATTGGGCTTAAATTTACTTTGCATAATGTGGGAGTGCACCTGCTTTCCCGCTGCTAAGCCTCTCATCTTGATGCATTTATGCAAGAGACAGACATAAGTATCGGAGTCTGCAGAAATGTCTCCTTGATTCAAAATGTGCAGAGCCTCTTTCAATTGTCCTGCCTCACATAGTGTCCTCACATACCTACAAGTGCTGGAAGACATCTTTTGGAATCCCTCAATTGATCCTTTTTCAGATGAAGTGGTCATGGCGGAGGTGCCTGGTTTTATCAATGGTGCTGCTCCTGGTTCCCGTTGACCATCCACCCATACAGGTTTCTTGCACTTATCAACCAACAGTGCCTCATGGGTACTCTTGTGCTTGAACTTCGGTCCTCGCACATGGATCTGCACCCACACTGCATCCCTGCCTCAACAAGTATAATATATAGACCCTTTGCTGCTTGTAGCCAATGACAATCAAAATGTTACCTAGAAAACACCCTACCACCTCTCTCCCTCCGCACATGTTAAAGTCCTGTCAGCAATTGGCCATTGTAACTGTTGAGTGGTGGGTAAGGGAGGATGACAATTTACAAGAACAAAAATTTCAAAGTATCTAGTTGTCTGCTTCTGCTTTAACATAAAGCCGTTCACCTTTCTGCTTCGATTGTCCCACCCATGACTGGAATTTGAAAAATATTCCTTCCAAAACTTCTCCTCATCTCTATTTCCGATACTTGGATATTTGCCTACAAAACCAATGGCAGTAGCATGTCAAAAACACTTGAAGCACGCGAGGAATAGTTAACTAACAGTATCGATGATTTAGAAGAACATAGGGAGGAATCTAACAAGCCAAGAAACACAAGCTTAAATGTGTCGAAGAAGGGTGTCCTCACCCCCTGGTGCTTGACATTTTGTCATGGCAGCAGCTCGCTTTTCATCCACCCAAGGAGGATTCAACCAACCCCCAAGCCCAAGGACCGCTTTTGCACACTGCTTACGTTGAGTTCGATGATCTTGGATTGGTCTGTGCAACCCCCAGGATTAGTCATTCTCACTTTCATCTTCAAGCTTCCGAAGGAGCACCACTGTCCACGCCAGATTAGCACCGCACTCTAGTATCCGTCCAACACAAAGGACCTCTTGTGTAAGCTGCTTATGTCTGTAGTCTGGAGATTTTGGTCTGGAAAAACCACCAGGGTGCAGCTGAAAAGCCAGAGCTTTACCAACAGCTTCCTGACGGCAAGGCCCCTCCCACGTACCTTACATACTCCAGGCAACCTTACAAAGTCAGTCAAAGACCTACATCCTACATGGTTATTTTCAGTGTTGGGCCGTGTTCAAATACACACGGACCTCAGATAGAACTTGGACGGGTAATTAGTTGGTTGTTCTCATTTCTCACATCCTCTTTCCTTTCTGTAGTGTCCCGTCTGCGGAATGATGTTCCTCATCTTCTTTCTGTAATGCTGAAGGCTCTTGGTTGCTCGTAATGGAGGAGAGCGGAAGAAAAAATGCTGTATTGAAGTTACATCACAGGGTCCCGGCCTGCGACAAGTCCATGAAAGCCAACCCCAACAGCTCACAGCTCTATGTTGTCCGCTCTATTCGACGCTGCGTTCACCACAAATTTTGCGGTACTCTTTCGTTTCAGCTTTATCGTAACTAAAAGCTTGTTGTTGAGAGCTTGCCGCCAGGAGCTCTTGTTCCTCTTCCTCCCTCGGCTCTCTATCTCTTCTGCCCTTTGTCCCTCACTGGGCAGTGCAACAACACCCTCATGTGTTACTTCTGTGTTTCATTGAGAAAACAAAACTGGTATAATCCTTAATGACATCAAGGAACCACTTTATGGTATGATGTCGACAACATCCCATCAATCACCATTCAATTCACTGGAACTGGATTGCAAATTGGTCCTAATCATAACTTCACTTCTCACATTTCCTCTCACAGTTGTCACAGAGAAGTCGAAGATCACCATATTTCAGGCATAAGCACATAAATGAGGTCCGTTGGATCGTGAACCCTTCTTGGATGAAAGCAAGGGTAGCTGCCATGGTACCAGATCAAGAACAATCTGGCGATGGATTCCAAGTCAAACAGATGGAACTGGTACAGTTTAATCTTATGGTGCAGGACTGCAGAAGTGTTGGACCTGTTAATATGTGGCAAGAAGCCTGTCCTCATTGAAGAGATTGTTGAGATTAACTATACCTGTTGAGAGTATGGTTGAGAATAAAGATGATCAACTAAGAGTTCTGAGTCATGCAGGATGGCATGGTTGGATCAGGCACAGTTGTTCATTGGGCATCAGACTGGAAGCACCCCTACGTATGAAAGAGGAGCAAGTGTGGGAGTAAAAATGAACACTGCTGGTACTCGAAGGGATGTGAGGAGGTTATGTAAGGCAGGTCAACTGAAAGAGGCACTGCACATCTTGAACCAACAAGGCAGGGCAGACTCCAATACTTACGTATGTCTCTTGCAGGAGTGCATCAACAGGAATGACCTTGCAGAGGGAAAACAGGTGCACTCCCACATTATACGAAATGGTTTCAAGCCAAAAATCTTCCTATTGAACACCCTTGTCAACATGTATGCGAAGTGTGGGAGTGTGATGGATGCACGCCACGTGTTTGACAGAATGCCTGAACGGTCACTGTTTACATGGACTATAATGATAGCAGGATATGTCAAGCATGGGTGTAGTAGGGAGGCTCTCAAGATCTATGAAGAAATGCAACAGAATGGGGTCACACCCAACGAGGTTACCTTGATTTGTGTCCTCAATGCGTGTGCCAGGTTAGGAGTTCTGGAAAAGGGAAAAGAGATCCACATTGACATCACCAAAGCTGGAATTGGACCAAATATCATTCTGGAGACTGCCCTTGCTGACATGTACGCCAAATGTGCAAACATGAAGGAAGCACGCCAAGTGTTTGATGGTATGTCTCAACGCAATGTGGTCTCATGGAATGCCATGATTACAGGATATGCCCAGCATGGGTGTGGTACGGAGGCTTTTGAGCTCTATGAGCAAATGCAACTCAAAGGAGTGAAACCCAACAGGATATCATTCATTTGCATGCTCAATGCATGCACTAGCTTAGGAGCCCTGAAAAAGGGCAAGAGGGTCCATGCTGACATCATGAAAGCTGGAATTGTGTTAGATATTAATTTGGAGAATGCCCTTGTGAACATGTATTCCAAATGTGGGAGTGTGAATGATGCACGGCAGGTGTTCGGCAGTATGTCTGAACGAGATTTGGTCTCATGGAGTGTGATGATTGCAGGATCTGGTCAGCATGGGTGTTGTAGGGAGGTTCTCCAACTATTTGAACAAATGCAGCAGGAAGGCTTGAAGCCAGACAGTGTCACCTTTATATCTCTTCTTTCTGCATGTAGCCATGTGGGCCTGGTGGATGAGGGCTGCCACTACTTTGATTCCATGAGTCAAGATCATGGCCTCGCTCCTGCATTGGAGCATTTTGGTTGCATGGTGGACCTTCTTGGCCGTGCAGGGAGAGTGGATAAGGCTGAGGATTTGGTTAACCAAATGCCAATCAAACCAGATGCTGGGGTGTGGAGGGCCTTGCTTGCTGCCTGCAGAGTTCATGGCTGTGTGGAAGTAGCAGAACGTGCAGCCAAAAACGTTCTTGAGAGTGATCCACAGAACCCTTCAGCTTATGTGCTGCTATCGAACATCTATGCTGCGGCTGGCAGGTGGGATGATACAGCAAAGGTGAGAAAAATGATGGAGGAAAGAGGTGTCCGAAAGGAGCCAGGGTGCAGCTCCATTGAGGTCGACAACCAGTTGCATACATTCGTTGTAGATGACAAACTGCATCCCCAAATTGAGGAAATCCATTCTGAGCTGAAGAGATTGTCTGGTCAGATGAAAGAGGCAGGGTATGTACCTGACACACGCTTTGTTTTGCATGACTTGGAGGAGGAGCAAAAGGAACTGTCTCTTTGCCACCATAGTGAGAAGCTTGCAATTGCTTTCGGGCTCATCAACACACCCTCTGGGATGCCAATCCATGTGATCAAGAACCTTCGGGTTTGTGGTGACTGCCACAATGCCACAAAGTTCATCTCGAAGATTGTTGAGCGGGCAGTGGTTGTACGGGATGCCAGCCGCTTTCACCACTTCCAAGGTGGGTTGTGTTCTTGTGGGGATTACTGGTGAAACAAGTGACAGGCATGAAATGCTGGGTGGCCCTTCAAAGGTGAGGGAAGAAAGAGTCAGTATTTGTTCACCATCATTCAATCAACTAGTAAAAATGAAACTGATGATTATTTCATTCGATGACAGTCTAAGTCCTGCCAATCTTAGGGACTTAGCCAGTCATATGAAACTAGAAGGTCAAACTCTAAGAGCAGTCACGTGCTAAGCTCTCTGTGAAACAAAATGCATATTTCCATTTGGTTAGATTTTATTAAACCAAATTTTCTAGTTGAAGGGCCTGACATCATGTGGTGGAACACCTCCACAATAGGAAGCTGAGGATACAAAATTTTCATTTGAAGGATTAAGACTGAAGTCCCAGGACTTATCTCCCAAAACAGCCCAGAAGTCAGCATCCCAGCTGAATTACAGCCTGGAGAGCACATCTCAGATTTTCAGTTTTTCCAGATATCCTCTAGAAATCCCTTTACACAAGCATCAATCTGCTGTGTGTGGTTTGCCCAATAACTAGGCCCCCAAAGGGCCTGGGCTTTTGGCTCAGCCTCAAGACTTTCAAAGCTGGTAAACAGAGGCTCACGCACAATTCCCTTGATTGATCTGAAGAGGACGTCTCTCTGGTGGGAGTACCCAGGACAAAGAATCAGAAAGTGAATATTGTCTTCAGGTTGCCACACAACGCATTTGCAATCCCCCTTCCCTCTCTGCTTCTGTTTGCTGTTCAAAGGTAGGTTTCCCGCCCTGAGTTTAAATTTCAGTCTAGTGCCGAGGGTGGAAAATTTTACTTTGCCAGGTCCATTTCATGTGGATAGACCAGACCAGCAGGCCCCACTTTAGAGAGACTGAAAGAAATGAAAGTGTGAGAGAGAGAGGTAACACTTGATCCAGAATTGTTGGTTCCAAAGGTAAGTCATACTACCGGTATCAGCCCCTGACAAAGGTAGTCTCTTTCCCGTGTTCTGTTCAAACTGAGCGCGGGGTCAATGGCCACAAGGCTACAGCAAACAATGTCTTATGAGTACATTCTAAAGTGGTTCAATGTTTCTAGGGGAGAGGGATGAATACTACAGTTAAAAGGACCGTGCTTTGCAATGTTAATGCTACCTTGGAGTTCGCATCTGCTGTGTGGGCTCTCAAAGAGAGCGTGTTAGCATGCTCTAGAACAGCTAACGCGGCTGTTAAGGGAGAGCTTGGCTTACCACCCTTGAGCTCTTGATGTGGTGAGTTCAAGGCCAGATGGCGGGGTCAGTTGAATCACATTCTAAAATCCAGATACTCTAGAGTGATTGACTCTTATCTCTTGGAGGCAAGAAAGCCCTGTTAAACAGGCCAAGTCCTGGTGGAAAAAGGTAGAACTGACCCTTCCAGTGCAGCTGATGGTCTGAAGGGCCTACCCTTGGCACTGACTGAAACTTTAAACTCACCACAAGGGAATCTACTTTTGAACAAAAAACAAATAAGGGAGATTGTCAATGCTAGATGTGTGGCCTGAAAGCAATATATATGTATACATGAAAAAGGGGAAAGAAGCCCTCTATCCATTTTCTGATACAATGCCCCGGGCATTCTCATTGACCATCAAGAATTGTCCCTGTGGCTCTCTATTCACTTCCAAAATCTGGAGGCTGAGACTGAAGCCCTGGCCCTCTTGGGGTCTAATTGCTGGGCAGTTCATACACAAGGGCTTTCTAGAGGAAATCTGGAAAGCCATCAAGCCAAGTCCCACTACTGTCCAGAGTAAGCTCCTCACAAAGGTAGTGCCTACTCCTTCTTGTTCTGCCCAAACCAGGAGTGGGGTGTATGGCCTACGGCATATGATGTCTCACGTCGCACGAGTACAGTCAACAACCCACCTGAATTTATCGTAGACTTCCCAAAATAATCCGGAAAGATCACGCTATTCTGCATGCAGAGCTTATCGACACAGGACACACGGGCATGGTGCACGAGATCAGGCACGTGATCCTTCCACTCTTGTGCAATCCTTGATCGACACACAAACTGCTGCGTCAGATCAGTGACCCACTCTCAGCTATCCCCTCGGTCTGACCGTTGAGCAACTTTTGTCTTGGCAGATGCAGAAATATGCAACCCTCGGGAGTCATGAATCGCCAGCTAAAGGATCTCTACTGAATTGTGGAAGTTGAGATCTAAAGATCGTCTAGATCGCATTCATGAAGAGAAACCTGAACTCTGTTCTCCAATTGAAACAGTTCCGCATTTTGGTGTAACCCTGCATAGAACGTGCCAATTTGTCAATTGTGATCACTTTCTTCTGCTCATATGGGGCTATTGATTCGGGCAGATTCCGAAAAATTCCCCGTTCGAGGGAGGAGTTGATACCCTTGGCTGCCAGAGTATAGATAGCCACTTGAGTCTGTCTCTCCTTCAGAGTATCTTGTGCTCATCTCCCTGCAGAGCTCACAGTCTCGTAAGTAGCAAACTCGTGTCTCTCTGACACAGTTGCTCTTTGTTTTGACAGCTCGTGTGTCTCTGTCAGGATGTGGTCTGTTGTGCATCCTCTCTTGTCCCAATGTTACAAGAATTTCAATTTCACCAAAGGACGGTTAGTTACGGGTGGGGCACTATTGATGGGCACCCAAGCTCTGCAATTGATAACTGCGGAATTGGTTTACATTCCTCTAAAGGACTATGAAGTACTAGCTTTGCAACAGATCTCTTGAAGCTCTCTTGGTGAGCATCGCTTTCTGTCGCTGTCAGATCCTTTATGGTTTCTGAGAGCGTGCTAAAATGCGTATGAGAGGGTCAGATTTGAGTCCTGGGCAGCATGTTGCAGGACTATTTACCACATTGATTTGAGATTTATTTTTCTTCAAGTCACACCTCAATTAGGTTGTTGACTTGTAAGTGTACAGCTATACATTTTCCTCAGCAGGAGAGAGAGATTCAACCAAACTGGAGAATCAAAGTCCACGTTCCCATGTGTATTAATAGTCCAATAGAGACACGAACAGGCAATCAGCTCGTTGGCACCAGCTTTTGTCTTCCCTTTCAAGACAGGAACATGGACTCAATCGCAACGAAAATCCCCCGAGCAACATCAGGGGGCGTTCAACGTTACGTGGGTGTGCCTCTAAGCGCCTATGAGCCGTCCATTCAACGTGATCCCATCAACAAATTTTGTCCTCTTTGAGGCATCATCAGAGGCATCATCTCTGTCCTCGGATGCCCAAATATGATTGACTCCTGCAGATTCGACTTCAAATGCTGGGAAATTGAAGGGTCCCAAGTGATAAGAACTGACCTGCGAGAAAAGTCACAAGCTTTGCGGAAAGCAACTACTTATGAGTGGCCTCTCCAATCGTCCGGACTGGGTGGCCTGTTCCTCATCAGTGTTCTGCAGTTTCTGGAATTCTGTGCAGTCGACTTGAGCGACCCTCTAATTTTGCTCAAAAGATTCGGCCTTCTAGATTAGCCCAAATTAGATATACTTGATGAACAGATTCCTGCTTTCATCAGATCAAGATTCTCTGTATTCCAGAGTGTTGTGAAGCGATGTTCAAGAGATGATTTGCTGGTCGCTGAGCAGTAAGTTAGTCAATCGAGCTGTAAAACAGTTGTTAGTAGTGTTCATATTCTTATTTACAATTTGAGTTGCATGGGCTTGTTGAATTCGATGATTCCAAGACTTTGGATTCTTATTCAAAGCAAGCTGTTCACATTTGATTCAAACTGTCTTCTGTGCCTACTCAACCATCTGTAGAGGAATTCTTCCACACACACAGTTCTTTGTGGGGGTTACATGGCTTCACACTCAGCAGATCCTACTTGACTTTTCCTGTTGAAAGTCACTTTGGGCAGTTCATGAGGACTCAGGCTGAGGAATGTAGAGTGGATGTTATCTTCTTACGTTCATTACATGAGAGGGAGTTACTGAATTTGCATGGCTTTGTCTGTGGGGCACTCTTTTTGGGGGGTCGATACCCACCTGGTTTGGGATCTGGTTAGGGCTGGCTCATACCGCACAAAGAATCGAAAATTGAAAATAGATGCAAACTGCTCCCTGCTCATAAGCTCAGAGGGCTTTATCATAGACATTACTGTCCTACCTAAGCATTGCAGAGTGATGAGCCACAATCCCACAGTGGGATGGGTAAAGGGCAGGGAGAGATGTACAAATACTGACTGTGCCTTACAACACTTGACAATCGACAACCTTGACGGCAATGTTTTGTTCGGGAGTATTAACCTGGCTGGAGCTAGGTGTGGGGTTTCGACTACCAGGGTATGGAAATGGAAACTCAACCAAGAATCACAAAGTGCTCACTCACAGTCAGCAAAAATCTGGAGAAAGGGAATTGGGGTGTTGGCGGGAGACTTGGTATAGACATCATGTTAGAAAACACCCAGGCTATTCCAGCACTACTTGTCTACCTAAGGGGAAAGAGAGAGGGAAGATTTTAGGATAAGTTTATATCTGCATTCCTCAACAATATGCTTTTTGGAGCTGCTTTAGGTTTATGTTCTAGGTGGTCTCTGCATGCAGGCCAAGCAATAACCATAGAACGCCTAAGCACAATGGGAACTGGTGGATGGGCTATCAGAGTATGGCTCTAATTCTGGGGTCAGCATTGGAGCTCCATTGAGTTTTGAAGATGGGAGTCGAGATTCTGGTAGGATGACAGTTTATGATGAGAAGCCTGGGTCTGGTCAACTACGGGCTAGCGGAGGAATGTCAGTATCATCACATCCATTTTGGCTGAAGGGTGGCCTGGGCCACAAGCCTTCCCTGTACATTCTACTCCATTTATATTGTTTCAGGTTCCTTGTTGGCATATCAGAGCAGTAGAATTGTTCTACAAAGGAACAGTAGGTTTCCTCAATATAGTACAAGGCAATTGGAACACTGCTCACCGCGACAGCAACTTGCCAAATATATTCCTCTCCTAAGGCCAGCTATCTAACCTTAAGACTCTTCGATGCCTCTATGTTCTTCGGGACTGTGATTGGACCCTTCAAGAACAAAGACATACCACTCATTGACAGATAAGTCTGGGGGAGTCCACCTCTGAGGGGCGGAAGTGCCTGCAAGAAGGCAGTCTTCGCACAACTAACAATAGTGAGGTCTGCACAAAGCTCAACTGGAGAAGACAAATGCCAAATTTCTTGTTATGCTGTACATAAATGTGGTGGTCTACCTAGATGAGTGCATCATGCCACATTCAGTGACTAAAAAGCTTACCAAAGAACAGTGAGGTCTGTTTGTCTCATAGCAAGGGGTATTGTGTTTTGGTTAAAATCTTAAAGGCACAGACCTGGGATCAATCTCCACATTCCTTCCAGTCAAATGCCGCCTCTAGAAACTCTTCAACTGTATGGGAGTCTTCTGTGGCAACAACACAGTCATCAGGCTTATCCTGCTGCAACATCAGCCACATGGCTCGAGAGAAATAAACAAGTTCCCTTGGCTTGCCAGGACGGTGGTCCATGCTTTCTGTTATCATGACATGTCTTCCAAGTGTACCGGCAAGTGAGGCAGTCCTACTTCAGGAGTGTTGGAATGGATAGCTCCTTCGGCGGCGAGCCCTTTTTGGACCTCCCTTTTTATGACCTGGGAGGGCTAAGTGGGAAGTGTGGTGGAATCTGCCATGGCAGCATCTTGGACTCATTCTCGTTCTTATGCGAACGTGCATTTGTATTGAAATCCGATAAAGATTTGCGAGGTCTTCCGTCCGAATAAATGTTCATCTGCTATTGACAAACATATTTATCGACCAACTACACATTGTCTTAGCGAATATGTATCAGATTCTACTATAGACAAAAATAATATTAAACCACGGTAGAAATCCCATATTATTAGGTATGTGCACTATAATGAACATCGCGATTCCGAAAACTACAAGTTCTATTTTTTCATCCATTTATGGGAAGCTAGGAATCACAAAAAAACGACCATGAAACATGACATGATGCTTATTTGATTAATGAACCAACTATATTGATGAACCGTAACAAATTCACATATAAATTCCCAACATAAAATATTACTCTTTTCAGATTGGAATACATTAGAGACAAAAGCACATGATTTAGCAAAAACTAACAATCTGGATGGACATATGGATGGACAAGTTCATTGAAGTTGATATACAACCAAACGTTTCAAAGTCTCTGACAGATTGCACATGGATTGAAACATATGATATGGCAATAGAATTTCATTTGTGTCCTGAAATTGGATTGTCAACAACAATATCAGAGGAAACATATCTACAACACCCGATAACATTATTCCTAATAAACAATTTTATGAACAGATATGAAAGCTTAATCCAGATGACTGCATATATCACAGGAAACATATGTTTTGTGACAAACCCTTGCATTTGTTCCTAACTAGAGAGCATGAACTGCAAAAATATTTGCTTTACTACTTATTATTCAAGGTCTACTTAGATTTTATAATCAACATCCACAATCTCTTCTGGTCTACACTAGAAAAGCAGCCTTCAATATTGATGGAACAACCATTCATTCTGGGCTAAGCATACCTCTTAATTGCAAAGATTTGTCTTTGCTCGGATCAGAACGATTAGACACATTGGTATAAGGCCCTTCCTAGCTCAAGCGGCAGCACGTAGAAACCAAAAAGATGGGCAATAAACTCGGGGACCTCTTCACCTCACCCGACATCGACACTATTGTCACAGATGAAGTAACCTGAGCCACTTCTTATTCTAGAATTTGCAACTACTGTCTAGAAGCATGAGCTTCTGAATAAGAAACTGAAGGGGCTGACCAAGTATTACTGTTACTCAAATGTAGCTGATAAGGATGAGTATGTGCCGATAATTGTTGCTGATATGAACAACTACAACTTATGGTGTTAGATGAGGTTACATTTATTGATCAACAACTACGATCAATTAAACAAATTCATGGTACTTTCTTTGCCAACATTGATGTTATTATTATTGGAGATTTTTATCAAACACCGTCAGTGCGAGATTTGTGGGTTTTCAAGGAAAAGATTGGAAGTCTTCATGCTTTGGTTTCGGGGTTTTGGCATGACTATATTAAATGTTACAATCTTAATCAAGTAATCCGTCAATCAGATAAATTGACTACGAATAGCAACAGCAACCCAACATGATATTGATATTCTAAATCAACAATGTTTTCGCTCTCTGCCAAACAATCCAGTGTTTCCACATTTATATTATACCAACAAAAATATGTTAATTCATAATCACAAAACATTCAAGCAAACAGCTAAAGGATCTGTATATGTTTTTGAAGCTATTGACAAACACCTTGATACATGTCCATCTACTTTTAAGCTCTTGGACAATGTAGCCAACACAGCCAACATACAACAATTCATGTTAAAAAAAGAGATGTTAATTGAATTATGTGCAGGAAATTATGCAACTAATGATGGTCTAGTAAATGGGGTGGACGATGTATTTAAACATACTTCGGTGTTATGTGTCTGAAGCCCAGGAGTTACAAATGTTCTCAACCACATTGGAAGTCTACTTAATAATACAAATTAGAGAAGAAATTGGACAATGGTGACTTGGTAATCAATGGATTGGACACTTTTTTGGAGCTGCAGTGACCAGTCGTTGCACCGCCGGTCTACTCCGCGCCCCTTGTTAATTTTTTTTGAACGAGTTGACCGGTCGCGTCGTTCCAATCTGTTGCTTCCTCAAAACTCGTCTCCCGACGGAGAGTCGTCGCAATGGCACCAAGGCTCGTATCCTTTTTTTCTTAAAAAAGAAAAAAAAAAGAAAAAAAAAATGACTTGTCGCTGTCATCCAACTTAGCGCCCATGCCAGTCTGTCGCTGTCATCCAACTCGACGCGTCGCAAAATGGAATTTGAGCAAAAACTCAGGTGCTGACACTTGGTCAAAGTGGACTGGGTCAAAAATGGGCATTTGGGAAATTCAGCAAATGTGTGGACGGAGAGAGAAGACGCACAAAATGCGGGAGCAGCAAAAAAAAAACGCCGCAAAAGCGGACCCCGCTCCCTGCGCAGCAAAAATTCGCAACCCTAAAAAATAAAAAAATAAACCAAATCACGCGTTGGAATCCTGACTGCCATATGGCTGGGATCCCACCATCAAAAATTGGGGCCAATCGGTTCAAATCTGAGGAAAACAGAGCCGAAAAATACAAATGGAGGCCCAAAACAGGCCGAATGGGCGCTTAAGGGTTAATATGGATACAATTTAACAATACAAAATCTGGTGTTGCTACACATGCAAAGGACATTCACTTATATAACTCAACAATAAATAAGTTATGGACTCCAATTCAACCAATTGCTAAAGAGATTCAAATAGGATCAAATACTTCACATATAATTACTAGAACCCAATTTCCTATTCAATTGGCAACTGCTCGAACAATCCATCGTTCTCAAGGCTTAACTGTGGAGTATTTAGCATTCGATCCTACAGGGGTACATAAACATGGTTTAAGTTATACAACTTTTGTCAGCCATACATAACAAAGAAAACTTATAACTCTTAGCAAATTTGCAATTGATTTTTTTTTAATGTTGACAATGGCGTTGCTGAGGAGATGCACGGTCTCCATACAAGCGCACGATGACAGTTACTTGTTCCAACTTTGAACATATACAAATAATTGCATGTAATTAAACAACACTTTAGTACAATATCATTGTTTCTATATAAAGAAGATGTTTTTGCAGACCACAATTTACAAATGGCTCATATTTTTTGTTTGAATGAAATGCACTTCAAACCTAATTCCAATATAAATCTATTTATAGATTTCACAAAATATTCATATATGGTTGTACATGGTAGTCATGGAACCATGATATTATATGACGCAACAATGTCTTTAGTATCCCATGAAGTATTTTCATCCCCTGGTGCTCAATATATAATGGCCACTTTCAGTAAAAATACAAGAAGAGCTATTCATATAATTACTATTTACAAACCTCCATCACTTCGACATTTATATTTTTTGTCTCAACTACAAGCAATTCTTCATAAAATACCACGTTTCCATCCCACCATTATTATAGGGGATTTCAATATAAATATATTGCAAAACGATTCAACCATGTCAAAACAACTTATCATTCATGAGTATGTTTAATATGATACTTCAATTCATGAAAACTACTACACTATATAGTTCACAGTTGGACCATATTTGGACAAATACACCCACCCAACAATGTATATCAGGAGTTACAGAGGCATACTGGACAGATTACAAACATATATATATATATATATATATAGCTTTCAAACTACCAAACCATGTTGTTAAATACCATCATTGAACACTATAGCATGTATAATACTTCGTTACATACCCTACATACTCCACATTGGAGGGTGGAGCCATTACGCATCTAGCTGCTTGTTATGGTTGGTTTGCATTGGAATGCAAACTTTAATCTTGTGCGAGTTCATTTGAATAAACAAGAATGGACAGAAGTCCAGCTCTATGTTTGATAATTTCTCTCTTATGTTTGGTACGATCAGAAAATTGGAGATTGTAATTTGTGCATTTTACTAGGATGGTATGAATCAATGACAATCAGAATTGATTCTACTTCACATGTACTCTTATTCCAAATTGCATGCATTGTAGCGATTTATTCTAACTTGCTTGCAATGTAAAGGTCATCTCCTGAAAAGAGAACAATATGTGCCATGTTCCATGGGCACTCCCAATCACCCCTAAGTTATAAATCGATTATTGCCCCCCATTCAACAAGGTGCTACTGGTCTAAAATGAATATTCTCGGGGCGCCCCCACCAAATCGTCCCTTCATGCGAAGGGGCGAAAAAAAGGAGTACATTCACAAGGGGCGATCAAGTTTCGCAGCACTCAAGTTTCGCGGCGCCCCTTGCCAGATATTTGTCTTTTCCTTGTAGCAGAACGCTGTTGCATTTCATCCAAGAGTGGGAATTGTCATCCAAGAGTAGGTAATTTTGATAATTTCATCCCGATGGTCTAAATGGAGCCAACCCCCTAACATTTTTAAGGGGCGATTCATTTTTGGGGGCGGTTGTTTGGGGGCCGTTCGGGAGTGCCCATGGAACCTGACACTATGTGCTAAAAAGTGGAACGACTCTCATTTACGCGAGCTATGGCCAGAATCATCTCAACTCTCATTTCTCCTAGGTCGGTCTCAAGACAATGTAATTCAAACAACGACCATAAACTAATATGCGCATAACTGGCTGTTCAACTAATTAATATTCATGTTTGCGTTTTTTTTGGGGCCCTACGTATGCAAAGCCCACTAAAGTAGGTACTAACCAGTGTTGCATTGGTATATCCCTTTGCGCCTGGGTATGTGCAGTGTGTGTGAGTAAGGGTATTGTAGAACATACCAGTTGGGTATGTCTTGGGGCTTATACCCCGGCTATACCCTGGACCCCGAGTTTTGAGCATTGGACCTACCCCCTTACCTACCATGCCAGTCTAAGTATGAACTATTGTCATACTCGGCTTGAGACCCGTATTGAGGATGGAAGAACCCAAGCTAGCATAGGTATGAGTAATGATACATTTTTTTTGTGCTTATTCTCATTCACATTTGTGCAATGTAAAAAGTAACATTATATCTTTGCAAATTTTACCAAAAAAATCTCTACATTTCATATATGTACATACATACCATGCCCTTGCACATATAGACCTAGCATCTCCATTTAAAATTTGACTTACTCATGTCTAGGATCAGGATATGTCCCACAGGGCAATACTCATATCAACCATGTACCCTATCTACATTGGGCCCTACCAGCTTGGCCTTAGAGGTCCATTAGCCATACCGGGACCAGTCTCGAATGTCAAAATGGACATACCAGACTGAGTAAAAGTTTTTTTAAAGTTTCTTTAACGTCCGCTGTCGCTACTGCCAACACCTCCACCAACTTGGCGACACTGCAGGCCTTGCCGAGGTCTGGCGGCGACGCCACTCATCGTAATACATGTTTGTTCTGGAAACTATCATGTTCGCATTGGCCTTGTCCATTAGAGGATGGTCTAGGAATTTAAAAAAGGGATATATAATAAACTACACAAGGATTTGAAGAAATCACCCTTGCGTAAGGGGGTAAGAAAAAAGATAGGTAGGAAGGCGACAGCTATTAAATGGAGGATAGTTCAGGCGCCAACTTGGGGTAAGTAGAGTATAGGTGTCAAGTGGTGGTTTCTAGGGGTGACATGTGCCCGACAGCATTTTAGAAACGACCCCACCGCCATGATCCGGTGGGGGCCGCCGCCCTGACAGGGTATATAAACCACTGGACGTTAAAGAAACTTTATCTTTATCTCTTCCCTTGCCTACGCTGTCCGACATTAATTAAATCAGAAAAGGGGTTGTCGAATTTTGTCCCTGGACGAGCTCCTGCAAACCCAAGCACACTACCACTGTGCTACCCATCCACATGTGCTTAAAGCCTGCTTTTATTGTATATATACTGAAACTGCCGGAAATACAGAAATTTCGAAAAATACTGCCGGACCTCTTTTTCAAGAAAAAATAACTATTCCAGCAGACGCTTGACGAACTACATAAGCAAGTACGATACTTACTTACCAGCCTTTTTTTTCATTTTTGCCTTGGCGTGGAGGTGGCGAAATATTTTGGGACTGAGTGCAGAGGTGGCGACAAGTACAATGTCCACTTAGAATTCACCTGGCTATGGTACGCAATATATTGTGCAATATGGCGATCGGACGGTGCAATGGCCATATGGCTACTATATATGGCTGCAATATGGCTACATATTTATGTGCAATATGCTGTTGGCTGGAGATTCGACGGTGGAGATAGGTGCATGTGGCAAAATCGTGCTGGCAATGGGGCGCCAGCCCTTGGATTTAGGGCGCCATGCTCCCCCGTTCCATGGCGAAACGGGTGGGTTCCCTAGGTGCTTTCTGGCACTAGCTCGCCAGGCCTCGTCCCCGTTTCGGCGATATTTTTCATTTTTGCCCTTGTTTTTTTGGTATACGAGAGTGTCGCAGGCCCACATTTTTTTTTTTGGTGCTTTTAGGCTTTTTTCTGCCTGAAGAGGAGGAACTGCTACTTACTTACTTGAGCACGTAGCCTAGTGATTGGGTGTTTGTGTGTTGCGTGTGCATATCCTAGGTGATCATGGGTTCAATCCTTTAACACGTGCCTTCAAACTGTCCATTGGGCCCTCGATGGCATGTGTGTTGAGCAGTAGGCTCTGTAAATTATAGCAGCGCTAAGCGAGCAAGCGGATGTTGTGCAACAGTGGGCCCCACGCCGGTCAGGCGGCCTCGATCGGCTCGTCCCCCAGCTCGTTCAGCCCCGACGCCATACAGGCAGCCAGCTCCAGCCCTCACCACAACCCCTTTACGGCCTACTCCACCATCCTTGACAGTTCGCTCCCCAGAGCAACGAGAGGTGTTGAACACAGCCGCAACTGCTCCTGCTGGAAGACCTGCTCCTCTTGGAAGACCCCATGGCCAACGTACCCCTACCCTTAGCTCACATGTTCCTGATGCGCACCAGAGTCCAAGCTCCAGACACCAAGTTCAAGAAGAGTCGTCTTCTTCACAACGGTATTCTCCACCGCTGATTCCAGGTTCTTCCATTGGCGCCCCACCGACCGAAGAACTCCCACAGTGTCTGTTGAGCCCTCCCCCACTGCGCCTCTCAGGTAGGGTTCGAGGTCCCACGCCAATCACTTCTCCTCCAGGTTCTCCATCCCATTCTCGGCAGCGGCTTCAAGGCAGCCCAACTCCTCTTGGTCATGAGCTTCTCCACGTGTCTTCTTCTCCAGTTGTGCAGCCTGCATTGCCGACCCTATCACTCTTATCCCAACAGCAGGCGCCTCTCCCATCAGACCGTACCCCATGCCCAGCTTGCGGGTCGTCTTTTTACGCGCATCAGAGGGCTTGCGCGACACCAGCGCACGTGTGCGGCTCTTCATCAGTCCCACACAAATGGTACTTCTCCATTTCAGCCCAGTGTCTTGCATGCGCCACCTCCTGCCTCTGCATGGCATTGGCTTTCAGCGCTAGATGTTCTGGGCGCATTTCAGCTAGGACTGCCAAGGCCTCGTCTTTATACAAGAATTCCGGTGGCACTGCGTCATGAGGTCCAATTGGCACTCCGTCTGCCCTTAGACAAGCTGGCTCGTGATCCTGATGATATACCAGCATGGTATCTTTTTCTTGTTATTTCCTCAGTGATGTTTGGTTTTGCCCCCTCGTGGCGGTCAGTCAGGGCACCGAGAGACGCGCATCCGTCTTTGCCGTTTTTTATTTGGAGATTGGGAGAGTCTGCAAGATGAGCATCAATTACGGGCACTAGCCCTTGCGGCACGCGCCCCTCCTGCTTCCTCCACACAGCCACCATCATCGGCCCACAGGCGACTTCGTCATAGTCTCATGTTAGGCTGCGTTGGCGAGTACTCACGTGCGGCCAAGGCTTTAGCACCTTCCTCACCAGCGCCTCCATCACCGGATACTGTCACTGCCCTTGAAGCCCTTCACCCATCAGCTCAGGATATTATGCCGTTTTTTGTCGAGGACTTCGAGCCAGGATCTCAAGCTAGATCGGGAGGTCTTCACTCAGGCCTTCACGCGCAGTCCCCATCTTGCAGCGGCAGGTCTTTCCGGTCTCCTGTATGAGCACTTACGCGAATGTTTCTCTCCACATGACTCTGCTAGTGGCTTCTCTCAGCTATTTCAGATTTGCTCATTTATTGCTGCTGGCCTTATCCCTACCCCAGTGGCCCGTCTCCTTGGGGCCTCCAGATTGTTGGCTATGAGCAAACCCTCAGGTACTGGCATCCGCCCTATCGCAGTTGGAGAGGTTCTTTACCGCCTTGTCAGCCGCTCACTTTGTCTTCAGTTTCGAGATACCTTCTCCGGACACCTCTTTCCGCACCAGTTCGGGGTCGCCACTCTAGGAGGTTGCGAGGCGGTGGTTCAGGGGATTCGTGCAGCTCTTGATCTTCATCCGGATTGGGTGGTTCCCCAGGTCGACGTCACCAACGCTTTCAACATTGTGTCACGAACGGCTATCTTTCAAGAGCTCCGTTCAGCCGGAGGAGATTTCCACTAGCTCATTCCGTTTGTTCGATTATTTTATGCATCCACCACTCCCCTATACTACAGTCATCATTCTCGCCTAGGTGAGTGCTCCATCATTCAGTCCGAGAGTGGGACCCACCAAGGCGACCCTTTAGGAGAACATTTGTTTGCCATGGCTCATGTCCGCGCCCTCACGGCTTCTGCACAAGTACACTCATCTTGTCTTTTTCCGTCGGTGGTAGACGACACGCACATTGTAGGCCCTGCCTCACAGGTACTTTTAGCTTACCATCATTTTGTCACCCAACTCTCTGTCGTGGGCCTTTCAGTGCAACCTCGCAAATGTGCAGTGTGGTCTCCGTCCGGTCTCCCTGCAGATTTTGTCCTCCCTACTCACTTCATTGCTCCGCCCAATGGCATCAGAATCCTGGGAGTCCCTTTTGGCACCATCCAATTCACAACGTCCTTCTTGGAGGATGCACTCCACCAAGATGTCACCCACGCCGATCTCCTTCCTAGGCTTGGAGATGTATAGGTAGCATATGGAATCTTGACCAAATGTTTCCTTCAGCATCCCTCATATCTCTTGCGCACTGTTATACCCAGCCCAGATTTCCTACACCTCTTATTTGGGTTTGATACTACCATGATGACTATCTTCGGGAGATTTTTAGGACCAGGAGCTCTGGAGGGTGCTCAAGGACTTTTGCCACGACAGCAAGCCACCATGCCCGTCTCTTCCGGTGGTGTGGGTCTTTTGTCTACTGTCACTACCGCCCCGTCAGCTTTCCTCGGCAGTTGGGCGTTGGTGGCGCCAGCCCTCGCTTCATGATTTCTCTGTGACCATCGTTCCATCCTTATGGACGCCGTTGTACATGTCGACAGTGGCATTTTACCCTTCCAGCAACATCTCCGCTCTGCACGAGATCTTCTTCCGGCATTGGCGCGAGCATGTCTACCACCATTTGAGCAGTTGGTTGCTCAAGGCCTCGACCATCTTCAGGAGTCCATTTCCGAGCGCGTGCACCATCATTCCTTTTCCGGCATGCTCTCAAGTACTTCTTCTGAGTTGCATCGAGCCCGACTTCTATCATGCGCAGGACCCGGAGCAGGGGCATGGTTGGCAGCACGACCCGCTATCGCACCTTTTCGCCTCTCATCCCCTATTTTCACTACTGCGCTCCGCCTTCGACTCGGTTTGCCTCATCCTTCGGCATTGGGCCTTCAGCGCTGCGTCTGTCTTCAACCCATCGATGACCTTGCCATCCATCTCCTCCGCTGTCTATGTGGTGGTGAGCGCACTGCGTCTCATGATATGGTTCGCGATGCGGTGACATCTATTGCTCGGGAGGCAGGGTATCATGTATTGCGTGAGCAACCACATCTACGACCCACGCTCACGTCTCACTCTACACGCTGCCGTGTTGACATCGTCCTATCTAGAGATGGTTTGCGTACCCTAACAGATGTCGTTCTCGCCGACCCCACTCGAGCGGATCTGCTATCTCGCGCAGCTACCACACTAGGCACGGCAGCCACTGTAGCAGCTCAGGCCAAGGAGCGCAACTACAACGATCGTCACCCTACCGACACATTTCTTCCACTGACGGTTGAGATATTTGGCTCATTGCACCGGCACTTCGACGATTTCTTGCGGACATGTGCACATCATGCAGCCGAGAGCGGGTCCACTGACATCCCACATGCCTCCGTCCTTATCGCCTACTATCGACAACGTGTTTCAGTTGCTTTGCAGAGAGCACAAGCCATATCTATTTTGCATTGGGCTGATGTGGCTAGCTCCGCGTCATCTCATCTTCCGCCTCTGCCTGACACTTTGCCTATCTTCTTGTCTGATCTCCTCCAGGCTGTTGGCTGGGAGGGTCGTTCTGCTTGAGTAGCTTACTATAGCTTCTGTTTTCGTCGCTGGTTGAGTAGCTTACTATAGCTTTTGTTTTCTTCTCTAGTTCAGTAGCTTACTATAGCTTTTTGTTTTCTTCTCTTGTTTCTTGTTCCTCCCCCCCCCTTTTTGGGAACTTCTCACCATATGCACGTTCACCCATTGTACATGTTGTAAATAAAGTCTTTCACCACGAACTTGGGGGGATTATTTATTATTATTATTGTATGCTGCACATTGCTCGATGGTTAGTGCAGTTGCATGTGGCCATGTAAAACTATGGATTCCTTGAGAGAGATACATCAAACACATTCCCACATTGGAGTCCACTATTTTTACCACCAAACAGTACAATCTTTGTGGTGGACAAAATCGCAACAAGGAGAAGAAAAGATAGATGTCCCAATTGGATTCTAACACTCAGGCCAAGTGTAAAGACTCAAAGATGTCTCCGGGAAAGAGATGGCCTCAAGTGAAGCGGGAGGTTTAAACTTTAAACGTCTGCTATCCCTATGTAGGTGGTAGCCGCCTAGATATAAATGAGGATGAACAGTCTGGCATGTAATGATTAGGGAGATGAAACTCACACATGCCCCACTTCACTTCATTTCATTTCATGTCATCGTGCACGACACCATCGCTGAATTTTCATGTGTTTTGAAGAATGTTTTACTAAATGTTTCGCTAAATCTGGATGAGAGACCCTGTGCGGCGGGAGCCAGGTTTGAATAGGTTATGGAGGCTCGCTAGCTCTGGTGCATCGTTCACATGGACTAATGAGGCAGGAAGGGAGATTCATGATGATACATTCACATCAGTTGTCCAAAGAACGTTTCCTTTACATGTGCTTGAGACAGATAGATGTCGCGAAGGAAGCCTGAAAACCGGTGAAGTGATTTAACATCTGCAGCTGCCGGATGTTGATCTAGAGATATCGGTGGACTGTATAGGAGGTGGATACAGGGGAACGAGAGCAGAAGGCACGTGACCGGAGGCAGGCGATCAGTGTAGCAAGAACAAACAAGAATGGCACGAAAGGCAACAGCAAAGTCTAAAAATCTGGCAAGCTACAGTAAAACCTTCTCGCAGTTTTCATCGCCTTCTTCTGTGATTATGTCCTCTCCGTTTTCATTTTACCCCTGATCCTGAGAGTTGAAGGAGACAGAGAGACACAGTTTGTTTCCGTGGGTGTCTAGTAGCTTTTCCGTTGTTTGTCTTGCCAGCTATCTCAGCCTTTCGCTGTCGATCCATTCGCTAGCTCTTAAGAATATTCCTGATGAGCTCCGTATAGCCCCTTGTTCTTATTTTCAAACGGGCATCAGCTGAGAGACGCTGACGGAGAAATAGATATGCGATCCAAGGATTAACAGTAGTCGTGAAATTTAATCATCCATTCTTTGCACTGTTAAGAAAACCACCTATCTAAGTAGTCGAAGCTTGTCTGCTTGGTGGCAAGAGGGATTTCAAGTGATCTGTACTAAAATGAACACCATTGCCTCTCTGATTTGTTTTCCCTCGCTTGTCCCCAGAAAAACTATCCTGCAAGTTCCAGTCATGAATACAACTGGGATTTTAGGGGATATTGTCTTTCCAATCCAGATTACCCTAGCATTCTCAAATGCTTCTTTGTTCATCGTCTTTTTCTCCACGTTTATTACACGTGCTTTTTTTTCTCTGTTGTTAACTGGTTAATTCCGAATTTGCGTAGTCTCTGTTGCACATGGGGGTTTGCTTCCTGCATGAATGGAAAGCAGCTTTAAGGGACAGTGACCCAGGAAGAACAAAGGGAAGTTTGATATACATGAGAGAGAGAGTGTGTGTGTTGTGTTTAGTCATGTCAAAGACTTGTCCAGTCCAAGATCATTTGGATCTACTTTTTAATAATGACATTATACATCTGGACATGGTCCAGCTCCTTCAATACAGACTCTAGCCTTTACATACACACCTCACAAGTTCTGCAAAACTCAGATGTATGCTTACAAATCTTGCAATTGCTTACATAAGGTGTCACCATGTGCAAGCAAGGCTTGGACCATAAGGTCCTTCCTAGTTTCCACAAGTAGAGCAGAAACCTCCATAGATTCATACTCTAACACTTGTGGTAGAGTCTAGTGAAAAGTGCAGCCATGAGGAAAGTCGTAGCTCAGCAGTTACGGGATTGGTTCTTTGAAGCGGTTCTGCAAATTCAAATTGCTCCATGTGTGCATACTTGAGCCCCCAGGAGGGCATAGTGTCAAAGTGTATCCATGTAGCCATGACCTATTCCAAGGTAGGGACAAAGAATTACAGGAGGTGTCTTCCAACCAGGGCTTCTACCCTTACAGGGCAGCCTCTCTTCTGACAATGTGGGTTGGCTGCTTTAGGTTAGGACCTAGGGAGAACCCTAACCTGTTTCCTATCAACCCATGCTGTTCCAGGCAAAAAATCCCTGACAAAATAACGGGATTAGGCAATACTTGAGTGGTGTTACCAAAAACTTAGCCACCATCAAGACACAGGCGGGAGAGGTAGGGCTTGTTTTGTCACGACAAGGAAGGATCTGTCAGGACTTGACCAGATCAGAGTTTTTTTCTTAAAAACCAGGGAAAAACAGCCTTGCATTGCAAATCACCCTTCTCCTAAACCACAGTCTTGCTCCTGATTTGTTTCACACTTTTGGGTCATTGGGGTGGGTGGTGGGGATTGTTAGAAATCCTTCAAAACACCACCTTTCTTCATAGTGACCGACATCATACTGAACAACATTCATATTCTCTGTCATAGTGGGATTTCCAGATAACCGACATTGGTGCTTTTTAGCATGTGGACTGTAGATCAGTGACCTCCACGTCAGCCTTAGCCGTTACTTCCGCAAACGAGTGCTTGCTTAAAACCATTGAGATCTCTGCCCACAGTAAATGTCTGAGCATAGTACTTCTCTATTGAGGATTATTTGGTTTCATCAAAGTAGCATCAACACTCCTGCAATTCATGTCTCAAAACTGAGACAAATCCAAGTCTTTCACCATAGCCCGAATGGGGTGTACTGCCATGTCTTAAAACAAAACAAACACAGTATTCAAAATGCAAAGACTCAGCTGGGCTGTAAACTGAGATTGATCCAGTCAAGATGGGTATCCAGAACCCGCTGGTATCAGATCCCAATGGTAGATTACTTCCGTAAAAAACTTCCCTCACAGAAACATGAGGCTGTTGTCAAGTGTTGTACCATTCATCCTAGGCAGTGGCTGCCTCATGCGATAGGTGATTTCCATCATCTATCCAACTTACACATATAGCTTAGACACCCATGAAAGGTGAAGGACCCTCTCGTGCACCCGTCCCAAAAACCACCACATCCAACAGAATGCGTGTTAGTGAGGATGCGCAAGGTGAGTAGCAGGTCTTCATGCTTGCTATCGTTATTCAACATGTAGATCTAAGCAAGTGAAAGATTGCAAGAGTAACAGTAAAAGTGTGACACTGCACAGAACCTTGAAAGTTTGAGGCAGACTAGTCTGCAACAATGCACATATCCGTTCACGCAACAACAATAACTGCAAAGCACATTTAAGGGCCGAGTGTAACTTCCTGTTTGTTTTGACAACTGAGCCATGGCTTCCCCATAACTGCATAGGCAGCTCGACCAACACAATGAAGGCAAGATCGTGCTTAAACCTTGCTGGCCGCAGCCCTGTTGAAAATCTCTTGAAGGCAAAGCTCGGTGAGAGACAATCCCCCTTTCCTCTCTGCGTCTGTTTGCTGTTCAAAGGTCGGCTACCTGCCCTGAGTCTGAATTTCAGGCCAGTACCGAGAGTGGGTAAATCCTTGAGGTCATCCATGATTGCCTCACCCATGTCACAGACTGGAAACAGGGTCAGGGAAGTAGTCTGCCTACCTTCTTTTTCATCAGACAAGTTCCTGGCAACAGACGTGGCTTGGGAAACTTCAGCCTCTAAGTCAGATTTATCCTGCACGGTCATGGCTTGCGGACTTAGATTCAGATCCTTGAAATCTCTTCTACCCTCTTCTGCCAGGACTTGGCCTGGTTGACAGGGTCCACGATATAGAGTCGATTAACTTAAGATATCTGGTATTAGTTGGTATTAGTCATATGTCACAGCTGACCCCACCATTTGACCTTGAATTCATCGCGTCAGGAGCTTAAGGAAGGAATGCCAAACTCACCCTGAACAGCCACATTAGCTGTTTTGGAGCATGCTGACATGCACTTGTTGAGCACCCCCACTTGAATGGATTCTAGAGACTTAGCCTGGTTGGAGTTATCAACCCACACAGCAGATGCGTACTCCAAGGTAGGCCTAGTAACGCGGCAAAGATTAGAGAGAGAGAGAGAGAGATGCAAAAACTGATTCAAGATATTTACATGCTGCTTGTAAACAGGGCATGAAGACAAGGAAGGACATCGACAATGTATCTCCCTCAAAGGCTCTGAAAGACTGTCCAGGTGAAATTCGGAGAATTAAAACCAGAGCATCAGCCTCCAATTCACAAGCAACAGTTTTGATATCATCAAAAACAGAAGGGACATCCAAAACTGTTACAGAGAAGTTTAGTCAAGATACGACAAAAGTGAGGAAATCTTTGCTGGAAGGAGATGGAGGGCCGAGCAAAGTTCAGAAAGGGTCACCGTCACGCTCCAAACAGTCACCTTTGGTTAACAAGTCTGCGGATGAACCTGAAGTCTTGAAGAAGTCTGCTTTGAGAGGCAGAAAGCACACAAACCCTGTAGAAATAGGCAGCACAGATGGCAGTGGTTATGGCAGTGAAAGTGGGAGCTTGAATTGCAATTTTGCAAGTGAGAGGGCAGGTGAAGGCTGCAGCTTGAAAGATGGGGATGTGGTTTCACGTGAACTCTCCGCCGAATCTCCTCTCAGCTATTGGCGCAATCCCCCTGGATGTGTACAGAAATCCCCAAAAAATCTTGAGCTTGGGGGGTCAGTAACGGGAAAGAAAAAGGGCTTCATCAGGCTAGCCAAACAAGCAGAGGCAGAAACACTGCTTGGTCCACATGGAAAATCCACTAAGCACTCTGATTCTTCAGTCAAGTCTTCAAGCTTGCAAAATCCTGAAGGGCAGACTCCAGCCAAGTCTCCTTCAAGATCTATACAGGTCTTTTCCAAGCCTGCTGGACAACTAGAACAATCGCACCCCAGTCCAAGACAGGGAGAGCTGAAAGCTACCAGAAGGAAGACCCGGAGATTGCCTCTAGCAGATAAGGACCTCATGACCAGAAAGGAGGTTGAAAATGCTGTGGTCCCGCCTGCAGATTCACCACTAGAACAATCGCACCCCAGTCCAAGACAGGGAGAGCTGAAAGCTACCAGAAGGAAGACCCGGAGATTGCCTCTAGCAGATAAGGACCTCAAGACCAGAAAGGAGGTTGAAAATGATGTGGTCCCGCCTGCAGATTCACCACTAGAACAATCGCACCCCAGTCCAAGACAGGGAGAGCTGAAAGCTACCAGAAGGAAGACCCGGAGATTGCCTCTTGCAGATAAGGACCTCAAGACCAGAAAGGAGGTTGAAAATGCTGTGGTCCCGCCTGCAGATTCACCTCAAAGCAATGAGAGAGCAGTAGTTCACCGTGCTACTCGTGGCAGCCATTTAAAGACCGAGGGGCGATCAAAGGTTCCTGGTGGCTCCCAGGAGTTTGAGGATAGAGCCAAGGTGGAAGTCCAAGATAGTCAAAAGAGAAAGATGCCTGCTTTGCCAGATGGTAGTTCAGAGGTATCTGCTAAGCGACAGAGCTGCCCTGGAGTCCGGATTATTGGTGGACGAATCTATGACTCTGAAAATGGGCAGACCTGTCACCAGGTGACTTCTGATCTCCATCATTTCTCTGTCATGGAGAGAGAGAGAGAGAGATAGTTCAATATACAAAAGCCTTTGTTGGCAATTAAGAGCTGCTCTTTGCTAAGGCCAGCACAAAACTGACATCCTATCTTATGTCAGTTATTTCCCTGATTTCTAATGCTGGGAAGGCATCTGCTATTCTTGGATCACTTTGCATCCATTGGACTAAATCTTGGTTGGCAACCATATTGGCAGTGCCGACAGAAGACACTTGAATACATGGCACCTTGCAGGAGAACTACTGAGAACAAGGCTTGCAGCCAAAAGTTCTGCCCCAAGTGCCTCTTGAACCGGTCAGTCACCCCTGCTTACTCCTTTACATTTTCTCCTAGAGGCATAGTCTGGGAGGTAAACAGAGATTGGCAAGGGTGTAGAGAGATGAGAGTACAAGTATTTTTCTCTAATATTGAGAAGGTTGGTTTAAGATCACAAGAACTTCCTTCCTTGCAGTGTGTGCATGTGCTCATTCTGCTCCCCACATCTTTGTTTTTGAAGAATCCCTTGATATTGTTCTGCTGCAGTCTTGTGCCTGCGTTCATCTTTCTCGATTTAACTCCATGCCTTTTGTAGCTCACTTAGGACTCAATGGAGATAGCTACACCAGTGCTGTGTATAAAGCAGCTTTCATGTGCGGAGAATCTCTGGGAAATAGCTTCAAAATCTGTTAAGTTCATGAAGATTAGCCATCAGACAATAGATACTGTGTAACTGTGAAGGTATGGCGAAAAAGTGGAAGATGTTGTGGATTTGGAGGTCTGGTCTTGCCCACGATGCCGCGGCATCTGCAACTGCAGTATTTGCATGTAAGCATGTCCTTGCTCTCGAAAGGTGTCTTTGTCAATCCCTCGTACTATTAGAGCAGGAGAATTTGTCTGTTCTCTGGAGGAAGGGAAGGTGACACCTGCTCTGTTAAGAAGAGGGTACATATGTTCTCAGTTTCCTTAAGATGACAACATAAGCCATAATAGGAATTGTAATTTATCTTGTGGCCTGCCTCTGTTATATGTGTGATGCTTATAATTTATCAAACAGAGGTTGAGTATTGCCTATTTCTCTCGAAGCATCTGAAGCTCGTTGACCTCTTCGGGTGTTGATATAATTGTCTTTTGAAGAGTTTCTGGTTAGGTGAATAAGCAGGAAAAAGCAAGGCTTGCCTCCCACAGGTAGTTTGACTCACACAGCGAAGGCTACTGGTTATGGATCGGTTGCTGAGCTTCTGGAACACCATCAGGGTGCCGTTCAGGTTTCCTTCATTTCTGTATCTACTTACCTAGTGTGAAATCAAGGGGTTGAACGCTTTCTTTCTCTTGAATCACATTCTTGGTCTACCATTCATTGAAATATCCAAATAAAGTATAAAATGATGTCGTGACCGTAGAAAATTACAGAGATAGAAATGAATGGCAGTTGGGCTGTGATGATGCTTAAGGAAGATGGTTGATTTGTAGATACTGTCAGACTCTTCCAGTCTCTGCAGTTTCATAACCCTACCCTCAATTGGCCGAGATTTGTACTCATGGTTGGAGTCTCAGAGTTGGGTGCATGGGGTCTGTAGCAGTTGGCTGAAAAACTGGTAGTGGTCCTCACCAGGCACGGTTTTATTTTGTACTCTGGTGCTATCAAAAGGGATATGTCGACAAGTCATTTGGGAACACATGCTTGAAACAATCTCACACAGTTTATTTGTCTGCCAGGAAGTTTTGAGGCCTGCCATTACCTCCAAGCAAGACGTCAAAGGGAAAGCACATTCCTCCCAAACTGCATCCCAACCTGGGCAATGTGCCACTGTGAGGAGCCATAAAAGAGCAAGAGTAGAGAAGTTGATGGCCATGGATTTTGACTCAACTCAAGCACCAATACATCCAACTGAATTGAGGAGACCAAGTGGGAAGGAACCTCCAGTTACTGTGATTGAGACAGGCACACCAGCTTGCAATGGGGATGTGACTGAATTGATTCCGCCAAGTGAGAAGCCCATGGTTATGAGAATGCCCAAGAGAGCCCGCTGGGTCCCTACAGGAATTCTGGCAAAAGTGGATGATGTCATTGTTCCAGTGCCTCCACCACGCATATGTCAGGTTTGTGGTCTTGTTTCATGCCAGTGAAGCCAGCTTGTGCAATCAAGCACTAACTTTGACATCATGATGATATCTAATGAGACTCTGCAATTGGATCAAGATATTATTTTGTGCTAGTCTTTGATGTGCTGATGTCAAATGTATCAGAAGATCAAGAATCTGTAAATCCAGCATTTGAGTGATAACCTGCTAACAGGTAAATGGATCATACACAGATTGTACAAGTGGAGATGGCGAAGGACTCTGAGAAAGAGATATTACTTCCCGAGGGCAAGCCTCTGTTAGCTGTTGCAGGCATTGAGCTTCCTGCAAATGCCATTGGGCCTGCATTGCAAATACTGGAGTTTTGTTGCGCATTTGGGAAGGTAAACCCTTTGAGACTGCAGTAGCTGCAAGTGTGGTTGATTACCTTTTTCTGTGGCATGAGCAGTTAACTCTACTGTAAAGATGTGTTTAAGTTTCCAAAAATGAATGGACAGCACCAAATGGCGCATCTCTATTTGTACCGGTTCTGAATATATCTAGGGGCGTTTGGTGTGCCTAGAACTTTATAACAGATGATGATATCTTGAAAGAAT
The DNA here is from genome assembly GCA_030704615.1 of Takakia lepidozioides. Classification (NCBI taxonomy): domain Eukaryota; kingdom Viridiplantae; phylum Streptophyta; class Takakiopsida; order Takakiales; family Takakiaceae; genus Takakia; species Takakia lepidozioides. The sequence goes on along the minus strand of CM060731.1, from coordinate 9,822,116 downwards.
CAGTCTCCCTTGCTGTTAATACTAGTGAAGAAACACGATATTTCTCTCGGGACCCTGTGTGGATGTTATAAAGTTTCTTCCCTTCTCAGAGAGGATAAGAAACTGTCTTAGGTTGATCCCCTTGATATCTAAAACTATATATTCTTACTACGGGATCTCTGAATCCTCAGTGGTCGTTCTTCTTTCTCTTGTTTGCTTCTGAAAAATGGTTGTGAACCTTGCAGCTCCTTGGTATCAAGAGCAGGGATGCAGAAAAGGCATTGACTGAAATTGCTAAGGGCCCTGCTGTAAAGTTTAGATTACAGCTTGTACAGATCCATGTACGGCTGATGTCTGTGATACTGGACGAAAATGAAGCGCCGTATGTATCCTTAAACCATTTGTTTTCAAAAGTGGTTGTTTTTATTTGCAGACAGACTGGTTTTATATATATTGGTTCCATGTTCAAAACTAGAGGAGACACCCTTGCTGACCCAGTCTATCTAGAGCTTTGCCTGGGTCATAACCATGTTTCTCAGCATGGCCCACATATGAGCGCCTGTAGGATAAGATTTTCAGGAGCTGCTTGTTTGCTACAAACTACTTAGAAAGGCTGACACAGCTAGGACTCCGCTTAAATCAAGACTTCTATAAGGACAAGTGATAAGATGCTTGCAGTGTTTAATGCAAAAATTCATGGTGGCAGGTACACTATCAAGTATGCTGCAACCAGCAAGAACTCATGGCTGGAAGCCCTCAAGAAGCATTTCCGCAGCAAATTGAGTTCATATTTGAAAGGAAATATGATGATGATCAAAGATGCGTCCGTCCATCCACCCTCATCGGCTATGGCATCTTCATCTTCTTTATACTGCCGTCTGCTTCAAGATGGAACAGAGAACATTGCAACAGCTTTGGAGAGTGGAGCTGATGGCTATGCGTCTCTTCCAATCCATGAGAAGTTGCAACTTCTCAGCATTATCTGTGATGACGTGCTTTCTACTTCGTAGGAGTCATTTCCCTCTTCCATGTACTTGTTCACAACTTGTGGGGACGTGGATAGAAGACCTTCACCCAATCGTTCTTGAAGAATGGATCATCATTGATTACATATAAGATGTCAGCGGCTATACAATTCTTGTACAGTTTCTTCTGTATATCCTTGTAATTCATGAGGACAATTGTAGAGGTGTGTGATGTATGGTTCACAATGTAACCCTTGCAGGTTTGCAAGAGAGCATATTCATTCTGTGATTGCTGAAGTTGACGGCATTAAAAAGGAACAGCGAGAAGAGGCTTTGGCTGCCAAGGAAAAGGTGGAACCATCTAATCTTGTGTCTCATGTCATGTAACTGCCTGCTGAACTTACTGGACATCATTAAGACCTGGTCTACATGCAGCTATTTCTTGATTGGGTGGTGCGGTTCTTTCAGGAGTTGTTATTTTCAAGTAAATATTCTGTAGCAGTATCTGCTTGTAATTGAAGATGCTTCAAGGATGTCATAGTCTGTCTTGCTGCAAATATCCTTATTGAATTTGGTTTCTTTCTGCATTGTGTACATACAAATAAATCAGTGTCCTTCCCCACCAATTTGTAGGACATCACTTGTATCTGACTGCAAGGGTTGGTTTTTGAACTGGGTGGGGCAGGCAAAAAAGGAGCTGGAAAGGCAGAAGGCAGCAGAACTCAAACGTTTACTCGCTGTGGGCAGGAACAAGGGGCCCCAGTTACAGCAGCTCCCCACTTATCTTACCAGGATGAGAGCTGAGGCTGCAGAAGAGGTTGCTGGTGAGGCCAGTTGTTCAAAGACTCTGCACAAGAAAGGTGCCTTCTGCTTTGGGTTTGTTTGGAAAGTTATCTGATAATCATAGATCACTTACAGGATAAATGTAGCAGTCAAAGATGAGGGGATCAACTCTTTAGTAAGTCTCATGACATGGAACTCCCTGGTGCCTCCGTAGTTCTACTCAGGTTTCAGTTAACGTTTCATTTTGTATGGGGTTTGCTTTGAAAGGATATTAAGCACTCTAGTTTTTGTCAAGCATGTTCATTTTCAATAATGATAGTCCAAAAAAACCAACTAGCAAGACTGGGGTTGAACAGTATTAATGCCTGGGTTGCCTGGAAATGTCAGATGCCCAGAGATGTGACGGCGTGAGGACTGAGGTGGTTGTTTGGGACAAGGGGGAACGTGCATGCTGGAAGCTGAAAGGTGTTAATGATCGCTCCTCTGTGGTCCTTCAAGGTTTGTTCTGCCCGCATTGTTTTCTACTAGTCTATGAGCAGAGTACAAAACAGTACCAGGTACTCTTTCTACCCAGCCTTTCTGTAATGTCCATAGAAGAGGAGGCCCGCAAGCAGCTCCAACCTTCGAGCAATCAATTAGGATCTTAACTTCTTGGCAAGTGTATTTAATATGTGGAATGTTTGGAATCAATTGGCATAGACATATGGATACGCTTACAGAGCACTAACTAGCCTGGATATGCACTGCTTGTATTCCATCTTCACAGCAGCAGACTATTGCCCCTGTGAACTTCCCCTCTGTAAAGGCAGTTGTCAGTTTACTAAAAACTTGTTGCTGATTCTGTGATGTAAACATGGTTGCAAAAATATCAGATATCAGCAATGTGGATGGCATACAAAAGGAAGCATGGTCTGTGTATTCTGAGAACGACGAGAGAGTCATGGCAGCTTTCGTCACTCAAAAGAAGTGAGTTGTCTTCTCACAGGAAACTTAAACTTACCCAAACGGTATGGCAAGCATAGTACATTTGCTTCCTCAATCTTCTTGTTCTGGTCATCCTCTATTTCTTGGATTCCGTTAACAGAAAGGTGTAACTTGCAGAAAGCAAAAGCATCTAAAAAGGTCTCGCAAGCCGTTCCTGCCCACACTACCTTCTCAAGACCCAGGTGAGCCTTCCAGTACAGAGGCCCTGGAACAAATCCCACGTCAACAGTGGAATGCCGAGTCCCCTTTGCTTGATACAAAAGTTGAAACTCCATCCTCGGATGAGGAGGCGGAGTTCGTGGGTTCTGATGAGGAGAGCGTGACAGATGAGGAACCTGAGGAAGAGTAAGTGCAGTGTTTTGAAGAATGTCTGTGACTGCCAATGATGTGGAGGCAGTTTTAAGAAGTGCGGTCTCCCATTTTGGCTACAGCCCAATGCTGGCCCGGCTCGAGACATTGAGATACTTTGGAAAGATGCTGTCACTTCAGATGTGGGTATATTCTTTCCTCCTTTCCACTTGTTTTGTCCAAGGGGACAATCTCTACAGTCACTTAAGTTCTTTGCACCCAATTGGACACTGCTAAGCAGGCGTCAAGGGCTGACCAAAAATGAATTTTCCCATAGGTAGTATTGACTTCACAAATGGTCTCTCATAATGATTTTCCACATTTTTGTTTCCTGACCTTCACCATTATTCTGCTTGTCCAAATTAGGTGTAGGTTTTATTATCTTGGCACCCACCCTCAAGGGAACATCTATTAGTCACTATGTTTAACCCTTAACTTCCTACAAGGTGAATTTTTTCCTACCAAAAATTACTACCCCTTGGAACTAACAGGGGGCTACCCATCTACCAGCATTCATCCACAAAAATTGTCTGTACACATACATGCCTACTTGGCTTTTACACCATCTCCCCAAATTTTAGGAATTTTTTTTGTCGAGTTTGAGAGATTATATTTGAGACATTTTCTGTTTTTTGGGTTTGAAAAAATCCTTTTATTTGCTTTACCAAGCATGTTAAGGGGCTTTTCGAAATTTCCAAAAGGGGCTACCCCAAGTTTACATAATGTGTAATACAAATTCAAAGTGCATGCCAAATTTCATATCAAACCAACATTTTACTGAAAAGGCTGTTTTGTATGTGTTTTGGTGAGGGTCAACATATTCACCCCTCAAGCCTGTCCCAAAAACCATAATTACACAAATCCCTTTGGTGAGGGGTTTTCTTACAATACCCATAAGCATTAGGTTCATTTTCAATAGGATCTATTGGTAATAACCGAATTTCAAATAGGTCGAGTAGCATCAAACAGTTTTGGCATCCTTGGTTTAATATGTTTCAATGACCCAATGAGGGGGCTTCACGTTTCCAGTCAATTCCCTTCCATTCCCTTCCACCCAATTTTTTTTTGACCCATGTCCCTTGAAAACAATTTGGAGGTTGCATGCTTGCTTCAAATGGCATGCAATAAATTGGAGCAGGTGGGCCACCTCATGCGTTATAAACCCAGAAAGAATGAATGTATAAAAACTTCATCTGCAAAAAGTTAGGATGGTTCATTCAAACAGCGCAACCTGAAACCGGTTGCGTAGGAAGTTAAGGGTTAACCCTTAAGTGCCTGAACTCATTTTCACCCTTTGGTGGAAAAACTTGACCCTGGCCCACAAAAACTTTTTAATCTGGAGATTCTCTGATTCTTTGTGTCCCTGTAAAACTGACAGTTGGAAATACTTCCCACCTACCCCATCTCCTACCACAAAAAGTTTCATCGAAATCCAACTGCCAGATCTGAAGAAAGTGTAGAGTGAGGACAAGAAAAACTCTTCACTAAGAAATAGGTGCCAAAAAAAGCAGTTTTTTGCTCGTATTTGGGCAGTTTTTTAGAGTCTCAAGAATGTTGCTCCGTTCTAGTGTTGGACTGGTATATAGGGTCTTGGCCGGGTATCAACCAGGGTATTGAATAACCGACCCGGCTGGTATTGGCAATTACAATACTATGGTTGATAACCGGACCGGCTGGTATTGCCAAGGCAATACCCGGGTGCATACCCGTATTATGGGCAAAAACAAGGACTATACCATGGTATGAATAGGAAATTGGTTGGGTGCATATGTCAGGGTCAGGGTAAGAGGGTGCACACATGTCAGGGAGGGCATGTCCAGGCCCAAGGGCCCGCCAATTTCCGAACATCAATTCCTTGCCGGAGCAATTTTGGGGATTGTGGGTTCGCAAATTGAGACCGAGCGAATCTCTAGCATTGCTGGACTCATCACTAGTCTATGGCGATGTGGACTTGGCATTGATGTCGACTTGGCATTGACAACCTCGACAAATTGGTGCTAATTTTAAAGAATTGGCCGGATAATGTGCGGACGGATTACAAGGTGGTTTTGGGCGGGATCAAGGATTTCTTTTTGTTGGAAGACAATTTGATTGATGAATATGAGGACCTCATTGCAGATGCTGCTTTATCTGACAATGAGGGTTGCAATCAGTCTTCTTTTAACTAAGTTTGCTTCAATTTGGAACGTTGTTATTATTTATAATTTTGCAACAGAATAATTAATTTCTTTGTGAAATCAACTGAATCTTCTCAATTCAATACATATTAATGATTTAGTGGTTTTTTTATTTTATTTTTTATACCCGGGTTGATAACCGGCTGGTATTAGATTGGAATACCCATCCTATTGATACCCGTCCACAAATCGAAAATCATACTACTATTGAGAACCAGCGGGTATTAAAATTAAGGGAATCTTTCAATACTATGGAACCGGCCGGTATTGCAAATTGATTTCTTTTCAATACCCGGATCCGGCTGGTATCAGAAAAAAGTAATACCCGCCCAACACTGCTCCATACCTGATAACACACATTCTCAGAAAATTTTCAGTTTTTTTTGAAATATTCTCAAGTGGGCTCCTTTGTAGTGACAAATTGGGGGGTCAAAATCTGCCATTTTCTCTGGGCAGGCCAATCTCTCTTCATAAAATCGTACAAAACAATTTTGCCGTTCAATTCCTAAAATCCATATGAAGTCCTCAAAATGTTTTAAGGCCAATCAGGCAATGCCCTCAAATCTTTAGATTCCCTGCCCAAGACTTCAAATGGAACACCTATGTTATAGCTTGCAGGCCTAGGATATTTGGAGCCATAGTCAAGAAGGGCACGAGGTTTGGGAGCTCCTATGGCTACCCGGCTCTTGAGCCGCGAGCCCTACCGCCATTGCGGCAGCACTCTCTCCGGCCCACCCTGCTATGGGCCCATGGTGTTGGCCGGAGCTTCCAGCGCCGTCGATTTCAGGTAGGCCCACACCTACGCCGGCCGCCATGCCCCCAACCGGCAATCAAGGGGCTTGGGGAATGGATTGGTCGATGAGTTGGACAGGACCAAACCAGTTGGCTACGAGGGGATTGTTTTTCCATGAACGGTGAGCAGACCAGGAGCATGAGTAGAAGAGAGTCGGAGGGGGAAATTGAGAGAACCAACGGAATTACACACTACACCCCCCCTATCTTTCAATCACCCTAACCTGACCGCAGTTGCCATGTCAGCAACTTGAGCAGGTTAGGGGGGTCAGAATGGCCTCAAAAAGCTAAGTTGTCCCCCTTCCCATTGGTCCAGACCCATACCCCTTCAGGCATTGACCCAATTGGTCAATGCCATATGAAGGGGGACCCGATTTTCTATCGATTGAGCCCAAAAAAGCCCCAATCAGCCTTAACCACAGGAAGTTATGGTTGGTTAAGCAAACCCAACCGACCCAAAATGGGTCGCTTAGGCACTGAAGGGTTAAGTCTCAATGCATTCACCTGCTTTCGAATATTATGAGAGCTCAAGACAGAGAAATGATCCATGCTCATGAAAACTGAAATGTATATAGGCCCGGATCATTGTCTTGCAACGGTAGGTGATGTAATGCATGCAAACATAGCATACAGGAATGCAAGATGGGGGGCAATTTGTAGAACTACATACGTATGTATTGTTGGGAGGAGGGTCGGCTCATCCCCCAAGAAGTCACTTGCTATTTTTTCCAAACGGCGTGCAAAAAAATATAGGGTAACATATATTCTTTGAAAGTAAAATTTACAATATTTTTAGAAATAAAATTGGGTGTCCTTATTTTGTGGATACCACATTTAAATAAAAATAGGGTTATGAATATATGATCCAATTATATATTTTTTAGAACTACATATAGGGGTATGACGGATGTATACGTGTTATTCATTCTATGGTATATTTGTATTGTGACTTCATTAACAACTCGTTGGACCTAGATGATCAGATATTTTGTTCAAAAAGTGGACCCACGACACAATCCTCCTCTGTAAATGCAGCTTTGTGAAGAAATAAAGTTAAGTGGGGTTGGAACCAGTGTTGGGCGGTTACCCCCGGGACCTAGGTTAACCGCCGGTTCAGGTTCAGGTTAACCGGAACCGGCCCATTCCTCCAGAACCTGCCCGGAACCGGAACCTGCCAATGGGGATCGGCGCAAAACCGAACCGGCGGTTCCTGCTGGGTGTGAGAATCGGAGAACCGGGGCGCATGGGGATAAAAACAGGTTCCGGTTCTTGAACCCTCGGTGGGCCCATGACATAACCTTGGAGAGATGGTGGCCCCATGCCAAAACTTTCAATGCTCTCAAGCTCCATGAGATCATGGTTCCATGCTTGAAGGCCATGAAATTCTATGTTCAATGCTTTAGCGCCATGAGATCTTGGGTTCAATCTCCAGCTCCATGATATCCTGGCTAAGTTCATTAATCAAAATGTTAGAAGATGCCAATACCTGCCAGATAGCTTAATAGAAATTTCAACCCATAAAATTTTACCCATTTTCTTCTACCAGTTTATTTGGAGTATTATTGTTTGTTTTTTTTTGTGTTAGTGAAAACTAATAAAATCGTTAGATTTTAGTTCAAATATGTGAATACACTGCTATTTAATCTCCCGGGCCGATAAAATATTTTAAATTAAATTAAATTAAACAAATATATATTTAGAATAGAACCGGAACCTAACCTGGAACCGGTGGTTTTTATCAGCAACTAACCGGTAACCGGAACCGCCCCCATGTTTAAAAGTTGGATCCGGAACCGGATCCGGAACCGTCTCTTGAAATAATTGTGGAACCGGAACCGGGTTCCTTCACAAATGCAAGAACCGCCCAACACTGGTTGGAACGGTGAGTCAACATCAATAGCTGTTGTTGGTGTAGACGAGGATTCATGGTGGATAGGTAGAATACAAAAGGTGGGGACTAGGTGGGGGATATCTCGGCAGCCAATTGATCTCCTAAACAAACCAGCAACAACAATCATGGTGCACTTAAATTACTTCTCCAAATCAAAATAACACCATAAAGTTAGATATGATGTTAGTGATAATAAAGGGATAGACATAGACTCCATTCAGTTCAGTAACTATGACATATGACAAAGTTCAGAATGTTTACACCTTAAATGGTGTTGATGCTGAAGCTCTCAATGAGTTTGTATCAAAATAAATATTAAAATTTTTTGCACTCTAAAAAAAAATTGTTTTATTTTTATGATAATATAGGGTATCAAATATTTTATGATTACAATCAAATTAAAACAAATTGCCTGCCAGATAATTGTGCATATTATAAAATTAAATAATTATAGGATAGATGAAAAAAAAAAAACTCTCATAGAAAATACCTCTTTATCGCACGTGATTCCTTCAACTATATAGGGAGTGGATTCCCCGAGGATCACCCCAGGTTTGACGGATTGTCCGATATACCTTCCCATAGACTCTCATCCGGAACAGTGTTGAACCTCAAATGTGGGCAAGCTGAATTCAAGTACCAAAGGTGGCCAATGTAAATTGTCCTCCGAAATTTAATTTTGGAATTTTTTGTTGATTTGCACCAAGGGTGCCCATCATGCTTCTTGTCCATTTCTTACAAAAGACCAGCAAGGCCCCTAGAAGAGAGAAGACTTCAGCCGAAGCCGGCGTAACTAAGAGCAACTTCGCCTCGCGGCTACTGCCCCTTTTCAGGGGTGGGCCCTGTGTCCCCTAGAAGATCGTGAGTGGGTTTAGTTCCAAGAGAATATCACTGTCAAAGGCCATCGGGAGAAATTAAACTCGTTATATTTGAAACAATTCCACACAATGTCTCGCATCTCACTGTTGCATCCATGAATCCCCCCAAAGCCTTCAACTTTGGAACGACACATGTGATCTCCTCCACATTAACCTCTTCCAAAACATGATTTTTATTCGGAGCTGGAATCTCCGAGACGTCCTCATCCGAATTAGACTCCGACAGGGTGACAAACATGGTGGAAATGCTTAATTCTTGTTTAACAACCACATGTCGTTTGTCATAAACGACAGAGACAGCTGTGCCTCGTGTTAACAACGACACACCGTATTGTCTTTTAAGAACTCCAAAAACACGATATGTACCGGGGAGAACTCTCCATTGAATTTTGGACACACTTGGTTTCTGCAATAGTATACTCTCAAATTGTCCACTTCAATCTTTGACCTTATTTTCAATGTAGGATGTACAACAATCCGGGAAATATTTTTGTCAAGTGTACCTCAAAGATAGCCAAAGGCTCTAGTGACACTCCAGCTCCTACGTTCATAAGGTTATTTCGACCCTATGGATTAACAAATGAGTCCAAGGTTCAAAAATCGGATTCTGCCTTGATGATGTTGCTCGATGTGTCAATAGAACTATGCGTGACTCAGCCGCCCCCACCTAACATTGGGCCAGTGAAGGCGGGAACCTCTATTTCATCACACATGACTATCATATTAGAAGACGCTGATTTTCAACTTGCACATTCTTCAGTGTTACCTACACCTGACATAGGCTCTCTACTTTCTTTTTTGTTGGTAGAGTGCCTCCTGCCGGGTCGATCCGCACCCCACGAGAAACAGTGCACTGTGTCTCTCTTGGTCCAGATCACAACTGTAAGGTGATGTCAGCAAGAATTCTCCAAACGCATGTGACAGATATCATGGAAGTTCTTCTCCCTGGCTATGGTCAGGTGTACACAATGCTCACTTCTGGTGATTCTGTTCTTCATGACAGGGCATATCAAATTATGGTGGGCAATTTTTCAGATTGCACTTGTCCAGATTTCGTGAGTATGCGTGAGGGCAACCTTGGGAAAATATGGAAGTGGTCCTCTATAAACATCTATATTACATAGTACATACATCTGCACATGATGTATTGTGACTCCAGAAGATACCAGTTTATTCACCAGCCCACGCTTGGTTTTGGCAAATTTCATACTCTTCTACAGCGTGATAGCTCATAAACATATTTGATTAGTAGTGTATGTGATCTTTGAGAGTATGTCCCTACAGCTTATGGAGATTACTAGCTATCATTGATGTTGAATGCAACTATACTACACTAGAACATTTCAGTATGTCTTTAATCGGGCCCATTTTGTGTAGCTTCAATGCAAATTAAATTATGGTATGCTTGTTCATCTCTTTGAAGTCATTGCATGCTCCAATTCTGTCTTTTTTTTGTATGTCTAGCCTTTTATTGGCAATTTGTGGAAGCCATTACATGGCTTTGGAATATTTGTTTCTGCTCATACTACTCAATTTTCTATAGTCATAAGCCCTCCTCATCTTCCCCTTGGCTATAGGGTCTCATTCTCCTGCTTTACCGCCCTGCGCTCACGCTTAGTGGGGACAGCTTACGAGTCACAGGGCTCACGGGGCTAGGCTCACGTTATAGCTACGCTGACTCAAATAGCTTGGTCAAAGCTCAACATTCATACTTCGCAAAATCCAAAAACCAAAAAATCCCACACTAAAACATTAAAATCTCTCTTTGTGATATACGATGAATTTCTCCGTAATTCGTTGAGTGGATGTACATGGTAGCCAAGGCGAATTTGGTAAGGTTCATTTTTTTGGATATAACAAGGTAGGTGTGTAGCCTTAATGAACTCGCCAGAGGTCACTATTTTGGGGTGAAATTTGCCCAGTGGCGGGCCCTTAAGGATTAAAGAATTGCCAAAAAAAATTCTTTGTATATATAGTGCCCTTAAAAAGCAAAACCCATGGGGGTACATTCTGCCAGCGGAAGATCCCTATCAGTTCCACCGAAGTACATTATGGTGATGCGTAATGTGCCCCTCAGATTTATTTTGCTTCCAATGCTTGGTAAAAATATAATTGTCCTGAAGATTTTGACCATTTTCTTATGCATGAAAATGCTTTTTTAATTTTTGGCATTTTTTTAGACAAGGGATGCATTCCTGGATTTTCGGGCCTTCACCTTGGGCTGTAGAAAGCCCTACGATAATTCATCTACCGATGGTGAAATCCTAACTGTGGCTTTTCATCATTTTAATCCCAAGGTCGAATTTATGAGATGCCCTATATCCAATCATCCTAACAGTGGCTTTTCATCATTTTTATCCCAAGGTCGAATTTATGAGATGCCCTACATCCAATCATCCTAACAGACTTGGAAGTATGACTTGATCTCATGAAGTTTACACAAAGTTTGTAGGTTTCCAGAGGTTTCAGAGCTAAGCCAATCAGAATACTTGTGTGAATCTTGAGCCCTATCAGTGACCAATCACACTTTTGGGTTTCATTTAATAAATGTTTGCTAAGTGACAAAAATGAGGAGTCTAGGTTACAAAGGTTGTATGACAACAACAAGAGGGAGAGAGTTACATTAGCCCACGTAGTACGTCGGTTCATGGGCAAGCCATTCTATTGGCCTAAGCCTCGGGACATGTATATAGGACGGAGTAGACCACAGTCTCGTAGATATTAGATTTGCGACGGTACTATGGTTCATTTGTGAAGACAGAACTCAATTTTGATCGTGCATGCAATAAATAAAATCCCATTGTAAATACTACATTGCATATGCTCGATCCTGGCACTTGTCATCGTAATATAAATGGTCTCACTGTTTATATTTGTAATGTTCCAACGTTCCGACGTTACTGATAGGGTTATGAGAAAACGATGTATTAGTTTCGTAGGAGTTAACCACAAACGTCCCACATCTCATTCGGATGTGCGACACTACCACGAGAGACATGGATCGGAAAATAATAGGTGCACATAGTGTCAAATCACAAAAGTGTGGAAAGTAGGCCAAAATTCTCATACTGCTTGTGTACACAAAGAAACAACCCAGAAATTGACTGTTGGTATGTGCATATTGACATCATGTTAGGAAGCACGTTGTTTGTAATGGCACTACTACTCAAGCCCTTCACCGTAGGTATTAGACGTGCTGTTGTGGTTGCACTGCCAATTAGACTGGACCCTCTCACATGTTAAGGGCGCTACCACATGAGCGGCAGTGGAAACAAACAGAGCTTGCTGATTGGTCGATGGATCGTAAACTGACACCTCACTTACCACACGCGAGGGACGGCAACGACAAAGCAATGTGATGTGATGCTTATGTGGAGCCACTTCGCGGAAGTAGGGTTTCCAGGGGCTATTGCCTGGAAATCCGAAACGTTAAGGAACTTCTTTATCGTTATACTGCGCCTCCCCGACGTGGAGCTCATTTCCTCATTCACTTTTGCTTCTGTTCCCATGCCCAACTGCCTCTCATGTGGTTGCGTTGTTTTGTTTTTGCTGACATTGGCCTACTCTCCATAACATCACTATGCTACAATCCTAGCCACGGACTTCCACATCATTGGAGCTCATTGCCGCTCCTGTGGTGTGGCCCTAAGAGAAAGGCCCTAAGAGAAGACCTGTAATTTCTTCCTGTCCTCGCCCACAGTCAATGTAAGGCACTTCATGTTGGCTTTGCCCTCATCTAGGGAGTACATTCATCCAACACTGCCCCACTAGCCCACTAGCCCACTAGCGGATATAACTCATGCGATTGCAGTCCAAGGAATACAAAAGGACAAATAAATTTGGAGAGGTAACAACATGTAGAAAAGAGATGGGTAAGAGAGAATGGGGAGTACCATACATCTTGTAGTCTGCTCATCACATAACAGACATTCACACAACAAACATTCACCTTATTTCATCTACTATACCCAATTGATTGGGGTTGCAAAACAGTCATTACAAAGCCTCTCCAGCTCTGTGTACTGGCGTTTTAAAAATCTGCCTGCAACCCCGGGAGCATTAACATGTCGAAAACAATCAGATCCACCAGAGAGATCCAGCAGACCAGGCACCATAAGTAAAAGTTATGTGCATGTTACGTCCAGGAACTCCACGTAGAAATCTACAAAGCAGCAAGAAGGTAGGGACAAACAGGACCAAAAACCACACAGTCCCGCCTTTATCACCTCCGGTACAATGAGACTTACCGTGAGCTGCATCCAGCTTCTTCAGTTGACATATTTAACCCTGCAGGTTTTTGGTAGCTTTCAATCCAATGCATTCTTGGTGTTCTTGTGCTTGAAATCTGCATCATTACACTAACTCACGATATAGAGCATGAGAGCAGAAGCGTTACATGATTGAAGGACAAAGCAGTGATGCATGAGTAGCTTGAGATTAAGTTTCCAGATTCCATATTGGGGTTGAAAGACATCACAACAGTCTACCTTGGGCTAAAAGCCAAAAAATAATCTAAGGTGATTTCAACAAATGCACCATGAGAATTGCAATACTCGACCATGGGGGTCAAAATTATCGTCTAGACACTCCAGAGAGAACCAGGCATCCTGCAAGATGGCTTGACGTATGTGGATTGACATCATTCGCCCGTCTGACATTAACCCAACAACAACTATCTCACCCCATCGACCAGGTACCTCACAGGAAATATTGGAGCATTACACCTCACTCCCCATTCACTTGCTCTCCCCCCTCCCAAGTTCTACATCCTTGGTTGTTTGCTGTTCAAAGGAACTTTTCAACAGGGAAATGTCTTCCTCAATGAAGCTGCTATCTTTCACATAGCTAGATGGTATTGTCTTTGCAGATGCTTGCTTAGCAAGCTCAACAGCCCAACTGTAAATGATCATTCCAACAACTGCCATGGCCATGCCCAACATATTCTTGGAAGTCAACACTGAATCGAAAAGTAGCCATCCCAGGAGCAGTACACAGACCGTCTTCATATGTCCAAGCACCTGCAACCAATGAGTGTCCTTCAATATCCTGGTCTATCAAAAATCCATAACTTGTATCAGGGGTTTCCTTTGTATCAGTTATGTTGTATGCTTTCAGTACTTACAGAGCACATCATACAGATAACCTGACTAACTAGCACATCTCTGGTGATAGTAAGAAACGGCAGTCAGACAGTGAAGTTACTCCAAATTTACTCTCTTAAGTTATGACTTTCTTTTGATTTGCTCCTCCTTTCGTGTGTCTTTCCCTGAAATTTAGTCCTGGTGTGTTTGTTTTCATCTTTCAAATCTTTTCTTTAACCTGGATGGCCACAGGGCTACGGCAAACAATGTCTTATGGGTACATTCTTTAACCTGGATGTTGATTGCCCAGGTTATTTCTCAAATGTGAGTTCATAGTTCACGAGGCTTCTCACATATATGTTTATGCTGTTTCAATGGCCTTAAGACTGGGAAAGTGTTTAGGCATCTCTTGGTTGACAAACAAAGCCGTTCCACTTAATCACTATGCAGTCCAGGTGCTACCATGAGACAGGCTCTAAGGGTGACACACTTTGATCAACTGTCTTTTTGGATGCTAGACAGCCTTCAAAGAGACTGAATTGCAGCAGCATTGCTGACACGACCCCATCCAATCCTCGTTGCTAAGGCATTTCAGACATACTGCATGAAACATCTCCGTCAGGCGGTTTGATTGCACGCTTAAACCCAAGTCCAACAAGACTACAAACCTGGAAGGAGACCGCGGAGAAGCGGCCGATACAAAGGTACTGGCTCATGTTGCAGAAGACAGCAAGCACACATGATAGTGTGATGAAGAACTGCCCATCAACCACAACGCCCACATGTTCCCCTCAGGAACCTATATGCAAAAAGGAAGAAGATGAAGATGAGAAGTTTACTACAGTCACGGGAGACAGCAACAGCTCACTTTTCCATACTGCACTACATGAAATTCAGGACATGGTAGAGGCTGCCAAGCAACATTCTATTTGTGCGTCCAATCAATGCTCATACACCCCCATATCACCAGAGGTAGGGACTGTAACTGGCACACCCAGCAAGAGGTACTTACTATAGCTCCTGTCGAAAACTCATAGTGGAAAACACTGCGCCCATTCAACCAATAATCGGCAGCAGGTCCCATGGCCAACAGTGATGCAGCCTGGATAGGTGCGGTCTTGCTTAGGAGCTCAAAGGAACCACAATTGTGTTTCTTTTGTAGTGCCCCAATGTACTGCGACACATACAATCAAGTTAGCGCACACTGACATGTCTCAATACTTCAAGCGGCTGTCAGAAATCTGGAGAACAACTTTAATATTCTGGAAGGTGCATTACATTCCTTGCAGATGGGTCTTTCACTCTCCTGAGCCATGACATAAGTTACTATCAGTCAGAGTGGTGAACTGCCCAATGTCCAAAGAATGTCCATAGAATCTGGACTGGGAGTCTCAACAAACAATGCACTTAACAGCACTTCTTAATTGTTGACATATACGAGTAAGAGAATGTCTTGTGCTAATTAGATATCAACCCGCTTGTGAAACTAATGGAGCATAACATAGAAGGATGTTTGGGACTCACAATCTGTTGTAGTGATGTGCAAATGACTGCAATCACAGCTGCAAGAAATCCTTTAAGGTTGACATTGACATCCGTAATAGTGCAAACGCCCACACCAATCATCACTACAAACACAGCAATCTTCACTTCTCTTGTGTAGGTCTTGCTATGCAGCATCCACTCCAAAACACACACGACTGGTATCATACTCAATTTGGAGATCTGTACAGAGAAAGCCAAACAGCACCATCTTTTAGTTGTCAGCAATAGACAATCTTTCTAACAACTCCTATAGACAAGATGTCTTCATCACGTCTCAATCCATGTGTAGTATCGCCCCAATGATTCAAGTCATCAACACTGGAGGAAATGTGTTGGATATATGACGTGAAGAATTGGAATGACTTCCTCCTCTCCTCCAAGTACTAAACAAGGTCCACGTTGCAAGTTGGGGGTAGCCTGCTGGCGCCCAGCATGCGCATATGCTGCAATCAGCTGACTCTCCATCCCTCTCACCCAACCCCCCCACTATTTTAATCCTTCACTCCTTTCGTCATCCTAAAAAATTATGGAGTCTCACATTAGAGGTGAACCCCTACAATCCTAGAGAGTAAGTAATGTTTTCAGCTTAACGCAAGCATCCGTTACGAACTTATAATCATATCTTGTTCACATTGACCCTGTACATGTGATCTACTCCAACACATGAAGACTGAGATTTCAAATACCCGTTTCATGGGCAGGCCAGGGGTGAAAGACATTTGCTCTAGTTTACTAATTTACTGCACAATGTAAAATATAAGGCGAAATGACAGAACCACTCGAAAAATGCTAGAAACAGACCTGATAGAAACCGACAGAGTTGAGCATAAGGCTGAGATTCATGCCCACAATGGATGTGTTTGATACAAGGGAGAACAGAAATAAGTCCCAGAATGGCACATGCTTTGAGGGGAGATAGCCTAGTGCAGACGATATATATCCCACACTGGCTGTCATTGTAAAATGGAATGCTGTCAGTGTTGTTGCTGCAAAACATGAGTGCACACATTGTACAGACAGGTTAGCGTTCTGACGTCCTGGTCTGCAATCAAATGGATATGCTTCATTCAAAGGGCCTGCAACCCATATTGTTGTTGTCAAAAACATTCTGCGGGGTATCTGCTGCAAAACTCTAACTTGAGGCCCGACATTTGTTCTGGACCACCTTCTGTTAACCAAGCTAAAGAAATGGCAAGAAAGTGGACATTTTCTTGTGAGTATGATCTATGCTCAAATCCATACAAACACTGAAAATTTTACATAACCTTAAGATACACTGAAATTAGGAACTCAAGTTTAAATTTCAGACAGCAGTGGACAAGTAAATACCCAGCAATAACCATTTGAACTCCCCTTCTGGCATGGTTCTTTCTCTGCAACTTCATCCTTCATTGCACAGGGGATTTATTCGTGCAAATCACGATTCCTGGATAATAACTACCTCAATCGCCCAAGAAAGGCCGCACAACAATGCGAACACACTGATCCAAACATTATTGTATCCTTGTCCGGGCTGCAGGTGGCTGTTCGCCAAGACTGGTATATAATCTTGAAGACTGCGCAAGGTCCAGAATTTCAAGTGTTCTCTTACGAAAGAGAATGACTCTGCAGTAAGCAAGGGTTGTCCATCATATAAATCGACAAAAGGTTCATTCCAAATTCAGATGCTATTCCTGTCATAAATGAAGGAGCCTCTTCTACGAGTATAGAGTTTCTCACCAAACCTAAAATCGTAGCCTGCAGTGGACATCACTTGCTTGTTTGCCATAATGATCCCCACAGAGCTGATGACGTTCATCGCCCATGCTCCTGCATCTGAAACCGAGCCTTTTTTCTCTGCAGTCATGGTGGCTTCTTGCTAGCAGACACTGGCGCTTTGCAGATTGTATGTGAGAAATTGCAGTAAGAAACAATGTTGCCACTCCGGATTACGGTTGGCAGATTGCTGGGGCGGTAAATATTTTAAAAAAGAACTTCGATCTCACTAAGCAACTCGCAGGGAGATTTAACTTCAATGCCATGGCCCTGGCGTCATCAGAAAATTGTGCAGCCGGACTAAAACTCTCCCGTTGTATACGGGACAGAATAATTTATCGGAAGAAAGAATGCGAGGATAATGGGAGCTGTTGGTCAACTCAACCAACAAATTCAGACAACAAACAAACCGAGCATCAGACTTCTTGATCCAGGTTAGTTCCTAGATTCAAGAACAGATCCAGACCTTCCAAGAAGATTCTGCTTTCAGATCCCTAGATATTCAAAACTAAAATTGGAACAAAGAACGCTCTCCGAGCGCTGCAAGACACGAAAAAGATAGAAACGCAACAGTGCGAAAAAATATTTCCAAAAATTTCAACATATAGATTATCTTTCACCGCACACTGCAACGCTCTCAGCATGAGGCCGTCGAGTGCAGGAAGCCGATGTTCGAATCAACAAGACACAACACAAGACACCAAACCAAGCCTCTACGATCGATCTATCTTTGTCAACTTCTCTCTGTCTTTCTTTCTTTCTGTCCTTCAGAAGCGAGTCCCGTCGCTGCCTGGCAACAGCAAGCAAGGGCGCGGGGATGCAGAAGCCGCCCGTTGGCAAAACGATCGAGAGCAGCACAGCGCACAAGACAGCACGGCGCTGTCTGTGTGTCGATCTGCGAGACGGAGCAGCGCAGCAGAAAGCGCGCGCAGCAATAATGCTGCCGCTCCCCTCCCTCTATTGGGCCACCCGTCCCACCTCCCGGTTTTCCGCCGGCTCACACCCCCCATTCCGCTGGATGAATGTCCGCCACCGACGAACAGAGCGATCCTGGACGATATAATATTTTAATATATTCCGCAGTATATATACTACTTTCTTTTTTTCAAAGAAGAAAAATTAAAAAAAAAAAAAAAAAAAAAGTACACGGAGCAGATCCAGGCCACCAACCGGGGATCGACGCATGTGTCATGATTTTGCGTGACTCTTTGAGAGATGGATGGCTTTTCCTGTTCATCCGCTCACGTAGATGAATGAGAATGAGTGCATCCTTTTAGCGGGAGTCCGGGTCATGGGGGCCCCCGGGACACATGTTAGGTCCCGGATGACGGGAGCAGTGGACCCCCGGACAAGAATGGCTAAACATGGCGAAAACTGTGGCTAAATTAAGAGGGGGGGACCCATATATATAGTAATAGATGCCCCGTAAAGTTGGAGGAACGAAGGTTACAGACTGTTCCTTCTTTTGGTCTCAAGAGAGCGGCTTTATGCTCCTGGCAACGCCTAGAGTGTTCTCCCACCATCGGAAATCGGCCGAAGAAATCATGATGAGCATTTGAGAAGGGGTAAAATGCTGATCATCTTCTCCTCAAATGCTGATCATCTATTTCTTCTGCCAATTTCCGATCGTGGTAAAATGCTGATCATCGAGTTCTTCTAATTTCCGATCGTGGCAGATGGCCTCAAATCCTGGAAGAAAGCAAGTATTCAGAAATGGCCATATCATCTCAGTTCGCACTCTGCACACCTTGTCAAAGGTGTGAGTGCAAAGGGAGTAGTGGGCCTCAGCCAAGGGGGCGAGAAGGTTAGGAGATATTCTTATGTTAATTGATTGCTGCTCTCAGGGTGCCACCAAGTTTCGGGCACATTGGATGGAGGTAAGTAGGCTGTGAAGGGAAATGATCTTTTTGACTCATGAAGTTTTTCTATTTTTCCTGTTTTTCCCTTACATCGGTGAGAGGACCTCTAACTCTTGCCACACACAGGCAGTGAAACTCAACCAGAAGAACAGGTGTTTGGAAGTATAAGTGTTTTCATCGGCCATTTGCGAGGCAGCTATTGTGCAGGGTAAGACCGCTAAGCGTCAAAGCTTGTGATAAACTAAAAGGTTTGCAAGCAACATGACGAGGAACACGTCTATCTTGTGATCAGCGTGTCATCAACATTATGTGGCCCCTTGTGGTTGGGCATTGAGGTTGCACACAGATGGGGTGATCAATGTTTCAATGGCTTCCACAAAACATCCGGTGAGAACACTGACACTATGAAAGATTCTTTAATCTGCATCTCATCTGGATTGTAGTATAGGGCCCATTGAGAAGCCTGTTGCAAGCAACACAATTGACTATGTGGGTGCTCTGGGTAAAGCTTCAGTTTTGTAGGTCAGGACCAAAACAGTAGCCTCATTTTGGAGTTAAGGCCTATCCACCTCTCACTCCCTACCCCTGGGTTCTCAAGCATACTTTGTTGATATATTGTAAACAAGCAGAAGAGGGTAGAAAGACAAACCACGCAAGAACCTCACAACTGCAGATGATGTATTATTAGGTAGTCTTAAAGTGTTGGTCGTTTCAGTCTTTGGGAGTTTTCTCTAGCTTGGGCATGAGAAGACACTGCAACCCATGGTTTAGGGACCGTATGAGTTCCAAGAGGAGATGATATGATGTTGGTTTGCCCCGCCGCTCAATTGCTGGGTTCAGTGAGCATCAGTCGAAAGACATCCCACCTGAAGCGGAAGGATTCTTTCTCTCTGTCACTTTGAACATCTGTCCCTCCTCTCTCCACCCCGATTGAGTTTAAGTGTGAATGAGCCCGCTCATCGTGAGTACTGGTCGCGTAGTGACCTGTTTGTCCCTCTGTTCTCTGGACTCCGGAGTTGGTGATCTCTAGCTGAATTATCTCACTTTCTCCAGAAGATGAGTTGTTATCAACAACTGTTCGATTATCAGATCCAGAGGAAGAAGAAGAAGTGATGTCGAGGCGTGAATCTATAAGCGATCGTCGTGAAGGGGTCGGCCCAACATCACTCTCCCGCCTCTCCACCTCCATCAACTTATGCGACTGTGCTTCTAATTCCGGTACTGCAATGTATTTTGTGCAACCGACCATCTGAACATGTCCAGAGGAAGAGGGCCGAGTATTTTGTAAGTATGACAGCGACGATGGTGCACCTCTATCATTCCTGAACACCGAAGGGGCAGTGTGTACTCTCCACCTTTCTTGGCCTATCTTTGTTCTGGGTATTGATGCCATCCCTCCTACAGAACACAACAACGGGTGCCAGAAACAATGTATGCAAGTCCTGTGTAAAGTTTAGCAAGAACTCAGGTCCAGTAAAACAGCTCAGAGATCCTTCATCTGCTGAACCCCTAAGAAGCAAGTAGCGATCCATCTTTCTCGAAGTTAATTAGTTAGCCTGTAGGTAAAGAAAGCTGCAACCGAAACGTTTCGAGGTGAAAGGGTGCTGGAGACGCTTGGACAATCGCATTGCAGCCAGTAAACGTTGGAACGGCATGAAAACTGTTGGGAAAGGCAGTGTTGCTCCGTCGTTTTCTGCAAAGTCTAACTTATTAACCGACAGCAGCAAAACTAAACCCATACATCTGCTCTTTTAAAAATCAAACACAAATCCAGACTTTTCGCAGCTCAGCGAATCAAAAACGTTAATAGTGTTAGATGTCTTGAAATAACAAACCCTTTGTCCATTTTACTTTGCCCATTTGTCCATTAGAAAAATCACAACCATTCAGAGTGACTCAAACAAATTCAGAGTGACTCATTCAGAGTGACTCAATCTGACGTATGTGACAAGCCCAGAAGTTACATCCCAACAGGGCCATGGATGCTGCCTTAGAGAGAGAGAGAGATTTGGCTTGAAACAAAAGTATCCGTCTTCTTTCGAAAGGGGAATTATGGACTGATTGCGCCGCTCCCTGGAAAAGAGTAGCTTGGATTCACCCTTTTAGTTCCCTGGGGACACTAAGGCGGTTGGGCACCAGGCGATGGTATGCGATCTCGCTCCAAAGTTTCCCGTCTGCTCACTCGCAGTCGGAGACGGGAGGATGTGAACAGAAAGATCTCTACCCTGCACGTTGGTCTCGTACAATACGCTGCAGGCGCTTTACTGTCTCAATAGTGTGAACAAAGAAATCGAGCCCTGCAGTAGCCACATGAGCTACAGCATTCAAGTCATCCCTGAAGTGAGATACCCAACACTCCACCAATGTCTCCCGCTTCAATGCCTGCAAGCAAAAACCACCAATTTCACTTCAGGTGCTGTTTCATCCCTCTCAGCTCCTTTTAGCACCTCCCCTTTTCTGCTCCATGGGAATCGGTGCAGGGTGGCTGCATACAAGGCTATGATTTTGATTCTGCATCATGAACTCCTCTCTCTGCCTCTCGCCTCCCCTGAGGCCAGTCTATGATGGTGTAAATGTAACAGTGACAACTTGTGACCCTGCTTTTTTGGGTAGATTTTGGCATTGGGCATTAGGGCAGCATCAATAGGGTGTCTTTGCCCTCAGTTCAAGAAGCTTTGAGACAATGCCAAAAGCTAGGGCCCTCCCTTGGGTACGAGTTGTAGAATTGCTGGAATGAGTGTCCCAAGATGAGACTCGCCCCATTCTCCTCCCTGTAAGACCAGTGGTTTTGGGGCCCATGGCTCATATAATCAGAGTCAAATGAATGTTTTATCTGGCTCTCAGTCACGACTGGAATGTTTGATAGTGTGGAGGAAAAGGACAATGTCATTTAGTTGTCAACCTATCTTTATCAGCAATACTGCTCCTGAATGCCACTGGAAGCTCTAGTCTTTCTACCTCTGAAAATTGGTAATGGCCGACCAGTTGTCACAGTAACACTTTCCAGAGGAAGAGTTTTATTCCTACAGCCTTTCTGTACCTGTTCTCCCCTGAAAACAAGAGCGCATAAGCAAACCTTCAGGGTTTTGACAGTGGGGGCAAAGTGGTCGCTGCCACCATCAGGCATGTCATCCCTATGCACATTATGTGAGTTTCAGTGTAAATGTCCGTAAGAGTTTGGAGTCATCCAGGATAGTTGGGTTGAAACAGGTGCCTGCACCATAACTACTGCTTTTACAAGCGGACAAAGAGAGAGAGTCAGCGAGAACTCATCCGACACTTGTGGGGATGTGAGGACACTATGTAAGACAGGGCAAGTGAAAGAGGCACTACACATTCTGAACCAACCCGGCAGCTCAACAGACTTCAGTACTTATGTCTGCCTCTTGCAGGAGTGCATCAAAATTAAAGACCTCAAAACGGGAAAGCAGGTACATGGCCTCATTATTGGAAGTGGATTCAAGCCAACTGTCTTTCTACTGAACACACTTGTGAAAATGTATGCCAAGTGTGGAAGGGTAGTGGATGCACGCGAAGTGTTTGACCAGATGCCTGAACGAGATGTATTTACATGGACTATAATGATGACAGGATATATGAAACACGGGTGTGGTAGGGAGGCTTTGGAGATATATGAGAAAATGACCTGGGGAGGGGTGACACCCGACAAGGTCACGTTCGTTTGTGTACTCAATGCCTGTGCCAGCATAGGAGCCCTGGAAAAGGGCATACAAATTCATGCTGACATCATCAAAGCTGGAGTTACATCATACGTGATTTTGGAGAATTCCCTTGTTGACATGTATGCCAAATGTGGAAGTTTAAAAGATGCACGTCAAGTGTTTGACAATATGCCTGAACGAAATGTGGTTTCATGGACCACAATGATGGCAGGATATGCTCGGCATGGGTATGGTAGGGAGGCTTTTGACATCTATGCGCAAATGATACAGGAAAGGGTGACACCTGACAAGGTCACCTTTGTTTCTGTTCTCAATGCTTGTGCCAGCCTGTCATCCTTGGAAAAGGGCAAAGAGGTCCATGCTGAGATCAGCAGAGCTGGAATTGCGCTAGATATCATTCTAGGGACTGCCCTTGTCAATATGTATGGCAAATGCGGGAGTTTAAAGGATGCACGCCAAGTGTTTGACAATATGGTACAACGGAATGTGATCTCTTGGAATGCAATGATTACAGCATATGCTCAGCATGGGTGTGGCAGTCAGGCTTTGGAGATATACGAGCAAATGATATGGGAAGGGTTGAAACCTGACAAAGTAACATTTGTTTGTGTTCTCAATGCATGTGCCAGCTTAAGATGTCTGGATAAGGGTAAAGCAGTTCATGCCAACATCATCACAGCTGGGATTGAGTCGTACATGATTTTAGAGAACACCCTTGTTGACATGTATGCCAAATGCGGGAGTGTAAAAGATGCACGTCAAGTGTTTGACAGTATGGTTCAACGAAATGTGGTCTCATGGAGCGCCATGATTGCAGGATATTCTCAACATGGGTGTGGTAGTGAGGCTCTTGACATATACGAACAAATGATATGGGAGCAGGTGATACCCGACAAGGTCACATTCCTTTCTGTTCTAAATGCATGTGCCAGCCTGGCAGCCTTGGAAAAGGGGAAGGAGGTACATGCTAACATCCACGACAGTGGTATTGTTCCAGATATCATTTTGGAGACTACACTTATTGACATGTATGCCAAATGTGGTAGTATTAAGGATGCTCGACAAGTGTTTCACAATATGGCTGAACAAAATGTAGTCTCATGGAATGCAATGATTGCAGGATACGCTCACCATGGGCGTGGTAGGGAGGCCCTCAAACTATTTGAACAAATGCACCACAAAGGCTTGAAGCCGGATAGTATCACTTTTAAGAGTCTTCTCTCTGCATGTAGCCACGTGGGCTTGGTGGAAGAAGGTTGTCACTACTTCGAAACCATGAGTCAAAATTATGGTGTCACTCCTACAGCGGAACATTTTGGCTGCGTGGTGGACCTTCTTGGCCGTGGAGGGCATTTAGCGGCGGCAAAGGATTTGATTGATAAAATGCCAATTGAACCACATGCCGGGGTGTGGGTGGCCTTGCTTGGTGCCTGTAGAATACATGGCAATGTGGAGCTAGCAGAACATGCTGCAAAATGCCTTCTCAAGTTGGATCCACAGAACGTGTCAGGTTATGTGCTGTTATCAAACATCTTTGCTGCGGCTGGCCGGTTGGATGCTCAAGCGAAGTTGAGAAAAATGATGGAGGAGAGAGGTGTCAGAAAGGAACCAGGGCACAGCTGCATTGAGGTGGACAACCGGGTGCACACGTTTCTTGTAGGCGACAAATTGCATCCACAAATTGAGGAAATCCATGCTGAGCTGAAGAGATTGTCTTCGCGGATGAAGGAGGTTGGGTATGTCCCCGACGCACGTTTTGTATTGCATGATGTGGAGGATGAACAAAAGGAGTTTTCTCTTTGGCATCACAGTGAGAAGCTGGCCATAGCTTTTGGTCTCATTAGCACAGCCCCTGGGATGCGTGTCCTCATCATTAAGAACCTTCGGGTATGTGGTGACTGCCACACAGCCACCAAGTTCATATCAAAGATTGTTGGGCGAACAATTGTTGTACGGGATGCCAACCGTTTTCACCATTTCCAAGATGGGGTTTGTTCTTGTGGTGATTACTGGTGAACCTAGCAAAGAAGAAACAATGTATTTCATGATTGTGAAAGTCAGTACTGTGCTTCCTCTGAGCTGCTCATGTTGTTGACAGCAATTCAAGTATGATCATCGAACAGTGCAGTTGTGGACTCCTTTCTGTTGCATTGTCCACAGATTTGCAAGGAGAAAAACTTCTTGAGTTGATCCTCTGGCATAGGACAGTAGCACTGATTACTTTTCTAGCATTGTCCAAATATGTTGCACCAGGTTGATAACAACATTCATGGCTGGATTATTGATTACAATCAAATTGTCGTGCGCACCAAGTTTTAAGGCTTAGAAACGACTCATTTGGCAAGGCCATGGAGAGAAGTTGTTATAGCACCCTCAGACGCAACTACAGGGTAAAATTAATTTAGAATGCTAGTAATATAGGTATTTGCACAACTATGCTCGGCACAGGTCATTTAATCAGTTACAATCAGAGCATGTACATGATAGTTTAAGATATATAGTCATAGTAACAGCTCTAGATTGAGAGTTTACAGTAAGTTATTGTGTGTGCAGGTAGCAATCAACAAATGTACATGAGGCCCATAAAAGCATTTATAAAGCCAAACAAGCTTATCAGGACTGCAGGAAGAAACCAGTAACATTGAACTGTGAAGGAATACATGATCAACACTGGATGTTTCAGGTATAGTCATGAAAGAGTAATGAGTAATGAGTTACATTGAGCACTACAGAATCCTGGTTTGCACTTTTCCATTATACAACAGGCACAAGTAACAATTTGTTCCTGTCTGCTCATTTGCATACCCTCTGCCTCCCTCCTGTTACTGATGAAGTTGGGCATCAATATTTATCCATCGAAGTGGTAGGAGATTGTGAACAATTAACACCTCAGATTTACCCTATGTAAAATGATAGGAAGCAACACTATGTTAACACTACTAGGCATTCAGTGTATATTAAGGTAACCTTAAGCCAGGGACTGTACTTGGTGCTTTGAACTCTTGCCGATGCCCCCTGTACCCAATGAGTGTCTCAAGTGAGGTAACCTCATGAAAATCGAGGGCAAGTTGATTAAATCTCTCCTGCTCCCTCGTGTGTGCCCATTAGTCACTGCTACTTCCAGACAGAGCTGCTTTCTTTCTTTCTTCCCGAATCATGCTCTCTACGAAAAATTCCCCTGCTCGATAAGATGATCGGACCTGCAGCCAACCCAGGCTGGAGTTGTTTAGCAAGACAACAATTATTTGAAAACAACACCGAATGTACCATGACTTTGAGCACCCTCAAATGGAGGAGCTGAGCCATGTAGACTTACAAACTCAAGACCACCACAGTCATATTCTTGCACTCTGCCATCTGTTACAATGGTTTTGGTTGTACAATTATGCCACAAGTTATCACCAACGCAAGGCCTGATCTGTACTGGGCTCCTTGGTGCTCTCTTCATGTACCATACAGAAGTTAATGCATTCGTAGTTGATCTCATATTAGTCTTTCTGTGTCTTGACAAAAAGAGGACAGGTATGGACTACACATAAAAGGGTAATATGAACCTTACCAATGGGCCGCTGGCAACATATCTAAATCCGATTGACTCCCCATACTCTCTCCAAAAATCAAATTTCTCAGGCGTGACATACTCCTTCACTGTTAAATGAAGTGGCGTTGGCTGTGTACAAGAGATGCAAATAAATTGTTAGCACAAAAACTGTCCACAAAATTGCTGTGCCCCCTTATATGGCAGATTCAACGTGTATTCATCCTTGAAATCATAGGGTTGTCATTACCAGTTGTAATGGCATTTATTGAACTCCTCTACAACTTCAACTTTATTACTTATTGCTTGCAGTGTCAAGCACTAGAAAGTTGAGAACAAAAACAGGATGTGAGCACCCAGGGAATGCATCACCTGCAAATATTGCCCCAGAGTGCATATGTCCACTCCAACAGCCCGGAGGTCCTGCATGGTTTGCTTCACTTCCTCGTCAGATTCACCCAGGCCTAGCATGATTGATGACTTGGTCACCATTCCCTTTATGCCCTTTGCATGTTTCAGTACTGCCATGCTCTGCTCGTACCTGCCATCCATAGCTACCACAATTTGATTAGAGGGAACAGACACTACCTTTGAGAATGTACTTATAAGACATTGTTTACTGTAGCCTTGTGGCCACCACCTTAAAGATTGTACTCATAAGACGTTGTTTGCCGTAGCCTTGTGGCCACCACCTTAGAGAGATAGAGAATGTACTCATAAGGCGATGTTGACCCCGCACCCAGTTTGAGCGGAACACAAAGGGACAGAAACTATCTTTGTCAGGGGCTGACACCAGTAGTATGACTTACCTTGAACATGCAATTGATCCGAGTTTTCCAGATATTCTCTAGAAATCCCTTCACAAAAACATCAATCTGTTGTGCGTGATTTGCCTAATAACTAGACCCAAAAGGGCCTGGGCTTTTGGCTCAGCCACGAGATTTTCAAAGTTGGTAAACAGAGGTACAGGAACAATTGCCTTGATGGAATTGATGGAATTGAAGAGGGTGTCTCTCTGGTAAGAATACCCAGGACAATGAATCAGAAAGTGGACATTGTCTTTAGGTTGACCACACACAATGGGCACAATCCCCCTCTCCTCAGGACACTGACTCGGTTGGGGGCTTAAGCCCACCAGGTCATAATATGCAACCTTGTCTAAGGTTGCCCTTCCGCTCACTCAGTCATGAAGTGGGGAGGATGTGAACAGAAAGATCTCTACCCTGCACGTGGGTCTCGTACAATACGCTGCAGGCGCTTTATTGTCTCAATATTGTGAGCAAAGACATCGAGCCCAGAGTTAGCCACATGAGCTACAGCATCCAAGTCACCCCTGAAGTCAGATACCAAACACTCCACCAATATCTCCGGCTTCAATGTCTGCAAACAAAAACCAACAATATCACTTCAGGTTGATTTTCCTCACTCTCAGCTCCTTCCAGTACCTCCCCTTTTGTGCTTCATGGGAATCGGGTGCAGAATGCCTGCATAGAACGCTATGTTTCGATTCTTCATCATGAACTCCTCTCTCTGCCTCTGGCCTTCCCTGAGGCCAGTCTTTGATGGTGTAAATGTAACGGTGACAACTTGTGACCCGGCTTTTTTGAGTAGATTTTGGCATTGGGCATTAGGGTAGCATCAACAGGATGTCTTTGCCCTCAGTTCAAGAAGCTGAGACAATGCCAAAAGCTAGGGCCCTCCCTTGGGTACAAGTTGCAGAATTAATACTTGAAAAAATATGATAATATGGTGACGAGCTTTGAACAGAATCAGCTTCATTTTGTAGTGAAGATCAAACTCGCCCCATTCTCCCCCCTTTAAGACCAGTGAGCCAGATAACCAGAGTCTACTGAATATTTCATCTGCCTTACAGTCATGACTGGAATGTTTGATAGTGTGGAGGAAAAGGACGATGTCATTTAGATGCAAGATGTCAACCTATCCATATCAGCAGTACTGCTCCTGATGTCACCGTAAGCTCTAGTCCTCCTACCTCTGGAATTTGGTAATGGCTGACCGGTTGTCACAGCGACATTTTCCAGAGCAAGAGTTTTGTTCCTACAACCATTCTATACCTTTCTCCCCTGAAAACAAGAAGCGTATAAACGAACCTTCAGGGTTTTGACAGTGCGGGTAAAGTGGTCGCTGCCACCATCGGGCATGTCATCTCTATCCACACTTGTGAGCACTACATATCCTACCCTGCACAAGCAACCACCATGTCAGCTCATACTGTGTGTAAATAGGCCAATCAGTCTGAGTCACAATGATATTCTGGAAAGAGAAATGGAGTAGGTTGATAGAGAGCCTGAGACATGAATAGAACGAACTCATAAGACATTTTTTTGCATTAGCGTTGTGCCCTGAGGCATGAACAGAATGTACTCATAACGTTTGCCGTAGCCTTGTGGCTATTGACCCCGCGCCCAGTTTGAGCGGAACACAAAGGGACAGAAACTACCTTTGTCAGGGGCTGAGGCCGGTAGTATGGCTTACCTTGGAACAGACAATTGATCCGAGTTTTCCAGATATCCTCTAGAAATCCCTTTGCACAAACATCTATCTGCTGTGTGTGATTTGCCCAATAACTAGGCCCAAAAGGGCCTGGCTTTTGGCTGAGCCTCGAGATTTTCAAAGTTGATAAACAGAGGTACAGGCACAAATGCCTTGATGGATTTGATAATGTTATCCCGGATTGATGAAGAAAACAACAGGATCTTGTTGGACGAGACCAATATAGCTTTGAAGACAACGAAGATTAAGTGTCTTCAGGTCATTCTGGTGAGAGTACCCAGGACAATGAATCAGAAAATGAATATTGGATTTAGGTTTCACACAACGGGCATTTGCAATCCCCCTTTCCTCTCTGCTTCTGTTTGCTGATCAAAGGTAGGCTTCCCGCCCTGAGTTTAAATTTCAGTCTAGTGCCGAGAGTGGGTAAATCCTTGAGGTCATCCATGATGGCCTCCCCCATGTCACAGACAGGAAACAAGTTCAGGGATGAGGCATAATAGAGATGTGGAGAGAGCCTTGACGAAGAAAGAAGATGAAAATGTACACATAGACAGTTCCACAGGTTGGCTATGATGTCCCTAAGGCAACTGAATGCCTATCCTTCCCAGGCCAACTGTCCTGGGTTTTCCTCCACCTGTGTGTGGAAACTCAGAACATCAAACAAGACAACAAAAATCTAATCATAGAATTTAAAGTGGTGATGCTTTCATCTACATCTTGAGAGAGAGAGAAAGAATGTATTCATAAGATGTTGTTTGCCGCCCCCATCCGGCCATAGAGGGGGGGGGGGTGTTGGGGGGAAGAGAGAGAGAGAGAGAGAGATGAGGGGGTACCCCCAGCTAGCAATAGCCTTGGCTGTGTTCTCTGGTTCCATAGGGTCAGGTGGGGCTGGATTCCTGCTAGTGGCCACAGCGCAGAAGCGACAGCCACGAGTACAAGTGTCCCCCAGCAACATGATGGTTGCAGTGCCAATGCCGTCTCCTTCACCCCCTGCTCCACCTCCTCCATTCCAGCACTGTTTGCCAGACATTCATGATGAGATACTACTGAAGCGCAGATTCGCAAGACACGCGCATTGCCTACTCCTCCTTGTTTCAACTCCGTCCAAAATCAAACAAACAATCACTCATACTGAGAATTACCTCGCCTATGTTTGGGCACTGGGCCTCCTCGCATACAGTGTTCAATTTCAATGTCGACAACGACTCCTTGAGCTCCGTGTACCTCTCGCCTTGGGCCGCCCGCTGCCGGAGCCAAGCTGGTTTCTTCACATTAGGATCACGACCAGTGTAAGGGCCCATGCCTCCGGGATACGGCTTGCCTCCTCTTTCACTGGATGTAAACAGCTTCGAAGGGTCCGCAGTGGTATCCGATGTTGCAGGCCTTGAAGTCTCCACAGATTCTGCATACACATGAAGACGTCGGTTCGGCTCCGTTGAGGGGATGGGTGCTTGGATGGGCCGCAATTGGGAGCGTGAGAGAGAGCAGAGTGACGAGGATGACACTGTCGCCATAGCTCTTGCTCCTACGGCCTCCATCCCTACTTGAGAAGGTCAGAGATTGGGTTTTAGAGAGAGAGAGAGGTTCCTCACAATAGATCCCACAACTGTGCACCGAACATGTACACATGAGCGGATCCACATTGAAGTATTGAGAGGTGAGGTGGACGGAGAGAGACAGAGGGTGGGCGGAGATACAGAGACAAAGAGCTGCTGACTTTTATAAAAATCACCAGTACTTCAATTGAGTTATAATCCTGATTAGTCTCTCGTAATCCTGCTTACAGACAAAGTTTGAGATTGGACTTCCGTCTTGCTTCTCATCATTGTTCTCGAGACATATGTATATTCTTACACTGCTCACGTCTTGGTTAGTACGTCAGTAGTCAGTACAATCTATTGAGCTGTGTTAGGATATTCCAGTATGCTCAGGAATCAACATCCCCGTGCATTGAGAAAGCACATTCCAATCTTGTAAGCTTCTCTGTTTGGAGAACATGGAACCCAAAAGTTGGAAACGGTGGTTCCTCAATTCTGTTTCCTCCACTCTTGTCTTTCGCTGACAACGTTGAACGAGGTGGGTTTGCAGAGACTAGAGAGACAGACATCTGCATTGGGGAAGTAGCACCATCTTGAGTTGTAGTGCTTGTTTCTCCGAACTCATGAACCTGTTTCCCACCGGTCTGCGTTGGGAACCAGGAGGGCAGATGGCACGAAGTCCCCAAACCAGTCCGTGGATTTGGTACTATTTATTTCATGTAGGATGGGCGCTTTGTCTTCCACTGTCCTCTGTATGATGCCCGGAAACAAACACACTCTCCCTTGCCTACTGGTGCTCTTCTCCCTCTGTTTCAAGTGTAGTGGTTAGTAGAATTATGTTGGCCGCCACCAAATTTCGGGATCACACAGCTTCAAATCTCCGTCCTGCTTGTGACAACAGGCTTCTTCTTTCTCTTCCAATAAATTCTGGTGATCTGTTTATCTGACTCTGGTATTATTCTGTAGAAAGCTTTCACTGTGCCAGAGAACTAATGGGTTGCCATGGACGTTAATAACAAATATTCTTCTTCTTCCCGCTTCGACTTCCGATCGTTCTGTCACCGGCACAAGAATGGCAGCGCTTCGACTTCGGTCTCTCACAGGCACAGGGATAACAGCACGCGCCGCTGCTCTCCTTAGCGCGCAAGGAGAGGCAGGACCCATGGCGCTGTTTTCTACCTACGGTGAATGGGCGGGAAGCCTCACACCATTCAGCAGATCGGAGCAGTCTGTGGAGCGGATCACCGCATCCAGCTTGGCAATTCCGAGCCCTCTACCCTTGGAAGTCATGGCTATGCTGTGGCCCCAACCTGCAGGGATCCCGCAAGGTATAAACTTATACTTGTATATGTATCTTTGGGTTTTCTGGATCCCTGGAGTCTTGACTAGAGTCTGAACTGTGTGCGTCCGAGATCCAAGCTCCACATTGTCGTTGATCCACCCCAGCTGAAACTCCACCCATGTTTGTCCAAGAAGTTCAATGTATAGTCATAGAGGCAGCGTGATTAGCATCCTCGTCCGCCTTCCACAAGCGGCTTCAGTATTCTGCCCAAATATGTGAAATTTCTAACGTATTGACCCCTGTGCACTCGAGCTCAAAGTGCTTATGGGACAGAGAAAAGAGACGACAGAGTGAGCAGAGAGGAACAGAAGAGAGAGTTTCATGTGCATTGCAGCCAGACCCTGTAGGATACCCTTTTTTGATGAAATATCCACTCTGAGGTGAGAGATATGACATGGTTCATGCATAGCCCACTGCGATCCCTGCAAGTTCCATGGTGCCAGTGGTTTCTAGTAATAAATTCTCCTCTCCCCCCCTTTCTTTCTGTTGTCTATATAGACTTTGATGTGGTTCCCCTCGGGCAGTGCAGAACTTGCCCACAATGGGGTCAACAAAGGGCAGAGAGAGATGTGCTCATTGACTGTGCCCTGCAACCGTTGCTATGATGGGCATTTGTGGGCATACATAAACCCTTGTGGGGGTTTTACCCAGCATGGTATGGAAACTCAGCCTGCAAATGCTGTTTTTTCTTGCACGCCGGAGACAATGCAGCTACGGGGAATTGGATGATGACGGAGGCGTTAGTGACCACATGCTAGGAAATAGAGTTTGGCTCTAGCACTGGTGCTAAAACCCCACTCTGACATAGACTTCGCACTGCGAAAGGCTAGGGGTTGAGAAAGAGATCCTAAGCCCCTACAGACATGCCTCCCACAGCTTCGTGGACCTGAATTGTGGGAGGTGATGCCACGCCGCAGTTCTGAGCTAGAAGACACAGGAAGGGCAACAGAAACACTCGCAGGACTTAAGCGCGCAAAGTGGGCCATGGATCCATGCCTCCGCAGTCTGCAGAAACCTACTTTGGAAAACCTCCCTCGTCTTGCCATTTGAAGGAGGCACGCAGGGGGGAGCGCAAGACGTGGGAGGGTATGCCACACCTGGGCTACACATGTGTGTATTCTTAGAGATTGTACTCATAAGACGTTGTTTGCTGTAGCCTTGTGGCCATTGACCCCACGCCCAGTTTGAGCGGGAACAAAAGGGACAGAACCTACCTCTGTCAGGGGCTGACGTTGGTAGTAAGACTTACCTCCATATAAAGAATTAATCCGGGTTTTCCAGATATCCTCTAGAAATCCCTTCACACAAGCATCAATCTGCTATGTGTGATTTGCCCAAAAACTAGGCCTCAGGAGGGCCTGGGCTTTTGGCTCAGCCTCGAGACTTTCAAAGTTGGTAAACAGGGGTACAGGCACAATTCCCTTAATAGATTTGAAGAGAGCGTCTCTTTGGTGAGAGAACCCCGGACAGTGTATCAGAAAATGAATACTGTCTTCAGATTGCCCACACAACGGGCAATTGCACTCTCCCTTTCCTCTCTGCTTCTGTTTGCTGTTCAAAGGTAGGCTTCCTGCCCTGAGTTTAAATTTCAGTCTAGTGCCAAGAGTGGGTAGACCCTTGAGGTCATCCAAGATGTCCTCCCCCATGTCACAGACTGGAAACAAGTTCAGGGAAGTTTTCTGCCTAACTTCATTTTCATCAGACAATCTCATGGCAACAGACATGGCTGAGGACACTACAGCCTCTAAGTCAGATTTATCCAGCAGGGTCAAGACTTGCGGATCCAGGTCCAGGTCCTTGAGGATCTCTTCTACTCTCTTCTGCCCAGGACTTAGCCTGTTTGACAGGGCGGTCCTGTTTCCAAGATATAGAGTCGATTAACTTAGGATATCTGGTGTTGGGCATATGTTGCAGCTGACCCCACCATCTGACCTTGAATTCGTCTCGTCGGGAGCTTAAGGACGGAATGCCAAACTCACCCCGAACAGCCACATTGGCTGTTTTGGAGCATGCTGACATACACTCCTTAAGCACCCCCACTTGAATGGATTCTAGAGACTTAGCCTGGTTGGAGTTATCAACCCATATAGCAGATCCGTACTCCAAGGCAGGTCTAATAACGCGACAAAGCATGGTTTTCTTAACCTCAGAGTTGACCCCTCTGCAGTGGAAAAATTTAGTGAGCCCCAGAGCTTTGCCCTTGCCAGTTTGAACAACTTTCCGGATATGTGCATCCCAATTACAATTGGAGGAGAACTCAACGCCCAGGTAAGTGTAGGAAGGGAGGACCGGGATCTCTTGGCTACCCCACTGCCACTTAAGATCACTTCCTCCCTCTCCTCTGTCGTTGAATGCTACCACTGCACATTTGCTGACATTAGCCTCTAGCCCCCAAAGTATCTCTTCGCGCAATCAATCAACTCCTGGAGATTGGTTGGAGTCTCCCCTATGCCTGCAAAGTCATCCGCAAACATAAGGGCTGGTATGGTGGTATCACCCACCCTTAACCCAAATCCCTCACTTTCCACATCCTCGAGGAGTTGATTGATGAAAACATTGAAGAGCAGAGGGGAGAGAGTACATCCTTGAGCTACACCTTGGTCTATGTCAAAGAAGTTGGACTTCTGTCCGTTAACAGTGACACAGCTTTTGGTGTGAGCATACAAGTTGTGGACAACTCTCCACATCTTTCCCTTGATCCCACAAGACCAGAGGCGGAACCATAGGCCATCTCTCCACACTGTGTCATAAGCCTTTTTGACATCCAGGAAAAAGACATAAGTGGGTTTCCCTTCTTTTTTCCTTCCCTGGATAATCTGGCTTAGAGTGAAGATATGATCCACACAGCCCCTGTTTCGCCGAAAGCCAGCTTGGCCTTCGTGGAAACAACCTCTAGACTCCAGATCAACCTCGAGACGAGTACTTATAACTCTGCAGAATGTCTTGCCAACAGCATTGAGGAGCGTGATGCCACAGTAGTTCCCCGGTTCTTCTCTGTCACCCTTCTTGTATAGATTGACAATGACCCCCTGTCGCCAGCGAAAGGGGATCATTTCAGTCTTCCAGATAAGGTTAAAGAGGAGAACTAGGGCTCTATCATGGGATCGCCACCGTGCTTGATAAGCTCGTTGACAATACCATCAGGTCCACCAGCTTTATATCCATTTAAATGTTCAATTGCTTCCACAATCTCAGAAGAACTAATGGGAGCATTATAAGCCATTGAAATATACTCCAGTTCATCAGGGCTGTTTTGAATCATAGGAACAGTTTTTCCAACTGTGTCCCTCCATTCAGCAGAAGACCCCTCACTGTTAGACCTAGAAGTTCTGCCAAAGATACTGTAGTGAGTTTCAAAGGTTTTGACAATGTCAACCGATGAAGTCACCACTGCACCTTTAGTAGTCTTCAGCGCTTGTACTAGCTGACCGTTTTTCGGCTTGTACAAACGTTGAAGGGCCAACCAGAATTTCTTGTCATTACCGCCATGGTGGTTTGAGTTTATTTCACTGTATAACTTGTCCCAGTATAATTTGTTCTGAGACCTAACAAGCTGATTGATATCTTTACGGAGCTGGTAGTACCTCGCCCACAATTCTCTGTTGGTTTCCAAATTGCAGCACTCTTTCTAGAGGGCTCGTCTCTCAGCTATCTTGAGTTTAATCTCATTAGTCCACCAATTAACTGCTCTACCGCAGACAATTAGTTTCCTCCCAATGATCTTGTCAGCCACGGAGGAAACGAAACTCTCCCAAGAGTCCACTGCTCTTTCGACTTCATTTCTTGCGTTAACAGAGCGTGACTGAAGTTCTTGGAGCGATTGGACAAAATGAGGGAGAGCCTCTTGCAAGGCCTGGACGTACTCAGCCTTGACCTCCTCATTGTGGAATTTTTCTATGCGCCACTTCCGAATCGAACGTTTCACAGATCTCTTGGTGGTGGGAAAACACCTTTTGATCTCAGTCCAAACCAGGAAGTGGTCAGAGGTACCAATATCAGTTCTGTCGATCAACACATTGGCACACTGGGGGAACAAAATTTTGTCCATTATGATATAGTCCACAATGGAACGTTCCCCAGTTTGGGGTTTCTCACGAGTCCACTGCACTTGGTCACCTCTTGTCCTGTTATTCAAGGTCAAAAGCTGAAGCTCTTCTAGACAGTTAATTAACCGTCTGCCATTAGAATTCAGCTCGTCCTCACCAAAAGGTCCAATGATATCGTCCTGATGGGTCCCTTTGCCCACCCGGGCATTGAAGTCCCCCAATAGTACCACCTGACCTTTGGCAAGGAACGAAGCACAGTCCAGGTCCTTTGTACTCATGCTGCCCTTCAAATTCAGTTTTAGCCAGATACTATGCTCATACCTCAAACCCTTGTTGATAATTTCACAATTGTCAAACAAGAAATCACGGACAAAGAATCCGACCCCTTTTTGACCGCGTTTGGCAGATGCTGCCTTGAGAGTACACATCTTACCTGCCCATTTATAACCAATGACATCTCCAACCAGTTTATCCGACGTTTCCCATGTTTCTTGCCCAGCACAGATATGAATATCATTAGTCCGAAGAACTTGTCCCACTTCAAGTTGTTTCCTTTGGTTGGTCAACCCTGAGAAGTTGAAAGTGGCCAGCCGCAAGCCAGCCCTTTGCGTGTGAATTGTTTGTCGTCTAGGTAGCTTGTGATTGCTCCTGGACGGCCAACCGTTCTGCAAAGGGGGGACAGTTACCCCATGTATTCTTAGAGAGAGATAATTCATGGAAAGCCTATGCTGGCATTCCTCAATTGGACTTCAATAAATAAGGGCGGTTAGAGATCTATGTTTTGCATGCAGGCCACACAATCAGCAGAGAATGAGTTTTTCTCAGATGCTTCACAGTGGTGGGAGAACAGATTTAAGACGGTGATGCTATATCCATTTAATATGAGAATATTTTGGAGGGCTTGTGACTGACCAATGTCTGTGTATTGGATTGTAACTTCCCTCATTTCAAATTGTGACAGCCCCCCTCTTTGCAGGAAAAATGTTGAAAAAGTGGTGCTCGCTGTTACTATCAGCAGGGCTCTCAAAAGCATGTTGTACAAGATGTTCCCAATCATCTGAAAGATGCTTTGCTGGTTGTAGCTGTTCCATGCAAAACTGTGGTCTAAGCTATGGCTGCTCAGCTGCCTGCTGGTGGTTTCCACAGAAGAGTCCAAGATCACCAGATTTCAAACATAAGCACAGAAACGAGGTCCTGTGGCTGAAGCCTCCTTGGGTGAAAGGGAAGCTAGCTGGCTTGACTCAAGGTCAAACACGATCTTGTGATCATGGATGGAATGTCGAGCAGGGACATCCAGGTCGAGAATACAATGGGTATTGTTTTAATGACAATTAAGGTTTCCAACTCATGCAGATAGAAGTAGTACATTTTATTGTGGATGATTCGGTAGTTTGAGCTGTGCCAGTATATATCAGGGAGCCTGCTATCATGAAGAAATCTTCAGAGGATCTCAGAGCTTTGAATTTGAGAGGAAAGGTTTGTGACTAGAGTTGTGGGTCTTGCAGGATGGCGGTGTTCCATCAGGCACAGTTGATGGATTCAGGCACCTCCACCTTGACCACTGCTCCTGATCAAGGATTGAGCGATGGTGTCAACGACAACGTTTATGGTGCTTTGCGAGTTGTGAGGACACTATGTAAGGCGGGACAACTGAAAGAGGCACTGCACATTTTGAACCAAGGAGGCATGTTGGCAGACTCCAATACCTATGTCTATCTCTTGCAAGTGTGCATCAACATTAAAGGTCTAGCAGAGGGAAAGCAAGTGCATTCCCACATCATTCAAAGTGGATTAAAGCCAAACATTTTTCTACTCAACAACCTTGTCAACATGTATGCCAAGTGCGGGAGCGTGGTGGATGCCCGCCAAGTCTTTGAGACAATGCCTGAACGAGATTTGTTTACGTGGACTATAATGATAGGAAGATATACCAAGCACGGGTGTGGTAGGGAGGCTTTGGAGATGTATGAGCAAATGCAACAGGAAGGGGTGACACCCAGCAATGTCACATTTACATGTGTTCTGAATGCGTGTGCCAGCCTGGCAGCCATGCAAAAGGGCAAAGAGGTCCATGCTGACATTATCAAAGCTGGGATTGTCCGAGATGTCATTCTGGAAAATACCCTTATTGACATGTATGCCAAATGCGGGAGCATGAAGAATGCACATCAACTTTTTGACAATATGGCAAATCGAGATGTGGTCTCATGGAATGCGATGATTGCAGGATATACTCAGCATGGGTGTGGTAGTGAGGCTTTGGAGATGTATGAGCAAATGATATTGGAAGGGGTGATGCCGGACAAGGTGACCTTCATTTGTGTTCTCAATGCGTGTGCCAGCCTGGCAGCCCTTGAAATGGGTGTAAAGGTCCATGC
Organism: Takakia lepidozioides; assembly: GCA_030704615.1. Lineage (NCBI taxonomy): Eukaryota > Viridiplantae > Streptophyta > Takakiopsida > Takakiales > Takakiaceae > Takakia > Takakia lepidozioides. The sequence goes on along the minus strand of CM060731.1, from coordinate 9,784,040 downwards.
TGACATCAACAAAGCCAATATTGCGCCAGATGTCATTCTTGATACTGCCCTTGTTGACATGTATGCCAAATGTGGGAGTATGAAGGATGCAAGTCAAGTGTTTGAGACTATGCCCAAACGAAATGTAGTCTCGTGGACTGCAATGATAGTAGGATATGCCAAATGCGGGAGGATAAAGGATGCACGCCAAGTGTTCGACAGTATGTCTAAACAAGACGTGGTCTCATGGAGTGCGATGATTGCTGGGTATGCTCAGCACGGGTATGGAAGGGAGGCTTTCAAGATCTATGAGCAAATGGTGCAGGAAGGTGTGACTCCAGACAAGCAGACGTTTGTTTCTGCTCTCAATGCGTGCGCTAACCTTGCAGCCCTTGAAAAGGGCATAGAGGTGCATGCCGACATCATCAAAGCTGGGATTGCGCCAAATATTATTCTTGAGACTGCCCTTGTCGACATGTATGCAAAATGTGGGAGCATGAAGGATGCATGTCGAGTATTCAAGGATATGACTCAACAAAATTTAGTATCGTGGAACACAATGATGGCAGGATATGCCCAGCATGGGTGTGGTAGGGAGGCTATGCAGTTATTTGAAGAAATGCGACAGGCTGGCTTGAAGCCAGATGGAGTTACTTATATATCTCTTCTCTCAGCATGTAGCCATGTTGGACTAGTGGAGGAAGGCCGTCACTACTTTGATTCAATGAGTCAAGATCATGGCGTCTCTCCTACAGTGGAGCATTTTGGCTGCATGGTGGACCTTCTTGGGCGTGCAGGGAAAGTGAATGAGGCAGAGGACTTCATTAACAGAATGCCAATGGAACCGGGTGCTGTGGTTTGGATGGCCTTGCTTGCTGCCTGCAGAGTTCATGGTGATGTTGAGGTAGCTGAACATGCAGCAAAATGCATTCTGAAGTGGGATCCACAGGGTGCTTCAACATATGTGCTGCTTTCGCACATCTATGCTGCGGCTGGTAGGTGGGACGATGAAGCGAAGGTTAGAAAAATGATGGAGGAGAGAGGTGTTAAAAAGGAGCCAGGGCGCAGCTGCATTGAGGTGGACAACCAGGTGCATGCATTTGTTGTAGAAGACAAATCACATCCACAGATTGGGGAAATACATGCTGAGCTGGAGAGATTGTCTGTGGAGATGAAGGAGATTGGATATGTGCCTGACACAAGCTTTGTGTTGCATGATGTGGAGGAGGAGATGAAGGAACATTCTCTTTGCCACCACAGTGAGAAGCTGGCCGTTGCGTTTGGCCTCATCAGCACACCCCGTGGGACACCTCTCCGTGTCATCAAGAACCTCCGGGTTTGCGGTGACTGCCACACTGCTATCAAGTTCATCTCAAAGATAGTGGGGCGAGCAGTTGTTGTACGGGATGCCAGTCGTTTTCACCACTTTCAAAATGGTGGTTGCTCTTGTGGTGATTACTGGTGAAATGAGCAGAATAGGAATAAGGTGCATCGGTCGCAATATGTGATTTTCCCCAGCACACATAGTGGACATAACTGGTTTTTGTCGTGAGAGGCGACAGTCAGTACTAATTCACTTTCTGTAAGCTGGCCATGATGAAGAGATGATCATCAAACAGCGTGATGGGAAAGTGGATTGCAGAGGAGTTGTAGACAGGTTGGCATGAACAGTGTATCATTGAGATAACTGTATCACCAAAAAGTGTTGATCAGGGGATCCCCAAACGATAGACGAAGACTGGGTATGTGGAAGGCCATTTTCTTTTGAGAACTTGGAATGTCCAGTATTTCGACACACGCCTGACACCTAGTTGTGACGGGCTGGAGAGGTGATCAATCCACCTGATTTACAAATGTAGGAGTTGAGCTCACAATTTTTCACAGGACAGATTACTGTTGTGAGTCGTTACCTCAGAATGAAGGGACCAAGGCGTTCCTGACATTTCAAGAAGAGACCCGAGTCAGTTTCTTTAGACTTTGAAGGGTGCAATAATCTGGTAGTAGTACTCAGGGCCAGAATTGGCTGCAATCTGGTACCAGGTGACAATCAGCTGTCACGTTTCACTCATCACTGTCTTGCTGGCCCATGGGAAGAGAATGGGAAAATCATTAGTTCCGTCAATGGGAGGGTGGGAAGGTCATAGTGTGTAATTATTTTAAGAAAATTTGTAACTGTAATTGACAGCCAGTATGCACGTTCTTAGTTGTGTTCTCTCTGTGAGCAACACATCAGAAAGGAAAATGATTATCAAACTATTTTGTAAGGCAGAAAGGAAGTCATAAGGGGTTTGAAGGTTTTGCACACAAAAGAGTGTGCAAGACTCCGCAGGGAGGGTGAAAATATCATGTGAAATCTTCAGTCAGTAATCTGAAGGGATATCAAAACCATGCTTGCGATGACGATGATGAGTCGATGGTACAATACAAGAGTTTTGTGCATGATGAATAACCTCACTGAGAATGTTGAGAAAAAGAACTACACAGCTATTATGAGGCTTGAGACCTATCAGAGATAAAAATGTTTGTTGTAAGAGCTGGCAATTTCAACAGTAAAGCCGCAATAGTTGGCAATCCTGAAGGGCATGCAGCTCTCATCTGAACTAGGAAGATTTGATTAAGATTGATACTTTTACATGATCAGGGAATGTGGTTGAAACTTCAAACTCTTCCATATTGTTGCTTCTGTCACCTGCCCTGCGGCCTCTTCTTAACCTTGGTTCCATGCATTTTTTTCACACATTTCTGCAGTAATTGCTGGGGCTGATGCTCAGCCCAGGAGGAACAGTTGGGAGGATGACTTCCGTTTTTTTCGGGAAAGCTGATCGGTAGGTTTAAAATCTCTGGGTAGCAAAGGTAGACCCTGGTCTCTTCTCCCCTCTCAGATTCTCATAGATTTGACAATTTTGTGACAACATGGCATACACCAGTGGATGTCTGGTTCGATAAAGAAAGTTGACTTGATTGACTGAAGAGTCAAAAGTCAGGAGATCCAAGTCTAGGCAATCGTTCATTTTACCACCGTGCCAGAAATTGTTTAAACTGCGAAAGCCAGCCAAAGGCTGCGAAGTCACAGCATCTGTTTAGCTAAACTTGACTTGAACAGCTTCCGGCTAGAGAGCCAACGAGCACCCAACAGGCCCCACAATACCATGTATCAGAAGAAGAATATCGGACGTATTATACAGGTAGTGTAGATTTCCTGGAAGTTTGTTCAACAGTACTACATTCTTGTAGGAAGGGGGTTGCAAACAATCCAATCTAAGTTGGTACGCATATGTCACCAAGTCCAGGGAGAAAGACATGTAACAGATTAAGCCCCTAACATTCTTAGCATCACAAGCAAAGGAGACTACCCTCATGCTAAGATAGAAAGAATCTTTCTAAAGCAGGATTAGGAAGAGCTCACCGTCCAGAGAAAACTAGGTGGTAGCCCAAGCTTCTGAATGTAGGCTTTTCAACCACGGTTGAATTTAAGTTAGAAACATGTCCAATATATCTTTAAGGCCAATTTGATCAACCATCTGCCATTGGCATCATATCTCAGCTGCAAAGGCAAATTTGCCACTCTGCAGAAACCGGGAAAACTCCCAGCCTACCAACTACAAATCGAGCAGTTTTCAAAGCAAAGGTGCAGAAAGACAATACATGTTTATACCAGTCTCACTGCAACTGCAAGGCAAAACGTCAGGGCCCAACAGGAAAAACCCAGAACAAAACTGCTAGGCTCGCCAAAACAGACACTAACCTTGATGGTAAACGGAGCCAGGTATGCAGCTTCTCAAAAAGTAATGATATCAGTTTTCTGGATAGATCAAAAGAATGTTTGTGTGGTAGAAACCAAACAATGGATGTTGCACTCGAAAACTGCAACAGGGATCCTTGCACCTAGGCCCCCTTTGAAGTGCCGAGGGTTCACAACCTTAAAACTATCTTAAATGGGAGATCACATGACACAAAAGCCTTGTTCTGCAGAGTGCATCCTTGTCTTATTGAGAGAAAAAGGGCGACTACGGCCATCGGCAGAGAGATAGGTGTAAGAACTAAAGCTGCAGGCCAGACTCCGCAAAGCTCCAACAGCCTCATGATCATTGCCAAACCGTTTGGCTTGCAGCGCATCCTCCACACGACATTTGAGAGCTTCAAACATCCCACGAGTGTCATGCTGCATCACACCTATGACCTCAGCCATTGTCTGCCCCGGCAGTGCCCGTGCAATGCGAAACCCATCGGGCCCCCTGGACGGCACTATGTGAACGACGTTCAGTGTACCGAACAGATTATGCATGCTGCCAAGGATTTCTTGGTATGCTCCCCCCAAGAACATGCCCATGTAGTACGGTTTCTCAGGCTGCAGATCATGCAACCGCAAGTGCGTCGCTGGTTCACCGAACTGGTCCGTCCCAATGAAGGTGGCAACTTTGCCATCACTGTCACATGTCAGATCAGACAAAATGGCTCGGACACAGGGCTCCTCGTCAAGCCTGTGCAATGGAACAATGGGGAAAAGCTGGCCAATGGCCCAGCTATCGGGCATGGACTTGAAAATGGACAGATTGATGAGATAGGTGGCTGAGTAATCCATCCTGCCTTTCTGCGTCCCCACACGGTCGCCACAGCCATTTTGCTCCACAGAGCATAGCCCCGCCTTCAAGGAATGCGGTCCAGAAGAGAATTTCTCGTACTCCTTCTCATCTACCAGCGCAGACACCACGTCAAACATCTTGTCGACAGACGCTCGTAGCTCCAGGTTGAGAAGACCAAGCTTGAAAAGACGGGTGCATTCAAACTTGAGATGCTTCGCACACGTCAGGGCTCCCTCGTAGTTCCCAGCTCTCGCAAAACTAGCCAACTCGTCATGCATGGATGCTAGCTCCTCAGGCAGCCCCTCACATTCAAGAGGGACCCCAAGATCCTGTGATGCATTGCCACCCCTCTTGTTGGCTGACAAAACATCAAAAACAAGCACCGAGTGATGGGACACCAAGCCACGTCCACTCTCACAACACACAATTGGATGCGTCACATTCTTTTTGCAGCATGCATCCTTTATTGCCTCCACCACTTGTTCAGCGTATTCTTCAATGGTGTAACCTATAGACATGTTAGATGAAGCAGAGTTTGATCCATCGTAGTCCACACCAAGGCCGCCCCCAATGTCAATAATCTTCATGTTGGCTCCCATAAGTGCAAGCTCACAAAACATGTGTGCAGCCTCACCTACACCCTCGTTGACGAGTGCAAGCGACGGGATCTGCGAGCCTATGTGGAAATGAAGCAACTGCAGACAGTCCATCATACCAACCCTCCTCAACTTTCGCACAACCTCAACAATTTCAGATGTGGAGAGACCAAATTTCCCCTTCTCCCCCGAGGTTTCTCCCCAGTGGCCTGCGTGCTTCGTACTGAGCTTCGCCCTGATACCAATCACAGGCTGCACAGACAGCAGCTGGCTCAACTTCAAGACAATGTCAAGCTCCTCCACCTGTTCCAAAACTATAACAGTCTTGAGCCCCAGCTGCCTAGCTATCAGTGCTAGCTGCACGTACTCGGCATCTTTGTAGCCGTTACAGATGACAAGCGAGTCCGGGCTGCTTTTGCACATGGACGCAATCACCATCAGAAGCTCGGGCTTGGATCCAGCCTCCAGGCCGAAATTGAACTGCCTACCAAACTTGACGATGTCCTCCACGACGTACCGATCAGGGTTGGATTTCACTGGAAACACGCCTTGAAAACACCCCTGGTAGCGTTGCAGCACAATTCCCCGATCGAAGGCAGCCTGAAGGGTCTCTATGCGATGCTTCAAAATGCCCGGGAACCGCATGATGAGCGGAAGTGCCATGGCCTTTCCTCCTGGCCCACCGGTGGTCACCACCTTCCGCATTGCTTCCATAAGGTCAATCTCTTCTGAAGAATCTGTGGCCAGTCCATATGGACGCACGGCCATGTTCCCTTTGCCATTGACGTAGAAGTAGGGGGCACCCCACCCCTCAACTCGGTAGAGAGAGGCAGAATTGGCCACTCCCCAACCCTTCTTGCTCCCTGGCTCAGGATAAGCGTAAGAATTCGAGTTCACAAAATCATAGAGCATAGACTCCGCCTCCTCGATGCATGCTAGGGGGGGCATCTTTTCTTTCTGGGGCTTAGATATAGAATTCTGCAAAGCACGCTTCTAGCAAGAAGCCGAGGCCGGAGCCTCGGCTCGACTGGTGTTGAATCAATTTTCTAAAAGTTCAATGAACAAAACCAAAGACGATGAGATAGAAACGACTTGCTGCTGCAACAAGGATGTCGCCAGCAGGGCTATCTTTAGAGGGAAGAAATGTTTGGCAGTGGACCCGTACACCCCGTGACACAGAACCAAACTATTACACGCTCACAGACTCCAATCAGTTACTCTCTGAAAAGAACACAGAATCGCACAAACCCCTCCCACAGGAACCCCACTGCTGAGTGTCGCCCACCTCTAAAACCCCAGAATTGCGCCCGAACGATCAGCTTTAAAAGAGCCACAGAAGAAAGCAAGCTCGATTTGATTGAACGGGCAAACAAACCCCACACCACCCGCAGGCACAGAATTTTCACCCAGCCCACCGACGTGCTCTAAAACCCAGAACACAAAAAATTACGTTCAAGCTTCAGACTGTCCCACCCTAATCAAAAGCAAGACGGCAAGATTCAAGAAAGCACCCGTTCCAAATGAGAGTGAAAATAGTCCCCAGCCCAAGAGACACCCAATCAATACAGAACAGGTTTGTGTCAAGCAAGAGTCACAAGACACCGATGGGGATCCCAAACAACGCCTTTCTACTTTGCCAAAGAAAACCCACACCTCCGTTAACAGAGCAGACAAAGAACAATTGCGAGTAACTGCGGAAGCCCCACCACCACGAAAATCCTAGCAAGGCAAGGGCCAAGGCCTGCGAGGCTCAAGAAACCAAACTCTCCAAGCGATGAGGTGCAAGGCAAGAGCGCGGCCGATGTTTATACGAGGGGCAGCGTGCCCTCCCGAGAAGATGGAGCCTGGCTCGTGCGATGCAGCCCAAGGCCGGGCAGGGCCGGGCGGGCGGGGGCGGCCCTCCGCCTTCCTACAACGCTTGTCGCCGGGTCGCCCGCGCCCGCTGGGGCGCCACCCTTCACCCCACCGGCGTGCCTCCTAGGCCGCCACCTGGCGCCCTCCCCTTCGCCAGCCGCTTAGGGCTTTCTCCTACGCCTCTGAATTGGCGCCTTTCTTGTCGCCATTCCCTCTCACCGCCGAGTCTAACCGCGGCTCCGCGCAGGTAACGAGCTCTGGATGAACGTGGATGTAAATCAAGCCCGGATCGTGGATGGACGATTTCTCGACGTCTAGATGGATGAATGTAAACAGTTAAATGGGTTGTGTCGCATGCACGTAGGTCATCTCGTACCCGATAGCCTTATTTTGGTCGAAGAAGAAATTTTGAATTGTTTCCCAAGGGACGTAAAAGGGTAGGGAAAGAGACAATGCGAATCGGTAGGGGGGGCGGACCGCGCAAGAAAGCACAGCAAACACAAGGCATGTCTCAATGCGGCTCGCTACGCGCTAATCGCCACGCTGCGCTTTTCCCACCAACTTTCCAACGCTCCCCCGCAGGCAGCTGACTTTCCGAGTTTGTGCATTGTTTCTCATATAAAAAGGATTGACTTGTTATGGGACCAGTGTTAATTTAGCGGATTGTGCAAAATTTGCAAAGGATTAACCGGCAGGGCGCCGACTGAGGGGGGGGTGGCGCGGAGATTCACGGGGGGAGCGAGAAGCACAACATGTGCGTAGATTGAACCGAGAAGGGCCAGCGAAGAGAGAGAGGAAGAGAGAGAATCCCGTAGTTGGGAGGAATCTCATGCGAAAGTGCAGCCGTCACGAGCAGAAGAGGGGGGTGGATAACGTGGGTCCGCCCGCCTGCCTGCAGACTCAGCCCGCACCTGTTGCCCGCCGCTGTATGTTGCCATGCAGCCACTTGGCTGCGCTTCCTCACTCTTGGGCTTCTCGCCCCTCTCCAGCTGCGAACTTTGGAGGTTATACTTAGGGAGATTTTGCTCGACAGAAAAAGAAGAAGGTCCATTGCAGTACAGAACTTAGAGTGGTAGGGTGGTTCTTAGACACACACAGCTTCCACCTCTAATGTACCCATGAGCTACTAATTTCCTGGGTATTCTTCTTCTGGAAACTGGGTTCCATCACAAACAAGAGCATATTTAGGTGGTAGTAGTACAAGAGCATGGTAGTAGAACTGAGCCTCTACAAAGCTCCACTACGAAGGAGCAACTTCGTTTCTGAGAAAATGGAGCTGTGGATCAGAGTGTAGTGTGCTGTCCTTGAATGTAATATTGGACTTCAAGTTTGCTGACCCATGCGAGCCGTTGTAAACTGTGAATCGTGATGTATTCAGATAGCTGGTAGACTAGTACCTACATTCGGGTTTGCTGGCTTTGTGTGAAGCAACGCAAACCTGAGAGTCCTGCAGGCTCGCAGTAAGTTAACTCCTTTTGGACAGTTCTACCTTCCCAAGTTCCATGGATCCTGCCGACACGAATGTAGCAGTGCATTTATGGTTGGACAGTGCAACGGTTGGTCGAAGACAGGAATATGCTTTGACCATGATGTCTCATGCCCACCGTGGCTCCCATACCTTGGATGGCCGCATTGTCATCAACCCTGTAGCAAACGTAGAAGACCCCAAAATTGAGTGAAAGATTTAATAATTTGCAGAAGCCTGGCTATGAGCCATTTGGGGCTCATTGAAGGAGCCATTCTACATGTAACCCACGTGGCTCGGCGCCGCTGAAATTCAAACGTTGAACACACAAAGGCTTACAAAAAACGTGAAGTGTACACAATTCGCTTCCCCCATCAACCACCATGTCCAATCAACAAGTCTTCACGGATGAGATTGATGACTCTTCTCAAAATTCTCACGAGGAGGACCCACCTCCCCACCGAACACACATCATCACATTCCATCGACACACCGTTCTCCTTCACAAGTAATATCTTTGACACGTCAGATCATCACCATTCAATGGAGGCACCGTCAGTGCAGCTCCTGCATAACTTAACAGATGTATCTACACGCCCGGCCTCGACAAGGAAGCAGCAGCTCAGCTCCGGAACAGCACCCGGGATGCAGGCTGTCATCAGGCAGACTGTAGCTCGCAGCAGCCTGGCAGCAAGGAACGCACGGGTGCTGTGAGTGCAGTGCAGTGGCCCTCCTTCTGGCACGATGCTGGCGTGCCGAAGCCGTCCGTCTTGCCGGGCAGAGCGGACGGCGGCCGGTCCTTCCATTTTGGGAGTTTGTCTTATTTTATTGACGGAGCTCAGTCGGTGGTGCACTCGGGCTCAAACCCACAAACGCCAGAAATGCCTCTGCTAGCCTTGCTATATGTGGGCGGAGGTATGGGCTGAGATGCTTGCACGTGACCCCAGAAATGGAAAGGGTGAGGATCGAATGCGAAGCATGTGGCGGCTCTCCATTTCCAGAACAATCATCAGCCCCTTTCCTCTTGTTTCTTGGGAATGGGATAGCTTCGTCAGTCTTGCTGCAGTTCGTGCTGCTGATATCACAGCCACACACTGCAAACCCAGGTAAGTACTTGTAGGGTGATCAAGTGAACCAATCTCTGCCTATGATTCCGGGTCGATCTTGTAAATATGGCAGGGCTTGCAATGACCTGCTTTTTTGGTTTGTTTGAAATGACTAGTTGGATGGTGAGGCAAGACTGAGGACGCTGCAGTGATATGAACTGCTCATTTGAACCCAGAGGTGATGAGGGGCAAGGTCTCGAAGGAAATTTCTTAATGTGTAACTTTCGTAACGTACCTAGTGGCAGATCAAAAGCAGCTGCGTAGTGTAGTTCTTGTGGGCGGTAGAAAAGAACGTCGTGTCGCAGTTAACTTATGATTGTTGGGTCAGAGACTAGCTCTTAACGATGACGTTCCACTCTATCTCATGGCGTCATTCATAGTTTAGAGCTAAAATAACCCAACTATCCCTCATCACGATGACGTTCTCCGCTATCTCATGGCGTCATTCAGAGTGCAGCTACTTACATTACATCCAACCATCCTTCTCCAGGCCTGCTGCACAATCTATGGAACCTCTAGAATGAAAAAGTTGATGGTCGGCATGCACATTTTGCGAAGAAAAGAATCAAGTTCCAGGTGTTGTTTTTCCAATGACGCGTAATCTTGAAAGAGTTTATACTGATTGTTGAGTCATAAATGAAGCTAAGCTTGCGGCGGAGGTTGTCCAGAGGGCTTGTCCAGAGTAGTCAAAAGCTGGAAATGCAGTCCCTGCAGGCTGTTGACAATGAAGGAATCTGACAATGTGATGCCAGGGATCTGGTGGGAGATTCAACCCAAGGTCATCCCTACCCTAGCTAAGCTTATGGCGTAGCCAGACTTTGTGCCGCCCGCCTCAATATATAACCTGTAGGCTAGCAAGTATTTTGAAGCTGGCCCAACGGTCTTTTCAACGTGCCAAGATCGAAAACTTCAATTCAAAATTTATACTCTGAATTACAAACAGCCTACATGCAAACCGAGATGAAATGCTTTCCTGATGATCGTCTTGATCCCAAGAAAATTCCTACTCTTGAACAATCCAGAATGCAATTTTTTCTAAAAACCAGGAATAAATTGTTGAAGCTGACTTCAAATAGGAAAGAGCGGCGGCTGGCCCATCATTCTACCAGGATCTGACCGTTGTCAGAGAAAAGTAGAATAGAATGTGCGCGGTACAACTCGTCACACTTGCTTTCATTATGTCCGTGGAGTGGGGTGTGGCTTCGTGAGTGTACTCGTGTACCGTTGCAGACATCGTGCTAACGTGAAGCTCGTGACGCAGCTCACAGATGGCGAGCCTCGGCCTTGGAACCAAATATTCCACCTTCCGATTCTTCTCTTGAATCTGTTGGGGAGGAGCGATGCGATGGTGGCAGGGACGCGGCGCAACGTCGGTACAAACAAACGCATGATCACAAGTTGCATCGCCTTGCCATGAGCAGAATTCATGAATGGCACACGTACCTGCTGCCTGCTTCCAGGCATGTCGTCGGTGCGGCGCGTGAAGCCGCCGGCCGCTCTCCACTGCCAACCTCTCAACACACAAGTGCGGCATGCGATGTCAACATCCGATTTCGACTGGGAAATGCAATCCTTGGAGCTACCCACTTCTTGCAAGAGCCAGGCAGGTTTCCCGATCAGGCGCCGAACCCGACCCAACCTGAGGAAATTCATGCGGCCCGCGTGGCCTGCTAGGTGCTTTGCAATAAAGGAGATCGTGACTATCCTTTCGGTGATTGGACTAGTCAGGAGGGAGCAGTCTGCCATGGTCTCTCCTCTCGGGAGGTGCGAGACGAAGCTTCACTCGCATGCTGTGGGTGGTGGTGCAGTCATGATGCGTCGTTGGCAGCGGAGCATATATTCACTCTTGATTTGGGCATGCGCACTGCGTCGTTGTGCTGTGCGAGTGTCGTGGCTGCCGTTTCTTCGGTTGCCACCATAGCTCCACAAGGACTCCACCGTTGATGAGTTCAATGCAGCCGACCAAATGGACTACCCTCCTTGCCATTTCTGGTGCTGCTGTACCCACCATCATCTCCACCCCACCTCATATCCCGCTGCTGTAGTACTTCTCTCCTTGTGGGCTGCATCGATTCCCCTCTACATGAATCCATCCTGGCTGTGGAAATCAGGTCTTGCAAATCTGATTTTCCGGCAATGAGTCAAATGGGTCGTAACTCGTAACTCGTAACGTTCATGCATGTTCCAAGAAATTACCTCAAATCCGTTAGCACCACCCTTTCTAAAACCCTGATCCATTCTTAAACCCTGCTGCATAGAGTGATGACATGGTCACAAGCATGTCCTAGAAGCTTAACACCCAGCTGGATAAACCCTCATATGATCTTACGTTCAAATCCTGCCTACCGCATAATACATACATTCAGAAAGAACGAACTTGGAGTAGTCAATGAGATTATCGAAATCCTGAAGAGACAAACCAGACACTGTTCTCGTTGGCCTCTACAGATTCTCGAGGAGCTTGCTCTACAGATTGTGGGTATGGACATCCCAACGACTTTGACATTTGACAAGATGCTTAGAGGGGATTACATTTTGAATCTGTGGTCTTTGCTTTCCACTGGCACCCGAGCAAGTCAACGTGTAGTGAATACCTCCTTTGTCAAGAAAAAAACAAACCTCATCTGGTGGGTTTGTTTTTACTATGTTTTTGTACTTCATAGACTGTGCTCGTACTGGTCAGCGATACCTGTGGATCATACCAACTTTCAATTCTGCCAGTAAGTTCCATCTGGGGACATCCGCATTCTCCTCGATATGAGAAAGAGCCTCCACACATCGGGAGGTCATGTTGAGAACTATGATTATCCTTGAATATGGACCGATTAGCGAGAAATTCTTGGAGCAAACAACTTCGGCTCAATCGTGACTTCAGGCAGACCCTCATCGATATATCAGAGCAAATTTCTTGCGGACGTTAAGAACCATCGTCGTTTGCAGAAAAAGACCCAGCCAGTCACCTATCATTTTTGAAGCAGTTGCGGGCAAAAGGAATGTAATAACAGATTGCACCTGGCAAGTTGCCCCGTATACGTTGTCTGCATCATTGTCAACACCAGCCGACATTATACGCGCTGAGCTATGGTTCTGATTGTTGTGGCAATCGTCTTGACAAAAGCGTCAAGCAGTAAATGCCAAAACAGCACACTTGACCCAATCGGAGTCTGGAGTGCTTTGAAAATCACAGTTTTTGAGTGCATACATGATGTCTTGTTTGCATATTCCATCCAGCCATACAACATACTCAGGCATGATCCGCAGACTCGGGTCGAAAGAAGCGGAGTCTTGGCGCTTGTTGCCTGGGATGATAAGCTCCCAAATTCATTATGGACAAGATCATGCATGCTCTAGGATAACAATGAAAAGTCATACGCAGAAGAAGCAGGCAGTATGAGTTGGAGCTAGAGACAAGGGTAGTTGGAGGAAGTGTAATCCGCCTCACCAGTAGATTAGTGCAATGCTGGGAGGGGATATACTGGTGCATTATTAAGGTGAGATGTAAACATGCAATGAGCGAGAACACCAAGGTTCAAAGACAAGGAATGCTCGTTTTTCCAACATGCTCTGGCGAAGTTCTCTACGCTATGTTCTGGGATTCGCTAGTGTACGTTGCTGCCCGCCAGCGTGCAGAGCCTCTCTGCGGCTTTCCCGAGTCACATCCCACCTTTCAAGCTGAGATGGGCCTTTGGTTGAGTCGTCACCTAATAAGCTGACAAAGCTCACCGTAAACCATGCAGCCCGCCATATTGTTGGTCATCTCACTCACTACATAAGGTACATAGCCGGCAAGCTCCTAGAAGTTCATTATTTTCTCAAAGACGGTAACGGTCCAGGGGAAGGGAAGCTATGACGCCTCTGGAATAGTCCATGGCATATCTGATGGGCTCTGTGCAGATGCCTGCAGACTGGTGTAAGAAATCACGAAATCACCTCTCTACTGGAGAACCTTCCCAAGATTCCCAGGGCATGGTCCGAATGAAAGACCCCGCCGAGGCCGGCGTGGTAGGTGTTCATACGTGAGAGACGTTGCATGGAATCTGAATATGTACTCCAAAGCGCATAGAATCTATGCAGGCCGCTGGTGATCTCAGTCAGCCGGCAGTAACTGAGATAACCACCGTCCTGCACGGGAGTGAAAGGTTGCTGGCCCCACCAAATCAACCCAACGGTGCAGCACAAAAGTCTGTGATTGTCCAGATTGACACTGGCGATGCTATCCAAACCAGAATCCATTGCTGCACACTTGACACTGAGTACTGTGCCTATACGAGATGCTGGAATACCGTTGACCTTAAACCTAGAGTCCTCACTTAAAAATAGTGGTGGAGGTTTTGTTTCGGTGATGTCTACTACACCTTGAGAGAAAGGGAATACAAGATATAATCAACGAGGAGGCATTCAAACGAAATTGCCCAAACTTCTATAGAAAACGCAAAGGTGGTGTCGATCAAGTAGTACAACAGATTCAGATTCAGGGCCTCTCACAGCTCTGCCAATTCTGCAGCAGAACTGGTTGAACATACGTTATATGGATTGCAGCGAAACTCGTTTTTGCCTTTGTGGCATGTTTGGGAACGGATACTGTTCCCAGGATTTTCTCCCAGAGAAATTTGGGTACCTACAATCCAATTCTCCCCAGTATCTGCGTGTGACCTGCAACACTGCCCGTATGACATGGATTGCCACCATGTGCAGAGGCCTATACCTTACATTAAACGACTAGGAGCCTTACTGCACTAATTTTTTTGCACTGAAGATATCTTCAGAGCACTACCACAACCACAAATACTCAGTGACGATGGAGCTGTCCTAGTCCCTGAACTCATGATTGTGAACAGTTGATAGTGTTCATAGAGTTACATTCACAGCTTTAGATGCAACATAAACATCTCCACCAGCACCCAAGTGGGCAGACAACCCAAATCCTACTGTTGTGATTTTGTCTAGATTATTGCTGTGCTGGGAACTTGGATCACTGGGACAGAAGATCCATCCCAAGTTCATTCCTACCAAATTGGGATGGACATCCTTTTAACCCTCCGTGAGTATCAAGAATAAGTGGACACAACAGCCTGGGTACAATTCTTTAGCTTTCCTACTTGAGATAAGATCAAGTTGTAGATTTTCAACAAATTCTTTTTCATTAACTGGAACAAGACATTGCAGTTCCTGACACTAAGCAAAGTGTCAAAAAGCAGGCTATGCAATGGTAACATGCCTTCTAGTACGGAAACAGGTTCGCAGCCTGCAATCAAGGTCAGGTACCTTCCTCACATCAAGTCCATGCTGAAAGTATGAGAACACTCCAACCTTGTCTAATGCAAGACATGCAGTACTTTTTATGCAATGTGATGGACCAACAAAGATACATAACTTCTGCTTTTCTCTAGAGTCTGAGGACACAAAAACCCCTCACAGGACCAATGCCGCCTGGGTGCTGTCAGTTTTTGTTCATTCCTGACTAAAGAGTGCATTATCAACACTCCAGAATCCCACATGTCAAAATTCCTGTTAACAGAGTAGGTGAGCAGGAAACCTGAGAAGACCCCCATAGCAGAGCTTTCTGTACTAGACGGTATACGAAATCACATAGTTCTGTCAAGTTCTGTCTGTCCTTAAGCATCTTACAAATGGAGTTCCCTTTGATACAGACAAATATTGTCAAAACAACAACAGAGTAAGAACAATAACACCCCTTCGAACTAGTGACACCTTCCACAATCCTTGGAATAGCATGCTTTCAGGAAGACTCACAAGCAGAGTACGATTGGGCTAGGAGGCATCCGGCGTCGCATCTTCATCGCTGAATTTGATCTTCTTGGGTGCAGGTGGGATGATATTTTTCTGCAAAAGACGAGTGCCGATCCACCAACCTAACCAGTCTTAGGACTACAAATAAGACAGAATCTTAGCTTGACAGTCATATGGATTACAAGAACCCTTGTAAAATCAGGATAATGAGGCTTGCAAAATCAGAGTCCATAAGCAGCATCACGTAGCAGATGCTACAAGATCCTTCATGACAGAAGTAGTAAACCCAGCCAAGAATGAAATGTCAAGTGTTCCAGATCATAAATATCAGCCACTCGGTATCAATGAAGAGGTCTGGAACAACTTCTCACTTTCTTTCAAAACTGTAACATTTGCTGGTCTCTGCAATCTGACCTCTTCGAATGGGGCCGTATATATGCAGCACCTAAAGTCTCTTCAGCAGGAAGGGTATCACAAAACCGGGGAGAAAAGGGCAGCTGCAAGAACTCTATGGGGGCAAATCCAGCTTTTTCCCGTTTCAATAGCCAAAAGCTGACAGGTTTTCAGTCTTTTGCCAGAATATTGGCTGGTGGCAGGCTTTCTGAGGTTTGCAAGAAATTAGAGTGACATCCCCCAAAAACCATCGCCAGACTGGCAAAATTGTAGAAATGAAGTAAAAGCACTGCTGTCCTCCAAACACCATCGACTTGGGCCAAAGCGACTCATTAAAAGCAAGTGTACAGAGGATAGTTCTTTGAAAAATGCAGCACATACAATTTCAGGGTAGTCATAGTCGATGCCAGCATCCTGAAGCTTTACCCGACGCCTCTGATCTTTTCTCACCAAACTCTCAAGCAGACGCTGCTGCTCCTCAGGAGTTCTATCCTGCAATTACATGGTACTGTAAGAAACAATGACAGTGACCAACTCAGTACTAACTACTCGAGATAAGAGATACAAGAAAAGACTTTAGAACCATCAATTCAATCATCTGAGGAGTAACAGAAATGGCACTGAAAAACAGTAGGTATCCAACATATTGAGATGGAACTGTCATCCCAAAACTGGTTCAGTCCCATCCATGAACACAACTACTCTGTATGGTAAATGTCAGCACTGACTGCCCTACAGCTTATGTAGTCTGCTGGCATGCACGGATTAGCAGGGTAATACTTGAGAAGTTTCACCTGTGCAACAATCTAGTGACGCTACTTACTGTTTAGTTAAGGGTTCCATAAACTACTCTAAACACAGGTCTATGAGCATGTCCATCTCTCTCACACTGACCCGATTGTGATGCTGACGCTCGAGTTGTTGCCAGCCAACTGTCTTGAATTTTCGCCCTGCGCCCACCCACCTGTTTGTAACCCCCCCCCAAACAATTCCACTCATAATTATCATGTACGTTTAGGGTATATAGCTGGTTATTAAGAATGATAGGCAAGCACCCAAGACAATGACTGTCAACACTGGCATCCAGGTTAACTCCACTGGAATAAAATTTACATTGGACCCTGGTGAGATATACTGCAAATGGCAGTAGTAAAACATAAAAATTGGTATTTGCAGTTTTCAATCTACATTAAAGATCTGTCCAAATTGGGAGCAATCAACGTTGACTGATGAAGATTCAGGTCAGGTTAATGGGGACTCACATACGAGGGTTAATCTTGTCGAGGGGCACCAACTTAACTTGGAGCATTGACTCAAACAATAGATAATTGTGCATTGCTTCCGCAACAATAGGTGCCACCTGGGAAATATTGCAATAAATCACCGACTATTAAGTGGCCTGTGTCAAAGCAAGGAAGGAGCAAAATTATACAACCTGCAACTAAGTTAATGTAACGGAAGTGTGGACTGTTAAGTGCCTGTGTCAAGGCAAATTACCTCAGAAATCCCCCAGTGCTGCCTACTCTGCTGAAAACCAAAATCACCCAACTTGTGCAAGTCTCCAAGAGAGTGAAGATAGGTGCCCACCTCAGAGGACTCAAACTCAATGAATGCATAGTGCTTGGACCTGCCCGTCTGCACACCCAATACAAGTTCAGTATAAGTTTCATCCTCAGCGCACCTACGACAGGACATTACCGCACCCCACAAATACAAAGTCTTAACACTCAAAAGCAACTTTGAGCTCATGTCAAAGGACAATCAAAACATAACCACCCACTTCATGACGTGTTCAAAGTTCATGTAAAAAACATAGAGAGAAAACGGATAGGAGATGACCAGCAGAAGAGGGGGGCAGTCAGCAGTATAAACCCCACTTTCAGGATGTCTTCTGCAGTTGATAGATTATACATCAGTGCCTTCTTCAGAAAATACCTCATGACAGCTCATTTAATGAGCTGAGTTACACACCTTTTTATTGCGTGATAGTCGCAGTCGCTTGATTGTGCCAAATTGGCCGAAAAACCCTGCCCCACAGCACAATCCCGGAAAAACGCTCCTTTCAGCCAAAATCAGTGGATGCCTATGTTACCATTATTTCACATCCTTTGGAAAAACTGGAATATGTAAAGTTAGAATGCCCCAATCCTCCCTCTCTTCACACCCTACCATTTTTCACAAAGTCCTCTAAGAAAAGCTATCAACAAGCGCAGCCTGGCATAGCAAGGTACACAGTCCTATAGCAGCAACTGCTCGAGCGTTTAAGGGACTGGGAAATAATCTTCAATACCTCGCATCTGGTCTTCATAAAACCCATGAGGTATACGTCCGACGTATATGACATTTGTTTTGGTCGACGTTGACAAATCTGTAGCAGCAACGTTCGCCCTCCCAGATTTAGCGCCCTTCTTCTTTGAGCGGGCTGATGCACCTCCCCTGCTCAACGTTGTATCCAAAGGCTGCAGGTCAAGTCCACCGCTCCCATGAGCATTTCAGACAGCTTCAGTAACGAATGATCCATTGTCTTGTTGGCGACAGATGAAGTATAGGTCAGCCTCTTAATCACTAAAAATTGAGAAACTTTTACCCGTATACAGCATCCTCACGACATGTAGGGGAAAATGAAAATCATCACAGAGGGATCTCACCATATAATCTGCTGCAAGCACAACCTCCCTGTTGTCATGACTCATCTTTGCCGACGCTGAGGCAGTGCCCTCACAGGAGATCTCAGATACTTGCTTGCTCTTGGGCTTCTTGGGCTTCTCCATTAGCGCGGAAATCGCAACACTCTTCCTCTTCTTGGTCTGCATCACGCTTCTCTGAGTTGTATTTCACCAAGTTTTTGATATGTGTCCTTTCTCACAAGCAGAAGAGAAAACCCAACCTCCCCACCACTTCCTCGACAAAAAGTGCTCAGTGAGATCCGTGCTAGAAGAGAATGCAAAAACTGCAGCTTGAGCAGCTCAACAAGCTAGGATTTCGATTTTGGCCAACGCACATCACGATACTGTTAGATTGGAGTTGTGAATCTAAACCCGGCTCTCCGACTTCTTGCAGCGGCGAATATTTGTACAGGCTGACGCCCTAACAGCTCCTGAGATTTTAGATAAACGACCTAATAAATCGAAACCCTAGCCCTTGAGCTTTTAATTAGGCTTAATTGAATCCGTGACGTGGTGTTGAATCTGGTTACTCTAGGCCCCAGTTGTGCGTTGCTTGCAATGAGCTCAAGACTGAGAAAGATCGGATCTTTGTGGGTGATCTTCTGATGCAGGCACCAGAATGAGAGAGTTCAGGGATTGATGAAGAAGTGAAGGTAAGGTGGTGGGCGGTTTTGTAGGAGGAGGATGAAGATTAGCAGCTTGAAGAACTTGCCAAGTGCGCACAATGACGGGATATGGTCTGTCGCGTGGGCGCCGGCTACAGATGCTCGTCCGGCCCTTTTGATCACGGGCTCTGTTGACGAGACCGTGAAGCTATGGAAGGGCGACGAGCTGGAGCTCGAACGCACCAATACAGGTATGTATCCTGTTCTCTTGTTGTCTCTTTCTTGGTCGACCCGTAAATATATGTTTAGCCAGGTGATTCTGCTGCCGGGGTCAAGGTCTCCTACTTTGTGATATGTGCAATTGAATCTCCTAGATAACAAGAAGAGAAGATCCAAATTTTCCTACAAGTTCTCAAGAGTTTATTTGATTTCGATCCAATGTTGGGTGCCAATTAGCTATGGTCAAGTCTTCTAGATGTATAGAGTGATCAAAGTAGCAGCTAATCCTCCAGTGCAATTGGCAGGTCATGCCCTGGGTGTGGTAGCTGTAGCGGCACACCCAGCAGGCACCATAGCTGCCTCCACATCTCTGGACAGTTTTGTCCGTGTCTTTGATGTCGATAGCAATGCCACAGTTGCTACTCTTGAGACGCCTCCATCAGAGGCCTGGCTCATGCAATTTGATCCAAAGGTTGGTTCATTTCCGTGCTCTTGCATTAGGCTTTGTGAGATTAGTCAAGGTGTAGCTGTGGTGGTTTCCGTTGGTTCTCATGCAATGCAAACCTTGACTCCTGATGTGCCCACAAACATAGATGTCAATATTGTCTGTGTCATTGCAATGCAGTTAAGCAGATTTGTCCTACCCGCCCGACAGTTTCTTGTATTCTTTTAGTGCACCTTTACCTGATGAATAGATGAGTTGTATGTTCCTTCACCTGTGAGAAAGCGGCAGAATTGTGAGCATCCCAACATGTTTGTTGGGCTCATGCTGCCTTAGTCTTGGGGAATTTGGAGCCTTATTTGGGCAG
This sequence comes from Takakia lepidozioides, assembly GCA_030704615.1. Lineage (NCBI taxonomy): Eukaryota > Viridiplantae > Streptophyta > Takakiopsida > Takakiales > Takakiaceae > Takakia > Takakia lepidozioides. Next base: position 9,764,014 of record CM060731.1, on the reverse strand, counting down.
GCCGTAGCAATTGTGTAGTGTCATCCAGAAGTCGTAGATTGGGATAACCATAGAACCCTCCTTTGGCATATGGTCAGATCCAACTAGAAGAATACTACCGGCAAGCCTTTACAGTGGGGTTGTAAACCCAGACAACATTTTTTGGTGTTCAATTCATTCGGTAGAGCTAATGTTGAGGGCAATCACATTTTTGCACATTCCTCTTCCCTTTTGAGCTAGTATTCTAAATGCCTCTCTTGGAAGCAGATGAGGGTATGCATTACACATTCCGGACTCGTCTTTAGTCTGTGGTCTTGTAAGGTGTTGCACCATGTCTATGTGGTATTGGCAGGGGGGAGTCCTGGCTGTTGCTGGGGGAGGGAGTGCTTCGGTGACACTATGGAACACCACCACCTGGCGCACGGAGCAGGCTCTCGTAGTGCCCAAGGCAGAAATCACTGCTGACTCCACACCATCGGACAAGAGTGGTGCGAGCAAGTTTGTCCTTGCTGTCGCCTGGAGCTTAGACGGGAAACGCCTAGCGTGCAGTACTATGGATGGAACAGTGGCTATTTTTGATGTTGCGAGGGCAAAGCTCTTGCACCTTCTAGAGGGTCATGCAATGCCTGTCCGGTCGCTAGCATTTTCACCTGTTGATTCACGAGTACTATTTACTGCATCCGATGACATGCATGTTCACATGTATGATGTGGAGAGTCGGACTTTGATCAGTGCTTTTTCAGGTCATGCTAGCTGGGTGCTGAGTGTTGATGTGAGTCCTGATGGGCTGGCCTTGGCTACAGGGTCCAGTGACCGGACTGTCCGGTTGTGGGATCTTAAGATGAGGGCTGCTGTCCAAACAATGACAGATCACACTGACCAGGTGTGGGCTGTTGCATTCCGTCCTCCTGGTGGTGATGGTGTTAGGGTTGGTAGATTGGCCAGTGTATCAGATGATAAGAGTATCTCGTTGTATGAGTACACATAGTTTTGTTTGGGCCTCACAAAATCTCTTCCACTTGAGGTGGTGGTCAGCCCAATGGATTGATTCATGTGTTCTTTCATATGATTAGAGTGCTATTGAGTTTTGGAGGCTTAAAGAGCTCAGTCGCTTCTGTAGAGTGAGTATTGCGTCTGTATGGTTCTTAATGTTCTACGAAGTCTAGATTGGATTGAATCTGCCCCAGGGTGGTCGTACTGGCAGTTATTGAATTTATTCCTTTTCTTGTATCTTCACAAACTGACCAGGTTACCATCCACACAAAAGATAACTCTGCAGTCTAGGAGATGGCAAAGCAAGAATTGCAATAATTTCCAAGTGAAGGAACTGCACTCTTGGTTTGGGGACTTGAAGGAACTATGACCCATTTGAGCTGTAGTAGGTGTACTTCATTGTTTTTCCAATCACTGAGTACTCTGTATTTCTGACAATACAATCTGCCTGTCTTGTGGCTATTCCTATCATTTGAAGTGTTTTTCATGAGATCGAGGAAAACCAGGTGACTCTTATCTGTGTTATCACCATAACGTTTTGTCACCATGGTGGCCGGCCCATCCCATCGTCCCAATCTCTTTTTGTGTCTTGCGCACATATGGTCAATGCATCTGTTAGGTTGCAATCGTATTGTGATACGATGGTCTTTCTGTTATACTGCCTAAGGGCCAGCCCGCACCTGTGTGGCTATGGCCGAGTTTCAGCACTTAACCAATCACTTTACAGTAATTTTGCACAGCATCTACTCTCAATGACACCCTGCCGTTGAACACATCAGCAAATGACTTCGAAATCTGCCACATGTTTTGCCTCGATTCTCCACACAGAAACACCTCTGTTTTTTAAATTTTTTTGGGAGATTAGCGTACCAAATTACCAATTGCTCGGCTCCGGTTTTTGGAATTCTGCGAACGAGACTATGCGGTTTTGAAATTCTCTTTCCTTCCTTTAGAAGCTGTTAACAGTATCTACCTGTGGAGGAAATTGAAGGTTTGCTGTTAACCGGAGAGAGAAGGAACACTTGAGGAGGTTCCGTAAATTGTAAGGGCTAGGTGTGGATCAATGGATGCTGTGTGGTCATGTCAGCTTCAGTCCGTTTGGTGTCTTTGCTGATTAACAACAAAATTGCAAGTGAAGGTGAAGGTGGTGGATTACCGAGGGATCACTGGTGTGAGCTAATGTGCTTCTTTGTTGCCACTGTGCTAGAAGGGTGGCTAGAAGCGTAGGAGCTAGCAATGACAATGGAGTCCCTATCATTCAATCAGCTGGAGTTTGGGCACTGAGCAGCTGTTACATAGGTATTTCCTGGCCTACCTAACCTTCTACCCTACCTACAGAAAACAATATTTGACACTTAGCACATGTTTCTCTTTTGGTGGGTACAAATGACTGGTTGCTTTCACGACTGCAATTTCAAGGTCCTGCAATCCTGTAATCTTTGAAAACATCAAGGGTGCACATTCTTTGAGTGGTTTGACTGTTTATTGACTTAGGTTCTCTAAGGACCCTGTATGGCAATGATGTGCTGATTCGAAGCTGTATAATTACATGTGGTATTTGAGATTCAGTTGAGTTCCTGCATCCAGACATCCAATATTGTTTGAGAGTAGATGCATCTTGAGAAGCAGTCCAAAACATGCTCGCTCATTAGGACTAAATGCTTCAGTCATTTTCCTTTCTTCTCCTTCAGTGTCCGGCTCTTGGCATTTGGGAAGGAAGACATGGGAGTTTCTATCTGGAAAGTAGAAAATGAAGGGGTGATTCTGAATAAATCGCGGTTGTTTCATGCAAATTGTGGATAGTTTCTAGCTTTTTGTACATTACAGTCATACTCTATTATTTCCAAAAAGCAATCATGTCATTGCATTCAGTACGTGTTGTAGGTGGAAAGTAAAGTTAATGTTGATTTCCGTGATTCAAATAATGTAATTGTACAGTAGAAGCTAGCTGGATTCTCCATTATAAGAGTGTCAAGGCACAGACTCTGTTTACTTTAAATGATACATTCTCAGAGAAATCACGAGCTCATAATGTTCTCCAGCTAGAAATTGTCTTGTGGAAGATGAAGAGTTGTTCTCTTGTAATTGGCCTACATTTTCCTACACATTCAACCAGAGAAGTTCCCTTGCAACTGTATGCAGACTTGTAGGTCTAAATGTTTACATTTGCCTGATAGTTTGTTTGGCTTGCAACTGCATATTGTATTCCTGTTTAGGCATTGCTTCGTTGCCTCAGACCATGACATGCACAACTTTGATGGTGAATGGTGATGGTGGGGTGATATTTTGGATAGTCTCATTTACACATATTTGTCTCATTTCATGAGCATTTAGACAACATTGACTCAGTGGCATGTACTGTGTAGGAATTTACCAGCAGAATACACAAACTCTAAGTCGAGATGAGTTGACATTTGAGCTTGCAATTTTCTTTTCCCTTTTTAGTTTTCTTCTGCAATGGCAGTCCACTAATGTTGATTATCTCGGAGAAACTAGTCATCTGTCCTACCCATACTAGGCAAGTGAGCTGAGCTCTAGCTGTTTCACGGCCACAAGTACTTCTGCACTAGGAAGTCATGTCTCACTGTATTGCACACTCCCCATCTGGCAATAATGAAGAATAGGCCAGTGAGGTAAGTTAGGCCATGGCGATGGCAATGATCTGACTACTTTTCTATTCTGTCTGCATATGACCTTCAAGTAAGTCCTTTCATTCTTTGAATACAAGCCTGCTACTGTACTCGACTCCTCATTGATTCTGCTTACACTTTGAGAGGAAACCAACAGTTTGAAAGGATGGTATATCTAACAGCTTTGACGTTTCGCTAATTGGCTCAATCTCATCTGATGCAACTTTTGCTTACAAAGCCATTTAGAGATTTTTAGGTAGGTGTTCCTAGTTTTGTGCGTGATGAGAGCTGAAGAATCAGTCGTAGGGGGTGTTCCAGGCGTATTTTTAAGTTGCCATGGCCTCAGATTGTTATGGCAATCAGTGGAGGCCATCTTTGTGATGCCTATTATAGTCGTCAATGACCGGCCAGAGGAATGGGTGTGCCAAATTACAATATCGGCGTTATGTTTGAGTTGTGGAGGATAGCCTAATGTTGCAGTACTTGTGTGAGGCTAATTTGGATGAGCGGCCTATATTAAATTGCATCATCTTGTCCCTCATACAACCAACTTTTAATTGGCCTATTCTCGTTGATTGTTATAGGTCTAGATAGAACTAGAGCAAAATTTTGCATAGACTTAAAGTGCACTATTGCACTTTGATGTCCAAAAATATTTTGAATCTCACAAATTGCCATTCTAAATAATAAAATTAGAATATTTGAGCCAAATTTGGGCATTTTGTAGTTCACATGATGCACTATACATACAATTGAGTTTTGATCAAAAAACTGAATATTTTGATTTCTTTCTACTTAAGTAAAACAAATATCATTTTAAATCCATAATTAAAACAAAATTTAATACAATTTTTATTCCTTATAATGTATTAAACTCTTCATAGAAAGTATCCAAATCATCTTTAGAATCAAATATCAGAAACAAATCTTGAATTTGGGGGTTAGATTAACTAAATTGTAAATGTTTTTCCATTTGAGTGAGTGAGTTGGATGAGGTCATGTATGTTGACGGAAAAAAGTTTAAGGGTTTTTGTTGATTGTGTCTTTGGTTGGTGGAGAGTTGATCCTTGTGTTTGTTCTAGAGGTTTTCAAGAAGGGTGACATCTATTGGAAATTCTTTCTCAAAACTACGGTAGCGCATCTCATTATCATGAAGTAGTGCAAATGTGCGAGTGATGCGGGGTAGTTTGGCTGCTCTCCCTTGTTTGGCTATTATATATTTGGTTAGTCCACGATATATGATACCAAGCCTTCTAGTGTCATTTAAGTTTTTTCCTATGCATTTGAGGTAAGCTTTTTTGAAGGAAAGACCATTTGTTCCACCTAGTATATGGAGCAAATAATGAAGTTTAGGGTGCTTTGAGAAAGGCCACATATTATTTTGGTGAGAGATATGATATGTCTATCTAATATTTGGATATCTTGCATGGATTACAATACTCCATTAATGTTGTATTCTACCCATGATTTTGATTTTCCTATTTATTCATAAGTTGTGAGCTTTGTTTTCTGAGTTTTTTGGTTGAGAAGTGTCTTTGAAGGTTCCATTTGAGCGAAGGTATGACTTATGAGCCAATGTATATATATGGTTCATTTTGGTGTAGGATGAGGATTGATTCTTTTAGGTGTGCAATGTTGTGTATTTGGATAAGGCTTTGAAGGCACTAGGGGTGAGATGTGATTTGTTAGGGCATCTCGTAATTGCACATTTAGGATACTAAGATCCATGTCGGCCCATTCGTTGAATTTTTGTATTTTGTTTAGTTGTGGTTGGAGGAATTTTATGTTGTTACTGATGGTTGCTAGATCATCAACGTATGCTACTGAGCTTTCGTGGGTGTTTGATGTCTTGAATGTGCATCCATTTTGGTTCTGTTGCATCCATCTAAACAATGGTTCTATAAATAAGATAAAAAAAAATATGGACTTAGGGTGTCTCCTTGTATGGTACCTCGTTGTATTAATATGGGTTTTGTTGTTCCAAAGTGCTCTCCAAAGAATCTAGTTATTGAGTTTGAATATATATTGCCAATTAGGTGGACAACATCATTTGGAACACCCAATTCTGTCATTACTGCTAAGAGTCTAGCATGGTCTATTGATCCAAATGCCTTTTTGAAGTCTATGTAGAGTATGTATATGCCTTGATTTGTTAGTTTTGCATCTTCTAATGCAGTTAGTAGGAATTGTAATTGTCTGGTGTTCGGGTCTAAATCCATCATGGCTATTGTGTAGTATTTGATGTCGTTCGTCATACGTGGTGTGAATGTGAGTATGCTAATGAAGAGTTTGTAGATGGTGTTTGCTAAGGTTACTGGGCGGTGGTTTGATAATTCAGTGGAATCACCTTTTTTGTATAGTAGTGTGGTGATGCTAGTTTTCTATGTTTGTGGGATTTCTTTTTGTTTATAACAATGGAGGAAGATGAGATAAAGGAGGTCATGTAATTAATGGAGCATATGTTTTAAGACAAAGTTGGATATCTCATCTGGTCTTGGGGCTTTTTTGGTAGTAAGGATCTTAATGCATAGATCATCTGTTTCACGTGTAAAGTATGTATAGAGAGGTATTTCTGATGTGTCTTTTTTTTCTAAAATGCGCCATGTCATCTTCCACATGTGGATGGGAGGATAGATCCCAACCTTGTAGTGGTACCTGCAGGGTTGCGTTGCATGCTATGTGGGCATGCTTGTGGTGCCGCCACTATGCTGGTGTGTGATCGATGCTCAAGAGGTTGGCACATGGGATGCTTGACACCACCTCTTGAGAGGGTTCCTGATGGAGATTGGTTATGTCCATACTGCTTGGGATAGTGGCAGTGGATATGACTAGTGGCAGCTAACAAGACATGGGAGGCCAAGCTCATATGAATCAATACCCGAGATCTCAGGCTCAAGTTCACAAGTTGTAAGACGACGACTAACGATGGGGCAACTCTTGTACCCGGCCTCTTGATCTATTGAGTTTGAGTGTAGTAGGGACAGTGGTGGAGGACTTAGTGAGGGTTTGGCCACTATCATATTTTGTGGCTACTTGGACTTAGAAGGACCTAAGCGCCAGCTAGGGGGGCGATTTGTGATGCACTAGTGGCTGCACTAGTGGTGGCTAGTGGCAGCCTAGTGGTGGACTAGTGGCTGCACTAGTGGTGGCTAGTGGCAGCCTAGTGGTGGATTAGTGGCTGCACTAGTGGTGGTTAATGACAGCCTAGTGGTGACTAGTGGTGCACTAGTGATGGAGTAGTGATAGACTAGTGTTTGGTGTGTACATGTATTGTGTGGTTTTGGACATATAGTTGTGTAGCGATATGTATGCGCACGACAGCTGTCAAGTTATGTTACCACTAGTATGAAGTTAGCTAGGAAATAGCTAGTTTTTATATATTGACATTTGGGATTGACCCAAGTGTCAATCTAGGGGCCAATACATGTTTGGGCACCTGACGTTGTTATCTTCACGACAGATCGCGGTGGGCTTATCTTTCTCGAGTTGAGCCTCACCGCGTCTAGCTATGGCGCCATAGTGTGGATTCCCTATGGTGTGGGTGCACTTAGCTTGACTTAATATATGAATGAACCCCCAGAACCATATTGTAGACTTCCCTTGGAGCCACCCATTATTAAACCCAAAACCACCACAATTCACTATTTGCAAATGTGCAAGCCAACCAATGGCATGTCAAGCTTTGGAAGGAAGTAGGTGGCGGTTTAGTGTATCGTCATGAAGATTCTCGTATTAGAGAACTTGCGGATTTGTGGAATTTTGCTCCTAAACAGTTTGTTGGGATTGCAGATAGTATTATCAATAGAATGAATTCTTCTGTTCGCCGTGAGACTGTTCGGGAACTAGATATCAACGTCGAGGCTGCTAGGGAATTCTTTGTTCGACACCCAGACTAAAAGAGGAAATTATATCATGAGTGTCAAGTCCTACTCATTACGAGCATTTCAAGCGCATTTTTAAACTCTAGGTATGTTGCTAAACCCTTTTAGTTTCGTTATAATCTGATAGATTCTTATAGAACGATAGAAGGTGGAAGGAACGGCAAATTTCTCCCGTGGATAAGAAATTTGACTATTAGTCGTGTTTGGTATTCCTCGTTAAAAATCTATGGCCAGTTCAGGCCAACTGCTTTCTTCTTTCAGGTTTTCGATTCTATTGCGCCTTTCATTTGATGTTTGAATCTCGTTTCGTCTGTGCTAATCCAGAGATGGTTGGCAATCGAGCTGGTGTTCATCACCTCAGTCCAGCTGCCAACAAATATCATTTGTTTGCATGGCCGGCCCTCAGTACTATGTCCCAGACACTAGAGGGATAGTGCCGGGATGCCTGGGCAAAAACTGCCTGCCCTGCCACGTACTCCGCACCACGTTGGCGCATAGCCCTCATAGCCCTCACCCTCCTCCCCGTTGACTCCCTGCTCCCCAGCGCCACACAAGCACAAGCCTGGCTATGGGACCCCCTGCCCCAGCCTTCCTCGCTCACGCCCAGGCCCACGCCTTGCAACGTCCTCACCTCCCTATCCGCCACGTCGCCCTCCCAAAGCCCGCCTTCCCGTGCCACATGACGTCGTATCTTGTGACTTGTGAGGCATACACTGCCTCAATAGTGGATGGCTGAGGCGGATTTAGCCATCCACTTTTGAGATAAGATATCCAAAACTATACTATAGGAATCCCATACTCCATCTCATACTTCATACATACTCAAACATATGGGGTTAATGTTACCTTGAATGTCAATATTCCATACATATATCATAAAAGTATATGACACAGTTTAGTGGATATTTAGTATACTTCTATAAGTTCATAATGGATACACATTTGTGTAAGTGTATAGCTTATGTTGAATATACATTGTTGTAACAATGTACAAGAATATGTCATATATTACACAATGTTTTATCATAAAACACAATGTCTCCTCATAACTAAGTTAGAGATTATTTGAAAACAAAACAAAAGTGAATCCGGTCAACAATGCATGAATATTTTATTTCACTAGCAAAGTATGGTCACAATTCCGACATGACAGGGTGATATCATCTTTTTCAACATGTGTACTTGTAAAACACACGTCACATTTCACTTTAGGTACTTTCGAAAAAATCACTCTATTTTGTTTTGACCGTGAGAGCATTACATGTGATGGGCGTTTAGCTTGCGGCCAAGCTTCGTGTCTATCACCATCTTCAATAACAATGCGCTTTTTGGTATTACCATGCTCCATATCGTCGTTGAGCATATTAGAAAATCCATTTCTTTCCTTATGATCATCAAAGTCAAATATTTCACTTTCACCTTGTCATCAATATCTGACTCAAAATCGGAATGATAAAAATATGCTCCTTCAAAAGAAGGAGTTGAAACAGACTCACCGCTTACATGAGCTCCTCCAAAGATCTCCTCCAAGCTTGCTATACATTCCCATTCCTCCTCAAAGTCAGAGGGATAAATGAATGCCTCATTTGAAAAGTCGTTGTCATCCTCCATATTCAGATCTTAAACCCTACATCCCTAAACCCCACATTCACCTACATGTATATTAAGCGGGACTCTATGATGTAAATAACTTGTTAGTCTAAGTATGTTAAGTGAGAATGTAACTATGAGATGATAATGTTCGACAAATGTGTCAAAGCAAATTGTGAATGAATTCTTGCTTCTCTCGACTCTGGTTATTTCATTCTGTTTTATCACTGCGCAGGCTTTCGCGCGGGCGAGGTTGTTCTGTGCGTGGCAAGTTTGTTGTGTGGGCGGTGCAACGGTTTCGTGTTGATAATTTTGTGTGAGCCTTTTAAGAATTGTGCATCTTTTATGTTTGTAGAACAGTTCAAATCATCAAGGTCAAGAAGAAGACACAAAGACAAATGAAGGTTCTCTTAGGGTTAGGGTAAATATGTATCAAGTTCATGCCAATAACATGTATGAATGATATTTTAAAATGGATGAATGTAGTGCAATCCATCCATATTTTAATTATTATATATTTTGTCATTATTTTTGCAAATAATATATGACACCATACTCTTAATTTTTAAACCCAACCATCCACTTATATTAAAAGTACATTTCCCCAAATAAAAAGAGAAGAAACACTTCCATATTTTCCTAAAATGATATATGGGAGTAATGTTCTATACTTTGCCATACCTGTCTACAAAGGATATGGCTCAATCTGGTTTAGCCATAAGTTATTCTTTTGACACAAATATGGGAGAGTGTATAGGTGCGCCAACGTGGCGCGGAATACGTGGCAGGGCGGGCAGTTTTTGCCCGGGCATCCCCGGCACTATCCGAGGATGGCCTGCCGTGGTGGGATGCATGAGCATCTCACTGGGTCTCGCACTCAATATGGATTGTGCAAAGCATTTCTAACAAGACCGGCTCCTCATTGGGAGCCTTCATGTCGTAGGTGGGTATCGGTAGAATGCTCGGAATGGACATCACCAGTCCAGTGCTACGAAAACTAGAGCTCAAAATCTCTGGAGCAGCTACATTGTTACGAAAAGCATTAATATCAATCTCCAGCACTGGGCTTGCCGTAATTGTGATGCAGCGGTCAGTTTCATTTGCAAGAGAAGCAACCTATTGTGTCTCACAGACAACAAATCTACTGCTGCCTTTTGTTGAGCAAACAGAAAATACGTAATGAATGCATCGGTGTTGAATTGCTTTCTAGTACAGTACTGTTGTCAGTTTAAGCACGAGATTTCAACATGCCAGGACCGCATGGTGAACTAACTTCTGATCATCCAGGTGCTGCTCTCTCTCTTCTTGTGGAGCAAATTCTCTGCTGAGGATGTCATAGTTGGTTCCATCTTCTACAAACCAGTATGATCTGGTGAATAATCTGTCAGTAATTGCAATGCTGCAAGGCTCAAACAAATAGCCCATGGTGCAGTACAAAACACTTGACAGCTTCCTATGTGCAATTTTTTGCTCATCAATTTTATATATATCGAAAGTAAATGCTACCTCTATAAGAAAAGGGCTAGCTTCTCAAGTCATCAGACATAGCTGAAGGTATACAATGCGTAGAAAGAATGTCTGGGGTGGCAGCTTTGGCTCTAGCCGTCTCCAACACAACAAGCTGCAAAAACCCAAACCCAGCCACTGTCTCAGGATTGCATTGCTTAGACGTGCCTTTTCAGAGAAACTACATTCGAGGGTGTGATGAGTCGGAATTCTCAGAGAAGGAAAAACTTTAAACACTGTTGAAATTTGCCGGTAGAATCATCGAATTGTATAGTATGGGTGCTGCTGATCCATGAAGCACAACCATAAAAATGAGGAAAAAGAAGAAGTTCTGTTGTTAGACCATCCTGCTCTATTTGTTTTTAGGATTGTTAAGTGGTCAGAGTCTAAAATATGCGAACCTGCTGGTACTCGAGGTCAAACCGAAGAAATGGATCGGTACAAGCCTCCACCATGTTTGCCAAATGCTGTAGATTCCTTACTGATGTGCCATTGAATGATATTATCTGCACCAGACAATTTTCAATCCTTGAGGATGACAGGAGAGGACAGGCAAGGGGAGGGGTCACATGCACAGAAGCTATAGACAGCAAGGTTTCCACAAGTGTAACAAAGAATGTCTACCTGAGTGTTGACAATGTCTTCATAACCTATGTTGATGTCTGCCACCAACACCTGCAAAGATTCCAACTTTGTGCTGTCAAGAAGTCTTTCTGATTGCACTAGTATTCAAAGTCTCTAGCTTAATCCAAGTGCAGGCCACCAGAAACTATGATTCATCCTTTGCATGTAGCAAAGCCTTGACTGCAGCCATTTCCTTGCTTGTGGCTCCTTCCATAATCCCAAGTTGACTGGATGGATAAACCAATTTACAGCCACATCATGCAAGAGTTAGTAATAAGTTCCTTCTTGGATCTAATAATTTTGCCAGGTAATGTCTGGGGTGTCATGTGAGAAAGTGCTATGCAGTTTTCTGTGAGGAGAAGACTGACATTATCCATATTAAGCATGTGCTGAAGAAAAAAGGACTCCGTAAGTAGCAAGGTCCAGGGTTTTGGGTTGCAGCTACGACCCCTGCCTTACCTTCCAAAGTAAGGATCACAAATTTAATAAGTCAAGTGTGTGCCCGATAAAATCTAAGGGTCCACTACAAAGCTAGTATACTCATAACAGTCTTTGGAACATGGACAATCTGAGGAGGCCAAGGACATACCTGAGAGACAACGACCAGCTGTTCATCTTCAGATTGAGACATGGCATGCAGCAGCTTGTCCAGCAGCTTCACTGGTGCATCATAATCATAGTCCTTACCATACTGCCCACATAACTCCACCATCAGCAAAGCCCCAAAATGTAGTAGCCAGCACCCATTCCCGAAAAATGCCTCTACAACATAAAAGCCGGTGAGGTATAGCAGGACTGATGTAACGTCGAGGCTTTCGCACTAAGGCTGAATGATCAAAGCAGCAGTCCCACCACTTTAAATGCAGAAGCAGGTGGATCCATAGAACTTTCCCCACCAGGCTGCCAACCAAGCTATAACAAGAGATTGTCTCTAATGGTTACCAGAATCAGCTTTTCCCATCCCCCAAAAATGCGGCACCATATCACTCTTATATGTAATACGTCGAGAAACTGGAAGAAGACATCCTCCAGAGCAGATCTGAGAAAAAAGTGCCAGATCACTAAACAATAAATGATGGTCACTACGTTTTGCAGTTCCACATCTAAGGACAACAAAGGCCCTAAACACTCACCTCTGATCGGAGATAGGGCACCGAGACAGCTGAAAACACGATGCCTGCAATTATGTAGTAGGACGGTGGTTTTCCCTTTATGTGTGCTGGCACAATGCGCTTATGATTGGCCAGATGTACATCGAATTCCTTGATTTTACAGTCCCTCAGTATTCTTACTCTTGCACTCTCCCCTGCATACTTTTGTGATACAAGATAGCTAAACCCAATCCGTTCTCCATGCCTGAATGGGACTGCATTCACAAACAACAGTGACAGTGTGGATGACTGATAGATGATTGCCAACATGACTTGCTTCAGGATAGTATTTACATGATGTAATTTACTAAGGTAGATGAACAAAGGTAGCTTCACTGAAGCAGAGGCGCTAAGGATGTAATGGTAACTTCAGCAGCAGTTGACCTGCAGCACTCTCAGAGTATTATGCATGGTTACAATATAGTGGGCCAGCAGTAAGAGGTGAACACAAGGCTGATATGTACAACGTCTCCTTTCTGAGAGAAACCTGGAATTAATGGTTCTGGTAACCTAGTGTGATAGGATGATAGTCAGAAGAATAGTTAAAGGTGCATTGGTGTACCAGTGCCATCATTGGCTATGTCAATGTCATCAAAACTCAAGAGTATGTCAGATGTATGCAGATTCTTGGCTGAGGGGGCGGTGGGTTCCACACGGCGGATACGTACACCCTTCTGACTGCTCTTCATGCCCAATGCGCTCCTCAAGTCAGGGTTTTCCATCTTTTGCCACTCAATGCCCAAGATCGGAAACCCTGGGGGAATGTTACATACTTGCAATTTGGGTCAGATATGTGGCTCATCCCCTTATCAAAGTTATTCCCATCAAGCACATGAAGACCTCCTATCCAAGCTTCCTAAGAGTCTCAGCAACCACCCCCTTACCCACAATCACAGTGCTTGCAAGGGAAAAGACTTACATGAGCTTGCTAGATTTACACCTACTACCTGTGCCAAAGATTTCGAAATACTCAACTGTCAGAACATATAGTGGAGGGCAACTAGGAAAGAACCTGTGTAGTCTCCATTACGGGCATAATCAGAAATGAAGTGCGTGATGACAGGAGTAGGGATAACATAGCCAATGTTCTCAGCATCTTCATGTTTCAGAGACTGAAAGGCAATGCCCACGCACTCACCTCCACCATTGAAGGCGGGCCCGCCTGAATTGCCTGCATTGATGGCCGCATCAATCTGACACAACACCACCCCATCATAGCTACCATTCATCTTTCCAGTCCCAGAGACCCAGCTTTTCTCCCAAACTCTTGACAGATCATGGGCAAATTCAGCGGACCAACCACTAACTAGAAATCAAATAGCTCTCAACTAAAAATGGGGATACAAGAATCCAAAATTCTTGACATCACATGCAAATCTGTCTGTGCCAAACAGATAAATAATCCAATGAAACCTCTCTCTCCACCAAGGTTGAAGATGTACAGATTTAATGATCCGCTGGTGCTACAATGACTGAGAGACTACCTTAAAGAGCTACAGGAGAGCTAAACTCACACAAGGAAGTATGAAAAAGATTACCTGCACTCCCAGGAGCTCTGTGGCTCCATGAACATAGGAGGTCACTTCAATGCGTGAAACTACACCACTCGTGACAGAGATGGTGTCGCCACCAATGGGGTAGCCAACAACAGTCACTGCATCTTGTAGGCGCGGCAGCGCCCCAAACTCAACAGGTGTCACATCCTCCCAAAACTCATCGCTGCTCACAGTCAGCATTGCTGCACCCAGCCAAGACCCAAACAGTAATCCATTCAATCTCATCTGCAATGGTTTCTGTCCCTTGTGTCTCTCTCATGTTTGACTTTTGGAACTCCTACCCAATCTTCACTAGCAAGATATCCTTGCTTTCATTCTTTAAGTTGTATGTACAAACTCACTGTGCTTCTCCAAACCATCTTCTTTGAATGAAAATTATCACAACACATAGAGGTGCTCCTTCTGTCACACACACACTGATGGATAACAAGAAAGGTTGGCACGAACTTTGTACCAATATCACATTCAGTGCCAATTGCAAGAACAGTGGCCAAGTACTTAGTGTCCGAGCCGCGCTTTTTGACCTTGACCTGTGTGTGATGCTCAACAGAGTGTGCATTGGTGAGGACGCGGCGGTTGTTAACAATGAAACCACTGCTGTTAGAGCTGAATTGGCGCTTACGCTGCCATGGCAGTGAAAAATTGGGCTCTGTATGCACGCAAAATACTTTCACAACAGCATCCATAAAGGGCGCATCCTTCACATCCTCCACTCCCACCGCTCCAGCATCAAATGAAGTGATGAGCCCCCTGGGTGACTCCATGGGTGCTGAGAACAACATTGCAACTGCCTGCAGTGTAATAGTACCGACTACTAAGTTCAAAAAACATATATGTGGAGTAAAGCAACAAAAGAAACAGTAGGTGCTGCAAGATAAGATTGGGAGGTGAATGGTATAGGAACAGTGACTTTAGGAGCTAAACCTGGGGTATTCTCCACTCTGCGAGACCTTAACATTATATGCTGGTGGGTCACACCACACTTACTGGCCTGGTTAGGGGGAAAATAAGACTGACACTTTTGGCTTTGATGAGGTTTGTGCTCCCATGAGCATCAGACAAAGGAAAAATTCCTTAAAAAACAAGAATCTCTGCAGCTCTAGAATTCTAGATCCCCAGGTCACTGACAAATTCAGTTATAAGTTTAATTGTCGTTCTTGGTCCATATTGAAAAGGATGTTTAGTTCCACCTGAGAGGACACCTTGGCTCTCCGCATAGAAAGCTTGTCCAGAGGTCTCTCCGCCAACAACTCATCATCCTCAGAGTCAAGCTTCAAAATTGTCTCGCGGTCGCTGGTGCTGCAACCGCTATTCTTGACAGGCTTACCTCCCGGGCCTAGTTTTTTGGGCATCGAAGACCGTTTCTTGGGCCTGCTTCGCTGCCGTGTCCCAATTGCACGATCCAACAGGTTACTGTCATCTCCCTCCAGGGCTGCAGCTTTTTTGTTTGGGTTGAGGGCAGTTCCATCCGATGGCGAAGATGCAGTAACACGGTAGCTTCGTTGGGGAAAGGGCGAAACGGCAATGCTCCCAAGCTTTGGATGTTTGGGCGGTCTTCCTCGTTCTCTTGGGGCATCATCCATGGCTACCTTTTCTGCCTTCAGGGAGAATCCACTAATCGCGATGGCTGTTCCACTTTCAGGAATCGACAAGTCTTGTTGCAATGGTCTTTTACTTGCTTGCTAGGTCTCAGGCGCCCCTCTAAGAACCCAATTTCCCCTCTACCTCAAGAGATTTCTGTATCACTACTTCAGGCTTCGTCCCCTTTTTTCTCTAACCGTGTAAGTTCGGAACACCTTCAAAATGTTGGTACCTCTATCCAGAAACTTTGAGCTGCTGGAAGCTTTAGTGGCTGTCTCTATCCTTAAAACTCATGAGCCTGCTGCAGCTTCTCAGTTTCCTGGTTATAGTTGCTCAACAGTCGGTAATTCTTGGATTGAACCAACGCTATTGAAATTGACAAATATCACACCTCGCCCACCTTGGACCTTCTCTATCAGAGAACTATTCTGATTGTTTCTTACCTCCGATGCCTTAGTCGCATTCTTCACGTAAACCTCAGGACGTTGCAAGACCTCTTTATAACTGCAGTTGTTGCTCAGCGATGGCTTCGCGCCTGCTATGCACGCCATCTACTTCCAATTAATCAAGACTATGCCTTTGCTCTTCAAACGCCCTTTCCTGACAGTCAATCTCCACGTAAACCCGCTCAGAGGCCCAGATTCCCCCATCAAATCCCTTCGCCCAACCCGTCTGCAAGGATCCTTCTCTAACTCCAATCAACCAATTCATATCCCTGAAACCACCTGCGACTCTAAATGGCCACCGTCCCCATTAAGTCCCGTGTTGCAGCCATCGTTCTGTCTGTGTCTTGTCTCATCTAAGCTCCCGGCCCGCACCAACAAGCAACACCATGGTGGACGCAACCCTTCACGGATCGTGAACGGTCACATGAACAGAGCAGCCGCCCCGAAGCGGTTTGGAATAACTGTCACTTCGCACGACATCTAAGAATGCATTTCCTTCACATAGTCGCTTGCTTCTGGATTGGGCTTTGGGGATTGTTTTTCACATCAACATGCATCTATTCTCTCTTTTGCGAAGATGGGTTGGGTAGATCACTTCCTTTTTGCATGTTCTCGAAATCCAAATTCCCTATCTTCGTGTTGAAAAGTTTCATGCAATACTTAATGGTACACACCACTTGGAATTCAAAGAACAGCTTCACCACGTTTCCCCTCTGTTCCCCTATGCTGCCAAACACTGAGTGAGAAAGATAAGATGAAGGGAATCAGGCCTTCTCACTTACGAGGACCAGGAATTTGATGACAAGGATTGCATTTTCTGCTGATTTCCTGTGAATGTTGAATTTTCTACCCCCTTCTGCCTCCTTGTCACAAAGGGGACTATGGAAAGTATGTGGTGAAGCTGCGGTTGCTTAGTCTCATAGAAACAGAGAATTCTTCAGTGAGGCTATCTTTAGCTCCAGTGCCTCTAGAGCCTTGGAAAACATACTTTCTGCTTTAGTGCTCAACCTCCTGTGGTCGGCCCAGTCAATGAACCTGCAGCGTAGATCTTCTAACATCACCATGCAGTGTTGTAGCACCGGCTGTTGTATGAGAGATCCTTTGGGAGGGTGTGCCTCAACACTGCTAGTCCAATGCAAAATACAAGAGGCAGCTAGTCCCACGACATTTTCCCTACTATTGACAGTTCCATCTACTGCACACTCCTCTTTGCTTTGATCTGTGGCAGGGACATCAAACCCATGTAGCCAGTCCTTTGTGTCAAGAGAATTGAACAAGGCAGCAGCTACTGGAACCCATTGCAGTTGATATATTTTCACAGTTTGATTTGACAATTGTCCACCAACCCTTACGTTTTCAGTTCGGTGTGGAGGCTCCACCAGCTGGAGATGGTCACTGGGACAACAAAGTGAGCATTGAAGATGATCAACAAAGCTGCACAAGTGACATGCTGGAGTAGAAGATCCTGAGTTGTCTTCATCCACTTCCTTCACGGGCATCCAAGCCCCACCTATAATGACCATTGCCAGTAGCAGACCTCCGCTATCCGCATCCAGCAATGAAGAGTCGGCTTTGAAGCCCAACAGAGGTAAGGCCCTGAAAATGGCCCTGCTTGCACTGGAACTATGGGATGACTCGTGTATATTTCCAGCTCTCTTTATCTCTGTGCCCATGTTCAGGAACCCAAGTTAGAACCAGCAACCTCAACCATAAAACTGTCAAAGCATCATTGTTTAACGCAAATCCACTGCATCGTAACTATGAACATTTTGTGGTGAGGTATGTACTAATTGACAGTTTGAAGCTGCCCACCCTTCCATTACTTTTGTTCTCACCTTTTTCATGGAATTGTTGCAGCTTGATGCCAAGCTTGCACAAATCCAAAAGCCAGCCCTGTAAAGCATGGAGAGTGCCATTTTTCGAAAATGGCCTTGGTAATCCCCCAATTCCATCATCTGTGCAATTCCAAGTCTTTGTCATTGGATTTAGTAGATGAACAGGCGTCCCACAACTATCACAAACCAGTTCTTCATGTTTATTCCTTGAAGGCACCCCACTGTCTGCAAGCAGACCCTGATGAGTTAAGCTGCTTTTGTTTTCAAGGGTATATGGGGCAGTTTTGCCTTCTAATTTGTCAGTGTTTCTCTGTGCACTTGCTGAAAATAATATGTGCCAGTTCTCGGCAATCTTTTGAAGTGCTGTTTCTGCATAAGCTCTGCCATCTTTGTCTATAGGGCTCATCACCCATGCTATGTACCGTGCTGCAGCTTGGCAGCCTTGGAGTTCCCCTCTTGGATTCTCAAAGAGCATCTGGAAAGCCAAGTCAATCCATTGTAGAAAATCTGTGAGCAAGGCCCTGCATGGACACCATACCACTGGTTAGCAACCCTGCCTTCAAATCAGGGAAGTCCAGATGACATAGCTAGACATGCAGAGGCTGTCAATTTGTCAGGAGAGTATGAGAATGATTGAAGAGGTAACTGGCATGTAAAGTTGTGGTACACACTTAGGAGGAAGGATATCTAATATTTGATGATTTGAGAAGTTGGTCAAGATGAAGCTCTGCTTAGAACTTGAAAAGGATGTCAGTGTGTGGTGGAAGTGTCGCAATATTGTCTTCAAGAAGTAATTCCAAAAGGTTGTAACATCCAGAAATATTTCTCTGATTGAGCACCATCCCCATCAGGAATGGAGACTGGACAATTTCACATTCTGCACTAGATCTGCAGCAGAAATACTCTACGTCTAGTGTTTTGATGGTTTGATAAGGTCGTACCAAACCGAGTTATGATCGAGAGCTGCCGAGTCCCTGCATGCACTCGAAAAAAATGATTCCTCCTTTGGCACTTCTGCCACTCTATTGGCACTCTTGGCTCCCCCACTGGGCACTCCATCACACTTTGTATTAACACCTTCATCTTCAGCATCCAGCATTTCCTTCTCAATTCCACGGCCTCCTTGGAATCCACTTTCTCCCATCTTGCACTGAGCTGGAACATCACATCGCTTCCTTTTCCTGTTCTCTCTGCTTTTCTCATCAACATTGCTCGTGGATGTGGGCATGGGCGCTTTAGCATTCTCAAAGTCCAGCATCCCCACAAGCTGCCGCAGGCCCACTACGGAGGGGGGCCCAATAAAAACACGCAAAAAGGGGCGAAGTCTGCCACAATAGAAGGCATGAAATGGGGGTAAATCCACTCCACAATCCTCCCCTACAAAGCCCCAGGAGGTGGGGTGTTCAAGTACATCCCTGACTGCTGCTACTAGCTCCATACGGAGTTCCATCAGTCGCACTGCACGCCTACATCAATCCATTCATATGGGGGCATGAACCCATGCTGAAATCAGGCCCTATCGGTTGTTCGTCTACCCACCGCAGTTGACCTCAATTGAAAACTAATTTGCAGCACTCTTTCTCCAGGTTCAACCTAGCCCAAATGCATAAGAAGGTTTCAAGCAAGCCACCCAAGAAAGTTTGTACTGAGGGAGTTCTAAAACCAGTGTTCTAGAAACATTCATTTGTTTGGATCTGACTGCACTGGTTATCACCTAAGCACTCCAACAACTTGGCAATCAGTAGGCATTTTGCAAAAAGATTTGAAGGTCCAATGAACAGGAATGGGGTCCAACATAAAATTTTCATTAGAAAAACAAAATGATGGTGTCAACCAGGACCTTCTGAATAGAAACCACACAACAATCTTTTTACTTACATGGACAGAAACCATGAGTATAGAAGCCGTCGAGCTTCAGCAAACACATCAGGAGCAAGTGCTAGACTGACAATCAGTGTACCCCACACTTCACCGTTGCGCAGCTCTAATTTCAAGGAGCGCAGGGGGTGCTGCATGGCATGATGTGCCAAATCAGACAAATTCTGCTTGAGCAGTGAAGGGTGGAGCCGCCATGCGTGCAGTCTGTGCCCAACCTCACCTAATGAGCATCGTTACATCAATTTTAATGAACTGCTTTTGTGTGAGAGAGAGATACAGGGAGAAAGTAGCTCTGCTTTTCAACAAACAGGAATCCCCAAATCAGCCATACTTACAATGCAATAAACCACAATGAACACTAGCTGAGACAGAAATTTAGAAGTTACCTTGCAGAAGGACTGAGATGGTCAAGGACAGCTTGCTTGTCTTTCAGACAAAAATCCATGACCTGCTCCACAGCCCATGCTGCAGGACTCTGTCCTGCCCTTTGTGACCGAGCCTTTGTGTAGACAGAGCAGAACTGTGGAGTCTCTGATGTGGAAGTGCTCAAAGCTGTGGCTGCCTTCAGCAATGTTTCAATCCATGCTAACATATATGGTCCTATTAACATAAGCAGGGTAAAACCATGAGAGGAAGCACACATCTCGGTGGGATCAGCATATATAACATTTCAACCAGTGTTCCAGCATCCTCTAGATGAGAATGAACCCTGCTTCAACGGTGATACAATGGGGTGATTTTGTAGCAGCTGTAGATCACATACTCCACGGCTGGATGTAATGCAGGTGTGAGTGCACCCAGTTAAGTTTCCATCAAATTCAACTCGAGGAGTAGAGTAACTACATGTAGCCTTACCACTTATTTTCCCATTTGCGTTGAGTGCATCAAAACTTTCTGCAATGTGCCGTAGATTAGCTGCTGAGAAACCGCCTAAACCCAAAATCGAAGCCAGTGTATCCACCAAGACGCTATTCATGGTGTTGCAAACCTGCAAACAAGCAGAAAAATCGTGGGTCACAATCACCGGCGAAAATCTGGCAACGAATCCATGTCACAAGATCTGTGTACATGCACTCATCAGAAGCTTTGCCAAGGGAATCATCCCATCATCCAAAAACCCTTACCGTGGGTGCCTGATATCGCATCATTCCAAGAGCGAGGTTCACTAAGGGGACTCCTTGCTCAAATTCCAGCATGTGTCCCAATGCGTTTTCACAAGATTTCTCCGTTAGTCGTTCTTCACCATTTCTTGCTCCACTTGATTCTCCTTGGACGCCCAGTCCGTGCGTGCGGGCCACGCATTCCTGATCAGAGGGGAAGCCATGTTCGCCCTTGAGCGAGCCTAGGAGCTCCAGAAATTTATCAAGAGACATGCTGTTCTTCAGGGACTTTGGTGCCCGGTACGAGATGCGTGCTGTGATCAATCTCAACGAAAGATCAACTCCTATGTTCAATATAACGATCAGCATTATCAATTTCACGAACAGTCAATCAGCAGCCGCATTCATACATACATCTGTGTTTCGACCAGAGTTGTGCGGGTTCTGACTTTTTAAGGAACCCGCCGGGTCCGGGTGCGGGTTTTTTTTTCGGAGCCAAGTCCGGCTCTGGATCCGGGTTTTTGAAATTTGGAAAATCCGGGTCCGGGTTCGGGTCCGGGTTTGTCAACACGGACTCGGGTTAGGGTTCGGGTAGTTGTTGGGAAATATTAGAAGGTTCACGGGTTCGGATCCGGGTCCTAATTTATTGATTAAATAAATTAGAAAATAAGATTAATTAAGGATAAATTTATTTTTGGCTGGAAAAAACCTTAAATCTTAATAATGAATTTTATTTTAAGAGACATTCCTTCAAAATATACCATGAATATGAATATGTATACCATGAATAAGAATTAAATTAAGTTTGAGTTTCATTTTCTATTTTTCAATATCAATTCTTTAAACATGTTAAGAATAGTAATATGCCTCAAGGTAGATCACTATAGCATGGATGTGTGGGATCTAGCATAATAATAATATATGACGTCTCCTTTGGGAGGTGTAAATTATGGTCCCAGAGGGCACAACTTTGTGACACCACTCCGGGGATTGAACCCACAACCACTTCTGAGGTGGTATGTGGGCATTACCACCGGGCTACAACGTGGTGGGGCTGGCTGCTGCCGCCTATTACTGCTCGTCCCCTCCACACATATGACAAAACCTACCAGATCTAAGGTGGACCACATATGCCCCATCTAAATTTAAGACCCGGACCCTGACCGGCTACATTGGCCCACGGGTAGCGGGTTTAACGGGTTCTGGACCCAGCAGGCGGGTCCGGGTCCGGTTCCGGGTCCGGGTTCATTTTAGAAATGAATCCAGGTTAGGGTCTGGGTTTTTTGTGATAGCACGGGTCCGGGTAACCCGGATCCTAACCCGCCGGGTACCCGCCTTCAAAACACGGACCCGCACAACATTGGTTTTGACGCCCATAAAACATAGGTACCTGGAAACACCCGACCGGTCAATTCTCCACAGTATTTGGAAAACATTTATCTATTCTACCACTCCACCATCTATCTACCGTTCTTTTTCCAGACAACGTCAATCAGGCCTGAGACAATTCTTCTTGCAGATAGAGAAGCCTCTATTTGCCACAGTCGACGACACGGCCATGACCTTGACCCCATTCTTGTGGAGAAACATTTGCAAAATTGTGCAAACACATAGGCCACAAACACTTTGGACAATACCCTTGATTCATCCATTCAAATGCATCCGAGGAATCTCATGTTTTGATCTTCGAAACATTCCAAGAGTTGAGTGAGTAGCAAAGAGAATGATGATCCTGTGGAGCTTTATAGAAGATGTTGCGGAGACGTGGGTGTGCATGAACACGCAGTAGCTAGTTGCATACGTTTGTGCCACATATATTTATGTGAGGGCTTGTGTTAGTTCGTCGGATTGAATACGGCGACATCATTGCCCAGTGGGTTTGGTGGCACGCCCAGTACAGATGGACCTCGCCCACGGCTATCGAGGAAAGGCTTAGACCCATGGCGTCAAGTTTGTGGGAGCGCTGCTGCAGCTAGTGAAGCTGGCGTTATGATGTGTGACCCTGATTATGTCACTCATCAATCTTGCATCCGAATTGCGTCAAAGATCAGAAGTTTAATGTAAAGTCGAAGGCAATAATAAACATGAAATGAGTACACTTACCTGGCACAATGGCAGCCAACATGATATGGTCTTTTTTAATTGAAAGATACGGAGGGATGTTGTAATTCACCATGGTCACCGGCCAAGTGGAATGACTACATGATTGGACAGAGAATGGGTTGACCCCATCCGAGGAGAAGCCGAGGTGGACATGCCGTGGGTCCTCCAAGAGAAAATGCCACATCTCTTCAATATGCCTCCATGCTTGTGAATATTGTGGCCCACACACCTTTCCCGGGGGGCTCCGATGCGAGGCGTGCCATCTCATGAGTCTGGCCAATTTGGGGCTTCGTTACTGTGCCCTCAATCACGGGATGATCGGAAAGTAATGCATTTTCTTCTGAAGAATTCAGGTGCCAACATGACAGAAACTAGTGTGGCATAGCTCTGCATGTAAGCATTCCTTGATGTACAGTTTCTTTGGGTAGGAATGATGCATCGGAAGTCTTGCCTGCTGGCTTCCCAGCTGTGTCGCCGAGCGGGCCGGCCTCTTTGAATCTTGAGTGCAATGATATAGAGTTGTATAGAGTTGTTTTTTTTCTCATTTTTTTGCTACCCTACGAGAAGGGGAAGGATTGATTGTTTTGATTAGTGCAACATACAACAATTTGAAACGAACAAAGGCAAGGCTTGGCCATTTCGTTGCATTGCCAACGCGTTCCAGAGCGGCTGATTCCAACATCGTATTCTGCTTTTCGGCATTGTCCTAGATCTTTAGTTGTTTTTTTGTGTGCACGTTCCCAGTCCTCGTTGTTTTCCAATCTTGTGATGCTTGCAAGGATTATGGCTCTTCATTGTTCCAGATCGTCCTTGGTTTGTTCTCTATGCACACAATTCCACTCTCATCCTTCTTCTTGTAGGCAGATGTGTCGTGCCCTTTCACTTTAGCTGATAGGTTGAGAAGCTGGCTAAGAATCTACTGGATTTAGCACTGCATACCAATGACAATTTCGTAGTAAACAGTATGCAAGTATTGCGCTACGGCCATATCAGCATCGTATTGCATGCGAAGCTGGGAGACATTATAGTCTTCCGCTTTAACTGAAGCTGTTATGTTTATGCGGAGCTCAGACAGCCAGCTCGGACAGAAGCTCATCGAGAATTCCGTTGCAGCATGAAGTTATTGGTGGGATAAATCTCTATTTCCTGGGATAGAATTCTCGAGCGTCTATCTGACTCGCTCTACATAAACATAAAAGCTTCTGTATATTCTGACCTGAGAACTGAGCAAAATGTGTTTGACTGGCCTTTGTCCTCTGGCAGCAACACATAGTTCAGAGTCTGACATCGAGTGCTATATAGGCTAGTTCAAAAAAATCGTTTTCACTGTATCAGTTGAGTTTCATGCCTAGACATAATTCCAACATAGGCGTGACAAAATGCCTCCGTTGAAATTGTATCATCAATGTCTTTAGCCTTATCTGGAAGACGGAAATGATTCCCTTTCGCTGGCAACAGGGGGTCATTGTCAATCTACACAAGAAAGGTGACAGAGAAGAGCCGGGGAACTATCGAGGCATCACGCCTCTCAATGCAATTGGCAAGATATTTTGCAAAGTTATAAGTACTGGTCTTGAGGTTGATTTGGAGTCTAGAGGTTGTTTCCATGAAGGCCAAGCCTCGCTTTTGGAGAAACAGGGGCTGCGTGGATCATATCTTCAACCTAAGCCAGATTATCCAGGGAACAAAAAAAGAAGGGAAACCCACTTTTGTCTTTTTCTTGGATGTCTAAAAGGCTTAGATACAGTCTGGAGAGAAGGTCCATGGCTCTGACTCTGGTCATCTGGGATCAAGGGAAAGATGTGGAGAGTTGTCCATAACTTGTATGCTCACACCAAAAGTTGTGTCACTGTTAATGGACAGACGTCTAACTTCTTTGACATAGACCAAGGTGTAGTTCAAGGGTGTACCCTCTCCCCTCTGCTCTCCAATGTTTTCAGCAATCAACTTCTCGGGGATGTGGAAAGTGAGGGAATCGGGTCAAGGGTGGGTGATGCCACCAAACCAGCCCTTATGTTTGTGGATGACTTTGCAGGCATAGGGGAGACTCCATCCAATCTTCAGGAGTTGATTGATTGCGTGAAGAGGTACTTTGACCTTTGGGGGCTAAAAACTAACGTCAGTAAATGCGCAGTGGTGGCATTCAATGACCGAGGGGAGGGAGGAGGCGATCTCGAGTGGGTGTGGGGAAGCCAAGAGATTCCCGTCCTCCCTTCCTACACATAGCTTGGCGTTGAGTTTTCCTCCAACTGCAAATGGGATGCACATATTCAAAAAGTTGTTCAATCTGGCAAGCGCAAAGCTTGGGTCTCACTAAATTTTTCCACTGCAGAGGGATCAACTTTGAAGTCTAAAAACCATGCCTTGCCGCGTTATTAGGCCTGCCTTGGAGTACGCATCTGCAGTGTGGGTTGATAACTCCAACCAGGCTAAGTCGCTAGAATCCATTCAAGTGGGATGGCTCAAGGAGTGCATGTCAGCATGCTCCAAAACAGCTAATGTGACGGTTCGGGTTGAGTTTGGCATCCCTCCCTTAAGCTCCTGATGAGATCAATTCAAGGTCAGATGATGGAATCAGCTGCAACATATGACTAATAACAGATATCCTAAGTTAATCAACTCTATATCTTGGAAGCAGGATCGCCCTGTCAAACAAGCTAAGTCCTAGCGGAAGAGGGTAGAAGAGATTCTCAAGGATTTGAATCTAAGTCCGCCAGTCTTGACCCTGCTGGATAAATCTGACTTAAGAGGCTGTAGTGTCCAAAGCCATTTCTGTTGCCAGGAAATTGTCTAATGAAAATGAAGTTGGGCAGAAAACTTCCCTGAACTTGTTTCCAGTCTGTGACATGGGGGAGGCCATCATGGATGACCTCAAGGGTTTACCCACTCTCGGCACTAGACTAAAATTTAAACTCACGGCTGGAAGCCTACCTTTGAACAGCAAACAGAAGCAGAGAGGAAAGGGGATTGCAAATGTCCGTTGTGTGGGCAACCTGAAGACAACATTCATGTTCTGATTCATTGTATTGGGTACTCTCACCTTAGAGACGTCCTCCTCATATCCATCAAACGAATTGTGCCTGTACCTCTGTTTACCAAGTTTGAAAATCTCGAGGCCGAGCCAAAAGGCCAGGCCCTTTTGGGGCCTAGTTATTGGCCAAATGGCACGCAACAGATTGATGCTTGTGTAAAGGGATTTCTAGAGGATATCCGGAAAACTCGGATCACTTGTGACCCCGTGACTAAGTTTGCTTTGACCTGAAGCATTCTGCTTTGGGTACGCATCTGCAGTGTGGGCTGATAATTCCAAGCAGGCTAAGTCTCCAGAATCCATTCAAGTGGGGTGGCTCAAGGAGTGCATGTCAGCATGCTCCAAAACAGCTAATGTGGCTGTTCGGGGTGAGTTTTGCATCCCTCCCTTAAACTCCCGATGAGATCAATTCAAGGTCAGATGGTGGGGTCAGCTGCAACGTATGACTAATAACATATATCCTAAGTTGATCGACTCTATGCAGGATCGCCCTGTCAAACAGGCTAAGTCTTGGCGGAAGAGGGTAGAAGAGATTCTCAAGGATTTGAATCTAAGTCCGCGAGTCTTGACTCTGCTGGATAAATCTGACTTAGAGGCTGTAGTGTCCAAAGCCATGTCTGTTGCCAGGAAATTGTCTGATGAAAATGAAGTCAGGCAGAAAACTTCGCTGAACGTGGTTCCAGTCTGTGACATGGGGGAGGCCATCATGGTGACCTTAAGGGTTTACCCACTCTCGGCACAAGACTAAAATTTAAACTCACGGCTGGAAGCCTACCTTTGAACAGCAAACAGAAGCAGAGAGGAAAGGGGATTGCAAATGTCCGTTGTGTGAGCAACCTGAAGACAACATTCATGTTCTGATTCATTGTCCTGGGTACTCCACCTTAGAGACGTCCTCCTCATATCCATCAAACGAATTGTGCCTGTACCTATGTTAACCAAGTTTGAAAATCTCGAGGCCGAGCCAAAAGGCCAGGCCCTTTTGGGCCTAGTTATTGGCCAAATGGCACGCAACAGATTGATGCTTGTGTAAAGGGATTTCTAGAGGATATCCGGAAAACTCGGATCACTTGTGACCCCGTGACTAAGTTTGCTTTGACCTGAAGCATTCTGCTTTGGGTACGCATCTGCAGTGTGGGCTGATAATTCCAAGCAGGCTAAGTCTCTAGAATCCATTCAAGTGGGGTGGCTCAAGGAGTGCATGTCAGCATGCTCCAAAACAGTTAATGTGGCTGTTCGGGGTGAGTTTGGCATCCCTCCCTTAAGCTCCCGATGAGATCAATTCAAGGTCAGATGGTGGGGTCAGCTGCAACGTATGACTAATAACAGATATCCTAAGTTGATCGACTTTATGCAGGATCGCCCTGTCAAATAGGCTAAGTCTTGGCGGAAGAGGATAAAAGAGATTCTCAAGGATTTGAATCTAAGTCCGCGAGTCTTGACTCTGCTGGATAAATCTGACTTAGAGGCTGTAGCAAAGCCATGTCTGTTGCCAGGAAATTGTCTGATGAAAATGAAGTCAGGCAAAAAACTTCGCTGAACTTGGTTCCAGTCTGTGACATGGGGGAGGCCATCATGGTGACCTCAAGGGTTTACCCACTCTCGGCACAAGACTGAAATTTAAACTCACGGCTGGAAGCCTACCTTTGAACAGCAAACAGAAGCAGAGAGGAAAGGGGATTGCAAATGTCCGTTGTGTGGGCAACCTGAAGACAACATTCATATTTTGATTCATTGTCCTGGGTACTCCACCTTAGAGACGTCCTCCTCAAATCCATCAAACGAATTGTGCCTGTACCTATGTTAACCAAGTTTGAAAATCTCGAGGCCGGGCCAAAAGGCCAGGCCTTTTTGGGGCCTAGTTATTGGGCAAATCACACGCAGCAGATTGATGCTTGTGTAAAGGGATTTCTAGAGGATATCTGGAAAACTCGGATCAATTGTCTGTTCCAAGGCAAGTCATACTACTGCAGCCCTTGACAAAGGTAATTTCTGTCCCTTTGTGTTCCGCTCAAACTGGGCGCGGGGTCAATGGCCACAAGGCTATTGCAAACAACGTCATATGAGTACATTTTATTGGTGAGTAGATAAATGTCTCTGTGACTAAATGCTGGCCTTGTGAACCCGTGACTATGTTTGTTTTGACTTGAAGCATTCTGCTTCGGGTAAGTTAGTACATTGGCGTTAGTTGGACAGAAGGGACCTCTCCCTCTTTAGATTATGTCTACGAATATGTCTACGCAGGCCGTTCCCTGCTGCTCCTATGGAGTGATGATCTTTGAATGTTATCAAGTGGACCCCTACCGCAGTGGCCCCTCTGCTCAAAGTGGCAGCTGCATGATGTGTCTTGCATGCTCGGCACTTGGGCTAGGGTATGCCATTTTGCTTAAATCTATTGCCTGCAAAAAATGAAAAACTCTTGAAAAGGTTCATAATCCCCGGGGTGATTCCTGGGACTGGTCACTTATGCCAAACCTAGAACTTCATGTGTAGTTTTTGGGGTGAATCCCAGGATGGACAACTTGTCATTTAAAATTACTTGGCTCAAGTTTAGGCTTGGATTATGTGATGGCACTATCTCGAGACTTGGTATAAGGGTCTACAACAAGACGATGTCATTGGGCTTTTTGGCAAGGATAAGCAAAAATCCAACGGCAAGAGGTTCTTTGATTGCCAGGAAGAACTTCAGTTTTGGACCTTGAACAATAGGTCTAAAGAAGACCCTTTGCAATGGATCGTGAAAAAGTCCAAATTGGGAAATGGTCCATTGTGGATTATATCATAGCGGATAAGGATTTGTTTCCTCAGTGTGTTAAGTGTTGGTTGATAGAACCGATATTGATACTGACCACTGACTTAGATCCAAAGGTGTATCCCCAACACCGAGATATCTGTGAAACATTCAATTCAAAAGTGGATGCATAGAAATTTCCAGATTGAAGAGGTCAATTCAGACTATGTCCAGGCTGTGAAAGAGGTTGTCCCATACTTTTATCCAATTGCTCCAAGACCTTCCCTCTTGCTTAGGTGATGCAACAGTGAAGGCAAAAGAGCTGTGGATTCTTGGGAGAGTTTCGTCTCCTCTGGGGCTGATAAGATCATTGGAAGGAAACTAATTGTCTGCGGGAGGTGCAAGCATTTTGAGTGCACCCCTCAATGTGGAGGGGCGGTTACCACAGATATGAAACAGTCCTGTTGTCCCTCTGTATAGTGTAGGGCAATAATTCCCAGTCACACTGAGGGATGGACAATGGCAGTGAGGGATGTCCTCATTGACGGCTCTCGGCGAACGCTGGTTATCACATACCATAGCTGTCCAGCCAGTTGTGGGTTTCTACCCTCCAGGGCATGGAACCTTGTAAGTCAGCAAAATGCACAGAAACTCCAATGGGTGGCTGAAGATCAAAACAGTAGAGAATGAAAAACAATAGAAAGAACATCACAACTTCCTTGGAAAGCTCAGACACCTTATGGGACAAAAGAAAACACAAAGAAGGATGGAATCAAATACTTACTTGGGTCTCCAACAACGAGCCCCACCCCCAACCAAATACTATTCAAAGAGTTTTTTCGGAAAACCCGTGTTAGTACTTCTGCAGTAAACCTCAGATATACGTACTCAAGATCTATGTCTATAAGGTTGTGTTTGATTCATTGTCCTGGGTACTCTCTCACGAGAGCCCCTCTTCAAATCCATCAAGGGAATTGTGCCTGAATGTCTGTTTACCAACTTTGAAAGTCTCCAGGATGAGCCAAAAGCCCAGGCCCTAGTTACTGGGCCAACCACAGACAACAGATTGATGCTTGTGTGAAGGGATTTCTAGAGGATATCTGGAAAACTTGGATTAATTGTTTGTTCCAAGGTAAGTCATACTACCGGCGTCAGCCCCTGACAAAGGTAGTTTCTGTCCCTTTGTGTTCCGCCCAAACTGAGCGCGGGTCAATGGCCACAAGGCTGAGGCAAACAACGTCTTATGAGTGCATTCTATAAGGTAGTGTTTGCATGGAGACAAAACAATGAGCAAAGATTAGCTTTGCAGGAGCTCTGCACTGATCTTCCACAGGTGTGACATCAAATGTGGTAAGTTCAGGCTATTGTTAGGAGGTGAAAACACGAGCAGGGATCCGCTCTGGCATGAGTTGTGTGAGTGTGGCGGGACAATAAATGTGAATGGTCAGGCTATCTTCATTGTCGAGTGAAGGCTTATCACCACTGAAACTGGCATGATTGATAGGATTGTTTCCAGTTCATTAAAATGAGGACATTGTTGCTCTTTTTCAGAAAAGCAGAAAAAGCAAGGTTCCTACTGTTGCAGTGGGGTGGTTGTTCTTCCTTGCTGCAAGCAATGAAAGTGGGTCGCTCAAGGTTTTCCTTGTTATTTGAAAGATGCTTGGAGCTTTCCTGGTTGTAGCTTGGTTTGTGTGAGGCTATAGTTGAAGCTATGGCTACTACTAGCTTCCACTTGTTGTTTCTACAGAGAAGTCCCAGATCACCAGACTTCAGAGATAAACTCAAAAAGGACGACCTTTGGGTCGCAACCCTCCGTGGGTGAAAGCTATGCTAGCTACCATGCTTCAAAGGTCAAGCACTATGTGGTGATGGCATAAGAGTTGCATTCTGACATCATCAAAGTTGAATTGGAGAAAATCTCTGTATGCTCTCATAGCTTTCTCTGCTAGTGTTTACGCTCAAGGGTGTTTCTCTCAGATTGGGGTTGGAGTCTGTAAGTTGGAGACAAGATGCAGATACTTGTGAAGACTATGACCGGAGAGATTGTATTTCTCTGTACGGCTGTCCACTAGTCACTAGTGAGTGTGTTCTAAGTACATTGCTCGCAGATCATCTTGTAGTATCCGCAACAGTTTTTGTGTAGAAAAAGCAGGGGAGATGCAGGGAAGTGAAAATGGAGACAAACATATAGTGGGAATTTGCACTGGGAGGTATCGAAGTGATACGATATGCCAAATGGATTGTTCTATTACTAGGAGTGTTGAGGAGTCATGCAATGTTTAAAATGCAATGCAATGCTCTTCTCTGCTTTTAGATAGGCAGACTCCACTCTTTCTCCCTCTTCCTTTTGTATGTGTGGTCACGAAGCAGGGCCTTCCTCTATCAGCCTTCATGGCACTCTTGTAAGAAGTTATTTTTTCCTCTGTGTAATCTCGGACGATTTATGTCCACAATCTATAAAGTTCTGAGACTACTATCCCTATTTGTTGTTATTATTATTATTATTATTATTTTTAAACCCCTAGTTTGTAAGGTAAGGATCCTTGTCTGTTCTGATTATTGTCTTAGTGATGTTACTCTCTTTCACTACAAGAACTAGGGTAGCATGTTTCTCTCATGTCGAGGCCCAAGTGTGACCTCCAGTGTCCATCTAACAACGGCAATCCCCTTTGCATCCAAAGACCCTGCAATTTGGGAGATCTCCACGTCATTGTTCCAACAAAGCCCACTTTGCTATTTTTCATATATTGCTTTGCTATTTTTCGCGATTTTTTCACGAATTTCCAGCGACCAAAAGTACTTGAAATTCCAAATCTCCCACATGAAGGGGCAATCATTGCTCTAAGGTTGCCTATGCCGTTGGCCCAAGTGTCCAGTATCATCTAAGTCCATGTGCAATCCTCTATGTATCCAAGTAGGTCTCCTATGTCGAGGCCCAAATGCGACCTCTAGGGTAGCATGTGTCATTGGCCCAAGTGTCAAGTGTCATCTAAAGTCCAAATGTAAGATCTTCTATGTATGCCAATGTGTCTCCTATGTAGAGGCCCAAGTGCAACCTCTAGGATAGCTTGTACCTTTGGTCCATGTGTGAAGAATTGAAAATCTAAGACCAAGTGCAATTTCCTATGTATCCCAGTGCGTCTCCTGTGTTGAGGTCCAAGTGCGACCTCTAGTGTAGCCTATGTTGTTAGCCCATGTGTGAAGAACTAAAATCTAAGACCAAGTGCAATTTCCTATGTATTGCGTCTCCTATGTTGAGGCCCATCTAAGCCCAAGTGCAATCTTCTACTCATGTATCCGAGTGCATCTCCCATATAGAGGCCCAAGTGTCTTGTGTCATCAAAGCCCAAGTGCAATCTCCTATGTATCCAAGTACGTCTCCCATGTCATGGCCCAATTTATTTTTTTCCATGAATTTATTGAGTAGTAATATATCTATATCTCCCGTCCAGGCTCCAATCATTGTTCCAAGAAATCCCACTTTGCTATTTTTCGGGAATTTCCAGCGATCAATAGTACTTGGAATTCGACATCTCCCACACCGCATGTCCAAAAATCATGAGACCAAGCTGGTGCACCCGCCCTTATCGAGGGCTTTCCAATGGTACCAAGCACCAGCGCCGGGGCCTCGCGGTTTGAGACATCTCAATGCTACAAAATAACACAAAACAAAACAAACAAGTCGTCTCGCTTCATATATTGACTAGGGTAGCCTGTGCCGTTGGCCCAAATGTCCAGTGTCATCTAAGTCCAAGTGCAATCCCCTATGTATCCCAGTGCGTCGCCTATGTCGAGGCCCAAGTGCGACCTGGGGCAGCCTGTACCTTTGGCCCATGTGTGAAGAACTGAAATCTGAGGTCCCAAGTGCAATTTCCTATGTATTCCAGTGCGTCTCCTATGTTGAGGACCAAGTACAACCTCTAGTGTAGCCTATGCCGTTGGCCCATGTGTGAAAAATTGAAATCTAAGACCAAGTGGAATTTCCTATGTATCCAAGTGCGTCTCCTATGTCAAGGCCCATCTAAGCCCAAGGCCAATCATTGTTGTAGGAAAGCCCACTTGGATGTTTGTTTAGTTACAAAGAATGCGTGGTACATGAATGAACTAATGTTTAAAGAATATTATAAACGTGAACAACATGATTCAGAGATCGGAATTTGATGAAAGAGATAGAAGTTTATATGAAATTTACTTATGCATCCATATATTGACAAAACCAAATTATATTTTTCCCTATATGTATCCAAGTGCGTCTCCTATATTGTCGAGGCCCAAGTGCGACCTCTAGGGCAGCCTGTGTCCTTGGCCCATCTAAGCCCAAGTGCAATCTTCTATGTATCCAAATGCATCTCCCGTGTAGAGGCCCAAGTGTCCAGTTTCACGGCAGCCCCCTATGTATCCAAGAGTGTCTCCTATGTCGAGGTCCAAGTGCAACCTCTATGGTAGCCTGGGCCTACCATGTGACGTTGGCCCAAGTGTCCAAAGTCATCTATGTCCAAGTGCAATCCCCTATGTATCCAGAGACCCTGCAGTTTGGGAGACCTAGGGTAGCTTATGCCATTGGCACATGTGTGAAGAATTGAAATCTAAACCCAGGTGCAATCTCCTATGTATCCAAGTGCGTCTCCCATGTAGAGGCCCACGTGCGACCTCTAGTGTCCAATGTCATCTAAGTCCAAGTGCAATCCCCTATGAATCCAAGTGTGTCTCCTATTTCGGCGACCTCTAGGGCAGCCTGTGCCGCTGGCCCATGTGTGAAGAATTGAAATCTAAGCCTTAGTGCAATCTCCTATGTATCCAAGTGCTTCTCCCATGTAGAGGCCTAAGTGCGACCTCCAGTGTCCGATGTCATCTAATTAGTCCAAGTGCAATCCCCTATGCATCTAGAGACCCTGCAGTTTGGGAGATCTCCACGTCATTGTTCCAACAAAGCCCACTTTGCTATTTTTGCAATCTCCCATGTGGAGGTTTCATATATTGATATATACACTTTACTATTTTTCGTGAATTTCCAGCCACCAAAAGTAATTGAAATTCCAAATCTCCCACCTGAAGGGCCAATCATTGCTCTAGGAAAGTACATTTTGCTATTTTTCAAGAAACCCTCGATGAGGAGGGGTGCACTGGCTTGGTCTCATGATTTTTGGACCCACGATGTGGGAGATATGGAATTTCAAGTACTTTGGGTTGCTGGAATTGAGTCAACAAGTGAAGCATTGTTATTGTCCTCTCTTTCTTCGATCCTCTGTTTGTCCGATCCTCTGTCTCCTCAATCCCTTTGCTTGTCGATCGATCCCTATCTGTCCAGTCCTATGTTAACTCTGTCTCTGTCCCACTCCCATATCCTGTTGAAACTAACACTTTTGTGCTCCTTTGATACCATCTTAACTTTGTTCTTGTCTTGCACTCGTCCTTTGTTACCCCCGTTTAAATCTTTGGGAAGACCTATAAAACTCGTTATTTTCCCAGGTGGACATTGTGGTTTTGGAGGTTGCGAGATTTGCGCAGATGTCTGCTTCTACATAACAAAAGCCTTGCACATGATACAACTTGTGAACAAACCGACAAAGAAAAAGAACCATGTATATACATAACACATAAGCACACACGGAAACAACATAGTAAATAATAGCTTGACAATGTGGGAGAGAAGGGAGTCATCACCGCTAAGTTTTTGAGAATCCACTTGATCGTCTTTGCAAGCTTTCATGCGCTTGAATATGAGGTCCCGTTCATGCAAAATTAGATGTGAAATTAAGACTCCACCATCGAGGTTGATCTCCAAGCTTGTTGTGTACGGATAGACGATTGAGGTGAGCCAAAGGACTACTTGTAGAAGGTATTTCGAATCATAACCAGCTGTAGGGAATGGCTCGCTACTTTCCTACATTCTCATTGGTTCTCCACTCTCGAGTTACTTCCCGTAACCATCTACCTACTTTTCAGTTTCGTACCTACTCGGTCCGTAGTCACAATGGAAGATCAGTGGCCTTTGGCAGCATCGCCAGAGCGTAAAACATCTCTCGCAACAGCGACTGGATCCACAGCAGAGAAGTGAAACAGATTCAACGTGCCTCCACTGAAATTATTGCTTCCAGATATGAAACCTTGAAAAGGATTACTAGATCAGAAAGGAAAGCCCTCATCTTCCTGAAAGCTAATGGCTGCGGAAGAAATAAACTGCCACGATTATCTGATCTAATCTGCTCCCCAGGATCGATAACGTGCTGCCCAACTCCACCACCAACAAACTCTGGTGTAAACGGTGCCAGTAGAGCAGATTCAGACTCTGTAGACGGATTACTAACATCTACAAAAGCCCTCGGAGATTCAATAGATGCTCTAGTCTTTCTCAACGATTCCAGTTCCGCTGCCCTCTGTTTCTCAGCTTCGGCATACTTCAATCTGTCAAGCTCATACGCCTTCATCCTTTCAAACTCAAGAATCTTCATCTTCTCCTCCTCAGCAGCTTTCAGTCTAGCTTCTTCAAGAATTCTTCTTTTCTCATGTTCAATTGCCTTCAAACGTTCCACTTCTTTATTTTTCTTAATTTCCAAAGCCTTCAATCTCTTCGCTTTGATTAATGCTTTCTGTCTTTCCCTTTCAGCCTCAGCAACATAACGTAAAGCTTCAGGCTCAAACTCAGCTTCAGCTGACATCAGGTTGTGATCAAAAGAATCTGGCTTACTACGAGGGGCACACAAAACATCAACTGTCTCTCTCGATGAACAGAGACCCCAGCCGGCTGATTCACGGGATTCACAGGATTCACAGGAACTTCACGTAAAGGAGGTCGAGAACCAGTCGATACAGGTTGTTTAACACAACCAGATACTGAATGTATAGGTTGTTCCCGAATTGGAACAGGGCACTGGACCACTCCATGTCCAACTGTCGATTGAACAGACTAAGAAGGTGGAACGTTCTCAGACGTACCATGAAACACCATAACGAATTTAGTCTTGGAGCGAGCTTGACGATTAGGCACACCAAGATCTTTGGTTGCACAACCAATATGAACATCAACTGTCCATCTTCACGACTCGTAGGATGGCAGCCATCATTATTACTCCGAACAGCTCCACTACCTGATGAAGAACCCATAGCTTTAACAGCAACCGACTTGTGCAGAACTAATTGACTATTAGCTGCGGATCCAATTATTGGTAGCCACAAAAAATCTGAATGAACCTTCGGAGCTACAAGCGACATGCACGGAAGAATGTTCCCATTAGCTGCCATGTCCTCAAGATGGGCTCTCATTGCTGGGATCTCCTTACCATTCCAAAGCTCCAACTGTTCTCGATAATGAAACTCGAAATGTAGTAACTGACCAGTCTCTTCATCGTAGGGTCTCCGTAGTAAGGCCTGAGCAACAAAATGCTTAATGAAAAGGCTTTTGTCGTACCTTGCAAGAGTCTTCAAATTCCTGTGTCCTGTGGTCAAAGCAATTATTTCTTCAGGAACTTGGGCAATCGCCATCCTGGTGATTGAGGTCACCCTCCCAGATTTGTTTGTAATATCCCGTCGTTATCCCCACAGATCGAGCCGTTTGCATCCAATTTCTCATTATACCCTCTCCACAATTGAATCCCCTTTTAAACCAAAATTGATCACGAGAATTATATTTGCAAGTGTCCGTTCTCGCTGCCAGGCGGCATACGACTTAGCAGAATTGAATATGTCCGTAGAACGTCCGGATCGTAACAATATATAGGCCGACGCATATGCTCATTCTGAAAACGTTTCACTTTCACACTTTATACTTCTTCGATGTTGTCTCGTCGTATCTACAAACAACATACATAAATAGTATTTGAATATCATTAGAAACTTAACCAAAAACACAAGTCGGAACCAATAGGCACAAAAACAGATATGATACATTTGCAACAGATACAAAAACAGGTAAGGTACATACCGCAAAAAACCTCTGCCCTCAGCGTTGACACCACAGGTGAAATGGCGAACCATCAGTTTATGCAATTCACTATTACCCTTGATCAGAAAAATAGTGAAACAATAAAACGCCATTCGCTTTTGAACACCTCTGGCATAATTTTCTTGGTTCTCGGGATAGTCTAAAATCAACCGCTTCTCCTTGTAAGTGATGCCCTCAAGGTTAACCGCTCCTCCTTGTAAGTAATGCCCTCAACTTTTCGCCTCTCAACATTAGCACCAGCGTCTCTGCTCATCTCCATGGCCTTGCTAACGGCACGAGTCGATTTTATTAAAAAACTGATGCTCGATGATTTTAAATTTTGGCTCATGAACACCAGTACGACACACCCGATTCTCTTGTTCCCGAACGATCATCTGTTGAAGCTCATATAGATATTCATGAGGATGAAGTAGGGTAACATGATCCATCTTTCTTACAGACCATCCCAAAGAACAGACTAAGT
The DNA here is from genome assembly GCA_030704615.1 of Takakia lepidozioides. Taxonomy (NCBI): domain Eukaryota; kingdom Viridiplantae; phylum Streptophyta; class Takakiopsida; order Takakiales; family Takakiaceae; genus Takakia; species Takakia lepidozioides. The sequence goes on along the minus strand of CM060731.1, from coordinate 9,726,994 downwards.
AGGTCAGCGTGCTCTAAGAGAGGAAGCTCTTCAACAGACTTCTCAACAAAGTATCCAATCATAATCCTCCACTTCTGAAATTTATTTCTCGCCCATGATTCGTTTTTCTCACTGGGCTTAGTATAATGCTTCAAGAGCTTATTCCACTGCTCAACATTGTGTGCAAGCAATCACATCACTTCCACTTTGAACAACTAAATCACTTTGACCACCTGGAGTTCCACTAGGTAGAACCAATGTCTCCGTTGAATCAATGACCATCTCACTCCCAACAATTTGTTGACTCTGAGCATGATCACTCGACATAGCAACTTGCTCCACATTACAAACAACCTGTTCCTCGTCAATATGATTCATAGCCGGCTCTACGTGATGAACCTCCTCTTCAATTTGATTGGCAGCAGACAGTACATGATCAACTACATCATGATCAGGTTCGCAATGCTTAAAAGCACTGTAATCGCCCTTACAAGACTGATCAGGAGATTCCACAGATACCGCCCAATCTGGACGGATCAACGTATTATTGCCTTCATTAACGTAAAGGACTTCGCTCTCAGAGATAACATGCAAATTGTTGCACTCCTTTGACTCCTCTGTAGGCACAGTGCACAACTCAACTGAAACATCATTGGCTTCGACTACATGTCCATCTACGACATCTGGAGCTATCGTAGGAATGACAATTTCCACCACAGAAGGAACCTCAATCCGAGTAATCTCTGGATTGTGAGCAACGTTGGACGTATCAACCAATACATGATCCTGAGCCATTGCTTCATAGACGGGATCGGTATTATCACTCCTCTGATGAACTGGCTTCAATGGAGAACCGATACATAACACTCTGCTAACTCTTTCTGATACAACGCTTCTTCTTCACTCTGGATTTCTCGACAGAGGACACAGGAGGAGTCCGTTGAGACGGCGGCAACAGCTCGAAGCTAGGTCTCTCTAGTAAAGCATTCTCCAATGCAGATTGTGCTTCCTCATTCTTCAGTCTTGAAGTTCTTGGTCGCCAAGTCCCTATCACCATCAATAGTGCAAAAGAGAACTCTCCAAACATACCAAAAACATAATGCAAAACTTCAACGAAATTGACTTAGTTATAGAAAATAAAAAACACTGGAAACTACACAAATCATACGCAACAACTACACATACAACAAAAATGTCTGGACAATAGTGAACCACTTTAAGGAACAATTTCGTGGCAGACATAGGAGTACCATCATGGTTCTGAACGTCGTAGAAAAACACCGCTAAAGAATGAGCCAACATTGTAGAAAATCATAAAGAAACTCAAAACGTCCTGCAACCTTAGAACCCTTGCAAGACCTACCTACCGTGCAACTAGCTACCGCCTGGATTACCGGCTGAATCGGTCTAAACCCTTCATAAGTAACCAGGGGCTTTTCGCCGGTTACTTAGTCCATATAGCCCTTTCTCCCCCCCCAAAACGCCTTTGTTAAATTATTCGTTGGTTCTTCCATAAACAATCCTCCGGAAGGTAATTGTGGTGTGGGACAACCTGAACTCGGAATGACAGCAGAAAGTTAGTTCTGGTCGACCTTCCCTGGACAATGCACCGATGTTGCCCGTGCTCGTGCCAGCTTGTTCTAAGTCCTAACCTCTACTGTACAGATTCAGCAGTGAATGCAACACGAAGGCGGGGCATAGACATTGACAGGCAGCATTTTGGCTGCAACTACAGAAAGATCTGAGAAGATCTTAAGACAGGAGAGAGAGAGAGCACAACAAACTCTAAAGTCTTTGTACAGGAGAGGAGATTGACAATCCCGGGTCTTGCGTCAGTAGAGGTAACTTACCTAAACTCACAGTTCCCTTCGCTTAGTTTGAAGTGACGAAAATGACGAACTTGCATATTGCTAACCACACGAAAGGACAAAATTGTCAAGATTTCTAGGGCACGGATGAATGCAATCGAGAGTGAAGACAAAAAGTTGACTGCATCCTTGTCTGAGGTGACATGTAGATTATGTTTGACTTGGAGGACAGTAAGTATGAGATATAGTGACTATAACTCTCTTAACTTACTCCGGGGTCCTGCATGTTCCCGGCAATAAAGAAGAGCACAGCATTGAAGCAGCCGACCCCCTTCCTCACAACAAGGAGCGAGCATTGGAAGGCTGTGAGCGAGTGAGTGTTTACGAGGCACATCTGCTGGAGGGGAGTGCCTCTCTGTGAGCCAAACGTGTGTGCAGTGCGCGTTAAGATCTATGCGGGAGCACTGACACATGACACCAGCTTGGATGGTCTCCCTGTTTTGGTGCTCCTCTTTCTCCCTCGCTTGGACGGTCCCCAGAGACCGTCTTCCTCGGACCTTGGCACCTATTTCGGCACTAGAGTACAAACGACATCGGTCAGTTAGGTCACACACTGCAACGTTTCTATAGTACTTTAATCAGTTTAGGTATTGCGTAGTTACTAGTCACCTCCTTAGAATAAAGAGGAGCCAACAATTCATTTTTTTTTCCTGGCGAGTGCATGGGAGAAAAGGAAAAATAAAAAATGTTTGAAGTCAAATTTTAACTATGTTGGTGCTCAATATATTGGTATGACGACGGAGCTGCAAAGGGACATTAACCTCAAATTTTAACTTGTTGTATTCAATTTACAACAAGTTTTTTGGATTTTTGCAGATTGACAAAATCATGGCTGTTGGCCTTTATTGACCTGTGCTGGTTTGAAAACAAATTTTCACCTCGCTTGAAGGGGTCTAGTCTATACTCTAAAATATTGGGGTTATTAACATAATGGTTTCAGTGTATGCATTATGTTTGAACAGTGTTCTTAAATTGGGCGAAAAATTGCCAGATTTTGACCTGGAAGATGGGTCAGTTACTTTTATAAGGGAATTATGGGAGTAAAAATACAGAAAATCGCCAGAAAGCGCCAATGGTCAGATATCAGGAGCCAGATTTTTCCCACATGGACCCGTAAAATGTGACACCTGTTATATAGCCACTTTTCTAACCCAGTCACCTGCCACATGGATGCTGGGTAGAATTTACATGTGGGCCTTGTGGCGACTTTGGAAAAGTGAAAAAAAAAAAAACACATTGTGAGAATAGTCGTTTTTCCCCTTAAGAATGAGTTAAAAAATCAACGGATTGTCTAAAAGTGCGGCCCTGGTTTTAAGGGTGTTGTGGAACTTCCAGCCCCAACAACATTGAGTTAGGTGTAGACTAGGAAGGGTCTTCCCATGTGACGACACTCCTGGACCACCCTCTAATCTTCACACCAACTTGGAACCTGGGCCGGTCGCGATTGAATGGCAATGCTCCCATTAATCTATGTTACATTCGCCATTTCTTGTGAGAACAATGTATTGACTCCCGCACAAGGTGGCATCAACCCATGTTCCAAAGGGCTTTGAAAGCCAAGACTGGTACACAAAAGATGCTAATTGAGTAGCAGATTACTCGCTTGAGTTGTTCCTTGGTATGGAGTTTGAATAAAGCTAATTTCTCCGCCGGGGATGGGAGACTCCATCGATGTCTACAACCAATTTGAATGGTTCAGTTTGCCTTTTTTCTCAAATGAATGACAATAGTGTCAGTGTCGTAGAGAACTAGGTAGGGACACAAGGTGAGAGTTATGTTGGCATCAACCCATGATCCAAAGGGCTTTGAAAGCCAAGACCCATACACAAAAGACGCTAATTGAGTTGCAGATTACTTGCTTGAGTTTTTCCTTGGTATGGACTTTGGAATAAAGCTAATTTCTCCGCTAGGGATGGGAGACTCCATCAATGTCTACAACCAACTTGAATGGTTCAGTTGACCTTTTTTTTTTCAAATGAATGACAATAGTGTCATAGAGGACTAGGTAGGGACTAGGTGGACTTTGCTACTTGTTGCCATGACAAAAAGAAATCCTTAGCTTCCCGACAGTGACTCCCTGCAAAATCTGACAATTTTTGTTAATTTTAGGAAATGACAGATTTTATTTTATTTTATTTTTCAGAGATGAAAATGATGGACTGAAAGTGCATGGTGAAGTTGTTACGTTTCTGAATGCGACAAAAACTTCCGTGCAAAAAAATATTTTTGTGAATGTAGAACTGCCAGGGAGTCCATCATGGTGCTGCAAAAATGAATGTAGAGCCAAAATTGAGAAACATTGACACACAAGCGACGACACGAAGTTGAAGGCAGTTGGTTGCTCCCACGCTATGGAAAGAACAAAACAAATCTTGGTTTTGTAGAAGACTGTCGTTTGAAATAATGCCAACCTCTCCACAATATTAGCACCATACTTGAAAGCTAAACAAGTTGTTGTCCGCTTTGGCTGCGCCTAGAGTTGGCCGTCACAATATTTTACAATCAGTGTTTCAAGTTGCCGTTGATCGTCGCCGCATTATCGGACAAGCACAATGTGCAAATATTGTGTAGACCGGGCCCTTATTAAGTAATTTTCTTATTTTTATCGGACTTACAGCGCTCGAAATCGCCATAGATCCACATACAGCCACCTCTTGCTCATGGTGAGATTGTCATATCCCTCTTTTGGACAAGCCGTCATGCACCCAATTTGAACAGTAACATTGGGTTCTCAGACCCGCCAAAGACCAACGAATTATCAGTACCACTGAAAATGCACTAATTCGGCCCCATATATCCCATAATGTTTGCCCATGAAATATGGAAGATATATCAGACGGTAGTTTGGTACTTACGTACTGTACACTATACGCTATTTCCTACTCTGCCCTTGCACGCCATCCCCACAAGAAATGTATTCATTTATTTTTGTTTTGGGTTTTTATTTTATTTTTTATGCAAGGGGATGAAGCCCCATTGGCATTTTATTGATTGGGGGATTTGTTCTTTCGAAATAACAATTGTTCTAGTTTTTGGTCTCTCAGGAGAATTCCAATTTCCGAAGGAAGAAAGAGAATTGAAGTTAAAAATAAAAAATAAAAAATAAAAGTTTTATGGGTTTCTGTCTCCATTTCTTAAAACAAATAACTTTTATTCATGAATTTTATTGTTCCAAAGGAGGCGAGCATTACGAGTGTAAGTAGAATGCCGATCAATGATTCTGGGTTCGTCCCGCACCCTGATGGTGTGTTTGCTTATGGCCCTATGGGGTTTATTTTTCCCCAGTTCTTAATAAAATTTCACCGAGGGCTTCTTCCCCTCTTTGATTTTTTTTTAAAGAAATAAAAAATAAAAACAAATACCAACAGTCAGTAGCTCAATTGGTTAAGTGCACTGGGTGCCACCCAGATGATTCTGGGGTCAAATCTTGCTACTGACGGGTGTGGTATGGGTCCTGGGCGGTGTCCCACTCATTCGCCTCCATGGCGCATAAATGAAAGAGGTTATTTTCTCCTCTAGCACTACAAACGGGCCCTGATTTGTGAGCTATCGCTCCCAGGTGTTTCTCTTTACAAAAAAAACAAAAAAAACTTGTGAACAGCTGAAAATATTATAATCTACAAATATTCTCAAGGCGGGCCAGTAGTCGGCTACGGTGGCTCAGGATTCAATTTCTTGGAGCAGCAAAATTAGATAAAACGGTAACGGAAATATGAAAATAGCTGGAAAAGTCGTGAGTAGTTGGCGGGGACCCGCGCAATCCACCAACCGCAGCAACAACCCCGACTACGGTACGCCGTGTACCATAAATGCCCGCGCGGTTGGACTTGTGTACAGACGGCGGCGACCTGCTTTGACCCATACGGTTAACGGTCACTTGTGGCGCGGTTAGCGTAAGTTGGAGGAGGTAAAGCGATTGCCACGCGTTCGGACAGGGGCGCGGGCAGCCGCGCGGTGAGGGCGAATGACCGCGCAGTTGTGAAAGTGGCGGCAGGGAGCGCCGCGTGGTCGGTCCCCGTTGACCGCGAAGGTCGGGGCCTGTGCGCTGCTTGGCGTCTAGCGGCTCCTTCACTGCTCCAGGCGGGCCTCTCTATGTGCCCCGTTGGCCCCGCTGCTTGCTTTTAATGCCCCCACCCCGTAGATCTTCACCTCCTCTTCAGCTCACAGCCCACACTCTCATCTCGCAAAGAGAGAAAAAAGATCTCGGGGGGCAAGTCGTGAAGTAGACTCACAAAATACCGGAGCTTACTTAGAGCACCGGGAAAGCCAAGAAAGTCGAGAGAAGTTCGCTGAAGAGTTTGTGCAGTTTGAGGACTTTGAGAAGTGTGGGACTGATCAATGGAAGCTAGCAGCTTTATGGCAGGTGTAAGTCCATTCGTGTCCTCCAGACTGATGACTGGAGCTTGCGCTTCGTCGTCCAACTCCAAGCATCCGTACCATAAAAACTGTGGTTGTGCGATCCACCTCTTGAAGAATGGATTCAAGGCTGGTCACTGCCCTAGCGGTTCTCCGTTCGTGGTGCCGGTAAAGAGTGGCAAGAATGGTTCCCTTTCTCTCTCAGTTTCAGCAGCGAGGCAGGTGTCGAAGTTGGCTGTTTGGGCTTGTGCATGTGGAAACACCTTGCCTGTGCCATTTGATGATCTGAACAGAAAATTGTCGGACTTGTCTGAAGTGAACGGCGCTGCCACAAACAGTAGGCAGGGTGAGCTGGTGAGCTTGATGTCAGAGTTTGCGAACCTTGTCGATTCTGTGCATTCAGATAACGAGGACTTGGAGTGGCAAAGAAGTTGTGAAGCTGATCAAACACGGGGCAGCATGCTTGAGACCGTTTCTGGCAGACCAGCTGTGGATTTTCCCTTGGTTTTGTGTCCGTTGGAAGGTAATTTTTTCCGGTCGCCCGCACCTCTCGAAGCACCCTATGTTAGAGTTGGAGACCGAGTGCGAAAGGGGCAAGTACTCTGCGTGGTTGACACATTGAAGCTGATGACGGAGATTGAAGCTGATGCCGATGGCACCGTCGTAGACATACTGGCGATGGATGGCATGCCCGTCTCTGTCAACGCACCATTGTTCGTGATCAGGCAATGAGCAACTCAGAAACAGGGCGAACCCTGCTGTGTAGAGTAGGCCCTAATCAGGCACAATATTGTTACCCCAACAGGGCGACCCCTGCCGTATAGAGTAATCAGGCAAAACATTGTTACCCCAACACGACAGAACTCCCTCATACAGGCGCCGATCTGGCGGGGAGAACTTAGTATCGATGTCCCTTCTTGAGAATTTTCCCATACACTCACTCAACTTCAGGGCTCATTAGATACCGGATCACCGATAGCAATTTTTTTCTCTGCAATGAGATAACTAGATTGAGGAATAGGAAAGCTGTGATTCCACACATGTGCATAAACTGTGCAAATGAAATATATCAAGGTCCCCCCATTCATCTCAAGTTTGCAGTTGTCGTGTACTCTCTCTTTGTCGACCATTTTGCTTTGCTTTTTAGAGAATGTGGATGTCAGGAGTTGGTCTTTCTCTTCTCTCCACAACATCCACGAAGTTTTTGAAGAATGTGCAGTCGAAGTGCTTCTCTTATAGAGATACTCTCTACCAGAAGGCCTTTCCTCTTTGGGGAGTCCTTCCCCGTATGGTTTTGTTCTGTGAGATGGATTCTGTCAGCAATTTGTTTTGACCCTCTGTTTGCAGAAACCTCTTACCCTTTCTTTTCCCCTGTTTTGTTTTAGGGATGGTAAGGAGATCAATGCTTGCAACTTTGTCCTAGCCATTGTATAGATCAAGCACCGCATATGATTGAGACGGAAAGGTCATTGGGGGCATGAGGAGGGACGGGTGAGAGCAAAGTGGAGACAATAGCATTAGAAGGGCTCACTGGAGGATGGACATACATAAGTAAAGTACCTTTAATTTTCACCTGCAAAATACGAGGAGTACGTGACACTGTTGTCCCTTCTTCTTTCTTAGAGCTCATCCTGCCTTCTCCCTGCTTGGGGCAAAAGCTGATGCACGGCCAGAATTGGTTGAAGAGAATGCAGCTTGCAACTAAACATCCTAGTGTGCGTTTCGGAAAGTGAAAAAGGCATCCGGAGTTTTCACAGGAACATGGAGTTCCCAGGGCATATAATAAAGGTCCCTTATTACACAGTCTCACCTTTCTAAGGCCCCGGCCGCACTGCCAATTAGTACGTCAATCAAGTTAGGTAATTGACGTTAGCGGTAGGGAGACGGCCGCACACGCCAATTAAAAAGCCGGTTAGATAACCGGCCGATTAACAGCTGCTAAACGTTGTAACGGGGAGAGGGCGAGATTTAACACCTCCTCCATGGAGGTGTTAAATCTCGGTCAACAATTAAAAATCAGGCAGCGGCCGAGAGGTTTTGCAGGTGCCATACGCTCGCGATGGCGGGGAGAGTAGAGAGGTTCTTGCAGGGCAGGGGCTCGCGATGGCATAGAGTGCAGAGGGGAGAGTGGAATGGTTCTTGCAGGGCATGCGCTCGTGATGGCGTAGAGTGCAGAGGGGAGAGGCTTTTGCAGGCAGTGTGTGTCTCAATTTTTTAATCCAGAGATTGCAAGGGAGAGTGTAGGAGAGAGTGTAGCATGTCTTCCACAGACACCACAGGCACCACAGGCAGTGGTGATGGCTTTAGGGCTGGTGAGGTTGAATTGCAAAGCTCCAAGACTCCTAGAAAAAGAGCTAGAGATAGAAATTGGAGTGAGACAGAAGTGCGCATCCTAGCTACCACTAAGCGGCAGGAATGGGAGGAGTGGAAGGGTTCTAATGCACGCGGCAACATGAATTGCGATAAAGTCAAGTGGGAGAGGATTGTGTTGTCATTGGAGAGACAGGGTGTGCTTGGAAGGCATGCAACAAGTTGCAGCAACAAGTGGCAGAACCTCTGTAAGCATTTCAAGGATATTCAGGGCCACCAGCTTCATAGCATAAGTAATGAAGACTACTTCACTATGACCACTGAAGAACGTGGAAAGGATCTTTTTGAGGACATGTCTTTTCTATCAGAGCGAGCTTGCAATGCTCCAAAGGTGACCTCATCAAGCATGAGGGTACCACTGGTACCAAATCAGCAGCATGTAGATATCAACCCAATTGATGATGTCAATGCTGGCCCTTTAGTAGCAACAATTTGGGTTCAGCAAGTCTAGCCTCAGAAAGCCAAGATGAGCCACCTGTTCCTCCTCGGGGTCGACCTCCCATGCCAGGGCGGAAGAAGTACACCAATTCTTCCCCTAGCCCATTCAACAACTCAACCGGCAAGAAGCACAACAAGGTTGGCATTTGAAGCACAACATGTAGCTTCTAGCAATCAAAGCGCCATGGTTTCCCATTTTGGAAAACTGGTTGAGCACTTTGGGAAAATGGTAGAAAAAAAAGATGGTGCAACTTAAGGGCATAGCCATGATTATTACAAGTTCCCTAGTTTCTCCTAGTTTCTCCTTCAGCTCAGCTTGAATGAGCTCCAAGTCAGTTTCTCTCAAGAAGCATTTTAGCTGCTGATTAGAGGTTTTGGTAGTCCTCCTTTGATTGCAGCTAAGTCCTGCAGGGAATTCCACACAACATCTCTGACCACAAGGCACCTATTGAGCAAAGTAGGTTGCTTTTGTAGTGGTGGTGTAAGTGTGTGGCCTTTAGTGGCAGCCATGACAATTCTAGTGTATTGTGTAGTAGTGGATAAAACTTTTGAGCATAGCAGTAGTTAGTAGTTTCAAGGATGGGTACAACATATGCATTCAACATTTAGGTGTGGTTTCTCGCTGTGAAGGCAACTGCTTCACATATTGACACTACAACAGATCCTGGCTTTAACGTCTGCCACATTTGCCCAGTCGTAGCATATTTGTCTACAAAATGCAAGGGGGCAGTCCTGGATGCCAATTGTGACCACCAGAAGACGTATATGCCACTGTGTGCCTCCGCCACGTCAGGATCTGTGGTCAAACACATTTGACCAGATAGATTGAGATGGTAGATACGACTACGAGTCATGGACAAAACTACACTATGATGACATGGACATTGCAAAGTATGCCTGCTAGTAAGATTTATCCAGCAGGGTCAAGACTTGCGGATCCGGCACCTGAACAAGTTTCACAATGACAGCTCATTTGTTTTCCACGTCCTAGTATTCACTACTGCACGTGGCGATCGTTGGTTGCCCAAGGAATGTCTATGTGGAAAATGCAAAGATAAATGGATGAAATAGAACGAGGATGTGACTGCAAATGACAACGTGTCTACATATCATTGCTCGCGTGGTTGAAATATTGTGGTGTATTGGATGCAAGTGCATCTAACGATTGCAAATGATACGACTTCGGGTGATGTCAACTTATAGGTGATTTATTTTAAATTGTAAGTGGTTTCAATAACTTCACTAGCAACTCCACAATTATATTTTCAATTCATATTATTTGAGATATATATTAGTAATTAAATAAAATATACAGTCGATTTAACTGTGACTCATTTAATGACTATGAATATATATATACAAATATATAAAGTTAAAAATACCTTTATATAATGACATGGAATATATAATCATTTTATATATTGTTAGGGTGCAAAACGTTCAAAAAATTCAAAAGATTGGCTCGAATTTAGGGTTGCTAGGTCGCAGAGAGAGTGCAGGGGACTTGGTGATTTTTGCGGCTGCGTCTTCCTAGTGCCAAAGCATCGCGATAGCACGCCGTGTTTCAATCTCTACCTGCTCGAATGCACCGTGGCCGCTCTCACAGACCGATCCGACATTACCTGACTATAGACACAAACAGCACACACAAGAGGTCCTCTCGGTTTCATGGTCAGTCCAATCCTCCATTGGTCAAGACACAAGGTCGAGGACAATGTGATGAGGGCACCTTCTTCTTCAACCTATTTCTGCCTGTTTTACCCTCTCATCAGACTCGGCCCCGAGATGCATATTTCATTCTGTAAGTTAGCTGGTTGGGTGGATCTGTGGTGGTTAGGAGTGACTTTGACAAGCTACTGCCGATGTGGCAGCAGGAAGGTAAAGGTATCCAAAAACAGATAACATAGATGAGGAGAAGCTCGTTGGTGCATCGATGGTGGTTTTGGAGTGATTTTGACATGTTGCTGTAGGTAGGGTTAGGGCGTCAGTGTCAGCTGCTTCAGCTGCTAGCTGCAGCAAGGCTGAGGATGTATTCACGATTTGTACACAGGCATGGATAGCTGAAGGAGTGCAGGGATAGATTGTGGTTCCAGATTCATCCAAGATTCCCGGATTTCAAGCTCTTCCCTGTGGAGGTTAGCTACAAGAAACAGATGGTCAACTGGCAGTGGCACTGCTAGTGCAGTATCAACTAGCACTGCTAATGAAGGCACCTTCTTCAACACATTTCAGCCTGTTTTTCTCTGTCATCAGAGTCGTCCCTCAATTTTCCATGTTGAATTCTGCAAGTTAGCTCCTTGATGGATCTCTGGTGGTTTTCGAGTGATTTTGACATGTAACAGGTTCATGGCTGGAGTTCTTCAGCTTGTTTTCCCTCTCATCAGACTTGGCCCCGAGATGCATATTGAATTCTGTAAGTGAGCTCGTTGGGGTGGATGTGTGGTGGCCGTTTAGAGTGACTTTGACAAGTTAATGCCGATGTGACTGCAGGAAAGTGTCGAAAAACAGATAACAGAGATGAGGAGAAGCTTTGGACAGACTTGGCCCTGACATGCATATTGAATTCTGGAAGTTAGCTCGTTGGATGGATCTCTGGTGGTTTGGGGTGACTTTGACAAGTCTCTGCTGATGTGGCAGCAGGAAAGTATCTGCGTGGGTGGATGGTCAACTGGAAACAGCAAGGGCAGCAACACAATTGGTAGAACAAGGCATTGCTTCTTCAACACATCTCACCCTTGTCGTGTTTCAATCTCTGCCCGCTCAGTTGCACAGTGGTGGTTCTCACGGACCAATCCGACATTACCTGATTACAGACACAAGCAGCACACACAAGAGGTCCTCTTGGGTTCATGATCAGTCAAATCCTCCATGGGTCATGACACAAGGACGAGGACAATGTGGTAAAGATACCTTCTTCTTCGACCTATTTCAGCTTGTTTTTCCCTCTCATTCTGCTCAGCCCTGGATTTGCATATTAAATTCTGTAAGTTAGCTCGTTGGGTGGATCTGTGGTGGTTTGAAGTGACTTTCACAAGTTATTGCCGATATGGCAGCAGGAAAGTACCCAAAAACAGATAACAGAGATGAAGAGAAGCTTTGGAATGAACGCTTTTCCGACCTGGAGGAGCAGGGATAGAGTGTGGGTCCAGATTCATCCAAGAGGGCCAGATCTGAAGCTCCAGATTACCTATGATTCGATGTGGAAGGATAGGTACAAGAAACCTGCATGGGGGTAGATGGTCAACTGGTAGCAGCGGCACAATTGATAAAACCAGGCTCTGGTAATCAAGGCACCTTCTTCAACACAATTCACCCTGTTTTTCCCTCTTATCAGAATCGGCCCTAAATTTTCATGTTGAATTCTTTGATAGTTTGGAGTGACTTTCACATGGTACTGCCACTGTGACAACAGGAAAGTATCCACAAACAGGTAACAGAGACGAGAAGCTGTGGAATGAATACTTTCTGACCCCAGTCAATGGTACCACGGGTGGGACCCTAAGAGGTTCCTTCTGTTCTGTAAATACTTTCAGGAGAGTAATGCAAGTCTTCACTAATGTTATTGTTGAAGGTTATGTTGTTGCAACAGAATCGAGAAATGGGTATTGTATACTTGACAGCTTATTTATTCTACTAGATGTGTTTGCTCCATTTGCCTCAAAGTGCTGTGGTTGATTTAGCATTCTGAGTACGTTGTGAACTCCCGGAAGTCCTGTCACTCCTATGTGACCAATGCTCTTTGTAAGCAGCCCATTATTGTTGAGTCCTTATAGTTTCCACTCCACAAGCACTTGTCCAGAGCCCCACTGGTCCCAAAATCCCTTGAGGAATAACCGAACAAGCAAGCCTGTCTATGGTATGAGAATAACCATGCCACTGTAGGCATGCTACATGTTGTAGTAACTGTTGCATTTGTGTCCAATGTAGTAAGAGATCAAGTGGACAAGTGATGGATGGGATGGAATAGCAATGGACAGGTGGGCGATGCATTTTGAAGATGGACCATGCACCACTGTGTTTGGGTGGTCAACTGTGTTGGAGCTCGTAACTACAAGTTCTTCCTTCTTTCTTTGCTATTTTGTGATCATGATACTAGCATCAGCAGGCATTGCAGCCAAAACCAAGTTCAACATCTTCTCTTACTTTGATTCATGGCAGCGGATTACCTTTGATGGCATCACTCAAGGGTTTATGGTGTGTTCCACTTCCTTCTTTTGACCCTCCGTATCTTTACCAGTGGCGCTCTTAGGCTATTCCTCATATTTTTCGAGGACATGCACTTGCCTATGTTTCATGGCTGAAATGGGTAGCGGAATGAGTGAATGACGCCTCTCTGCCATGAAAGTATCTGGTTGAGTTGAGTTTTTGCAAGATTGGTGAAGATCCTTATAGATGAAAGGTTTTTAGGGGCACCTAGGTGCAGAGTTCTTCATCTGTTTGCTGTGTTGAAGGAGGTGAAGGTAGGAAAAGCATGTATAGCATGTATGCTCAGCACCTTGTACTGATTGATGCACTGAACTTGTGTGTGGGGGCTGGTTGGACAGTCCTTCGTACTATTCTGGACGTATCCTACCAAAATAATGGTCCTGGCAATTCTAGGTTATGCTGGTGGATGTCTGGCTCTGTTTTGCTGCATGTCTGTACCTTTGTCATTGACAATACTTTGGCTTCTGAAGGAGTAAACTAGAGTAACTTCTTCAGCGAGACATGCATGTGTGATGACCCTGGCCTACAGCTGTGCCCTTGACATTACTCAGATTTGCTTATGACATTGTTCATATTTTCTAGCGCTGCTGAAGCTGCATGGATGAAGCTTCTTCAACACAGCCAATGGAGTCTTCATCATAGTATGGAAAATTGGAATCTTCGAAAGACAGCCCAAGAACATGAGCCATGCTAATTCCAGCAGTAGGTAGCAATGGGGAAAAGGAGGTCAAGGCAGAAAATGGTGTGGCATTGGTTGCGGACAACACAACAACTATTGAGGTGCACCATGTGACAACCCTGTGTTAGGCCTCCTTCATTCAGCCGAACAATTTCCATTTTATTGCAGACACTCGTTGTCCTTTTCAACCAATTTGTCACATTATCTTTTTGGGGACACTGGTCATAAGTACTTGATCCAGGCTGTATGAGATAGCTAGACAAATTGAGCTGAGATATGGATCCGTGCTGTCCAACCACACCGATAAAATTGAAGCTATAGTATGAGCTTCAGTTCAAGTATCCCATCAGTTTGTAAGGATCTCTCTGAGTGGTATTGACTGTTTGCAATTCAGCATCTCATGCCTGAGTTCCATCTTTTGTGAAATGTGGTCAGGCAGATGAAAAGAAGGCTTCCACAGAGGCATTTCAGCAGATTCAGATACATGTCTGTCTCTTGCTTGAGTGCATCAAGATGGAAGGTCTGGAAGCTGGAAAGCAGGCGCACACTCACATTATCCAAAGTGGATTCACGCCAAATGTTTTTCTATTCAACACCCTTGTCAACATGTATGACTTTGCATGTTAGACTTTGCAGCTTTGTGGTTTTTTTGTAGCACCACCGGGTGGTAGGTGGTGTACACTTGGCAGTGCTTAGATTTTGGGTACTCTATGCAGTAATCCAAGCCGGAATTCATGAGTGTGTTCCTCTGTTGGAACGGATCAATGAAACATTAAGTTACGTTGTGTTTGAATCGATGTTCCAATTTCAATGGTGCTGTCATGTTTCATTGTTTGTCTACTACCACACAACTTGTTGCCTTGCTTGGTGTATTAGTTTGTATTTTATTTTTTTCCTTATAGTATTCGAGTATTATGTAAGTTTACCTTGGCAGCCTCGACACAGTCATGTATACGACTGCCTCCCATCCAAAGACCCTCTCCATGTGGCACTTTCATTGTAACCCCACGTGTTTGCCCATACCCGCGCCACGTGCGGTATCCAGAGTCCGTCCCTCGAAGTCATATGTTCCAGTCATAACGACCACTCCCATTATGCATAAATTGATGTCACGTGTTGTCCTGGGGTTAAACTGCGGAAGTCATACATGCCAGTCTTGGAAGACCCCCTCTCTTCATCCTGTCGTGCCACGTGTCATGCCCGGTATTGTCCACGTGTTGTCATGGGGTTAATCCGCGAAAGGCGTATATGCCAGTAGTGAAGACCCTGTCGCCTTCCCTTTGTTGTGACACGTGGCATATCCACATGACGCTGACATGGATTCGCAGTCATTTACTACGGTCTTATCAATGACTATGATTAGGCGTCCCTGTTGCCACGTCAACAGTGAGCTCCACGACTGGCAGATACGACTCTATGGCGCTTACGACTCATTTGTCACAACTGACTGGGTTTATCTAACTGGGCAGTCATGCAGTCATAAAAGGCTGATACGACTGGAAAATAGCAGACGTAAAAGCCGGATTTTCTACTAGTGTGATGTGCCAGAGGACAACTTGTTAATGTGATGACAATTTTGTTTCCTGGTATGCTTGTCCCAGTGTATAGTTGTTCTGTAAAACAACATTTTTTGAATTTTGATTGTTGCAGGATTTGGATATAGCAGCATGATAATTGATTGAAAGCTCCTCAGTAGCATATGAGATGGTTGTAGCGCCATACAATGCAAGAGTAATTTTTTGCCTTCGATCATAGCAGTAATTGGCAATGGTGTGTCAGAGTGGAGCAAATTATTCACGAAGTCTGGAGTGTTGAAGTGCTATGTGCGGGCATGTCAGCCCTTGGAGGGGGCAGGTGGATGTATGCTGCTATCTGGGGGGTTGATTTTGGGTTTGAAACAGATCTGGGTAAAACTCGAGATATGGGTTGATGGTGGAGATGTTAGATTGTGATGGGTACACGATTGCTTGATGTCAGGCCTAAGTGGGAGGCGGTGTTTGCATATTGTATCTTGTAGTGGCGTGGTGGGTCCATTAATGGGGCAGTGGAGTTCATGGCCAGAGCCTGAGTTTGCCCAGGTCAAGCCCTGTATGTTTCTGATTTTGCTAGCATAGTGGTAGGCCTGGTCTGGAAAGTATATCATGCTGCAATCACCAGATAGTAGGATCAGTGGGAAGCAGTTGATGGCATTAGCTCAAGGTAGGAATAACCACGTTTACCCTTGGGAGTCCTTGACTGGGACTATGTTAGAATTTGACGTGCACTCATCAAAATGACTGTGGTGGTGTCATTTCAAGGTTACATACTCCCGACCAGAAAATGGGTGACAAGCAGTCTTCATAATCACCCTCCTTGGATCTTCAGAATCACAGCCCATGTGGAAAGACGCCAACACAAAATCACATGCCCCCAGATCACATGCTTTGAATTCAGACCTATACATTGGATGGCCTCGCACTTGCTATCTCAGCCCAAGCCTCTTGGTGTGTTGTCCATCAAACTTCAGATTGCACTGAACTCTTTGTGAATGTACCACCAATTTCTGGTTGATTCACATTCAAAGAGACCTACGTGATCAGCCTCCTTGGAGCTCGATGTAACGTTGTGCATAGTTCATGACAGAATCCCAACCCATGTGGCAACACGATAAGTTGTCGACTTGATGTATCTGTGGTAGTGATATAACATAAGGTGAACATGCAGGTTCCACAGTATTTAAAGAAGCATGACATAAACGTGAGAGCCAGAGGCAGCAGATACTCATGTCTCAGAAAAAATCTTTGGAGGTCAGGTTGGGTTTGTGGTCCATGTCATAGCACTGGCCAAATGAGCACATCTGTGTTGTTTTATATTAATACAAATGTTTCCGCACGTTTGGTGTGTCTCCTCAGAATCTCCAGCATGCCCCAACTGGACAGCGCTCCCCAGAAGTTGATTTGTGCACGGGAATACGTAGCAGCTGGATGTAGTAAACATTACCGGCTGAGCCAACTGCAAGTTGGGATCTGCCTTGGCAAAGTCGGTTTTCACTGGAAGGCCTGCCATCCAAGATGACACAGTACCAACAGTCACGTCGTCACCCTGTTTTCAATAAATGACATGGTTGTAACACATACAACCCACCATTACTGGCAGGAAACAAGCAGAACATAAAAACCCTTCCTTATCTCACATTGCAATGAAAAGGGAATCAGTAGGCCTCCAGCAAGTCAACCATAAAGGGCAAACAACATAACTGACGATAGATGGAAAACTATAGTAGTGCATTTGCAGGAAGACTGGATGGCTATGCCCTACACACCCTGGCAGGAACCGAAATGGTGGGTGACAGCTCTACTTGCATGTTCACCTCACTGGTAATCCCTGGGGTAGATACCTGCATAGATGGTTTTCAGATATGCTTGTGAGAACTAAGTGGATGGATATTGGACCTTTCAACAACCAGCCCCTCCCACATAGAAATTTAGCTCCACATTGCCATGGATTCTACAAGCACCAATCAAGGCCCCCCACATTGAGGCACTATGAAATTACCACTAGTACCAAGCTGCGTCATACTGCTACCATCATACAACATTGGTTTATGTGTTATATCTACACTGCCGATTCTGCACGGTGTGTTCGATGTTTGCTGACTGCGGTCCTCGCAGCCATTGCTTTGTGCTGCAGAGAACATGCTATAATAGATGAACTGGCTGCATGTTTTAAGACGTTGGGTGGGTAGAGAATTCTGCGTCTTATGCTCAAAGTAATATGCCACATGGTGTACTGCGGTTACGTTAGTGGTTGTGAGTTCTTGTGCGCATCACAGGTGGTGATTTGGCTTCGTAACTATACACAATGAGCGCACATGAGTGCTGTGTGTTGAAAACCTTGCTTCATGGATATCAAACCCCACAATTTTTGAACATTTTTCATGATGCTGGAAAACTGAGGATCTGTTTGCGGGCTGGAACAGTAATTCAGATTCAAACAAGTAATTCAGCGAACAATAAATCATTTGTCTGATTAATCACCTCTTACGCTTACTACAATCAGAGGGCAAGAGAGGCATCTCACCTAAAAAGTTGATGAACAATTGCTGGTGTAGTGGATGTTTTGCCAGTACCAGGATCCCATAAAACAGTAGATGTGGTAACTGCATGCCTTTCCCCATTACCCAACTCAGTATTCTCCCTCCTTGTCAAGCCCCCTCAACTTCCACAAGCCAGACCATAAAATTAGCTTCAAGCAGGAGCATTAACATTGTGATTATCACAACAGCTTCATTAATGTAAAAGAGAAACGCACATTTCCAGTTTCCAGCGTATTAGTGAGAGTCCGCACAACCTCCTCTTGATGTGCACGTCCTTTACCTGACTGGGCCCACTGCCATGACATCCAACCCCCTAAACTTAAGCTACTTCTTGCTCAAGTTTATTCAACTTGATGCAACTTAATTCAAGCTACTGCACATATGCATGTACCACACAACCAACCCTCAGCTAAAGACCTACATATGTTCACGGCATTCGGTGTCTATTTGTGCCACAGACTTGAAACTGAAGCATACAACACATGTATCAGCCTTTGATCCAAGAGAAAACAACCTTTTTCCTGAGCGGGGAAGCTTCGTAACTCTGTGGGAAAAAAAAAGACACCATTTTGGAATGCAGTTGTGCGGCGCAGTGAGAAGCGTCCATGCTAGTGGCCAAGTAGAGAAGTACCAGTGAAGAAACAGGATTTCAGGGACGACCCTGGAGGCTAAACACGGGGAGAGAGAAAGTGGTTCGCGCGGGCAAGAAAGAAAACCGGGCAGTAGCACGGTTTGTTAACCGCGACGTGCCCAGTTAACTAGATGGCAGGTGCGGTTGGGTCCTTAATTAACTATCGGGCCGGTCACTTAACTGGCCGGTTAGCCGTCGGTTAGCTAACCGGCAGGTGCGGCCGGGGCCTAAGAGGTAAGTACAAAATATACACAGATCTGCGGGTACGTTGGTTGTGCTGCTTCATTGCTGTTTTTGCGGAACTTGACAAGGAACTTAAAACTAGAATCATGAAATAATCTAAGGTGCAAACACCTAAATGTGTGCGTGACCTTGAATGGACCCCTTAATCAATGTGTTGCTCACCCAAGAGACCCCTGGATCCCATTCCTATTACTAATTAGGGGTGACACAACAAAGCTGTCCAGGTGGATCCTGGGGAGTGATGGTGTGGGTGCCTGGTTAACATTGTCAAGGTCCACCCACACAACCAAACCGTTCTTCAACAACATCATCGATCGTAGATTGTAGACTTTATTTTTTATTTTATTTTTATTTTTACCCGAACAGGGGACAGAGGCCCTGATAGAACTTTTATTGATAAGATTATTGAAGGGAAAAATTAAACCCTTTAAGTGCCCGTAGTCTGCCATAAGGCTGATCTCACGGTTGGTCGTGCTGGATAACTCTCGATCAATGAACGCAATACTAGGTACATTACAGACCCCTGAAAATAACCTCTCTCACACAACAAGAGCATTCCTACCATTGAACTGGCATATCATGAAAATTAACCTGGTTGAGAACCAGAATGAAGATGCTTATGCTTCCAAGACTAGAAGGAGAGCAGATGAGAGAAGGTGAGAGGGCAGGCAACTGGAGATGGCGAAAGAGAAAGGACAGCCCAAGAGGGGCCAAGTGGAAGGTATCAACGGGCCTTAGCATAGCACTGAAGACATTCTATCTATGAAAGCAAAGCTTGGCCTGAGGAGGTAGGACATTTGAACTTCAAATTTCCTTGCCACGTGGCTTTGTCAAAAGGAATATCCAAAATTCACAAAGTTTATGTGTTTTGTGTGCAAGGTGGTCTCCATTTTCAAGCATCTGGCTTTGGAGGTGTGTTGCATATAGCTTAGTTTTTGCTGAAATTTGGTGGGTTCATGGATCACCTACCATGATAGAGTAGGAATAGTGAAGTTTCACACTACAAAGCAAAATGAAATTGCTTGTTCCATTGCATGATCAAAGCGGAAAATTGTGATTTTAGTTCGAGGTGAAAATGAATTCGTCCCACTAAAATCATTATAATCTTGTAAAATTTACAATGGATTCCTCCCATGTTTTGTGTGGGGGTGCAGGTGGCAGATCTACATCACAAGGTAAGGTATATCCACATGGATGAATGTTGATAGGTAGAAATTTCACGTAGTGGGTTGGGGTAGTGAAGGTAGAGTGTGATATTTTTTTGAACCTAGGCACTTAAGGGTTAAAATGAAATCTTGGTGGGGCAGAAATCGATTAAGAGGCCAAGCAAAATAACCTTGGGAGAGAATACATCCAAGGGAGGATGAGGGCATCCAAGCAATGTATTCTAACTAACACAATTGGTTTTTTGCTCATGTCTGCAGGCAATCATTACCATATTGGGTGATCAATGTACAATGAACACCAAAAGTACATGTGTAGAGATCATGATCAATGCGGGGATTAGATCACAACAACCAAACGTGACCAACAAGAACTGTCCCCTCTTTTCTTGATCCTCAATTTGTTCGATCCTCTATCTCAATCGATCCCTACGCTCCTCGTCGATTGACCCCTATCCGTCTCTGTTCCGCTTCTCTGTCATGTTGGAACCAATACTTTTGTGCTCCCTTGATATCATCGCTCTCTTAGTTGTTTGGTCCTTTCTTTTCTCCATCCATTCCATCCTTACTCTCATATATGTTCGGTCTTCTTTCGAAGTGGCAGATGATGTTTAATCACATCACATAAACTCAGAAAACATTGAATTCATCATCATGTTGAGGGATATTGCACACCTCAATGTCTTCACAACTAGCATCCATTGGCCTAACACTTGTTACAATGTTTGGACTAAGCCCCATGATCGCCCGTCACCCCTATTTAATCCTTCGCTTCCCAGCCACCTATAAAATCTTGTACGGAATAGGTTCGGTTTATAGAATATTCCCATTTTGGATTCCAAATGAGATTTTTACTAAATTTATATTGCATATAACCCCTCAAATGTTGAAGGTTCGGCACCGAACACCATTTCACACACTAAAAAAATATTTAAGGGAACAAACCAAAAAAAAAAAAAAAAAAAAAAAAAAAAAAAAAACTGTTTTTTAGAAAACGTAGGTGCCGGCACTGTTCGGTGCCGAACAGTGCCATAGGTTCGAAAGTGGTCCAAACTGGTTCGGCATAGGCTCGGCACAGGTTCGGAAGAATATTCCTCCACATAGGCTCGGCACTGATATATTCCATGAATATTCCCTTAAGTTTGGCACTGTTCGGCAAAACCTGCTCACTGCTCATGGAAAACTCAACCTCCAATCATGCTAACTATATAGAAACAGAGACAAAGAGAGACACTTTATTCCAGATAGAGATTGAAAGAGATTGATTCAACGGCCTCAACTGCCTATTTAAATATACAAACCTCAACTTTAGATATTTCTATTTGAAGTCTTAGTGCTATTCCTATCTGCACTCCTCTGCCTTTTTTTCTGTATGTCATGACATGAATAGCAAAAGTATCAAATCTGAGAATGATTCTCTCTGAAAAGACATATGTTGTGAGGCACCAGAGGCAACATACCAACTCCCTGATTTCGAAGCTTCTGGACCTGTAACAAAGGCATTCTCAACTGTATGTGCTTGCCCCTTCTTCTGTGAACCTCTTTGGATGCGGGTCTCGTGCCTAGTGGCGGGGCTCATGGCAATTGTTACAATTGCCTCTCCACTTAAACTTTTTCTACGGTTGTTGCTTTTTCTGTCCATATGACTCTTGTTTGGGTTTCCCCTTCAGATTCTGTACATATGAAAAGCTTTTTCATCACTTGAAGATGTCCATTCTGTCTTCATCTCCATCTCCAACTCCTCATGTAGCAACCTCCCACTTACAAGTTCCAACTTCAGAGCATTTGTCCTAGTTTCTAGAGCAGTAATGAGGTTGTGATAGTTCTCTCGCACTCCTCTAGCAAGCTTAATAACAAAATCATTACTAACATGCCATCACTCACTGACTCTCCCACGGCATCTAGCTGTAGTGACAATTCTCTAAGCTTATTGATGTGACTTGTCATGGTGTCTCCTGGCTGCATCTGTATGTTCATCAGCTGTCTTAGAAGGTATGGTTTGTTTGCTAATGCGTTCTGCTCATATTGAGCCTCCAACTTATCCCATGTCTCTTTAGCAATTATAGCTGTACGCACATGCATCAATTCAGATTCCTGTAAACTTAGAATCTAGAGCATGTGCTCTCTGATCCCTCTCATCATACTGCAACCTATTTGAAGTATCACTTTCTGAAGGTCTATGCTCAGTGCCCTTCACTATGTTCCAAAGGTTCCTCTCTTTCAACACCTTGGACATCTTGAACTTCCATAGATGAAAGTTCAATTTGGTGGTGACGTCTGTAGGAGCTTTGACACTAACTCATCTGAACCTAGTGGGCCCATAACCTGTTGACCTGAATTCTTCTTAGAGCTGGTGGTTGCACTAGAAGTCATGGTGACTTAAATACAGAAGTTTCACAGGAGGAAAGACGATGAGTACTTTAGCATACAATCATGCTAACTATATAGAAACAGAGACAAATATATGTTTCTGCATCATACTCGAGAGATACACTTTATTCCAAAGAGAGATTGAAAGAGATTGATTCAATGGCCTGAAGTGCCTACTTAAATACACAAACCTCAACTTTAGATATTTCTATTTGAAGTCCTAGTGCTATTCCTATCTGCACTCCTCTGCCTTTTCTCTGTCTGTCATGACATGAATAGCAAAAGTATCTAATAATATCCAACTTGTTATTCAGGAGCATCAGTTACATTGAAGTGAACAAACTCTCTAACAGCTGTCTCTACTACTAACAAGACATTTAAATTATTCGTTAGCTTCCTTGCTATAATCTCTACTGTACAATATCACTGTGATCCATATAAAATCAACCCCAAAAATGACGAAGATGTCTGCATTGGAGCACGGGTGGTCGATGCACTCAAGCAACAAGAATAGTCGCAAGGCCATGCATTATCACCACGAGATGTCGCAGCATGGAACTCCAAACGGAAAAGAAGATCTGGAAGTATATCGATTGAGACAAAAATCCTCACTTGAACTAGAGAGTTTCAGTCTTTTTGTGTTCCGGCTTCTCACGAGTCAAGTGCACCTCGTCTCCTTTTGACCTTATTCAAGGTCAAAAGCTGAAGTTCTTCCAGACAGTTTATTAACCGTCTACCATAGAATTCAGCTCGTCCTCATCACAAAGCCCGATGGTATCATCCTAATGGAGACCTTTGCCCCACCCAGGCATTGAAGTCACTCAATAAGACCACCTGACCTTTGGCGAGGAACTTAGCAGAGAGAGAGAAAGAAAAATGGAGCACAACAAACTCTAAGTTTAAGTCTTTGTACAAGAGAGGAGATTGACAAGTCCTAAAAGAGGAGACAGTATGAGGCTGGAGGGAAGGGGTCTTGCGACGTCTATAGAGGTGAATATTCAAGGTCAAAAGCTGAAGATCTTCAAGACAGTTTATTAATTGTCTACCATAGAATTCAGCTCATCCTCATCAAAAGGTCCGATGGTGAGACCTTTGCCCACCCAGGCATTGAAGTCACTCAATAAGACCACCTGACCTTTGGCGAGGAACTTAGCAGAGAGAGAGAAAGAAAGATGGAGCACATCAAACTCTAAGTTTAAGTCTTTGTACAAGAGAGGAGATTGACAAGTCCTAAAAGAGGACACACTTTGAGGCCGGAGGGAAGGGGTCTTGCGACGTCCGTAGAGGTGTCCGTAGAGGTGTATTCATAGTTCCCTCGCTTAGTTTGAACTAACAAGACAAATATATTGCTAACCACAAATTGTCAAGATTGCTAGGGCACGGATGAATGCAACCGAGGCTGAAGACAAAGAGTTCCTTGTCTGAGTTGAAGCACGGTAATATGGCGTAGGCTACCGTCAAAATGACTATAACTCTCTCGTTAACTTACTCTCGGAATCTGCCTGTTACCTCGCCTGCTTTTAATGCTCCAGGCGGGCCTCTCTATGTGCCCCGTTGGCCCTGCTCCTCCCTCGCCTTGCTTTTAATGCCCCCTCCCCCCTTAGATCTTCAACTCCTCTGCAGCTCACAGCCCACACTCTCATGTCGCAAACACAGAAAATGATCTCGGAGGGCAAGATACAGCAAGAGAACCCACAAGATACCGGAGCTTACTTAGAGCACCGGGAAAGCCAAGAGAGTCGAGAGAAGTTCGCTGAAGTGAGGTTGTGCAGTTTGAGCGCTTGGAGGAGTGTGGGATTGATCAGGGTTAGAGAGAAGCCATGGAAGCTAGCAGCTACATGGCAGTTAGTCCGTTCGTGTCCTCCAGACTGATGACTGGAGCTTGCGCTTCGTCGTCCACCTCCAAGCACCCGTACCATAAAAACTGTGGGTGTGCGATCCACCTGTTGAAGAATGGATTCAAGGCTGGTCACTGCCCTAGCGGTTCTCAGTTCGTGGTGCCAGTAAAGAGTGGCAAGAATGGCTCCCTTTCTCTCTCAGTTTCAGCAGAGAGGCAGGTGTCAAAGTTGGCTGTTTGGGCTTGTGCATGTGGAAACACCTTGCCTCTGCCATTTGATGATCTGAACAGAAAATTGTCGGACTTGTCTGAAGTGAACGGCGCTGCCACAAACAGTAGGCAGGGTGAGCTGGTGAGCTTGCTGTCAGAGTTTGCGAACCTTGTCGATTCTGTGCATTCAGATAACGAGGACTTGGAGTGGCAAAGAAGTTGCGAAGCTGATCAAACACAGGGCAGCATGCTTGAGACCGTATCTGGCAGACCAGCTGTGGATTTCCCCTTGGTTTTGTGTCCTTTGGAAGGTAACTTTTTCCGGTCGCCCGCACCTCTCGAAGCACCCTATGTTAGAGTTGGAGACCGAGTGCGAAAGGGGCAAGTACTGTGCGTGGTTGAAACATTGAAGCTGATGACGGAGATTGAAGCTGATGCCGATGGCACCGTCGTAGACATACTGGCGATGGATGGCATGCCCGTCTCTGTCAACGCACCATTGTTCGTGATCAGGCAATGAGCAACTCAGAAACAGGGCGACCCCTGCTGTGTAGACTAGGCCCTAATCAGGCACAATATTGTTACCCCAACACGACAGATGCATTTTTCTGTGAAACTCCCTCATACAGGCGCCGATCTGGCGGGGAGAACTTAGTATCTATGTCCCTTCTTGACAATTTTCCCATACACTCAACTTCAGGGTTCATTAGATACCGGATACCGATAGCAATTTTTTTCTGGGGAAAGAGATAACTAGGTTGGGGAGTAGGAAAGCTGTGATTCCACACATGTGCACAAACTGTGCAATGAAATCTATCAAAGGTCTCATCTCAAGTTTGCAGTTGTCGTGTACTCTCTCTTTGTCGACCATATCGCTTTGCTTTTTAGAGAATGTGGATGTCAGGAGTTGGTCTTTCTCTTCTCTCCACAACATCCACGAAGTTTTTGAAGAATGTGCAGTCGAAGTGCTTCTCTTAAAGAGATACTCTCTGCCAGATGGCCTTTCCTCTTTGGGGAGTCCTTCTCTATGGTTTTGTTCTGTGAGATGGATTATGTCAGCAATTTGTTCTGACCCTCTTTCTGCAGAAACCTCTTACCCTTTCTTTTCCCCTGTTTTGTTTTAGGGATGGTAAGGAAATCGAGCTCATCCTGCCTTCTCCATGCTCGGGGCAAAAGATGATGCACGGCCAGAATTGATTGAAGAGAGTGCAGCTTGCAACTAAACATCCTAGTGTGCGTTTCGGAAAGTGAAAATGTGTCTTTGTCTACATTTTCTGACTGTCCTTCTGACTGTCCTTCCGAGTGCTACCTGAAACGAGGATGTGCATAGCATTACACAGCATAAAACCGGCATCCGGAGTTTTCACAGGAACATGGGGTTCCCAGGGCATATAATGAAGGTCCCTTATGACAAAGTCTCACCTTTCTAAGAGGAAGTACAAAATATACACAGATCTGCAGGTACGTTGGTTGTGCTGCTTCATTGCTGTTTTTGCGGAACTTGACAAGGAACTTGAAACTAGAATCATGGAATTATCTAAGGTGCAAACACCTAAATGTGTGCCTGACCTTGAATGGACCTCTTAGTCAATGTGCTGCTGACCGAAGAGACCTCTGGACCCCATTCCTGTTACTAATTAGGGGTGACACGACAA
Organism: Takakia lepidozioides; assembly: GCA_030704615.1. Taxonomy (NCBI): domain Eukaryota; kingdom Viridiplantae; phylum Streptophyta; class Takakiopsida; order Takakiales; family Takakiaceae; genus Takakia; species Takakia lepidozioides. The sequence goes on along the minus strand of CM060731.1, from coordinate 9,700,914 downwards.
AGCTGTCCAGGTGGATCCTTTGGAGTGGTGGTGTGGGTGCCTGGTTAACATTGTCAAGGCCACCCACACATCCAAACCGTTCTTCAACAGCATCCTTGATCATTATCATGTTTTCTCCTTGAACTTCAAAATTCCTTAGCACATGGCTTTCTACACTTCATTGCAACCGTTTGACCCAAGGAATATCCAAACTTCATGTGGGTTGTGTGCAAGGTGGTCTTCATTTTCAAGCATTTGGCCCGAGCATACACGAGAAGCTCTTCTATGATCTACTTGGTCACTTCCACTTCCTACTATGGTGACCATTCACCTTCCAATGGTGAGTTAAACATGGTAGTCTCTTAGTCTTCTAGACCTTTGGCCTTAGATATGATTAATTACTTCCAACAATTTATTTTATTTTATTTTATTTTCATAAAAGGGATCGAAGCCTTGTTAATCAAATTACAGAACGAGGAAAAATAACCTCGTGGGGGACCATGAGGCAGAACAACCAGTCATGGTTAAATTTAGACCTCCAAAACTACCACCAGGGCATAAATCTGAGAATGAAATTCTACCATCTATGCCAAACCGGCAAAAGGCAAACCTGCAGAGCAAAGTAGCAGAGTCGATTTGAAACCCGAAGAAAACGTAGAAAGAGACAGGAGCCTAAAGCTTAGATCTAAGGGCCTCAAAGTTCACTTGCGCTTTAATCTTAGAGTTCATGTTCTTTTTGTGCTTCCAATTGATATCACTTTCAACCTCCAGGGGCAAAGGCCAGGGGCTAGAGGGGCCTTCATGTGTCGGGGATCGCAGGGTCGGAATTGCATTTATCTCCGCTTCTAGTACATATGATGTCTCTCCAGCCCCACGAGGAATCGAAAATCTTGAAGTAACTTGGTCCGTTTTCCTTCAGAACATCTGCAAAGAGCTTGCAATTTTATTTTTCAATCCTATGTTTGTCTGATCCTGTAAAAATATATCCCTTAATTCCTTGCTCTCCTATTTGTTCGATCTTTTAGCTCGCTTTCTCAGTTGTTTGGTTTTTTTTATTTTTCCATTCCATCCTCACTCTCATATATGTTCGGTCTTCTTTCCTTGCTCTTTGTAAATTTCTTTTGTTTGTGATTCAGTCCCTTCATCCTTTGATCCACTAGTTTTTCCTCACTCCTTCATACTATTATCCACTCCATGATTTATTGCTCCGCTCCTTCTTCGCTCCCCTATTTGTTGGTCATGTCTTATTTACTCCCATGTTTTCCAGTCTATGCTTCTCATTCCAATGTTTGTTCGGTCCCCTCTTTTACTTGTTCTTCCATTTGTCCAGTCTATATTTCTTGACTATTCGTTTGTGTGGTCCATGCATGTCGCGCACCTCACTTTGGTAACTCCCCCTTTAAGTTATAGTTACTCGCTTTGATGCGCGCGCCTAACTCCCAAACCAGCCGCCGGGCCAACTCGGAGCTTCGGCTACTCACCGGGGCATAACGGTCCCCCTCACTCCTCCACGAGACCCTCCACCACTTGGGACCTAGTGGAAATTCCCTTTGGTAGTTGGTAGTCCGGAATAGCTCCCCCAATACACCTTGGTCGCTTTCCGGCTCGCACGCTTACTCACTAGCTTTTGGTCACCAACGGGCTTGCACCGTTCTCGGGGATACTACTCCCTATATATACTTCTGTAGGTGTCCGCGGGGGTTCCACAAGTAGCCCAGTCCAAATCTGGTGCACCACCACTTAGACCCTCGATCGTCCCAGTGGTGAGCCGCGGTGAGTCTTGGCCCACTCACCACGGTCCCAATGGACCGTGGTGAGTCCCAAGACTCCCCACGACTCCCACCACAAAGCCTCAGCCTCATGGTCAGTCCTATGTCACCCCCACTACGACTCCCTGCGCTACCACCACCCCACGTGGAGCCCCCACTCCACCTAGTGAGTGCCTCCGCCTCCTTGAGTGTCGAAGGCACTCAAGGATGCTTCAGTCCCCCATATCTATTCGCTGCCACTGCCCCCACCACAGGGGCATCCCCTCTTGTGTCTCGACCCTTTGCCCTCAAAGCAAAGGGCCGCAACAATGCAGCTCTAGTCCTCGCTCTACTCTTTTCCTGCTCCCCTATTGGTCATGTCAAACCTCTTTTTGTTCCGAGTCAATTGACCTCTACATGTCCAAACCTATATCATTCTCTTTTGCTTCGATCTTGTTGTCATTGTCGTTTGCTTCAATCTTGTTGTGTTGAAACTAATAGTGTCACTCCTGCGATCCTTTGATACAATCTTGACAATGTATTAATTGTATGTTATTGATGTTTAATTCAATCAAATGTAGCTCCTTGTTTCCCTTATTTGTCGAGTCGTTTTGATAAACTGTTCCCTCTTTTCTCGATCCTCAACTTGTCCGATCGTCTATCTCTCATTGCTCGCTAAGTGGGTGCCGCGAACTCTGATTCATCTCTCCAGTCCATGGAGCCGTTTGGTAAGACAACATCTTCTGGCTGCAACGCCTCGCACCAGCGACAGATAGGCTCATTCGCTGAGATGGATTATGCAATGTAGGAAGCTTAATGAAAACCTTCATATGGGATCCCAACTTGGCAATCAATCTAGGGGGCTTGGTGCAAGCTGAGGCCCTTCCTGGTTCAGCTAAGTCCTTCTACCTTCAGCCAAGTATTGAGGCGACCCCTCTTTGGGAATTATAACCGGGATAAATAAGTTTTAATTCCTTGTACTAAACGATGGGCGGAATGGGAAGCTGTAGGATTGGCTCACCTCTTACATTTTTGGGATGATCCCTCAAAGTGTCTTATCTTATCTGACACTGCTGCGCAGCAGCTTTCCGTAAGAAGAGTTAATCTCGGATGGAATGAGGTCATGGGGGACCTTCCTGAAAGCTGGACAAGACTCCTTTCCTGTTCAAAGTTCTTGGATGCTACGGGTATTTTGTTGACTCGCAACCCAGAGCTTTGTATGCTGTTGTCAGGGACAGTTCTTCCATTCACGGCTTTGGTTTTGCTGTAAGCAAAGACGGCAGACTTGTTTCTTCAATGTAAGGGAGTATTCCGGAATGCTCTAACTACTTTGAAATAAGAGTTTTCTGTGTGCTTTCCCAATCCCTTGCCTCCCTTGGAATTGAAGCAGTGTAAGAATAGCTTCTGCTGGTTTTTATCTGCTCCTCTTAAGCTACTCCAATTTGACCCAGATGAACGGGTAAGGATGAATAAGAGCCACGACCCAATTTTCAATTATTCAGTTAAGCTTGGGTATAAGTTGTTGATGCCAAAGAGAGATTTTCATCGTAAATGGACTCAAAAGTGACAACATCTACCTGGCCCTGCTATTCCTTGGAAGCTGGTGTGGAATGATATTTGGAAAAAGCATAGAGCCTCCAAAGTGATGGTTTTATTGTGGAAGGTTGCAAACAAGATCCTGCCGGTGGCTTCAAACTACGTAGATGCTCCCTCAAAATGTGTCTCTTGCAATCTTACTGCAGCCGAAGACTTGGAACATAGCCTGGTGCTTTGTCCTTTTGCCCGGGCTGTTTGGGACAATGCCCTCCTATTTTACTCTTTTTGGTCATCTGATTCGGACTCATCTCCATTTGTCTTGTTGCTGAAATATGTCAAGAGTGGGAGATTGCATTGCTCTTGCCCAGTATAGGAGTCCATCAGGGGGATTGTTCTATGGCAAATATGGAAAATGAGATGTTGTGTGGTGTATCGGAAAGAGAGGCCTTGTGTGCAGAAAGTGCTATATCTGGCTCATTCAGACCTTAGGTCTGAGGCTCGCAAAGCATGGTCTGTTTTGGTTGCATGTCACAGCAACCCACCTCTTTGCCGCCTTCAACAAATCCTGGGGGAAAGACTTCGTTTTTTGCAGAAGAATTGCAGACACACTTGGATTGTGTGGGAAGACTCCCTCCCTGCCTGTTGGCAACTCAACCAGCACTAAGCATACTCTCGTGGAGGCCGAGGATGTGGAAATAAATTGGAGGCACAAACGTAGTGGTACTAGGAAAGGGAAAACTAAGGCACAACTTACTTTTGAGGCCCCAAAGAGAAAAATGGGTAGTATGTAGATTCAGACTTTTTGATGATTGGATCTCTCTCTCCAAGCTCTGGCTGAATTGTTGTACCAGATCCCTCACTGCATTGGATATTTATCTTTCTGCACTGCTTCCCCCCCCCACTACAGCAAATGGAGGGGGTTTGCGACGCCAACCCCACAACGTCTTTTTGCGACGCCCGGCCGTCGCAAACAGACACCGCGGGTTGCCACCTGGCGCCGAGGCCAGGCGGCGACGCCCGGCCGTCGCACGGGCGGATGAAGGGCAGGAGGCAGTGCTTCCGTGCGACGCCCAAGCGTCGCCCCTAACGAAGGGCAAAAGGCAGCCCTTCGACAGCCGGCCATCGCCAGCGGAAAAAAAAACAGTCATTTCTTGTCCTTTCTTTCATCGCAGCCCTTGTTGGCGACGCCAGGCCGTCGCATGGTGGCATGAATGGCAAAAGGCATTGGCGACGGTCGGGCGTCACAAACAGGGGCTGCCCAATTCTTTCAAAAAAAAAAAACAGGTCGTATCCTGCAACCCCCGGCCGCATATATCCTAAAAACTCGTCGCAGTTTGCGACGTGTGGGGGTCGCAGGCAGCGATGGCAGGGTTTTCTAGGTTTAGGTTTAAGGCCTTTGGGGGTTCTTAGTTTTTTTTTTTTTTTCCATATGGTACTGGGGTAGGGTGTTTATTTTTCTTTATGGTTTAGCTTGTTGTTGTGGACCTTCTTGTAGATTGTGACACTCATTTTGATAATTCTCTTTATACCACATATGTATGTGTTGCTCCAACATATTCAATGCATCTGCCTTCTTTCTTAAAAGACTACCAGCCACAGCCATATTTGATCAATCATAGTAATAAGCTACAATATATATGTACATGTACAATCAATCGAAGGGATGAGTACAATTCGGTGCGAGAATTATTATGTAGCTTTGATTTCGTGTCTAATCAACTTGAACATCATCATCGGAGCTTCTTCATCCTCATCAAGCTGCAAGTCGTCTTGGTCATCGGAGTCATCGTCATAAATGGTTCGGCCCTCAAAAGGCACCTGCTGTCAAGGACAAGAACATGACTGAACACAAACAAGAGATCAGACTAGAGGTACAAGACTAGACAAGAAGTCAAGGTCGGCGTGGCCGTATGCACGATGAGTAAATAGGAATGAAGACGATCTTTATAACAATGAACAACAGTACAGGATACTGGAACTTGACTTGGATACTGGAATGCTGGAAACTAGACTGGAATGCTGGAAACTAGACTGGAATACTAGATACTGGAAACTGGACTAGAGTACTGGAAGCTGGACTTGAGTACTGGAACTGGAAACAAGAGTAGCTTGAACTTGTGTTGGCAAGACTGAAGAATGTCCAATCTCGCCTCCTATATATACTGGCTACTAAGAACCTTCCCTAAAAAGCTTCCCCTATGGAGGTTTCTTGCTGGAGAAGTTTCCAAGATTAAACAAAGGTTTCTTGATGGAGAAGCTTCCTTAAACAAATGAAGTATCTTGATGGAGAAGTTTCCTCCAAAGGAAGCTTCCTGAGCAGTTTCCCAAGTTACTCTTGGTAATTTGGTAAACTTCCGGTAATTTGATAAGTATGGTAAGTTCCTCTGGGCTATGTCCGTGACACCTCCGAATCATCCTCCACCTCGTTGTCAATGGTCGTGTCTTCATCTACTTCTCCAACATCCGTAATTTCTGGAGCTTCATCATATAGGGTCCGGGATGCATTATCTGGGGTGTCATCATCCTCTTCTACCCCCTCTACCCAACCTCCATCATCAGTATCATTATGACCAGTCTCTCTATCCACCGCAATTGCCTCACCCCATGGAGATCCGAGACCATGATAGATACGTCTTCCTTTTGGTTGAGCATGCACAACCACCTTCTAATTCCCCCCTCTTGTTTTGTCATCAGAGAAGAAAACTTGCTCCATGTCTAAAGGCCGTGAAAAAAACTCATCGGAGGGACGATGAGTAGGGTTGAGCCTATTTGCATTGACGCGCATGAAACCACAATCATCTTGCACTAGTGTTGCAGAAGGCCCTACAAGATGTGGCCGGAACCACCTTCCCTTGAAAAGAAGAGGCTGGTACCTTGTATACTGAAATTGGAGTATGCTCTCAAGCTCTCCAATGTACTCAAGTTTGTTCATAGCAGGTCGTGTATCTCCCTTGCCTCACACGGAGTCTTGCCAATATGTGGCACACAAGCCAAAATCAAAGGTTTTTTTGCGCTTCATGTCAAGAGCACGAGTGCGGAAATGACGACCGTGAACCCAAACCGCCATGTATGAGGTCGCGAATTGAGAGGGGCCCCTTGCAATGTCTTGCACCAAATCTGAAACCACCTCTCCTTGAGCAACGACGTCATAAACTGAAGTCCGAAGCCACTGTTGGAATGAACTTAGAGGCTGCAATTCCATGGGCAAATTCTATGAAGGAACATTCCGGCGGCCCGCTCCTCGTCGTGGGCGTCTAGTAACCGGCCTTGGATGGTTCTGCTCATCCTCTCGTTGCTGAACAAGGTTATTGTATCTTGCTTCCCACTCATGTATGGATGGGGTGTTTTTCAGTATGAAGTCATGCGCTTGCTCAATCACCAAGGTCGGCAATTTTACCCTATTTGATTTTTTGGGCAAAACGCTGCCTTGGGTTCGTGCATCCTCCTTTTCCTTCCACATCCGAGGGGCTTCCTCATCCACCCTTGCCATGACTCCATGCAATAGAACATAGCTTCTTGCAACATATACCCCTCCGCCATGCTACCCTTCGGGTGCGCCATTTGTCTTACAAATCCTCAAAGTCTTCATATAACGCTCAAGGAAGTACATCCACCGAGAATGAACGGGGCCGGCAATCGAAGCCTCTTCCACTAAGTGCACTACCAAGTGCACTTGGATGTCAAAGAAGGAGGGAGGAAGGTGCATCTTCAACATACACATTACCTCCGCCGCCTCTTCTTCATGCGTGAAAAATCCGCTTCCTCCAACTCTTTGGAGCAAATCCACCGGAACAAGCCTCCCAATCTATAGATTGTCTCACGAACCTCGGGAGTCAATGTCCCACGTACTGCAATGGACAAGATGTCTTGCAATAGATTGTGGTAGTCATGAGACTTCAAACCATGGATCACGTCTTCTTCGTTCAACTGTGTACGAAGGGATGACCCATAACCAGTTGGTGTTCGGACAACACTTATGGTGGCTATCACTTTATTGTATTCATCCTTTGTCCATTGCCAAGGTGCGCGCCTATACTTCCACCCACCCTTTGGGTCCACACCATTTTGTTCGGCCCATAGATGGCCGAGCAGACATTCTTCTCAATATGCATGGGATCTAGAAGATGGCGAATCTTCATCCCTCCTAAGACCAACACCGAGAATTTCCAACAATTCAATGTTGTTCCATTCCATATCCATGATTAACTAGAGTAAAGTATAATTTTGCATTATATGGAACTACCTCCGTCTCCCCCCAAAAAGCCTAGGCTGTCTCTGCTACTAACAAGACATTTAAATTTTTCTTTAGTTTTTTCATACAAACAACCCTAGGACAACCTGAACTCGACATGACAGCAGGAAGTTAGGTCTAGTCAACATTCCCTACACGATGCAGCGATGTTGGCTTGCTATAATCTCTACTGTACAGATTCACTGTGATCCATATAAAATCACCCCAAAAAATGACGAAGTTACAGCATAGAACTCCAAAGGGAAAGAGAGATATGAAAGTATATCGATTGAGACAAAAATCCTTACTTGAACCAGAGTTCTAGTCTTCTTGTGTTCCGGCTTTCTCACGAGTCCACTGCACTTGGTTTCCTTTTGACCTATTATTCAAGGTCAAAAACTGAAGTTCTTCCGGACAGTTTATTAACCGTCTACCATAGAATTCAGCTCATCCTCACCAAAATGCCCACCGGGGCATTGAAGTCACTCAATAAGACCACCTTACCTTTGGCGGGGAATTGATCAAAAAAATGAAAAAAGAAAGAAAGAGTGAAAAATGGAGTACAACAAACGTTAAAGTCTTTGTACAAGAGAGGAGATTGACGAGTCCTAAAAGAGGAGACAAAGTCTGAGGCCGGAGGAAGGGGGTCTTGCGTCAGTAGAGGTATACCGTCCCTGGACAACCGTTTAGGCAATAATTAATTCAAAATGAAAGTGCCTAACCAATTCTATGAATTTTTCAGATTTTGGCCTAATTGTTCGGAAACTATGGGGCCAAAGTGCCTAATGCCCAAATATTCCAGCAAAAAACTTGCAAACCTCTTTTCATGGCTTCTCATATTGTTTGTAATATTGAATAAAAATCAATACAAACTAGGGTAGCTTGTGTCGTTGGCCCAAGTGTCCAAGGTCATCTAAGCCCGAGTGCAATCTCTTATGCATTCAAATATGTCTCCTATGTCTAGGCCCAAGTGTGACCACCAGGGTGGTCTGTGCCGTTGGCCCAAGTATCCAGCACTTGTGCAAGTGCAATCCTTATGTATCCAAGTGTGTCTCCTATGTTGAGACCCATGTGTGAAGAATTGAAATCTAAGCCCTATGTCGAGCAGCTTTTACTCACCCATCCCTTCGCTATCTGAGGTGGAAATCCAAGATAGAAGAGTTGGATATCTCTAAGTACTTCTCCCGCTCAGAACAATCAGTCATGACCTACAACTAATGTATCATGGGGGTGTTTTCCTATTTGTATTCCTTCTCGCATTCACGTTAGCAAGTTACCTTACTGTCTATGATTAAGTATCAGATTGCTTCTGCAATCTACCATGTTCCATCTACTCAAGCATTCAGTCCACAACTTCACTCATATCTCTCTACATCATGTGAGTATCAAGCATCATCTCGTCGTATCTCCTCCTCTGTGTAATCTTCATCCCTGTGTTCCAAGATCGTGCTATCCGCCGTGATGCTAGAAGCGATCCTCCGTAAGTGATGTCCAAGAAGTGATTCCTTCCATGTCGCTACTCTACCTCTTCTAGTGACTGACTGTGTCACACTGTGTTAGGTTGTGTCTGGCTGTGACAGGTTGTGTCGGGCTGTGACTAACTGTGTCACGCTGTATCACGCTATGTTAGGTTGTGTCACGCTGTGTCAAGCTGTGACAGACTGTGACTGTTAACTGTGTGAGTCTGTCTGCCACCCTTAAGGCCCTGTCACGCTGTGTTAGGTTGTGTCAGGCTGTGTCTGACTGTGTCACGTTGTATCACGCTGTATCACGCTGTGTTAGGCTGTGACTATTGACTGTGTGAGCCTGTCTGCCACCCTTAAGGCCTGTATCTATCAGAGTTTACTACCCGTAGATCTGCGCAAAATTAAGGGTACCCCACAGAACCCGTAAAACTGTCTAAGTCCCAGACAGCCCCCTAACACCCAATTGCAATGTCCTATGTATCCAAGTACTTCTCCCATGTAGAGGCCCAAGTGCGACCTCCAGTGTCCAATGTCATCTAAGCCCAAGTGCAATCCCATATGTATCCAAGTGGGTCTCCTATGTCGAGGCCCAAATGCGACCTCTAGGGTAGTATGTGCCATTGGCCCAAGTGTCCAGTGTCATCTAAGCCCAAGTGCAATCCCCTATGTATCAAAGTGCGTCTCCTATGTCGAGGCCCAAATGCAACCTCTAGTAGCCTTTGCCGTTGGCCCAAGTGTCCAATGTCATCTAAGTTCAAGTGCAATCGTCTCTGTATCCAAGTGTCGAGGCCCAAATGCGACCTCTAGCGTAACATGTGTCGTGGTCCCAACTGTCAAGTGTCATCTAAATCCAAGTGTAAGATCTTCTATGTATCCCAGTGCGTCTCCTATGTCGAGGCCCAAACGACCTCTAAGATAGCCTGTACATTTGGCCCATGTGTGAAGAATTGAAAATCTAAGACAAAGTGCAATTTCCTATGTATCCAATGCATTTCCTACGCGAGGCCCAAATGCGACCTCTAGGGTAGCCTGTGCCGTTGGCCCAAGTGTCAAGTGTCATCTAAGCCCAAGTGCAATCTCCTATGTATGCAAGTGCGTCTCCTATGTCGAGACCCAAGTGCGACCTCTAGCGTAGCCTTTGCCGTTGGCCCAAGGGTCCAATGTCATCTAAGTCCAAATGCATTTTTTTCCCACAGAGCCTACGACCAGATTTGAACCGGAGACCTTTCCCTTGATATCTCTCCCGACGAGGCTCCAACCATTGTCCAGGAATGCCCACTTTGCCATTTTTGCTATTTTCTTGTGAATTTTCAGCGAACAAAAGTACTTGGAATTCCACATCTCCCACACCACATGTCCAAAAATCATGAGACCAAGCCCGTGCACCCCTCCTCGTCGAGGCCTTTCCAACGTTACCAAGCATGAGCGCCGGGGCCTCGCGGTTTGGGACATCTCAACGTGACAAAACAAAACAAAACAAAACAAACAAAACAAACGTCTCGCTTCATATATTGATATATGCGTGCGGGAATAACTTCCTACAAATCGCAATCTATTTGCGAGAGCTTCATGTAACTTCGAAAGGCCATTACATGGACTCCACAATGTCATCATATTAGGGTTTCAAAGGAAATGAAAGGTAGCTGGAGCCTGGAAGGGCCCACCCAAATGATGGCACTGGGTGTCTATTTCGTAATTTTATTCTTAAGAAAATAAATGTTTTCTCTTCTCATGTTCCTAATTCTAAAAAATTATGCATGCAGATGCCTAATGTGAGAAATGGTTTTCAAAACGTGCCTAATTTGCTGATTGATTGAATTTATTATTAGGCGCAAAAATGCCTAAGTGGTTGTCCAGGGACCGTCGGTATTCATAGTTCTCTTCGAATAAGTAGTTTGAAGTAACGAAAACGACGAACATGCATATTGCTAACCCACACGAAAGGACAAAATTGTCAAGATTTCTAGGGCCGTGAGAGTTCCTTGTCTGAGTTGAAGCACGGTAATATGGCGTAGGCTACCGTCAAAATGACTAACTTACTCTCGGAATCTGCCTGTTACCTCGCCTGCTTTTAATGCTCCAGGCGGGCCTCTCTATGTGCCCCGTTGGCCCTGCTCCTCCCTCGCCTTGCTTTTAATGCCCCCTCACCCCGTAGATCTTCAACTCCTCTGCAGCTCACAGCCCATAATCTCATGTCGCAAACACAGAAAATGATCTCGGAGGGCAAGATACAGCAAGAGAACCCACAAGATACCGGAGCTTACTTAGAGCACCGGGAAAGCCAAGAGAGTCGAGAGAAGTTCGCTGAAGTGAGGTTGTGCAGTTTGAGCGCTTGGAGGAGTGTGGGATTGATCAGGGTTAGAGAGAAGCCATGGAAGCTAGCAGCTACATGGCAGTTAGTCCGTTCGTGTCCTCCAGACTGATGACTGGAGCTTGCGCTTCGTCGTCCACCTCCAAGCACCCGTACCATAAAAACTGTGGGTGTGCGATCCACTTGTTGAAGAATGGATTCAAGGCTGGTCACTGCCCTAGCGGTTCTCAGTTCGTGGTGCCAGTAAAGAGTGGCAAGAATGGCTCCCTTTCTCTCTCAGTTTCAGCAGAGGGGCAGGTGTTGAAGTTGGCTGTTTGGGCTTGTGCATGTGGAAACACCTTGCCTCTCCCCTTTGATGATCTGAACAGAAAATTGTCGGACTTGTCTGAAGTGAACGGCGCTGCCACAAACAGTAGGCAGGGTGAGCTGGTGAGCTTGATGTCAGAGTTTGCCAACCTCGTCAATTCTGGGCATTCAGATAACGAGGACTTGGAGTGGCAAAGAAGTTGCGAAGCTGATCAAACACAGGGCAGCATGCTTGAGACCTTTTCTGGCAGACCAGCTGTGGATTTCCCCTTGGTTTTGTGTCCTTTGGAAGGTAACTTTTTCCGGTCGCCCGCACCTTTCGAAGCACTCTATGTAAGAGTTGGAGACCGAGTGCGAAAGGGACAAGTACTCTGCGTGGTTGACACATTGAAGCTGATGACGGAGATTGAAGCTGATGCCGATGGCACCGTCGTAGACATACTGGCGATGGATGGCATGCCCGTCTCTGTCAACGCTCCATTGTTCGTGATCAGGCAATGAGCAACTCAGAGGGCGAACCCTGCTGTGTAGAGTAGGCCCTAATCAGGCACAATATTGTTACCCCAACACGATAGATGCATTTTTCTGTGAAACTTACAGGCGCCGATCTGGCGGGGAGAACTTAGTATCGATGTCCCTGCTTGACAATTTTCCCATACACTCAACTTCAGGGCTCGTTAGATACCTGAGAACCGATAGCAAGTTTTTTTCTCTGCAAAGAGATAACTAGGTTGAGGAGTAGGAAAGCTGTGATTCCACACATGTGCACAAACTGTGGAAATGAAATCTATCGAAGGTCCCCCCCATTCATCTCAAGTTTGCAGTTGTCGTGTACTCTCTCTTTGTCGACCATATCGCTTTGCTTTTTGGAGAATGTGGATGTCAGGAGTTGGTCTTTCTCTTCTCTCCACAACATCCACGAAGTTTTTGAAGAACGTGCAGTCGAAGTGCTTCTCTTAAACAGAGACTCTCTGCCAGATGGCCTTTCCTCTTTGGGGAGTCCTTCCCTATGGTTTCGTTCTGTGAGATGGATTCTGTCAGCAATTTGTTCTGACCCTCTTTTTGCAGAAACCTCTTACCCTTTCTTTTCCCCTGTTTTATTTTAGGGATGGTAAGGAAATAAAGCTTGCAAGCTTGTCCCGGCCATTGTATAGATCAAGCACCGCATATAATTGAGACGGAAAGGTCGTTGGGGGCATGAGGAGGGACGGATGAGAGCTAAGTGGAGTCAATAGCATTAGAAGGGCTCACTGGAGGATGGACATACATAAGTGAAGTACCTTTACTTTTTCCCTACAAAATACGAGGAGCAAGTGACACTGTTGTCTCTTCTTCTTTCTTAGAGCTCATCCTGCCTTCTCCATGCTTGGGGCAAAGATGACGCACGGCCACAATTGGAAGAGAGTGCAGCTTGCAACTAAACATCCTAGTGTGCGTTTCGGAAAGTGAAAATGTGTGTATGTGTCCACTTGTGTCTCCTTGTCTACATTTTCTTACTGTCCTTCTGACTGCTACCGGAAACGAGGATGTGCATAGCATTATACAGCATAAAACCGGCATCCGGAGTTTTCACATGTACATGGAGTTCCCAGGGCATATAATCAAGGTCCCTTGTTACACAGTCTCACCTTTGTAAGAGGAAGTACAAAATATACACAGATCTGCAGGTACGTTGTGCTGCTTCATTGCTGTTTTTGACAAAGAACTTGAAACTACCTTGGAAACACTTGGAAAGTACCTTGCCTCTGCCCAGCAATAGCAATTTTTTTCTCTGCAAGGAGATAACTAGACTGAGGAATAGGAAAGCTGGGATTGCACGCATGTACACAGACTGTGCAGATGAATCTATTAAAGGTCCCCCCATTGACCTCAAATTTGCATTTGTCGGTGTACTGTCTCTTTGTCGACCATAGGTGCTTCTGCTTTTTTGAGAATGTGGATGTCAGGAGTTGGTCCTTGCCTCTCCTCTTTCAGGAGTCCTTCCCTGCATGGTTTTGTTTTGTGAGGAAGGACAGATAAATGAGTGAGGACATGACCAAACAAACAGGGATTGAGGAAGCATAGACAGGACAAACAGAGGACCAAGTAAAGACAGGACTGGACAGACAGGGTAGCAATCGAGGAAGCATAGAGACAAAAACAGAGGAGGAAGTAAAGACAGGACCAAATAAACAGAGGAGCGAAGGAGCGGAGTGAGGAATCATGGAGTGGACAAACAGAGAGCTGAGGAAGTACAAAACCAAACAAACAGGGGGTGCAAGGAAAGCCTAGAAGATCAAAGGATGAAGAGACCTGATCAGAAACAAAGGATGACATTGAGGCCAAGGAAACTAACTCCTTGGCCTAATATTTTCCTTGGCCTCTTAATTGTCACTAAATTCAACTTGCTATACACCAAGCAATATCACAGAGGAAATTTCATTTTAGAATACTTCCATTGTCTAATGATTTTTGCACGCGGGCCTCAAGGTCCAGGAGTATGAACCAACATTTACTCGTGATATCATACTTTCAGGCACCTTACAAAGCAGGGCACATGCGCCAGATACACTTCAAAGGAGTTCTAGTTCACTCGATCATGGGAAATGCAGAGGAAGGGCCCTCGTAGATAAACAGGAGGGGAATGAGTTGTTGCTAAGACAACCAAATGCAGCAGAGGAGAAACCTGACTGAACTGCAGCTTCCTCTCTCAACCTACCAAACACTTTGTATAGACACAAGCATCTCATCTCCTTCAGCAAAGCCTCCTCCACCTAGTATCTTCGGGTTAACTTTGCGAGGGCAATGTGTGCCAGGGCAGGGAGCACGGTGCCTGCTGTTGCCAGCCCGCTGTCAGAGACACCAAATGCCTTCTTGTAGCTCGGTCTATTCTTTAGCTCTCCCCAATAGCGCTTGACGTGTACCCGGGGATCCAGTAGCTCCTTGTCCAACTTAACTTGAGGTATGCGATAAATGCAGGGTGTAAAGATGGCATCAGCTACTGTGTACTCATCCCCTGCCAGAAACTTTGTTTTACTGAGCCGAACTTCTGCTTCATCCAAGAGGGCTACTAGCTGAGCCTTATTGGAATCCACCTCTGCCTTGTCCTTGGCCGACGAAGATCCTTTCAGCGAGCTAATTTTCTGGCGGTAAATATCTGCCAAGTCGGGGTGCCTCTTGATGGCAGCCTCTGCAACCTTGATTTTATGCTCGGCAGTAAGTTTCAGGATCGGACCCGCACTCCCAAATGCTGAGGCAAAGAGGTTGCCATCCCAGGCATCCACTTTTGGCAGCCACTGGGAGACAAAGGCCCTGTCTACTTTGTCGCCCCCAAGAGGTTCCCCCTGCTGGTCTACCCACCTGTTGGAAGGGAGGAGGAGGGGTTCAAACTTAGTAACGAGAGGGTCTGAAGAGAAAGACTAGTTCTCAAAGCAGTTCACAAAACGTTTGCCAAGCAAATGTTGTCTTGCCAACAGCTCAACTAAGCAGTAGTACACGCCTGTCTAAGAGATAAACATTTGGGCAAGTGAAGTAGTCCTGGAAAAACAGTGGATATCCTACATGCAAATGAAGCCCGCTCGCCAGCAGGTCAGGAAACCGCTAAATCCAAAGTAAAAATTTAAGCTAACTCTGAATCTGACTTCAGCCAAGCTGGAAGAGGCTCCACCTAGGGATGGAAGAGAAGTAACCACTAACTTGACAATCTCCATGGATTCTGTGATGACCTGCTCCCCTGCTACCAGTGTCGGGGCTGAGGCATTGGGGTTCAGCTTCAGGTACCAGGGCTCCAGGGACTGGCCGCTGAAAATGTCAATCTTCTTCTCAGTATACTGCGGCATGCATAAAGAACAAGGGGAAAGGGGTCAACACTGCAAGGACGGAGAGTTTAAGCCAGAGGGTCTCCATATGCAAGTGGGGTTCGGCTAAAAGAAAGTCTGGCATAGAGATGCCTGGGGCAAAAATGACCAGGGAGGAGTGGACTCCTTTTGTGTGTCAAAGCTGCATGATGTCCAGAATATGAGATCTAGAGCAACCATCCTCTTCAAGTACATCAACTTTGATATCAGCATTTCTAAACCTCACGTACTTTAAAGCAGAAATCAGTAACAGCTCAAGAAAGACATCATGACTTAACACACTTGCCCCTGTGGCCTAGCCATGTTATACATACTAGCCTATGTACCCCTCACAAAGCACCTGGCGGGAGTAAGTTTCAAGCCTTACTAAGGAAATCCGACCTACAGGTTAGCCGACTCAAACATGTGAGAACTGTCAGTTCCCTGTTGATTCTCTCTCTCGCTGTGTCTCTCTCCTCTGTTGGTTCCGCTCAAACTGGGCGGGGGGTCAATGGCCACAAGGCTACGGCAAACAACGTCTTATGAGTACATTCTCTCCTCTGTTGGGTTAATTGCAGTGTTTGATGTGCATCTATGATATGCTTGTGAGTTTCAAGGATGCTGTGAGGGATAACATCAAATCCTCTGCTTCCTGTTCAAGTTTATGGTGACCTTAAACTTGTTTAGAATGTCCACAACAGAGTATTGAAGGGGTATTGACAGTTAAGCTTAAGGGTCTGGGCAATCACTTCATTTATGACCAATTTAAAGGAAAGTGACTATGTACACAGAAGCAGCGGTCTGTGGACTTCTGCCCCTGAGAGTTCATGCCTCAAAACAGGTGCTTCCCCGTGGTAGGTGCTGCCAGGTGTAGGCGAAGGTCTATGTCGGAACTTCCCTACAATTCCCTCAACACCAGTTGAACAGGGTGCAATTCACTTTTTCTGAGGTAGCATTACGCTAGCTTCTAATCACCCCGAAGTAGAGGCTGAGATGCGTACCACTTTCATGCTAGCAGTTTGCTCAACATCATGTGCAATTACTTTACCAGGCCTAAGGATCGTATTGAGTAGCGCACAGCCCGAATCCTTGTTCACAGAACTATAACGGAAATTCTGTGGAACCTACTTCAATTCCTGTAAGAGCCTTAACAGACCGTGACCAGGAAACCCATATTCACCATGAAGTGCCAGATCTTACTAACAGGTGTCATAGAGCAATCAAGGGAAGCCCTCCTCTTACTTTGATGTGCTTCTCCTCCAATGCCACCTTTGCCTTCGCAGGATTGAACGCGAGGGGATAAGTGTAGAACGTCACACTTCCTGCCATGTTTGCAGCACCTTATGTACTAATACACCACAAGTTTGAGTCCTCGTCCGCTCTCCCTCACTTCCTTCCAATTGCTTTTGACTACTGACAGTGCAAGCCCACTGAGGAAACAAGTCCAAGGGAAAACGCAAACACTTTGTATTCCTGCTTGGGATCTTCAGATATCTCCCTAATAGCTGCAAACTTACTGCAGAAGTCTGCTCTGCCTCTCTATCCAACCCAAGTACAAACCACACGCTCTCAGGAGATGCTTCCAGACAGGGCAGAGATACATACACGTTTACGGCTGTCTAGCTGCCCTCTGCTGTGCAGGTGCAGGCCACCTCACTCAGGTTGGGCCCATCCCGCATGCATCCCGGACTATTTCTAGGACAAGCTCCGTGGACCACTCATCACCGTCTAAATCCAAGATTGTTAGCCAGCTGTTTACCGACATCCACTGTACAGGTTTCAGAATTTTCAAAACCAATCACCGCCAACAAGTGCAACCATCCGGGCTTGAGAGTCCCGAACCTAATCCACACGAGCACGTAATAAAGGCAGTGTTGTGGATATTCAATCCACCCTCTCTCACATGCACTCTCCCGATGCCATCCTCCTGTGCACCGTGATTCCTGCTCTGGGTCTCTTAGGGTCCTTGTTCAAGATTGTCAACTTGTAGTAACCATCAACAGAAACAATATTTGGTTGAATTGACTACTGAGGGAGGAGAAGCCAGGGAAGACCCTTGCCTAAGAGAGGCCTAAGAGAGCACTTGATCTATAGTTGATTTGAGAGGGGAAGCCAAGGAAGACCCTTGCCTAAGAGAGCACTTGCTCAATGGTTGATTTGCCTAGAGAGGAGAAGCCAAGGAAGACTCTTGCCCAAGTAAGCCCAAATTATGGTGTCACTGGTCGCTTCACCCCCGCAAAGGCCTACTACCTTCCATAGCTAACTTAGGTTGTGGTATCGAATTTGTTGTGCATAATCTGCGAGCATGCTTGAATGCTCCACGAGTCACTTCGGGCAGCATACGCATGCGGTTTATTTTCAATTTCGAGACTCACTCTTCAACTCTCCTCTCTGCCTTGTTGCATTTCTATCTTACGCCTGACTGGGGGGTCCAAGTGATACACCTAGGTGGCAGTTTTACGAGCTTCTGCATCATGTTTGGCAAGAGGACATTGATTTTTTCTAGTGCAGAAACATAACTACAATAGCTTCTTGTTTTTTTGCTTGGATTATTAATGGGTTTGCAAATCTGCGTATTTTCCCTTCTCCAAGGGATATGGTTGCATGTGCCCCTCAATATTTGGATAAGCTCATTAGCAGTAAAGTTGTAAGCAATCCATTTGGTTTAACTCATTCCTTAACCAAGCTTGATTGACTTTGTAGGGCCGCATTTGTGGCTTCCACTAGCTAAGGGTTTGCAAAATGCAGAAATATCCATCGTTGTTCTTAAACAAGACTGCTCAACTATTATTTTTCCAATGTCAATGTATGTTTGTTGTATTACTACTAGATCAGCACAAGACTTCTATACACTCTCAAGCAGTTTTAAAATCTAGGCCCCGGCGCTTCTTGTCTTCATTGAGTTTTTCTTCCTCATTTAAGGTTAGAGCGGGTGCTTTGGCTCTGAACAGAAAGGTGATCAAGTTTGGGACACATGTCGTCTAGTTATTGGTTTATCAGGTGGGCTAGATTTGGATTTGGGGACTTGACTATTGATGACATTTGGTTCACACGGGAGTTTGAGTTTAGGGTGGAGGATATTTCTGCAGCCAATAGATCGTTTCGATAAACCAACAACAACAGTAATGATCCTCTTAATTATTTCTCGAAATCTAGAGGGCAGTGCCTTAAATTCAAGTATGATGTAACAGATAGTAAATGGATAGACAGAGATGCAATCATTAGTTCAGTTTCTATTATTTTTGACAAAGTTCAGAATGCTTAACAGCTTGAATATTGATACTGATGCCTAAGCTTTGGATGAGTTTGTTTTGACCAAGTAATGAACTATTTTTTACTGTAAATTATTTTTTTATTGTATTGTTACTATAGCGTGCCTGAAGCCTTGATCCGTTGATTTTGTCAACATGGGTAGTCTCCATCATAGAGGCACTTCCAAGGAATTTCAAACAATTACCATATACATTTGTACATTTTGAAACTCTGTACATTGTGATATAACATGCTCTTTTACTCCATAATTTTCTGCATGCGTGAGGAGTTGCCTTTGTTATCAGTGTGGTCAGTTGCCATGACAACTCTACTCGAGCTTCAAGTCAGACAACCCACCAATATGCAGAGAGGGGAGAGAATTTACTAACTAGCACATGAGAATGACCTCTTGACAATAGATTAATGGATGCTCCCAAGCATCTTGATAAAAGCACTTGGAGTCCTTGCACTAGCGGTTATCCAAATCCCAGCTCACACATCCATGAACTAAATTGGATGTTCTTAGGGTGTCGCTAGCTTGCCAGTGAAGGTGGTGCCCTAATGCAGACATAATGACGGGTACAACTTGACGTTAAAAGGTCATATAATGAAGACGCACCAATCCCGAATGCCTCTATCATTTCAGCGGTATTTGCTGCCCATATTAATTTGTACAATATACAACCCCAACTCGCATGGGAATAAATAAAGCCTTGCGATAGTTAGTGTCCTGCATAGAAATCCAAGGAGCAAGCACATTGCAAAGCCAGTTGAAGGTCCTCTAATTCATTTTCATAATTATGAGCCATTGATCGTCATCATACTCCAAGAGAAAGCTTGAAACCACGCTCTAGACCTGTGCTTCATCCACATCCTAAACAAAATAGAACCTTTAGGCTTGAAATATTTGATCATGAAGAGAGTGTTGAGGTTCAAATGGTTGTTGGATGCATTCCTCAAAGGTACTATCATCTTCGTCCTCCTCCATATTATGGTCTTGCAAAAGCAGTGCCTCCATATGCAAAATTGGTGGACAATGTCCTAATCCAAACAACTCTAGAAATTGATCACGTATGTATTGCATGAGGACCAGATTAATTTTTACCAATGCCAGGAGGACATTCTTGTCCATCATCAGTTCCATCCTATGAGCAATGGTTGTGGAGGGAAATGGGATTGTGACTCACCCTTTAATATGCAATCCAGCAACAACCCGACCTGATGACTTTGTAACTTTTGCGGATGTGGATGGAATTCATCCATTCCTAAAGCAATTTATAGCCTGCAACCTGATTCATCCTGTCCAGCCAAGAAAAAAGAAATCTCCAACACGTAGGATTTTTAGAAAATGGTGGGGTCCCAGATTTGGGCCCCAACCGTTGATTGACCATCGATGTGGCAAGTCGCATACTCCCTTGCAATGCAAAATCTGCGGTGGACTGTGTGGCAGTCTATCCTATGGGCTATGTAGGCTACCTCATTAAGGTAGAAATACCTAAAATGCACCCTTTAATAAATGTGTGCAGTACCAGGTGTGGGCAATGTCCTCGTATATATTTTTTTCTGATGTGGGCACAAAGAAATGAAATTTATGCAAAATAAGAAGAAAAAAATAATATCCGAATTATTTTGCAATATTGGTGAATATTCAATGTGAAATCATAAAATCCTTGAATGGACCAGTAGGGGGTACTATTTTGAACAACACTGTGTCTGGAGCCACATGTGCCCAAAAATTATGTGTCATCTTTCACTTTATTGATTAAACAACATAGTAACATGGTCATTCAATTAACATAACCATTTACTAACCTAAAATAACCTCCCACCTTAAGGAAACTGAGCTCAAGGTCCATCTCGATGAAACTCAATCCTGGATCGTTGATCTAGATTAAACTCAATCGGGATCATTGATCACGGAATGTGATCCCCTCTCATGCATGTTTGGATTCATTCTTCATGTCTCCACTCATTCATGACTTGATACTTCTCTCAAAGTGCGCGCCGGTGGTTATTAATTTGTCCATTAGTGGTGTCATCATGATCATGTATGAGTTAAAAGGGTTCATTGCATTTCCATTCTGGCCCACCACACAACCTAATGTGGACCACTTGTGATCAAAAGCACCTTTTAGAGATCGCATATGGTTAGTTTTATGTATTTTTCTAGGGGTCCATTTCGGGATGTGCTCCATTTTAGGTTTCTTCTACCTTAGGGGTTCACATTGCACACACCGATGAGGGACACCCATGAATTGTTGAGGTGTGTGGGTGACATGACCCTTCCAACCTAGCTGGAAAGTCTTGCCTGAGGTGGCAAAAAATCCACCGGCTTCAGGCAAGTTTTATTTTCAACATAAATGATGATCTAGCTACACTTGTTTTTTGCTTGAACTTCATAAATTTCTTGGCAAATCACTTTCTATGCCACATTGCATAAGTCTCACCAAAGGAATTTCCAAAACTCACAAATTTTATGTGTTTTGTGTGCATGGAGGTCTCCATTTTCAAGCTTTCAGCTACGTAGGTGTTTTGAACCCCCCCCCAAGAATATATACAAAGGAGCATGTAGCATCGCATTTTAGCATGAATTTTGTGCGTGATTGCATACCTTGGAATAGGATATGGCCATAGGTATGGGGGGGCCAGCAAAAATCAACCCCATACTGCCATTTCTTGGTCAAACCTAACATTGCAGGTTTCTCAAATTTCTCCAAAATAAACAACCCCTACCAAAGCACTATAATCTTAAGATTCTTGTGGTGGAATTCTTTGTAATTGGTAGATGGATGTATGTGGTAGGTAGCAACTGATTTATAATTAGGTTCATATTTTGGATGTACTATAGCAAGTAGGTAGCTTGCTTATACTGTCCAAGAGTAGGAAATTTTAAGGGCCCAAAACTCTATCTGTAGGAAGACTTTAAGGGTTAAACGCCCAGTGCCATATAAGTTCAAATTTTTTCAGAAAATATGACTCTGTTGAATGAAATATGGGTGTAATGTTAGAAAATAAAACTAATTAAGAACTTGACCAATGACATTGATGTGAGT